>CM049384.1:4120487-4727987 GCA_026937815.1 Etheostoma perlongum
GTCACACATGCTTGAGCTGTCTGTGCTTTGTGTACTTATGCAAATCAGATCTGCCGGCTCAAACGCTTTTTCTGCAAATACTTCCTTGTGTTTAAGTCAACATTGACCAAAAACCCCAAAGTGATTTTCAGTTGTGGACACCTTGGTACTTTTACAGAACTTTCTTTCTTTCTTTGATGCAGTATAAAAGAGAGCTAAACCATGTCCATGAGGTAAAGCAGGTGTGATCGATCGTTAGTTTAGCCTTGCCAGACCTATCACCACAGCGCTGTGGAGTAAGGTCTGGCTACACCACAGTCACATTAAAAAAATATGGTCTTGGGTGGCTCTAAGATCCGGACGCAGCGACGGTGCCTCTGCAAATAAGTCTTGTCTTGGTGGAACATTTTCAAAGAAAACGCCACAACCAATATTAAATAAAGTTAACTGTTCACACAATACAGTAATGTGAGCTATTTAAATGAGCTGGATACATGGATAAACCTCATTTGCTCTTACCAGTGTAACATTGTGTGTACTTTGTCCACAGTAATCCTTATTGTCACAAAATGTCCCAGTTACAGAGTGAATGCCGTAAATATATTCTTTATAAATCTTTACAATAAGTCCCAAAAGAACCAAGCAGGCCTGCCTTGTTGTACAATCCAAATCTTCTTCAAAACTTGCCATTTTCATCATATATATACAGTATATATATATGTTCAAGTCAAGGTTGTTGCTGTTTCCCAAAGCAAGCGGATTTTGAGAACAGCAGAAGGTTAGGGATGTCAGGCAATTATCCTGGAAATGTACCGTTGATCCAGACCAGTCGCCAAACACCAAAACTGACATAAATCTTCAAAAAAGAAACCAGGTCCAAGGCACTCTTCTGACAAAAAGTTTTAAAAAGCCTTTTTTTAAAGTGAGCTGAGTAAGAAGTCACGCGTGGCAGTGCAAACAACTTTCTCCAGGGTGTATCCATCAGCTTTTTTCCTCTTTAGTAGATTACAAACACCTGAGCAAGGAGCAGTAAACTCACAAATGCAAAGTATGACCAGTAGTAGGCTCCATATATATTCTGTAGAAACATCTAGGGGTCATACTTTGCATTTGTTGCCTATGAGTTTACAGGCTCCTTGTTTTTTGGGACTTTTTTGTTCACTTTCGAGGAGGACCTTCATTATTTGTTTGAACATCTGAGCACTCTGGACCTTTTCTCTTCTAACACAAATGTTTGTGGAAAATTACATTGTATTTTCTTTTAAACCCCTTATTTATTCAATGGAGTTTCCCTGAGAGGCAGTGACTTCTCACAATATCTATCTATCTATCTATCTATCTATCTATCTATCTATCTATCCATCCATACATTGACAATTGCCCCTGTTGACAATCTGCACCCCCTTTGTAGAACTGAGGACTGGACACCTTTACTTTGCATAAATGTCCTCACTCCCGAGGTCTAAATCTCGGCTCCTCATCAACCCTGATCCAAAGAGTCCACCCACACAGCACTTACCACCGGTGGTGGCGTTGCTGACTGGGCAGTACTGGTTCAGAGCTGGATACTGGGAGAACAGGAGGCGGTATGACTGGTTGAGCTTCTCCAGTCTGTGTGTCACATCTCTCAGTTTGGTTTCCTGCAGGGTAGACTGTGACTGTGACACCAAGGTGATCTGAACCACTGTGATATCACACACACACACACACACACACACACACACACACAGCACACAACAGAAAGACAGAAAATGACGTACCTAATGTCCCATTACCTGTTACCATGGATACAGGATAATAACGGATGTGTTGGGGAGAAAAAAAAAAGAAGACTGACAGAGATAAAAATAATAATAAAAAGGGGACACCATTCAGAAGAATTATAAAGAGTTAATCTTCTCTGTAAACCTTCAAATGAAGACATTCAGGCTAAAATAAGATGTGAAAAGAATGACGTCCCCATTTTTTGGCAAAATGACAGCTGCTAGCACGACTGAAGAATATTCAGAATTTCTTAAAACAAAGATGATAAAGAATATCTGCTAATGGCTGCTGTGAAGTTTTAGCCTTTTAAAATATAAACATTATATCTGCACTGCGTTCAAGAAATCCAAATGATGCGATCCTAGTAATAAATATAGTCTAGTTAGTCAAAGCCTAATATATCTTCTGTGCCAAAAAGCAACATTGTTGTCTTAAAAACATCAATGAGCCACACTGTTGCAATGTGCAGGGGTGGAGCCAGATGTTGGAAACATTCGGGGCTCAGCCCAAACTTAGAAGGCAATGATTTCTTCCCCATCATTAACTACAACTACATGCATCTTTCTTTAAGCCTCTGTCAAGCCATTTCATAAATAATCATTTGGGAAAAACGTTGTTGCCAAGGAAAAAAGAACATCCTGTAGAGCCTACATCCTAATTGTCGTTACATGCTGAACCAGAACAAATCACATGTTGAGGATGACTCATTTTCACTCCTGCAACCTTAAAAGAGACAAAATTGTCTGATGTTACTATCTTTAAGGTTACGTAACATACGTATTTTCCAGTCCAGTCAGAGAGACTGAGGAGGAATGACACAAAGTGGAAGATTTTTAAAATCCTGAAAGATTTGGGGCATTAACTGGCACACATACTCACTACAGCACCAAATGTGCATGAATATAGTCACCAACAAATGCACTATTTCCTCCTGTTTGAGTAACTTAAACCTAAAAACTACAGTAATATGCTGTTTAAGGAAATAATACATATTTGTAAAAATATTTACACCTTTAGTAGGAACCAATGGGCTTGGAGCTGAGAGCGACAAGAAGTCACAAAGAGACGTACTTACACAATGTAGTTTTTGGTCTTTTCATTCGATTTGTTGACAAGACAAATGTAAAAAAATATCAGCCCTAACCTTAATTAATCATCATTGTAATGTTGGCTACATCCATTTCCGAATTATATATTATTCACTGTAAATTATGAAAAATCTTTTATTTTAAAATATTTAATTTATTACATCATTCTGTAGCTTATATTTTACTTTTTGTAGGTTACTCCATTCTAAAGTTCATTTTACAGAGTTTACATGTAATGAAATGAGCCTTGCCTTGAAATCTTTGTGCCAAAAATGAACAATTAAAAACTTTCCACTAATGGGTTAATACTAAGAAGTGAAGCTGTCAGGAAGTACTCACAGCAGAGAGTCTGGAGCAGAGTGACGATGATGAGCAGAAAGCAGAGCAGAGAGAAGTAATGAGCCAGCTGTCTGTACTGACTCAGCCAGCCTGAGAAACAACGACAAAACAACACGTCACATAGACTGTAGTCTCGCATCGCCGGACCTTTCTCCCCAGCGCAGCGGAGGAGGGTCTGGCTAGTCCAAACAGCAATCCGGCATGGGATAAAACATGCTCTGGTTTACTGGCATTTCTTTAAACAAATCACACATGTCTTGGGTGGCGCTGAGTGCCGAGCTGAGCCACGGTGCCTCTGCAAAACAAACTCATTTTGGTGTATGTTCAAAAGTTGTTTTAGTCGTGCAACAGACCAGGTCCACACAGGTCCACATCCCTTCCTCTGCTGAATTATTTTTATTCCTGGTGGGGACAAACTGCATCACCCCCTCAAAGTAATCAATTATACTTCACCAATAGACCATTATACAGTATATCTAAAATAGAAGTAATTTAAACTACGTAAATCACTGTAATGTAGATAGTCTATAGTGTCCTAGAACAATGGTTGCTGGTTGTGTGTAGCTGCTACAGAGCTCCATGATGACGGCTCCCAGTGGCGGTTGTTTAGCCGCCAATAGGTGACTGTGAGCTGGCTACAGGCACCGCCAGATGCTGGTCCTTCCAGGGGCCGTGGTAGTGGAGTTTAGCCAGAAAGAGTGAGCGTCATGATGCACTGATGACTAGTTAAGTTTAGGAAAAAGACCTGTGTTTTCCATTGAATACTGAAGTGCATATTTAAGTGTTTGACATGCCTGGCCATTTATTATTATTGCAAAGGAGATTCATTCTTGCAATTTTGTTTTTGTTGTGCATAATCAAAAAACATCTCCCCCTTGGCTATTTTTCATAAATCGCACCCTGGATAGCACTCTTTGCATTTGCCTGTACTGCCCTTGCCACAGGCCGATCTTGGTTGCAGTAGTCTACATTATATTGAAAAGTGATTCTAATACATATATAGAATCCTATTGATGAGCTTGTTGCATGAGATTCTGCAGGCATACCTAAATACACTGGCAGATTGTTATTTCTTACCTCTAATGGCATCTGATAGTTTCAGTTTTATTTGCTGAAGTGCTGAGTAGAATGCAGTGGCCCCTCTGCAGCGAGGTTTGTAGATTATTGTAAGAAACTTGGATATTGTTTCTGGAAAGAAACATTAATATTTAGTTTCCAAATGTCATTTTGATGCTTTAAACTTTAATTCTAAGGGAAGTGGCACTTTACAAAACCTCAGCAGATAAAGCTGAAACTATCTGCATGGCCAGAACATTTGATGTTTAAATGCATACATGCACAACATTTTGCAAGAAAGAAAAATAAATTACTTTTGTCTGTAGATGTTTCCTGTTCTTCTTCCTCCACCAGAGCCAATCCATTGTTCACTCCCATGGTTTCACCCGACAGAGCTCCAGCAGGCTTGAAGGTTTTGTTTTAGTGATTGCATTAATACATACTAGTTCTGTGGTAGCTGTTACTCGTTTTTAATAATACTTAAAATCTTCGTTTCCCCAAAGCAGAAACACAAGAACAGACCAGTGTTCCCAATGTAGAATTATATATCTCATATGAAAATACTGGCTCCTCTGCAGCTGTATGCAAAGCAGAGCTGGATCTGATAACCAAACAAGGAGTTCAGCAGCTGATGTACTGCTGTAACCACCATGGAAGTCCTCATCATCTGTTCTTCATTCCTCCCATATAGTGAGATATTGTTGAAAAATACTGACATTCATCAATGAATTAACAGAGACGTTCACACCTTAACTACCTTTCACAGAGCTGCACTTTTTGGGGGTTTTCATCATGGTTGGATCAACCAGACCTGCTATTTGAAATGCATCACAAGGCTATGTCTGTGCAGGTTCTCAGTCATCCAGGTCATGGTAGTTCTCTGTTGTAAGCAAAGACAACTGGACTTGCAGAAATTCTTGGAGGCGCAGTCCTGAGCTCCCTCCCAAGCCAGCTCAAAAGTCATCCACACTTTGACTCTGGTGACTCACAGATGACCTTTGATACCAATGACTCCCATGTGACTATCAACGGCTCCCTACAACTCCCATGTGAGACCACCTTGAATGGATGAGGGATGTTACTCCCAGGGGACTCCCAACGACCCCCAGTGATTCCCATGTGACACCACCTTGACCTGATGTGCCAACGACTCCTATGTGACTCCCAACGACTCCCAACGACTCCCTATGGCTCCCATGAGACTCAGTGGGTATGTCACAGGTGCATCCACATTTCCTTCACTTGCTTCCCTTTTTTGGCATCTTAGTTTGTCCCACCAAAGAAGCATGGGAGACAAGGAAATCATGCGAGGAGAGAAGAAACAAGGAAATGTATTTTTAGAGGGATGAGACGTCCTTATCGCTGAAGCTTCACGTGAATCCGTCAGCTGTATTGAGACAGCCTTCAAGAAGGTGGAATAGAACGACTTTGGGTTCAAGCAAGGAGTGAGGATATATCAAATAAGAAAATTGGGATCCAGCCAATGGCCCTCATGTGACTATGGGGCCTCAGGTGACACAAACCACCAGAGGTTAAATGTCTGGGACCACTAGTCAGCCAGAACTGAAGAAGTCTCTTGGATGAGAGACAAAACGTCTTCAAGAAAGTCCAGTTGCCTTTGCTTGTCACAGAAGACAGTACGACATGCACACTGTGCAAAGTGTCAAAAAAAAGAAGTTTGCGGTCCAGTTTGAATTCATAAAATATTTTAAATAGTTTTAATCAAAATCCTCACATCTTTACAAATATTTGACAGCATTTACAGTGCATTTTCTTCCTCTTTCAAGTTTTACAATTTAGTTTGGCTTACACATGAGGGAGGGACTGTTGACTGAACACACTGCAATACTTTGAATATTTACAGCCAAAGACACAAGAATAAACATAAAAAAACAACAAAAACTAATTAAAGTGTACACCAAAGGCGAGAATAAGCAAGTCTCAATGCATAAAGTTGTATGTTATTTTTTTCATTCAGCCTAACACTACACAGTGCGCTCGAAGAGGAGGTGTTTAAATCAATGTCTATAGAACGAAGACAGAAGAAGCAACATATTAACAAATGTCACGTGCATTTGGCCCGCTATCATGAGAGGAAAACAGGAGCAGGATTTCAAAGTGCTGCTCGTCTTGGCGTTCCAGTCGAAGAAACATTTTGCAGATATTCACAGCTGTAGTGCGATGATGTGGTCCTGATGCTGAGAGATTCGAATCACCATGGCAACAACAAATAGCCCATTTAGTTTTGATTATCAATAAAAAGAGTTCAACCCCTTTGAGTTTAACTCAGATGGGATAGGGTTTTGATAAACAATCATAAATAATAAACTGTTTACTTCCAAAAAATTGCTCTTAAACAACCTCAGGGTTAGTATTGGGTTGAGAAAGTGCTATGTACTTATTTACACTGGGAGAAATGCCACAATACATGCTTTTTAATGATTAAAAACAGACTATCTGATATAATTTACATGTACAAAAAAGCCTCTTGTTAAAAAAACATAAAGGTGCCGCTACAAACCGAGATCAACAAAGTCTCCTTTCACCTATTTCTCTTTTCTAAGCGTGTGCAGAGTGTGTGTGAGTGTGTCCGACTCTGCCGTGTGTTTTGAGCTGGTCCGAAATAGGCAGGATCAGATCAGATGTCCATAGGTAAATCCCGCTGTAAGCCATCGGCATTTTGCGGTACAGTTGACGCTGCGTCTGCAGCCAAGTGGCCTGTCATGTCTGACATTGAGCCGCGGTGCTCTTATACAACGGCCGACTTTTGGACAAAGAAACAAAACCTCATTCTCAGTCTTGAATCGACAAAATGCAATCTCCCGGTTATACAGAACACCTCATACTTGGATTCTTTTTTTTTTTCTTTTCTGAATGCCACAAAATCAGTTTTCTGTCTACAAAAAAGCAGAGTTTTCAATATGAAATACTAGTACAAAACAGTCAACAATCTCAACGTGCAAAATCAACAGTAGCTTGTACCAAATTTGACAGACATTGTAACAAAAAACCACATTATTCCTTTGTCTCGACAAAACAACGAGCAGATATTCGATTGTCAGTACTCTAGCAACATGTATGAATTATCCCGGTTCAGGTCTCAGTGTGGCTTCATTTGTATTCTGGGGCTTTTCGTCACTCTTTCACCTCATGTTGCTCACATACTAAACAAAACAAGCTAGTGCATGGGGAGCTGATGGCAACAAGCAACCTTTGGACCTGTTCTGATGGAAAGGAAATCCTATTATGTGTGTTGCATCCTCGAGATTCAGCCGTAGTCATGACCACACAGCCTGTAAATCTAAAGCCCTGCGCTTTTTGGAGCCTTCAACATCGTCCTGCTGAGAGCGTCAGAGCAAAGAAGTGAGGGTGTAGGTGGAGAAGGCAGAAAGATCAGACAGGAATGGCAAAAATATATAGAAAAAGCAAAAAAAACTCCTCCTGCTCATAATCCTCAATCATTCCCCCATCTTTGATCTGTGACTAAATAACATTTTCACACTCTCCAACTATTTTTGACTGGGGTGGGGGGGTGGGGGGGGAATTGAAATATGTTGGGATGCTGATGCTACGGCTCTCGGTGTTGGGGTCCAGTGTCAGTCCTTAGTGGCAGGGGTCAAAAGGGCACCTCAGAGAGCCCTCCGTGGAGCTCCACTGATTCCTCCAACCAGGACATGACATCACCAACGAGGTGGCCTCCGCAGGTCGCCTGGCTGTAGATCTCGTTGGGCGTGAGGACTCTGGACCAGAACTGGAGATCAGACAACTCTCCCATGAAGGACTGAGTGACGTCGAAGCGGCCTCCCACTGTGTCCTGCGAGGACCAGTTAGAAACGAGTTTAAAATGTTAGATAAAGTCTGGACACAGGGATTACTGGCCGAAGATCTGAGAGCTTATAAAACAGAGTTATACAACAAAGATTATAGCTAAAGCCGACACTATGGCAATTATTTTGACATCCAACACCAGAGGTTCTCAAACGTATTACTCAAAGGTTTGCATCTGATTCTTATTCAACGTCAGAAGTCCAGAACGATTGGCAATAATACTAACCCTAACTCTAACCCTGGAATAACCCATGTGCCTTTGCCCCTAGTAACACCCATCTTGGACGCTAAGTTTTAACCCAAACCTAACCCCAACAAAATAACATTTAATCAACTCACTTATAACTTCTACGCAACATACATTCAAGTTGAGTTATTGTTTTTCTTGGTTAATTGTTGTACCGATACCAGTACCTGGAAATCTGAACCAGTACCCCCCCCAAAAAAAATGTGGTAGCCTACTTTTTCTCTGTAATAATAATATAATGTTAATTTCAGTGTGAACAATAAGTCTCTTTAATTATTTACATTTTTTACATTTTGCCATTCATTTAGAACAATTTACATACCACACAAAACCCGTTCAGATCAACTCTGGTTCGTCACACCACTGCTGTACACTCAGCGACACAATTATTTGGTCAATAGAAAATGTATTTACAAATAGAGAACTTTACACTTTATGAGGTATTGTATTCATAACACAAGGTATGACCTGGGTCCGGATAGACTTTGGTCTGGATGCGGACCTTGGTCCGGACTTTCAGAAGCCCTGTCCTTAAGTCTTCTAAAGTCTTACTTTCTACAATCTACAGATTTTGCACATTCTGGATCTCTACCCAAAAGCATACCGTATGTCTTACCTGCTCCTGGCCCAGGATGAAGGTCCCTCCTGGTTTAATGGGGTGCCAGGCGGACAAGTTTTGTCCCGAGCCTTTCTTCACCCCGTCCTGGTAGGCCTCCCAGACACCGTCTCGTGTTGTCCACGTCACACACACATGATGCCACTTCCCATCGGTCATTGTTATTGGCATTGTCACCGCCTAAACTCACAGGGGGAGAGAGACAGACAGACAGGAAGACAGAGACAGACATACCATTAAAGTTGAAGTTCGTCCATCTGGACGAGCCTTTCCCAAAAATCACTGTACCATTGTCAAATAAAATTCCATGACAAACCTCTATTGGATGATAGCTTTAGACAGATTCCTAATGTAGGGGAAGTGGATCAGTACAACATAAGACTCTCCACTCTGTTTATCTTCATAAACTCTTAAAACTGATTACAGACTGAGATTAATTTGCATTCTTTGCATCAGCTGGATGACTGTCAAGTGTGTGACGAGAAGAATGTCACTCCGACAGGCAATTAGGCCAATCAATTAGGATAATCAGATGAATTGCTGTGTTTGGTTTGAGCTCACAGTACTGGGGCAAGGAAGCTAGCTTTTTCAGAGAACAAAAGATTAGAAGGCTAATGGAATAATTAAATCATGTGCAAGTCAACAATCTGTGTACAAGTTAACGTCTTTCAAACTGATATGTCCACATGAAATGAAATCTATACACAAAATTGTCCAAGTCAGGAGTTGCTCGACCTTTTCAACGAAGGGGCATCTCTAACTGTGTGTTTTCACTTAATCAATCAATCAACTGAAACATTTTAATCGCCTTGAGTACGTCTTCTGTCTGCATGGCACATCTGGTGTGTGGTACAGACAAAGACATGGTGGGTGTGCTTTGCTCTTAACCCTGCACACACAAAACATGTCTCTTTCCATTGCTCTTCAGTCTGTGCATGTCACTGCCACCTGACGAGTTTGTGTGACTAACCAGGGTCCTGAGTCTGAGGTCATTGCTGGCTCTCTTTATAGCTCTGACCTCCACTTGGGAGGTGATGCTGTCCCGTCAGTCTGAACTGTGACTATCACACCTCACTGTACGCAAGATTAGCAACACTCTGGGGAATTAAAGTGTGAGAACAGCAGCGTTGCCTATCAATACCGCTCTCCTAAAGCCAGTGAAGCAGCTTTTTTGACTGGAAAATCCCTTTATAAGAACTTCCTATCCGTAATCCTTTAATAAACAGTATAGCACCAGTATTTTCTTTTAGGAGCTATGTGGCAACTTAACAATTTCATTTGTAAAAGCGTCAAATAGTTTTAAGGGGTAACATCTATATTTTCCAACCTGAGCCCTATTTTCACATGTTTTTTTGTCTAAGTGACTGATGGAAACAATTTGTATTTTTGACACTGGTCCATTATTACGCAAGACCGCTGAAGTAGTATCCATACAGAGGTCGACCTATTTGTTGAAGAGTAAGAACCTTTTTATATTTTAAAGACCCAATACCGCTATTGCTAATCCCACCAGACTCAATATAAATAAACAGTACATTTATCAACGTAAAACACACTTCATTCAAAGTTGATAGAAACAAATTAAAACTACCAAAAGTTGTCTGGTTTGGTTGAAATAAATCCCTAACGCACCCATTTACATGTGGAAATAGACCGGCTCTATTTAGCTAAACGTATTGTTTATTTAGATGTAGTGTGGCGAGATTGGCGATGGCGATTTTGGGGCTGTTTCTGGTTTCTGGTTAAATGAAAAGAATCTTACTCTTTAACAAAAAGGTCTCTCTCTGTATGAGTCATTTCCATAATGTTGTCAGACACTTAGCATGATAATATGATAATATAAACAGCACTTTTAGCGGACAGAAATTGACAGTGTACATTTGCCATCACAATTACATTACATTACTGTTACAGCGTTTTGCTCTATACTGGACCAATTATTTTGTTCACATTAGTCACTTAGACACCAATGCATGGAACAATAGTGTCCAGGTTGCAAAACTATGAAAGTACTCTTTAAATTTCCAAATCTGGGTTTCTTAACATTTCCTGGCCCTTGACTCTGTACAATACATCTTTGATAGCATTGTTTTTACCTTGTCGTTGATTAGCAGCTCCATGGGGTTGCTGCCCCATTCGATGAGCACCAGCTCATTGGCTTGTCCAGGTACAGCGTAAGAGAAGGGAGTACCGAGGCCAGGACCTGTTCCGGCCTTCAGCCGCAGGCAGATGGTCATTGCGAAGATTTCGTTGACCACTGACCGCTTCATCCTGGCGTACATGTAGTTGGTCCTCATGGGGAAGTCGAGCAGAAAAGCGTTGGGACTCTTCAGCTTCTTGTGGTTTCCTGGTGAGACAGAGAGTGCAGAACATGGGTTAAATGTTGGCTTATAATCACTGCACAGGTCAAAATGTTAAAAAATAGAAGTTAAACTGTACATAAGCTGTGTGAGTGTGCGTGTGTGTGCAATGCATTCTCATGAACGGGTTTGTACAGTATCATACAAAAACGTTTGCACAACAATTCATGTGACAACCTATCACATGAAAGTTAAGTTTAGCGGTCTTTACAGACCAAAAGGTGACTGTGCTGCACCGAGTTAAGTTTAGTCACCAAAACCTTTTTAGAAAAAAGCTTGTAGTTTGGGTTAAAACACCATATGTAACCCTGGGACACGGACACCCGTTTTCTGGGTAAAGGTCTTGTGTTTTCGTCTTCAGGGACACAAACTCCGCTCCCTTGGTTGAAAGCGGTGTTTTAGGACACAAACATCCACCCTAACATCCTCCCAATGCGGATCCAGGCTCTTATGCTGCGTCAGTCAATGTGGTGCGTAGGCCTACACCAATAAATACGTTGAATAAATACGAATTATGGTGCATTACGTTTCGTAGCGATATGTACGATTGTTTCATAAGAACAGCCTGGTGTGTACCGGTGTCAGCGTTGCCGTGGTGCAGCTGGCTGAGCACCGTCTCCAGCTTGCCGTGCCCCGCGCCGCGCAGATTTGTCTCTTTGCCGCTGGAAGCCAACCGCCGTGGGTTATGATCGATCCCGTGGTGGCTGTCATGGTGGTCGTTGCCATGGTGATTATCATGGTGATCATCATGGTGGTCATCGTGGTGTCCAGGCCCGTGGTGATAGTCGTGGTGACCATCGTGGTGATCGTCAGGGTGATAATCGTGGTGATCCTCAGGGTGGTCGTCATGATGGTCGTCGTAGTGGTAGGTGCTGTGATGGTTGCCATAGTGACCACGTTGCCGGCTGTTGTGCCGGTCGTAGTGGTGGTCGTGGTGATAGTTATGGTAACTGCCGCGATGGTTGTTCCTGCGGCTGCCGTGGTGGTTGTTGTGATGGCTGTCGTGGTGGTCGTCCCGGTGACCTGTACCGTGGTGATCGTCCCGGTGACCGGTACCACGGTGGTCGTCGTGATGGTCGTCGGGGTGACTGCTGCCGTGGTGGTCGTCGTGGTGATCATCATGGTGGTCGTTGTGGTGACCGTAGTCATGGGTATCTCTGTAGTAGCTGTGCAGCTGCTCCTCCAGGGCGGTGATCTTGCGCTGGAGGAGTTCTCTCAGTGAGCTGGAGTAGGAGCTGGAGGAGTTCCTGGCCTGCAGAACAAACAAAAACACAGTCATGAGTTCTGCTCTGTGGGATTCAGTTTCCACTTGAGACTTTGCGGGTTAGGATTTATCGATGCATAGTGGTGGCGCCATCTAGTGGCCTTAATAATAATAATAATAATAATAATAATAATAATAATAATAAGTAATGTGACAAAGTGTAAGAGCGCCTATTTAATTCAATACAATTTATAGTATCATTCATAACAAGAGTCATCTCAAGACACTTTACAGATAGAGTAGGTCTAGACCACACTCTATAATTTACTAACACCCAACTAGTCCAGAAGTTCCCCCAAAAGTAAGCATTTAGTGCTGCAGGGCAGAGCAGGACATAGTAGGGCGTAGCTGGATGTAGCAGGGCGTAGCAGGGCACTGTAGAGCATCTTACCCTTAGAGATAGGGTAAGAATCATCTGTGAGGAGCTCGGTTCCTTCGCATTGAAAGGAGCCAGTTGAGGTGGTTCGGGCATCTGGTAAGGATGCCTCCTGGGCGCCTCCCTAGGGAGGTGGTCCAGGCACGTCCAGCTGGGAGGAGGCCTCGGGGAAGACCCAGGACTAGGTGGAGGCACGTCCAGCTGGGAGGAGGCCTCGGGGGAGACCCAGGACTAGGTGGAGGGATTATATCTCCAACCTGGCCTGGGAATGCCTTGGGAACCCCTAATCAGAGCTGGTTGATGTGACTGGGAAAGGGAAGTTTGGGATCCCCTGCTGGAGCTGCTCCCCCCCACAACCCGATACCGGATAAGCGGACAAAGATGGATGGATGGATGGACAGTCTAAGTATATGTCAGGTCTTGTCTTTCTTTCTAGCAGTCCTGTATTTAAAGGTGAACCGCTAGAAGTTGAGGCCAAGAGGTGATGAATTTAATCTCTAATTGTTATAATTTTATCATTAAAGTAGTAGTGTCATAAAATTGACACTACTCAAAGTTGTAGGAATAGATGGCTAAAAAGAATACTTTTTGCATCATTAAAATCATCACCACCATCATTACACCATAATAATTATTATCAACATCCTGCATAGATCCTCATTAACAATTATCTTCTTAAAAAAAAGTGAGCAAAACTGAGCAAACACCATATTCTGAAGAGGATGTGGAATACTGAAAAAGCTATCAAGTGGACCATGAGTTGGGATTGTTCTGTTACTACTACTTTCCAAGGTCAAGAATAAACTTTCAGTCTTCAGGAAATGTCAAAACTAACAAGCTGTGAGCTTGAAGAAAACAACTAAATTTAGAAATAACTAAAAGTCAGAAGCTCTTTGCAGTGATTTTAGTTATGTCAGAAAATAAAGACAGATTGTGGAATGACATTTAAAGTTGTAGAGGAATAATTTCCGCCCCTCCCTCGTCTCCCTTGCTCATCCTCGTCTTTGTCACCAGATCCGGCTTTGTTCCCTGCCAGTGCATGCCATGATTAATAGCCTCGTCAGGGAGGATGAAACTAATTGAAGGTGAGGCTGGCTTGCGCCCGTAGGCGCGTGGCCAGAGGCTGGTGGTGTAGACATCCTGTTAGAGGAAGGAGTGACAGAACATAAATCCTGGCTTGGCTTCTGGTTTGTCTCACAGCTTTGAGAGAGATTGAAGGGTATTTCAACACTTTCCTTGGAAACAACCGGAGATCAACTGCACTGATAAGGAGGCTTAAACAGGCCAGCGGGCAGCAGGGTCTCGCAATGTGACACCAGCATCATTAAAAATTGTAAATAAGTCAGACAGCAGATTTGTTTCAGGTGCTGAAACACAATTTAGAGAATGTATTACTTGCTGTGCGACAAAATTGTGAGGGACAACAGCTAAAACAGTTCCCAGTGAGCACTAATTTAGTGCTTCATTGGGCTCCCACTGAATTAAATTTAAAGGAAAAAAATGAAGTCAGGATCAGTGGCTCCAAACCTTTTTGTCTCGTGATGCTTTAAAACGAGACAAAGTTGACTTACTTGTTCTGGTTTCCCCATCCTGTTTAATCTCAGTGCGATTACCCAGGATGAATAAACAGTAAAGTTAACAATACTGATGTTGTGGAGATCTTTCCCAGGAACTAGTACCTTACCTCTTGCTCCTCTAAGCTTCACTCATTAACTTGGATTGTTTGACACAAAGGTTGTTTAGGGGGTGAAGGTTAATCAACTTAGAGCAACTTCCTGTTTGAGCTCAGTCTTGACCACTGATAGCCAACCGAAAGATCGAGAGCTGGAACAACTTTGAGAGGACATTAGCATCCAGAGAAAACCAGCTGTGATATTCAGATATTGCTATTTTGCTTAGTGTGTCTCACAAAGATGGGTGGTGTGGTTCTTAATGTAAGAAGTATCTCCTCCAACCTTTGACTCTGACTCTTTCTTAAAATGTTTGTCAGACGTTTGTGACGTCGTCACTTTTAAAAAAAAAAACTGAATATGTAATTAATCATAAAAGGTCTTTTAATACAGGTATCACAAACAGGTATCACCTGTGGATTACCATGTCTTCATGAAACACATCCGTCCTACAATACTTTGGCAGCAGACAGCAGTGGCAGATGATTCGGCGGCTGAGCTTGTGACCCTTAGTGACGCTAGTCATGACCCCAATTATGTCAAACCTTTGATAGGCTTCCGTCTCCCTGCAGTCTGTTCCACCTCTCCTTGCTGACACATTACTAAGCATCTCAAAACGTTCGTATGGTGCAGGAGAAGTAAGTCCTTCTTTAGGCGTTTTTTTCCCCTGAAACGTCAGAGCTTAAATTGCAGCCATATAACAAATATATTTAGGCAGTAGACAGCGCTGTGCCTTGCTAGCCCTGCAGTGTTTTGCATAGTTAAGACTATTGCATTCTTTAATTAGATTCTTTAAAATGTAATGTAACAGCTTCTTTAGGAGTCACTTTGGCTCACTGAACTCGGGATAATTTGAATGAAAATGCATGAAGCATTTGTTTTCTTTATATACTGTAGTCTAGACAAGTCAAATAAGTTGAGAAAAAAACATAACCTTGCCGCAGACCTTGGACTGTTTTCTTATAGTTTATTTACTTGCGAAACTTTCTACCTGCTCTCTGTGGTCACTTACTTTGTGTTTTATTAACATTCGGTTGTCAGACAACAGCTGTAAGTCATTTTAAAGTCCTTCTACTTTTATACAAAGCTCTCAATGGCTTAGAACTGACCTACATCATAGAGAGAGAGAGAGAAAGAGATTCCCTGTCGTCTTATGTTCCTTCGTGAGCCCTTTAACATTTTACTGCTGGTTCTAGAGATACTCAAAAGATTGATTGCAGATGCAGCTTTTTTTCAGCCATGCTCACAAACTGGGGAACAGTTTGGGGAACTACCCAGAGATATTAGAAAGGCAGGCTCTGCTGAAATGTTTAAACTGCACTTTGAAACGTCTCTTTAACCAGCCTTTTTTTCTAGCACCACTTCTAACAATGTGCACGCTTTAAAAGGAGTCCCACATGCTGTTTTCAAATCTTTTTTACTCTTAATAGCTGATCTGTGAAATGGCATGCTCCCTCTGAAACACGGTATCTTTAACACATTCAAACAAAGTTTATAATTATTAGTATATTTTTCCCAAAATGTTCTGTATATTAGCCTGGAGTGGTAAGTTTCAACCTAGCGCTTACAATAGACATTACGAAACGCACCCGACTGCTTTTAACATGTTCAACAGTTCATATCAGTAAGACTTAACACTAACTTTAACTAATTGTTTGTATACTGTGATTAGAAACCCTCTTACATCCCTGGTGCTGGAAGGCAGTAGTGGCTGACGCTACAAGCCAGAAAGTCAATACCGCAGGTCTACCTGTACAAGCTACCATGGACTAGAGTTGGAAGTCCAACTCTCAATTCCAACGAGTCCTCCAAACCATACAACGATATAGGTAGTGGATTCATACCTTCTGATATGACCAACAGAAGCTCTTTCCGTCCTAACGTTGTGAAACAGTCACAGTTTTGTTAGGTTTAGGCATCGAAACTACTTGGTTAAGTTTAGAAAAAGATTATGATTTAGGTTCAAATCCATTCATCTGTTCTGTTACTTCACTTCTGGTTACGCATGTGGCGCAGAACGTGGCGTGATTTCCTTTGTTACCCTCACCATTTCCTTTTTATTTTCAAATGGGACACAAACCTGTCTTCTGGGTGAAATTCCTGTGTGTGACCCATCCACCTATCTCTATCCTCCGGCTCTGCTCCTGTAATAATTACTATGACCACTAGTTCCCCCCCCATTACAAAACGTAAATACGAGTTGTAATTGCTGCTTGAACAAACGACTTTTAGGAGCCGTTTTCCCTCAATTGTGTGACCCCTGCTGTGTCTTGAACTGAACTTCAGAAATGTCCATCAATCAGTGCATATCTTTCCTGGCACTGGTCAGAACTTCCAACTCTTTGCTGTTTTGTGGTTAATTCCCACTGGTGACGCAAAACAGGCATCTTCTCTGAGCGTGCGTTGCAGATTTTTGCACTCACCTGCAAGTTCTCGAGCCTCTCCTTCAGAGTCTGCAGTGTTTTCCCCGTCTGTTCAGGGGAGAAGGAGCTGTGTTTTCCGTATGTCGAGGGCTTCCTGTGGTGGGGGTCGGACCTGTGGCCGCCGTGGGAGTAGTGGTGGTCGCTGCTGTGATACGGCAAAGAACCGTGGTGTGAAGATGAGGGTGTGTGGTGGCTGCCATGCTGCCCGTGGTGATCGTCCCGGTGGCCGTCGTGATGATTCTCGTGATGGGTATCGTGATGGGTATCGTGATGATTGTCGTGGTGGTTGTCATGGTGATCCGTGCCATGGTGATCAGTGCCATGGTGACCACCACCAAAGCCCTCGCACAAGGTGAGCTTTGCAGTCAGCTCCCTGATGGTCTCCCGCTGGTCCAGGATGGTCTCCTTTTGCCTCACAAGGCTCTCGCGCAGGTGCAAGATGGTGGCTTTGGCTTCGTCGGACATCATGCCTCGCCGGCTACTGCCGTTGTGACCGTTTGTGTGGCCGTTACTGCTCGGTCCATGGGGCACACTGGGTGGGGAATAGCAGCTGGGGTCTGCTTCTGGGGGAATCGGGGTGCAAACAAATTTAGGGCTAATGCCATAGTCATATTCTATACCAGGCAAACCTCCTGCTGCGGCTGCTGCACATGACAGGAAGTAGTAATAAATTAGAGAACGTAAGGAGGAGAAGGGGAAGATAGACCACAGAGAGACTCCAACCAATTGGTGGTGTTTTGCAGACAGAGGCATGAGGTTCAGAGGACTGACGTCTCTGGCCATGTTTGGCCGGAGTCCAAGTTATTCCTCGACAAATGACAGTCCTCCTAGGCCTTAGCTTTGTTGTGACGAACACCATGAATAGAGGTTATAAGTGCTTGATTGAAAGGTGGTGGGGTAACGCATGTCAACCATAAAACTGCAGCTGGAAACTCCTCCCAGACCACATAAAGTCCTTTTGATCGACAAGCAGTACAAACTCCAAAGCAGTATTCCAAAAGCACACAAAAGGTTGCTGCTGAGGTCTTCGGCTATTAGTTGCTTCAATACAACCGTGCAATATCACTTGAGATTTCTTGGCTCCATGGCGAGATAAGCTGGGCTGATGGATCTTGATAGAACCTGCTGTCTCTGGGAAGAGGTGTTAGTCAGGCGATCCCTCTTGACTCCAAGAACCTCCTTTGTTCAACAGCCAAGAGTAATCCATTTAACTTTTTCTTTGACTTCTAACCACCCATCAGATCCCAGAGGGTATCCAACCTTTAGGACAAGAAAAACAAGTTATGTGTTGATATAATAGCAAATAAATGTCTAACAAGAACTTTATATTAATATTGATGTTGTTGTTGGTGTAATTTTCAGTTTGAAGCATAAACTATTTAAATTGCAACAAAATACTAGAGATCACGTCAATATCTTCCCGTAAAGGAGTGAAACTTAAAGTGGACAGACATCAAAAAATATCTGTTTCTCACCACATCACCTGCCTAATTTCTGAAGGTTTCCTAACTATATAGCATAAACTAATAAACAGAAACTCCATATATATTTTGCCATTGGTTGCTCGTTAGTGAAAAAGGAAATCAAGTTTTTTGTGCAGGTGTGACTGCATACAATTCACATTCGTGAGGGGAACAGGCTTTAGAACGTTAGAGGTGAGAAACAATGCAGCTACGGTCGACAATATTTTTCATCTAATCAAAGTGAGCAGAGATGAACTATTTTCATGTTTCCAACCAAAAAGTAAAACAAAAACAAAACATTCCACTTGTGTCACAGCATAAGGCTGTTGGGTCAGCCAGAAAGCAAAAATAAACATGCAGGACACTTTTCCCTCTAAGCTCCTTATCTCCATAGCCTATCACCAGTTGAAACACCCACAGCACCCATTAAGTACAAACCGCCGAGTCTCAGGCGCTGCACTCTCTACGACACCGTCCTCCTCAGAAAAATGACAGCATTGGTTGTATGTGCAATCGTTTTTGTCCAAGCAATAGTTTAACATTGTGAGAAATACATGGAGGCTATTAGCTTTCTTGCAGAGAGTTAGATGAACAGATTGATACCACTCTCACATCTGTATGTTTAATATGAAGCCGCAGCCAGTAACCTGTTAGCTTAGCTTAGCATGAAGACTGGAGACAAGCGGAAACAGCTAGCCTGGCTTGGTACAAAGGTGACAAAATCCACCTACAAGCACAGTTCTGGGCCCTGTATAAAGGCATCCTCTACGGGCCTCTCCGCATCCACAGCTCTTCATCGTAGCATCTTTTTGGGCCCTCCTCACATGAGGGCCCTGGGTACTCCCAATAACAACCCCCAGTCCAACACCTCTGCAAGCAACTCTAAATATCACTAAATCTATTTTTTTATTGTTTGTTTAATCTGTACAAAAAAATGTAAACACAAAAAGTTGTGATTTCATGGGGCGTTATGTGCTGAACTATTTCTTTGGGCAGGACCATGACTTCCTGACATTTTTCGTGGGTATCAGACCAGATCTTATATTGAAACACTTCTGTTTAGTTATTTATTTTTTTGTAATTAAGATATGACAACATGTTGCCCTGCGTTTGAGATTTATTCTCACCCCGACACCCCTAAAGGCTTTATAACTGTTCTGCGCATTAACTTGGCTGGAAAAACGTCCAACAAGGTGCTCAATTTAGTGCAAGGGTAACAAAATAACATCAGAACTGCGTGAAAACCAAAGCAGTTTTGTTGAAGAAAAAGTTAAAAAGGCTTCATTGATGCGGCTAAGGCATAACAAAGACTAAAAACTATGTACCAACATGCGGCACACAGGCCTTCTTCAGATTGATCTACCAGAAGTGTCTTCTTCTTCTTCTGTGTATTTTTACAGGGGTTTGCATCCATTGCGTTGCACTACCTCCAACTACAGTTTGCAGCTAGTAACTCAGATTCTGTCCAACAACACAGCTACTGCTTAAAAACTAACCAGATACCTCCTGCCTTGTTCACCTCGTCCACATTCCAATATGTTTCCCAATCCAGTTCTCCTCACTCCTGCTCTCCTCATTCCCTCCATCATGATCCTTCTCTCAAACGTATTTCCTGCATTGAGTTACATGTTGCACAGCCTGGTTTTTGACCTATTACACCACCTTGTTAGATGTTTCCCCATGATGAAAGGCGTCCTCTTTCCCATTTCCTCCTCCTCTCCTTACATTACCAACACTCTTTTGGATGTTATATAAATGTCTTCCCAGTGCTGTTGCCATTCTTTTGTTTATTTCCTTCCATATATTGCACTTTCATTCTTTTTTTTGAAAATTGAATAACTGTGTCTATGTTTCCCCTCCTCAAGACTCGCTTGGCTCAGCCAGAAGTGAGATACTAACAGGACATATATAGCACAAAGACAGGAAGTGACATCATAGTCAAAACCATAGTAAAATAGAAATTAAAGGAACATGTGTTACAAGTTTCACATTTATACCAGGATTGATTTTTACAATTAACATGATCATTTTAAAGTTATTTCACTGAGTGAATCGAGTGAAAGATGAAGGCTTTAGTCTGACAGTGAAGACAACAGATATAGTTTCTTTATTCTAGCTCTCATTTTCTCCAATTGTTTTTATGGATGAAAATTAATTCTTTTAAATGTTTTTTTCAAATCATTATTTGTACTCTTTTTTTTCTGTAGTTTTCTGTCTTTCAGAACAAAGTAACTACAGCTCACAGTGGCTCTTAAAGGCGCAGTGCATCAGGGCGATCTGTTCATGTTTCCCTCTCCCCGCCTCACCTCCTCCTCTCAAGGGTGACCGACTAATAGGATTGGTTGGATTTAATGCTATGTAACGAGGGATTGGCCGCAGGGTCGAGTTTCTGCCAGAGCAACTTTCTCGCCCGCCCACAAAGCCAAGCCATTGTTGCCAAACGTGTTGAAGAAGAACGTGAGGGACATGTAGCCGGTTAACATTAGAAGGCCATCAACAGCCACAATAGAACAAATACAAAATAAAAATAAATACAAAATTACATTTTCATTGGAAGTTTGCATTTTGTCTAAATTTTGGGGGGCAGTTGCTCAGTCCGTAGGGAGTTAGGTTGGGAACCAGAGGGTCGCTGGTTCAAGTTCCCATTTGGACCAAAGTACAGAGCCAGGTGCACTTGAGCAAGGCACCGTACCCCCCTAACCGCTCAGGGCGCTGGTCCAGCTGGCAGCCCACTCACTCTGACATCTCTCCATTAGTGCATGAATAGGTCCTGAGCATGTGTGTGTATTTCAGGCCTGCGTGTAGTGATTACTAACAAAACAGAATGTCATTTCAATAAACAGTATAAATTATTAAATAAATTAAAATTAGTTACATTTCCTAGATTTTTTAGTGAGAATCATTTGGAGATTAAAAGTGGCCACATAATTCCTATTTGTCATATTATTATTTTTTATTTCAATAACACTTATGATTTATGACTTATGATATATGCTATGTATGTACATACATGTACATTCCTGTGTGTATATATTTTAATAGTTCTGGTATTTTGATCTTATTTTTTATACTAGTGTATTTATTGTATTTTCTGCATGTGCGTAAGTTTGTGTGTGTGTGTATGTCCCTAAAACTTGTGCTTTTCTAAAAAGTTAGAAGAAACATGACCAAGAAAGTAAGAAAGTCATCAAAAATCATGCCCAGGCACTCAAGGTTGGTTACACAAAGTAATAAAAAGGCCTTTAATAAATAGGGCAAAACATAAAAAAATACACTAATGCTTGTTGCCTTGAGCCTTTCTCAGGGTGAATAAACCTACATCTCCGCTTGCCGTTGTGCGATGTTAATATGTGTCCAGACATGTGAACTTTCATCTTCTCAAGCCAATCCCATCCGAATGGATCAGTTATCCAGGTTCACTGGATATACGTGGCCTTGGCATGGCTTTACTTTACTCCAGCTTAAAAGGCACCCCTCCTCCTCCGTGAACTTATTACACAAGTGCACCCTCCCTCCCCGTCGCGACTTCCGGCTGGATGGTAAACTCGGTGTGGAGGAGAGTCGTGTCTGTCTGAACGTGACCGGCCAAAACACAACACAGCAGCCAAGTGGTACTTTGAGGACTGAAGGTGTAGGAGGTGTTGTGACACCATGTGTCAAAGCCAACAGTCTTAATTCCTTTAAACATCAAGGTGAAAGGCTAGGGGAGCGTCCCAACACCTAGATGGACATTCATTTATCCCATTTAATTACAAGTACAGATATGGGAAACTGTGTTAAAAAAAAAACACCACTGTCATTGAGGGAAAAGTAGACAAAGTATGTGAAGTATTTGGAAATCGCAGCGTCTTCCATATTTCCTCCACATGAGACATTTGAAACAATCAGACTTTCCATTCAGAATGACTTAAAATATTCTCTTCTTACAAGCAAACTGTAAAAGCCTTTCTTCTTCTAATTCTTGAGTATAGCATGTCACTTACTTTTAAGTCTGGATTTGTTTTCAGTACATAATAGGTGAGTAGCATGGTGTTTCCAACAGAATCAAAGGAATCTAAGGAAAATGCTCACAGTTCTGAGTGAACTTTTAGCATTTAGATTACATTTATTAAAACGAGTAAAAGCCTCGTTAAAATTCAAAATCTCTTTTCAGACAAACAGCATGAGACAGATAACAACCTGAATCACTTCATAGGCGATAATGGACTGCCCTCAATTCAATCAAAATGTTACTTAATGAAATTAGAAACATAAAAGCCTTTTGCTATAGTATGTAGACTATTATGTAGATATTCATTATCACAACTTTCTTTTCAGTATGTTAAGTGCATAATGGGAAAGTTTGAGTAGAAACGAATGAGACTCTCTTTAACCCTCCTGTTGTCCTCGGATCAAATTTGACCCCTTTAAAAAATGTCTATATCTGAAATATGGGTTTCTTTTTAACCAAATTACCACAAAAAATGGATTGGATTCCATACAACACTCTTTACAAATACAATTGATCACTTTCACTTTCAACTATTAGTCAAAATAATTCATAATTTCTGCTTTTTTAACTCAAGTATTAGGTATTGTTAAATAATATTGTCTCTGCATTAAACAAGCTATTTGAGTGTTGAAGCCTTTGTTAAATCAGACAAAGACATTTTTTTCACAGTCCACACTAGTCCCACTTTGCCAGACCTTCCTCCTCAGTACGTTGGCTTTTCTCTCTGAGAAGTCTGCAGTCCCATGTCGAAGTGCCCTTGGGCAAGACACTGAACCCCGAGTTGCCCCCGATGCTGTGTGTGAGTGTTTATCTGATGAGCAGATGGCACCTTGTACGGCAGCCTCGGCCACAGTGTATGAATGTGTGTGAATGGTGAATGTTTCCTGTATGATGTAAAAGTGCTTTGAGTAGTCGTTAAGACTAGAAAAGCGCTATATACATGGTAAGAACATTGGCAGGAGGACTTTGTTGTAACATTGTTGTGAAGACTGTTATGCTAGGGTGACCAGACGTCCCCGATTTTGGATCTGGCCTGTCCCCTCGGTTTTCACTGTGTTGGATCTGGCCCGAGCAGAAAGAGATGTTTTAGAAAGCCCCATGGTTTTTACACTGTGACTGACAGACCTGATTATTTACATGGAGTCTGTGGAATAAAAGAAAATCACTGATTAAATGGAGTCTCTGAAAATCACAAACATGGAGTCTAGTGGAGATATGCTGCTCTATCGAAAATCACTGATTATTTACATGGAGTCTGGTGGAGATATGCTGCTCTATACACGCTAAAAATCACTGATTATTTACATGGAGTTTACATGGAGTCTGGTGGAGATATGCTGCTCTATACAGCTAAAATCACTGATTTATTTCAGAGATGTTTTAGAAATGCTGCTCTATACCGCTAAAATCTGATTATTTACATGGAGTCTGGTGGAGATATGCTGCTCTATCACGTATTATTTACATGGAGTTTGGACCATGCTAAAAAATCACTGATTATTTACATGGAGTCTGGTGGAGATATGCTGCTCTATACACGCTAAAATCACTGATTATTTACATGGAGTCTGGTGGAGATATGCTGCTCTATACACGCTAAAATCACTGATTATTTACATGGAGTCTAGTGGAGATATGCTGCTCTATACACGCTAAAATCACTGATTATTTACATGGAGTCTGGTGGAGATATGCTGCTCTATACATAAAATCACTGATTAAATGGAGTCAGATATGCTGAAAATTGATTTTTACATGGAGTCTGGTGGAGATATGCTGCTCTATACACGCTAAAAAAATCACTGATTATTTACATGGATGGTGGAGATATGCTGCTCTATACACGGTTATTTACATGGACTATGCTGCTCTATACACGTTCACTGATTATTTAATGGAGTCTGGTGGACTTTTATGTTTTAAAAATGATCTTAATCTTTAACAGAAAGGTCAGCCTCCTTAGAAATCCTTTCCATAATGTTATCAGACACTTAGAATATTAATCTGAGTCTGTCAGCAGCAAAACGAGCACTTTATGAACGTAAATACAAGCTGGACAATTCTCCCATTAACTTCCATTGTAGCTTGTTTCTCTGCTGCCGACTGCAGCGATCTCGTTTCATACTGCATCAATGTCAAAGGAAAATCTTTCCTCAATAGTTTATATTGTATCCGATACTCAGCTCTGGTCTAGTGTCCCCGTTTTAAGTTTTACAAAAATTAAAATCATGGGGTGTTTTGGAGGTATTTACGCTTCTGAGCTGAAAATGTCCCCGGATTTAGTCTGAGACATCTGGTCACCTTATGTTATGCAGACTTGTAACATGTGGGGACTTTTGAGGACATTGTAATGATGTTTCATTCTGAGATCTTATAGTCGTGAGGACTTTCTGTTACAATAACTTGCAGTGGTGAGGACATTTAATTGCTAAGGACTTTTAAGGTCTTTTTTTGCATGAGGTCTTTTTTTTTCTATCAAAACCTTTGCTTGTGAGGTCTTTTATTGATGTGAACTTTTGCTCGTAAGGACTTTTAGTTGTGAGGGTATTTCAACTTTAACTTTTTATTATGTCATCCTTCTTCCTGTATTATTCACATTTTAATTCTTAAATTGGACATGTCTTATCTGTGTTCAGGAAAAGAGACCCATCTCTTGAACATGTCAGTACTTGTCTCCTGTAATAACCATGCCTGTGCATCAATCAAAGTTAGGTGTGCGATGAAAGATGACCTCATTTAAAAAAGGTCATATGCATAAATTTAATGGATTGAAGTTCCCAATTTCCTGTTTGTATTTCTATATTTCTGCAATCTAACAAAAGCTCAATGAAATGCCATTATTCCTGGTAAATCGTATTTCTTGGGTAGAAATACTACAACTACAATGTTCCAAGTAATTCTAAAACAACCACTGGTCTAACCTGGCTATCTAGATATAACTACTACTGTATTTCTACTATTAGTTTCTTTCACAGTGTTTGGCACATAGGCAAATACATTCAATATATTTAAAAAGTCTTCTTATTCCCACAGATATTACTCTCTCAATCTAATCTGATTTCCTGACCCTGTAAACATACTGTAAATAATATCTCTGCTATCTCTGATAAAGACAACTACACACTGGATGACTTTCAAAGTCTTCAGATTGCTGTCCAGATCACACTAGACCAGGGGTCTTCAACAGGGGGTCCGCGACCCCTAGGGGGTCCGCGGAGGTACTGCATGGGGGTCGTGAAAGTTTTGGTTGATTAGACTTTTTTTATATTTTATATTTATGCATGATTACATGCAATTGACAGACATTGTTGATCTTGGCAGGTATCAGTTTATTGTGTTATGTTATGTTTATAAATGGCAGTGGCATGGCCACCCTACTCACTGTGCCTCGCACATGTTTAAAATAAAAACATGAATATATGAACCTGTGTATTATTTGAGTATCTTAGTATTGAATGCACAATAACAAGGTACATTTACACATGGCACTATAGGACCAGTTTGATATAACACAATTTTATACAATATATATAATTAGGGGGTCCCCGCTCCATCTCGCCATCAGTTTGGGGGTCCTTGGCCTGGAAAACGTTGAAGACCCCTGCACTAGATGACTTAAAATGGGGTTATCATGAAGTTGTTGTGGTTTGCACATTACACGAGTGATCGGTGACTGGGGGGGTCACACATTATTAAGTCTGTTTGGTCTCCAAAACACACAGGAATAAAAGCTAGCAGTCCTAGTCGTTTGTGTGCTGATTTGCAGCGAAGAAAAAGAGAAGAATATAGAGAGAATGGTTGGGGAGACGCGGTCTGTTCTGAAGAGAAAGTTGGAAGTAAATAAATAATTTTGCAATGAACGCAGGTAGCTGTCTGCTCGTGTTGTGCATATCTTGCGCTCCGATTGACTTTAGTGTGTATTTTCACAGTCCAGATGTTTAACCTGCTAGATGGCTCTCGGCGGTCTCATGCCTCTGATCTGGGGCTGTCGGCCATCTCTAGAAACTTCTGTTGAGTTGTAAATCAGGGTTTTAAATCGCGTAGTTGCTGACAGACAAACACAATCAAGTATGATAACAACAGATTTCTATAAACAAATGTGTGTAAGTATGACCAATCAGACTAAAACAAACATCTATATATCTTCCTGTCACTGCAAACCAGAACTAGCTTAATTAAAAATCAACTAAAAAGGGCTAAAGGCTCCCTTATTTTGACTCCCCTTTTGAATGCAGTCCCGTCTCACATCCACACATCTATGTGTAATTACAGTTTCGAGCTCTACGAGGGTCAACAGCCTTCTGCTGTGGAGCCGCTAAGTGCCACAACTGCTGAGTGGTTTTACTGAACCTTTGCACTTCTGTCAGTAATTTAGTCTTTTGTAATTTTCACTTCACATTCACTTCACTTCCATTAGCCTGAACAGATTGTGTCTCCAAAAGCAACAAAACCCAGTGGCAACACGTCTAACTGTGATAGCAAATACTGAAATTTCTCCTTTTTTAGAATTGCTAAACAAAGGCCACCCATCGACGGATTCCTTAAAGGTCCAATATGTAATATATAGACTGTAATAAATCCCAAAATGAGTCCAATGCCTCATCAGATATTAAGGAAACATGCTAAGTTGAAATATGTTTTCTGCTAACAATGCTAATGCCGGTTCTGTGTTATGACCTGTATGTTGCTATCAACTGCCCAGTTTGGCAGCTAGGCCGGGTTGCCTGTAAAAACCTAAACCCTGTACCCTGCAGCTGTAATGTGAGGCAACTGTAGCATTGAAAGCAGCAAACACATATAGACAACAGAAACAGATTCTACCCGACCTAAAATAAACTGGCATGTTTCTAACAGTTGTGTGACCAGAGACACAACAAACCCTGGGTAAATATTGGAGATGTATTTGGAAGATGGAGGAAGCTTAGAGCCCAAAAGGACACAGAGTTGACTCATTTCCTCCTGAACTGGTAAGCATTAGCTTCAGGCTAATTTATCACAGACATGGGACGGGCATTAAATCTCATTTCAATTTCAATTTAATTTCAATTGTGTACTCACATTGAATTACTTATTGAGTTACTTGCAAAAACAAATCAGACCAGATAGTAAAGGACCACGGCTGTTAACAACGTGTAGCGTATTCAACGGCCATAGCCGGCAACTGTGCGTTATTTCAAGCCAAAAGAGGGAGGCTGTAAATTGAGAGGACTGTGAGTTTGCAGTGTGTTTAGCGATTGTTGCCGTAATTCTAAGCAAATAAGGTGTCTGTCCATCGGGTGGAGAGGACGGCAAGGTAGTGTAATTCTTAGCATAACCGTAATTCAAAGCCGAAAACATGTGTCTGTCAGTTCGGTGCAGAGCTCGCGTGAGCACAGGCTTTTATGACTGTCAATATAGCTAGCATCTAACGTTAGCGACTTAGTTAATGTCCTATGTGAGACAAGTGTCTAGCAACATTGTTGTCAATGCTGCGGTCTCAGCCTGGCAACCTCCCTAAACTTCGAGCCTGGGGAGGTCAGTATTACATATTGCACTTTTAAGTTAGATGAAAACAAGCCAAGTGACATAAAGCCAAAGTAACCTGACTCTAACCCTAACCTTAAACATTACCATTACCAAACATTTTAATGTGATAAACAAAAAAAAAGTCCAATAATTCATGTTCACATTATGGATGGATATGGATGTTTTGCTATTGTCTTGCCTAAGAAGGCCAATAGCAATGTAGACATGCTGTCTGGATTTACCCTGCAGAGATTTGAGGAGCAGTTAACCATAATCCTCCTAAATCCACTGGAGTTTAAAATTCCAACACAAAGCAAGCGGAAGGTAGCGGGACATCCGAAAAGACTGACATCCGGCGGAGTTTCCAAAAGAGCGAGAGCAACTCGGAAGTGGAAAGTCGTGGATATAGACAACAAGGCTATAGATATATATGTTTCCCACAACAGCGTTAAGAGTGGAAAAAAATGAAAGTGAACTCAGGCTAACCCGTGCTGCTCAGATCAACAAAACACTCTAAAACATGTGACTGTTGCACGGTGAAAGTTTAATGTGACCGTAGTAATGGGGCCGGTCTATTTACTGTAACGGGTGCAGCTTTTTACACGTAGTAAACATTGTGAATCCCAACTAGTTAAGTTCAGGCAACAAAAATACTTAGGGTTAGTAAAACATCATTTTGTGGTTTAAAATGAGCCATGCAAAACTACTAAAATGAGGACATAATGTAACATCACAGATGTTATTGCACTACTGGTCTGGATCAACGGAAGTACATGTCCAGTATGATAGCCAGATGTCCCTCACTCAACACCAAACTCGGAGCTAGCAAGCTACACGCTGAAAATGGCAAATTTGAAGAAATTTTTGATTGTGCAACAAGGCAGGGCTGCTTGGTTCTTTCTGGGAATGATTGTTAAGATTTACAAAGAATATGTTTATGGCATTTACTCATTTACATTTAGGGGCTAATTGGTGGAAGTGATGTGCATGAATTACACACGGCGATACACTGGTAGAAGACAATTGCATGTAACTGTGTCCAACTAATTTAAATAGCTATGTTCTGTGTGCTGTGTCACTGTATTGTGTGTACTTGTGTTAACTTAATTTAATATTGTATGTGGCGTTTTGTTTTGCGGGTTGCAAATGTTCCACCAAACAAGTTCCTGCCTGAGACTATTTTGCAAAGCCATCGCTTCGACCAGAGCTTAGTGCCGCTAAAGACGATAGTGATTGGTTTAAAGAAATGCCAACAACCCAGAGCATTTGTTTCTCCTATCCTGTAATGCATCTATGGTGAAGCCAGACTTTACTCCGCATCGCTGTGGAGTCTAGCAATGCAAGACTATTGCGTCACAGACTAAGGTCGGTAAATAAAACAACAAAAGATGGTGCTCTTTGATTGGGGTCCAGAATAAATCCAATAGAGACAGGACATGCCTTTAATTCATCTGTCAATCAATACATTGAGTTGAAGAGAAACTTCAATGCATTTTGGCGAAATTAATCAAAAGCATTTTTTTTTTTTTTTAGGTTGTCTATCTTCCCACCACCCAAGGATTTAAGTCCCTGTTCAATCTTCAAAATATTGTTTATTTTAATTCTTGGCCGTCAGTGATTTAGTGAAACACGTAGTTACGCTTGTCAAGAAGTGGATTTGTGACCTGAGGGGTGATGGATCTCCTTACATTTTGTTTGGCTTCTGTAAGCTGTCCCTGGCGTCGCTGCAACTAATAAAGAGGAATCAAACCAAGGTCTCAGTGCCGCACGTGGCCTCTAGCCCATCAGCACTGCGCAGACTGGGCCAAACGCCCCGCAGAACACACAGGAAGGGACTGACGAGAACGCCAAGGCCACAACAACAGAAGACTCCCCTGTATTGTTTGACGTATGTTACTGATGTTAAGTTGGAAGAGACATTTCGATTGAAACAATTTATGAACTTAATAATCACACTACTTACTTTGCAAAACAGATATAAGACCAATATGACACATCTGAACAACACTTATGTTAAAGGAATGATAGCACAGCAAATGATCACCGAATGAGATACAGCTGCTACAGTACTGTCTATTTGAATTGCTTTGCTTATACAATTTCATGATGACTTAACTGGATGTATTAAACTCCAGCTGTAAACACGTAAGGCAATTGCATGAAGTCTAAAGACAAGGTGTCAAATACCTCAAGATCTTAGCCGCACGTGAGCTAGAGCTCATCAAACCGGCTCTGAATATTAGACGTGGCTGAAGATGCATGCAGAGATTGGGACAGTTAGGAATGGGGGGGGTGGGGGGTGATTAATTTAGCCGGAAAATATTGACACCAAGATAGTTTCTTGCACCGGTTAAGGTACTCCAACAAGGTACAAAAACACCACAAAATGAATCATATTCAGTTACCCATCGGTATTTAATTTACTGATGCTGCCAAGTCAAATCTTACATTTAAAAGAAGTTTAAATGCAATAATTAAAATGTTGTTTCACATTGTTAAATGGCAATCCACACATGTGCAAGTAGCCTTTCATTTCAAGACTTCAGTTCAAGTCTTTCAACATAAACCATCAACTTCATATCATAGCGCAACAACGCTTATGGAAGTTCAGGAAGTGTCTTTAGCTTAGCCGGCTGCTTATTGTTCACTGACACGAGATGCAGTAATTTGAAATGACAGGCCTTTTGGTTCATAACAAAGATTCATGCAGCCTTTTATGGAAAATCATAGAGCAAAAATAGAAATGCAAATAAGCAAAAGTACATTTTCCAACATCACGTTCCTGCACCAGGAAATATCTTGCCCAAGGTTCAGTCAGTACATTGTCAAGTGATTTTAAGGGTGTTTTTTTTTTAAATTTCAGAACAAGTTCAGATATATTTTTGGCAGAAATTAAATAACTCAATCAATCACTCTTGAGCTGCTGTGCTATTTGTGCAGTATGTACATATAGCACATAAGCTTACAGCTTATAGTCTTCTGCCCCATATAGAAAATCCTCATACGTGTATTACATAACTAAATGAATCACGCTTATATTTGCAATATTGAAAATGAGAGTTTTCCCTAAAAAGTGCAGATGATTTAAACACATAACATCAACATTTCATTCAATATGCAGGAGTATTATTCACATAATCTACATCGCTGTAAACTACCTGAGGAGTTGTTTTAACTTTGTGGTCCAACATTGCCTGATCGAGTAGCTCAAAGGAGAGGATTAACACTTGTTCATATATGTTTAAATTACCAGAGGTTTTGCTTTTAAGAAATAAAAAATAACTTTGTGAGAAAGAAACAATAAGTTTTATTACCTGCAAGTTTAAAGTTCCCAAGCTGGTTAGTCCATTCAGCACACTGATGAGCTTGAGGAGGATTGGCTTTAGGTAGATAATTCTCTCTCTCTCTCTCTCTCTCTCTCTCTCTCTCTCTCTCTCTCTCACACACCTTCACCCTAGCTCATATCTAGCTCCCAACCGCCATTTTGTGTCAGGGGTTCTTGCTTTTGCATGAGACTTTTGAATCTTTTTGGAGATAATCTGAGCAGGGTAGTGATCATCAGTAACTTAAAAACTTAATTTAAGCAAGAAGAGGTCTTTAGATTAACAGACCATCATAACTTTTCTTTGGCTTTAAATTACGCTAGTTTACAAACAATGTACATTTTTCTTTCTGTAATCACGTTTAAACTGAGTTTTTTTGCAAACCCATTTCAATGTGTTACACTGGCTGTAAGTACTCACTGTGAAATCCCAGGGCTGGGTCAAACTATTTGAATTCTCTCTAATCACTTTGGCATCTGGCGGCCTTTTAATTGAAGATTAGGGTTAAGCCTTTAGCCTTGACCGAGCTCCCAGCAAATGTAACCAAGCCCACCTATTTACAATTTTAGGTGCTTCACCATTCGAGTTTATGGAAGAAGTCCCACATACCCGATTGGCCTGGGCGACAGACAAACAAGTCAGAGATGTTATTTAAGTAAACATATGCTGGTGTTTCTGTTCAGTTTATCACCTAGGTTAAGATACATCAGTAAAAGTAAAAGTCCTACATTTAAAATGTTACTTAACTAAAAGTCTCTAAGTATCATCAGGAAAATGTACTATTAAAAATAAAAGTGTTCACATTTTAGAGACGTTTTATGGTCTTATAATTTCAGCTGTACTTGTAGGACTGTATATTGTTGGGTAGTTTCATTCATAATAAAAGATAAATGAAAAAAAATAATGTGTTTTGTGTGCAGTAAGTAACTAAAGTACCTAAAGTAAAGTAACTAAAGCGGTCAGAATAATGTAGTGAAGAGTAAAAAGTACAATATTTCTCTCTGAATATAGTGTAGTAGAAAGTCGCATGAACAGCACCTCAAATGTGTACTCAAGTACAGTACTTGAGTAAATGGCCTTCTTTATATTCCACTTCTGGTATGCATATGGTATACCAGCAACCTGTTCTCACTCCGAACTCGTAAAATACGGATTGGCCAGATGTGACACAATGAGCACCCCTGGAACGCACCGAGCAGAGCAGCAGTGATGATGTCGTATTAGGAGCAACAACGGAGGCGAGAAGTATGAAAGGCTGAAAATTTCGGGTGGGCAGGTTGGTTGGGGTGGTGGATGGGTCAAATACCTAAACCCAACTGTCCCGTTCTTGTCCCGTGTGTCACGTAAACGTCCTTTTTATAAGTCCACCCATACGCTTTTCTTTAACCTAACTGCGTCAAAAGTGATGCCAATAGTCCTGATCAAGTGGGTTCAGATCTGATGCTAAAGGAGACTTTAAGCGTCAATACCAACGCCAAAGACACCTGACCAAGCGTCCATATTTTACAGGAAATTGGCCCCAAACTGCAGAAAGGTGTAAAAAAAATCAAGCCTTTATTTCAAAATGAATGAACTTTTCCCCTTTAAGTTGATCGGTCTGAACTGTATACAGGAAAGAAATCCTATGAATCCAGAAAAATGTCCAAGTTTTTAAATCTTCTAATCATCTTTGTTTTGCTTTTCGTGTACTGTACATGTGCGAATGAAAGGAGTTTTGAGGGCTGATAGATTCCATGTAGGGGTAATCATGCAGGTTCTCCGACAGACAGCAGTTATGTTGATGCTATTTTTACAGACCAGCTCCGCTTTCTAGTGCTGTTGAATGTTAGATGTCAGGAAATCATTTTAATCCCAAATGTATTCATGCCAGAATGAAACAAAGCTCTTCATGTGGTAAAATCAATTCAGTCGGTGTAGAACTGACAGATATATATAGTTTTCAGAGCAAGATTAGTTCATTTTAAATACAACCACACAGGAACAAAACTATGAATAAATTTGAATATTTCTGTTCCAACTATGGAATAGAAATGTCTGTGAAATATCATCTGATCTGTCATTTGATTGACAGCTCATACAAGCTGCAGTGCTTTTACAAATGGCCTTATATAACCACTAAAACATGATTTTAGGACTGATTTAAACGTTTTGATAGCAAAGTTGTAAAAGAACAGAAGAGCTTTTCTTGCTTTTGAAAAACAATGTTTACATAATGATGGTTTGTACCTCCTTAAGCTTTTCACATATTCTGTTTCAGCCTTACAAAAACAAGTTCAGAAGAGATTTGTTGAGTGTCTGATTTTTCTTTTGTTGATATTCCACAAAAACACACATTTATGTGCAAGTTATTTGCATGAAATCAAGCACTGGTATTTGTTTTCCTATGCCAAACTAAAGGCATCAATTCCATGCTATGGAAAAAAAAAAACCTTTCCTTTCTTCTTGAATTGACATTCAAAATTAGAATTTGACCACTGACATCTGTGGCTGTTTTAATGATGTTAGCGTAATGAGTGTGGCATCATTACTCAGCCAACATCTCATTTTGTGAATTACATTATCTGGATCATCACCTGAGGTTGAGGTCACAAAAGTTGTCAAACAATGATGAATTATAGGAATAGGCCAGAGTCACCTCTTTTTGCTCATACAGCATATAATGATTTAGTATCAATGCTGCAGCTTGGAGACGAAGGCTTTCCACTGTGGCTCATGGGCGCACAACCCTTTAAAAAGAAAAAAGTAGAGAAAAACATTGCATTTCAGAACCTTAGGAAATGGACAGCTGCCGACACGAACTCACACAACTATTAACTTGATAATAAAGCCGTAAAGTAGGTTATCTTTCAACTCAGGACAGCGCCACTTCTCACAAATACAGATAGGAGATTAAGAATCAATGGAGCAGGGGACTGACAGCGACATAACCAATGACAGATGTTCCACTTAGCACCAACGGCAATGTTTCATTTTTAAATGAATGTCTAGTATTTTCAAGCACCAGAGCACCCATGGCATCGGCGCCTATAACTTGGTGTGCATTTTTGTTGCGTGCAAAAGTATTTTAGTTTATGTTGTAACGGCTCAGAAAGAAACCAAGCTTGAACCCCAAAAGCATGACTCACCGACAGGCAGCTTAAGGTTGAAGTTTACTTTGGCCAAATACACGCAAGGATCGCAACCAGACAGTCAGATCAGGGAAACAAATCCAATAAGGGGCTTGGTAGAGAATCATCAAAACGGCAGGCAGGATGAAGGCTGCTAAGCTAGGCGGAAGCCTCTAGACAATTTGGCAAAGCCATGGGGTGCTTTTCATTACGCTCCCTTATGCTTCCTCTTGCCTTCCGTGACCCGGAAATCATTCTCCGAGGAGGCTTCTAGAGGAGCGAGGAAACACCCCCAAACACATTTTTTTGTTCCCCGAGTTATACAAACAATTGAAGATGCTTGAAGATGCTGCTTTGATAACTTTATTTCTACTGTGTTTAGAGAGACTTAAGTTCAGAAAAAAGTAATATCATTCACAGAAAGCACAGTGCTCTCTCTGTGTCTTGTTCTGCCATAATTACCGTAAACACATCATCAAGACACACTGCACACTTCATACATATGGTTATTTGGACCGTGACGTGCGGGTCATCGCTGACGCAGGGGGATAATTAGTTGTAATTGTCTTTTGTACAATAATAACTAAAGACAGAGGAGAGCTGCTGATGGAGGGCGTACACGGGTGAATAACAAGGTCACGGAGAAAATGAAAGAACAGAAAGAACTGTGTAAAGAAAAGTCTCAGTGTGCATCTGCCTACATCTGTGCATTATGAGTCACAGATTGAGAAAGACGGATCAGGAAGGAGAGATGAGCTTGATTTGACACACCAGAAGGCTGCCATTTTCTCCGTTTGTTTCTTCAAACCCCCTCTTTTCTGCTTTCCAAACTTTGTTTTTTTTGCTTTTTTATTATATCTTTACACTTGTCTCCAATTCTGTCCTTTGATGGCTATCTCCTTTTCTCTCTCTGCCTCAACAACTGCTTTAAGTCAGACAGAGAGCCACAGGAAAAGTAGCTGAGACAGCTTTGCTCTCACTGTGGTGACAATGATCCTACTTCTTTGTAAAATACATGAATAGCCTACATAGTTTAACATCTAACTAAAATGAGTCTCTGTCATTCCAACCCAGTCACACGGCAGTTTATGAAATGGTCACGTTATTTAATCTATTGATTTGTGTACACCAACACGTTTTTTTTGTGGTGGTGAGCACGGATTTTAAACTAAAGAATTTCAATGGGAAGCATTTTTTGTGATCACAGCATGACTACGGTAACGAGTAGTATTGAAAAGCCGAAGATACACACAGGGAGGTTTGTCGGTCGGTCGGACCGGTGGCCATGCAATCGAACATCGATGCATCCACGCTTGTGTCACTGTGGCCGTTTCGTTGTTGCCATTTTAAAATGAAACTAGCTAGTTAGCTAGTTAGTGTCACGGGACGTATCCCCACGGAGTTTGTGTTAATGTTATGTCCGCGTCTTCACACAAAAATAAACCATCAACTGAGTGTCAAGAGAAGCAGGGCTGGTCAGCGTTGAAGCTGAAGACACGCCAAGCCAAACGATGCCAGGTAGGCCTTTCCTCCTTTCAGTCGTGCGGCCAAGCTTTTCTAATTTTCAAATGTACAAGTAAATCCAAGCTCTGGTATAATCGTAGACGTAACGAGAGTAATCAAGTTTCCCAAGGGTTGGTAGACTGTACATCTGATACAGTATGTTTAGGACAAGATGTGACAAGAATTGCTATAGTACAGATTGTCAGTCTGTAAACATGAACCTGAACTGAAGGGAGCTTCGTCCCCAACAGTTGTAATCCCATCAGACCTCTCTGCAACACACAAGTTCAGGATTCAGGCTCCTGACTCTCTGCACGCCTGAAGGATCAGAGCAGCTCAGTATCACACCCTCCGCCAGCCATCCCTCCCGGCCAGGGAGTGCCATCTTATGGTTAGCACTCACTACTGCACAGGTGGATTAAGTACTGCAGTTTTCCATTAAAATACATGACAACATTTAACACCTACGTTTGTTGGAAACTAATGTTATGGTTATAAGGAGTCAGCACACCCTGAGGTTACTTGTTCATGTATCCCCTGATTGGCTGAGTGAGCTGGGAGGACAAAGTGAATAAATAATACTCTCTTTTCCCTGAACACTTCGAGTTCAATTGCCATTGAACAAAGCACCCAACCTTCAGTTGCTAGGGCTAGGGCTGTAACCATGTGCGATATGAAACCGAAATCTCAACACTCATATCCACGAATCTGTGTCAGGGAGTGAGAAGGCAGAATCGACACACCCCTTCCAACTCCCAGAGTTATCCTTCCCGTCCAGATCCAATGCTACCACATCTTAAATTAGAATTAGTCCTTTTGGTGCCTCATCCCCCTTTTGTTGGGTAAATTTAGCTAACTGTAAAGACGGCTAAAAGCGAGGGGGGGGATGAATACCAGTAACACAAACGGAGGTGTAACGTTGAAAATGGCCTCTGTTCTGTCTCTTTGTCGTTAGCGTCCTTAGCACCAGAGTAAAGTGCTGAGCAGGCTGGCTGCTAGCTGGCTGGGGGCTGACTGTGGATGTGTCCCCAGGGCTGTAATTATAGTGGATGGTTGCTAGCTGGCTGGGGGCTGACTGTGGATGTGTCCTTGGGGGTGGGGCTGTAATGATAGTGGATGGTTGCTAGCTGGCTGGGGGCTGACTGTGGATGTGTCCCCAGGGCTGTAATTATAGTGGATGGTTGCTAGCTGGCTGGGGGCTGACTGTGGATGTGTCCTTGGGGGTGGGGCTGTAATGATAGTGGATGGTTGCTAGCTGGCTGGGGGCTGACTGTGGATGTGTCCTTGGGGCTGTAATGATAGTGGATGGTTGCTAGCTGGCTGGGGGCTGACTGTGGGTGTGTCCTCGGGGGCGGGGCTGTACTGATAGTGGATGGTTGCTAGCTGGCTGGGGGCTGACTGTGGATGTGTCCTTGGGGCTGTAATGATAGTGGATGGTTGCTAGCTGGCTGGGGGGCTGACTGTGGGTGTGTCCTTGGGGGCGGGGCTGTACTGATAGTGGATGGTTGCTAGCTGGCTGGAGGCTGACTGTGGGTGTGTCCTTGGGGGCGGGGCTGTAAGGATAGTGGATGGTTGCTAGCTGGCTGGGGGCTGACTGTGGGTGTGTCCTTAGGGGCGGGGCTGTAAGGATAGTGGATGGTTGCTAGCTGGCTGGAGGCTGACTGTGGGTGTGTCCTTAGGGGCGGGGCTGTAAGGATAGTGGATGGTTGCTAGCTGGCTGGAGGCTGACTGTGGATGTGTCCTTAGGGGCGGAGCTGTAAGGATAGTGGATGGTTGCTAGCTGGCTGGAGGCTGACTGTGGGTGTGTCCTTAGGGGCGGGGCTGTAAGGATAGTGGATGGTTGCTAGCTGGCTGGAGGCTGACTGTGGATGTGTCCTTAGGGGCGGAGCTGTAAGGATAGTGGATGGTTGCTAGCTGGCTGGAGGCTGACTGTGGGTGTGTCCTTGGGGGCGGGGCTGTACGGATAGTGGATGGTTGCTAGCTGGCTGGGGGCTGACTGTGGATGTGTCCTCGGGGACGGGGCTGTAATGATAGTGGATGGTTGCTAGCTGGCTGGGGGCTGACTGTGGATGTGTCCCCGGGGGTGTTGTCAACTCTCATCCCGACTGAAGTCTTGCTGAGCCGGGAGAGCGAGGCAGAAGACAGGGGTGTGCTAGCTAGCTAAATGACCATTAGATTAGTCGTCTATCTACAATTAACATACTGATGAATTTGTGTGTTAGCCCAGAGTTGTTAACCGTTGTCAAAACAATCATACTAAAAATAACTGCGTGTTGAACAATGTCGTTATCTTTACCAACACTTTTACTGTAGACACCAAAACACTTTTCCTCTTTGGTCCCCCTACAGATTGGAAGAGGAATTGTCCGTTACTATTACCATTATTCTTAAGTCTCATTCCAACAAGTTAATGAACCACTGAAACGATTTTGGAAACATTATTTTAAGATACAAAAGAATCTTTTGTGTTGGATCGATACATTTTTAAATCAATCACTATCAATAAATAAGGTTTCTGTTGTGTGTTGCAAAGTGGGATGTAATCAATAAGAAAATGATGCCTTGTGGCAGAAAAAAGTTGTATTATGTTTACTGAGTATCTAGTAACTCTCCTCCAGACCCCCCCCCAAAAAAAAAAAATCAAATCAAGGTTTGTATTAAATCGTGGGTCAAAAATCGTGATACGAACCAAATCGTGGGTTTGGTGTATCGTTACAGTCCTACCAATAGCTGTAAAGTCTGGTGTAAAGTTACCGTTTCGTGTCTAAAGAATAAAATGTAAAATTAAAAAAAAAAGTTGAGCCACATTGTACTTTTTGTACGATTTGTAAACAGTTCACAAACCCCCTTATTTCTCTTCCATGTATGAGTTCCCTAATGCATTAAAACAGATTTTAGCATCAATAGATCATCAATAAATAAAGATATCATTGCAGGGTTTAAAATGCCCAAATCATTTCATCATGTTAAATCACTTCAGTGAAACCTTTTTGTATTAACCAAATATTAAACCATTCAAAAAAGTTTTAACTGGTCTTGAACCAGCAGCTTCAGGGCTGACTATTAATTAAAAAAAACTAACATGTAATCAGATCAGAAACTCTGAGCTGCTCTAAACCAGCCTCCACCGTCCACCTCAGCGTGCTGTGCATTTTAATGTGGCTGCTCAGGCTCAGCGGTGAGGTAACTGTCTGATCCTGTCTTGTCTCCGTGTCCATCATTCTTCGGTTCTTCTCTTTCCTCTCTGTTCTTTTCTTAATCTGCCTCTTCCTTTCTATTCAGTCCTCCAACTCGGTGTGTCTGACCTTCTTGTTTGCACACAAACCATTTATCACAATGCCAGGCACATCTGACTGCAGTATTTTCTCTGCAGTACTCCTTCAATTCTCTGTCACACACACACGCAGAGTTAAAAAATACTGAATGAATACTTGTGTACTAGTGTAGACTACTAGAGTATATATATATATTATAATATCAATATCAAATTAGTTAAAGTGACTGCTTGGTTTGTATAGAAGCCTTCTTATTGGATTATATTGCATTTTTTTCCTTTTTTCTTGTGTCTGAGCTCCTGATAATCTGGTTGTTGGATATGAATGTGAAGAGCATTAATGTATTAGTTAAGCTCTTACATTTTGAGCATACTACAACACACTCACACACCCAAGCAAATGTATTTTCCAGTGACGGGCGCATGTAGTGAAACTGTTTTCAACACTTGGTTTGTCAATATAAATGGAAATACTTGGGGTAGGGTTAGAAAAAGTACATTTGTTACGTCATTTAAAGTGACTAGATGTAACTTTTTAATGTTTCTGAAGCTCTGTCATTTTTCATACAATGGTCCTAAATTACCAGTAACAGCAAACAAGACTAAATAATGAACGCTATCTTTATATTGTTTTTTAGTAAGGCATCTGCTCGGGGTCCTATTTTCCCCACGGAGTAACACAATGACTTGTGGCAGGTAGATGGCGCTACAGTAGCACATTCCGATTGGTTCCAGATTTCTTTGTAATACCGAAAAAGCCTGTGTTTCCAGCCCGCGGAGCCAGGTAAAAGGTAGCAGGAGATTTCTTTATATAGGCCTAATTGTATTTTAATGTTATTTTAGAAGTTATTAGTTGTAATTATGGCTGATGCCGGGGCAGGGCCAACACAGAAAAGAAGGAAATTAACCCTCATGTTGTCTTCAGGGTCAAATTTGACCCATTTTCAAAGTTTTCTTTTAATATCCAAAATAAAGGAAGTCGAAATACGGGTGAAAAATGTTGGAAAAAGCGTCAACATCAAAATAAATAAGTAAAAATAAATAAATAATCTAATGTACCAACAAATACCAAAACTTCAGAAAAAAAAATTGTAAAAAGCAACAAAAATGTTGAGATAAGGGGAAAAAAAATTTTCAAGGTCAAAGGGAAGACCAAACGAGGGTCAAACGAAGAACAGCTAAAACTTATAAGGGAAAGGGAAAGACAACGGGCAATAACATGAGTCAACATCGGCCGGGCTTTCAACAGTTGGAGACAATTACAGGATTGTAAAGGATTCAAAACCCATCCTGGATTGGCCCTCAGGTATGGAATATGTCTATTTCATTCATAAAATAACTTTACAATGAGCAATGTGGTTGTACACCAGTAGCTGACTGTAAATTACGCCCCCCCTTTCCAATTAACTCTGGCGTTTCACTCCTTTTAGTCCGTGTTTGTGTTGGCCGACTAAGCTTTTCCCTTGTTCCCCTGTAACGTTACTTGTGTAAAGTGTCCGTGGGTTTCATGAAATGTGCTATATTAATCTAAGTTATTATGTTGGTTGCTACTATCTCTTTCTCGTGCCACAGTGACAGTGATACCTGGTTTAAGACATCCAAAGTAAGCCACAATACCATATGCAACAACTTATTTGCTTATTGTAAATGACAATTTGACCTCCTGGTAACACTTCCTCAGTAATCTACAGTAATACAACACCATATAGAAGAGAGCTTTAAGGCAGCAGGTGTGGTAAAAACACTACTGCTCTTGTCCAAAGATGCTGCTAGAATCAATACAAACTGACTTTAAGCTGGGCACAAACAGCGGCCTCCGGGGGAAAGTCCTGTCTTTGTTTGACACATCCATCCACCCAACGTCCTTTCTACACAGACTTGATTAGAAACATATTTGGGATACGTCAGAATTGAGAATGCAGTTCCCCTTCGAGGGGAACTCGAACTGCGTCGGTTACAACACTAGCTTTTTTCCCCCCCATAGTGTCGTAACCGACGCAGTGTCTCGTTCCCCTATCTCTGGGAACAAGGGTTACGTATGTAACCCGAGACGTTCCCCTTTGAGGGGAACTCGAACTGCGTCGGTTACGACACCATGCGTTCCCATAGTGTTGTAACCGACGCAGTGTCTCGTTCTCCTATCTTGGAGAACAAGGGTTACATACGTAACCCGAGACGTTCCCCTTCGAGGGGAACTCGAACTGCGTCGGTTACGATAGTATGGGGAAAAAAAAGCTAGTGTCGTAACCGACGCAGTTCGAGTTCCCGTATCTCGGGGAACAAGGGTTACATACGTAACCCAAGACGTTCCCCTTCGAGGGGAACTCGAACTGCGTCGGTTACGATAGTATGGGGAAAAAAAGCTAGTGTTGTAACCGACTCAGTGTCTCGTTCCCCTATCTCGGGGAACAAGGGTTACATATGTAACCCGAGATGTTCCCCTTCGAGGGGAACTCGAACTGCGTCGGTTACGACACCATGCGTTCCCATAGTGTTGTAACCGACGCAGTGTCTCGTTCCCCTATCCCGGGGAACAAGGGTTACATACGTAACCCGAGACGTTTTGTTGTATGTGAATAGTACTGGAACTTCCATTTCCCCCCTAATATGACATGGCAGATCCAAATAGCTTATTCAGGGTTTTATCACATCAAAATGTTGGTGAAATCTACAATCCACCCCTAGAATAGACATTTTTAGTGTTCTATTGATAGTATTTTCTTTTTAAAGATGTCGTCTTTTAGTACAGACTGTGACGGTGTGAGGGTTTCACTGTCTGGCTGGAATTGATCTCACGGCTCCGACATTTGACCATGTGAGCCAACCGGCAGCTAACCTGACAATGTAACTTGTTTTCGAGGTGATGAATCTACAATTCCCTTTTCAATCAGCAGGATCGTAGCGGTGGCCGCAGACACGAGACTCCCAGGCAGAGTCGAGCTGACACAAGCCCACCCGCTGCAGCTTTTCCCCCTGGGTCGGCTTTAATGTCATTAACAGGTGGGGGGCAAAAATAGATAGAAGCACATACACACACAGATAAGGAGTTGGGGTTGTGTGTGTGTGTGTGTGCGTGTCGGTGTGGTGTGACACATTTCTACACAAGTACATTTTAACGCCATTAGACTTGTCCAGCACAACTGTCCACGTTAGCATAAACAAACAGATTCACTTTCAGAGGCTACTGCATTTCTCTCACACTCGCACACACACACACACACACACACACACACACACACACACACACACACACACACACACACACACACACACACACTCTTAAATAACCCCACCATCCTCCTTCGGACGTAACACCGACTCCTACTTGGACCTCCACCCACTTTTCCCCTCCCTACCTCACCCACCGCTCTCTCCCTCGCTCACTCCCTCTCCTCGCCTCTCCCTCAGTCACTCCGAGCAGAAGCACACACACAAAAACCAGGTCAGCAACTTGTTAATACCATTGTTGTGATATGTGTGAAGTGGCGGCGAGCGTTGTGGAGCGTGCGTGCAGCACCTGTTAAAGAGGGGGAAAAAATAAAACTAATGTGTCTAATTTTAGCATGATATTGTTTGTCTGTTTGAAGGAGGGGGGGGGGGGGGGGGCGGTGGTGAGCTAGTGGGTGGAATAAAGCTGAAATGGCTGCTTCTTTAAACGTTGCAAGTGTTTATGGAGTCCAGTTTGCTTTGACGTTACGCAGGAACTTTCTCCTCTGACCAAAAATTCCATTTCGACTTATTCTTGGAGACAGTGAGAAGGATATTTTAAGAGAGAGTGAACTGTTTAAAGAGCGTTTGTCGCTGGCGACAGCCGCTGTAATGACTTCCTTCCTCGTGCTTCAACGCTACTTTTCCAGGGAGGCCAATTGGATGCCTTATAAAGAAAGCCATGGTCAGATGTCATGAGTAAGGACAGCAACGTTTACTAAATGCTTTCATATTCTTGACCACTAACATTATTGTTCTGTAATGACCGATGTGAATGTTGCTTGGTTGTTTACTGAGGTTTTATATATGTATTAAGTAGAAATATATTTGTTCCTTGATATTCAAATGTATTTATTAATATATACAACCCTGGTTTTAGTGTTGGACTTATCAGGAACTGTATGATAATAAATCAATACAGAATATAATTACCTAGTAGTGAAAAATACAGCCAGTAGTATTTTTAACATCAGTATTGCAGCTGTTTGTTCCAGTGTAAGAGTAGTTCCTAGAAAGGCTGCCAAAGTGCATTTGAACAAGATGCCTAGTGCCTCATTCATTGCATATCTCTTTTGAAAACAGCATTGGTGTAAAAGCTACAATATTAAATATACTACTGTTCTTACGGTCCAACCTGAGATGCACCTGGCTTCGACCGTGGCGCTGTGAAATGATGTAGAATACAGAGCGACAAAGTCAAAGGAGGTCGGGGCAAATGGATGTGTCATAAAAAACGAAGCACTTTCACCCAAGAGATCGCTGTTCCTGTACTTGTGATACCAAAAGGAGATAAGATAAGATAAGATAAGATAGCCGTTATTAATCCCGCACTGGGGAAATTCCTTTGCTACAGCAGCTCAATGTAAAACATACACACATTAGATTAGCACAAATACACATTAAGTAGACATAGGCAAAAAAAAGCTAGTAGAAAAAATAAAATAGAATTAGCTATAATAATAATAGTAATAAATCAAACAATAAACACAGATATACAGATAAAAAAGTCAAGTAAAAGTCAACGCTGACTTCTTTTACGTACGTAATATCCTTAACAAACAGAAGTAACATAACAAAAATGCGTATTTTAAGTTAAACCACGATTTTTTCCCAAACCTAACCATGTAGTGTTGTTGCCTAAACTTAAGCCTACACATGATAAGCGATTTGCTCCCTGCGCACCGCTAGGTAGGGCGCAGAGCAGTTACACGTCATTAAGGATGGCGAGGAAGCGATTTCCCGTAACAACATGCTGTTATCTCATTGGTTGCGCTATCGAAAGGTCAAGGTTTCCGAGCGGTGCACAACGCCAGGGGTAACGCAGCGCATAGTTGGGCTCTCACCATAGCAAATCAATGGAACGGCCATGAATGCGGCTTAGGTCTCGTATTGCCAGACCTTCCTCCACAACACTGTGGAAGGAGGTCTGGCTAGTCCACACAGTACTTTGGTTTTTTGGCTTTTCTTTAAGCCAATCACAATGGTCCTGGGCGGCACTGAGCACCAGATGAAAGCCCCAGTGCAAACAGCCTCGGGACGGAACTCGTTCTGGTGGGACATGTGTACAATTAAAGTTGTTTTATGTGGATATAAACTACCTAAAGCTACTCTGTGTTTGAAAAATTACACCAAAGCGTCAGTATGCGACTAGATGGGAGTGAGAATGTGTTTTACTATCCCCCCGATACTACTTCTTCTTGTATGACTTCTTCTGCTACTAGTAGGCTAATAATATTATCTTATACCCTTAGAATAAAAAAAATCAATTACTCAGTTATGTTTAAAATTTGTACTGCAATGATCATTTTGAGTGAAGGTTAAAGGGCCCATATTATGAAAAAAAAATCACTTTTTATGGGATTTGGGGTGTTATTTTGTGTCTCTGGTGCTTCCACGCACATACAAACTTGGAAAAATAACTATCCATGTGGTTTTGAGAGATACAGGTTTCTAAATGAGTGAGCTGTTCAAAATCTGCACGGCTTTCTACGTATGAACCTAACCTGAAAATTAACATAATATAGGCGCTTTAAGCAATATTTAATAGTTCGACATGCTGTCAACTGCGTTTGACTGGATGAAGTTCTTAATTCTCTTTAATCAAATCTAATGATTTCAGTTTATCTAAATACCTCAATTAAATGTCGATTAATTTAACACTTACCCAACTAGAATATAAGCTTTCTTCCCTTTATTCAATTTGAACATTTTCAAATGGTAAAACTGAATGTCTCCACTCAGGGGTCAAGACAAATGACATCAAAAGATTTGTTTTATTAAATTTACACAATATTTGTGACAAATGGACTTTCTTTTAGGCATAAATAGACTGATGACTTAAGTAATTTCTTTTGAAACTACTGCATAGACTACACTGTACATGCAACCAGTAGACTTTGGTACATTTATTTACATGATGCACTACTGCAGCAAAAATGAACTTGGTGACTGAGTCTATCTGTGTCGGTGTTTGAACTGATAAGATGTGAGTTACCAACAGGATATGAGTTAAATACGTGTGAAAGTGTATTTTTGATGTATTATACTGTGCCGTTTTGTTTTATCTGTATTCCATGGAGAACTTTGCCAGAAAACGATCCAAAACGTACACTCGGTGGCTTGTTAGCTTGTTAACAAGACAGACTGGGATGGGAAAGCAAAGCTATGTGTTCTCCCCGGGGAATGTGTTTCATTTTTTGCTGACAAGAGGAATGACGGCATGTCATGTCTGTTATCACCACAGCCTGGTGGAGTGTAGCGGGACAGCTGCTTCATTCACCCTACAGCCATTATGTGTTTAAGATGCAATCCATCGGCAGCGTATTTACGTGATTTCTCCATCACAGAGCTTCTCAGGATAGATAATTGGTTATGGCTTGAACATGTACCACAAAAGCGTCTCAGAATAGATAGCAGGTTACGATACAGCAACCCGGAGTGTTTTGCTTTCATATAACATCTCAAAATAGACAATTGATTGTGATTCTACCCTGCTGCAAGTGCTTTTGCATTGCTTTTCTGTTTTGATTGAAAAAAAGTAGGACAGACAGCACAGATAATTATTTGTGATGGGAGGAAGCTTTTCTTCTATCAGAAGCTTCAACTAAGGAAGTCTCCGAATTCTGGATAATACACAAAAGTTACTAATCTTTGATTTATGTAGACTATAATAGAAAGATTTTTAGATCTGACTTGTTTGTTTTCAAACGGCCCAATTACAGAGGAACTAATTCTTTTAATCTAAATTTACTGGACCTACTAAAGTTCTGGCAACTTGTCCCTCTGGGACATTTTGATGATTTTGGCAGCAAGGGGTCCTAGAAGTCTCCATTTGCCCCATGCACTCCATTGCATTACATTTATTTGGCCCAAGAACCAGAGATGGATGTCACCAACGATTGTAAATGGATACATCCCAAAATCAGCAACTAAGAGGGGATTCAGTCCGCATTTTAATATCTTTTATCTCGATTTTGACTGCAGTGTGATGGTATCTCAATATGCAACCGGTGTTATTTTAAGAAACACAGCACCTTCCCAGGTCTAGGAAAGAAATGGTGCAGTAGCTAGGTGACCTTTCACCTTGTGATCCAAAGTCAAAATGCGAGGCACAATACACACTGTACGGACGTACTTCACGTTGGCCATTCCACCTGCATTATGCCAGTGTTCAAAGATAAAGGGTATCTACCGTTTTTTTTCAACCTGATCCCCATTTTCCTATGTTTTTGTGTCTAAGTTACTGATGGGAACAACAATCTTTGACATTGGTCCAGTATTAAATGAGATTGCTGCAGTTGGCAAAATGAGCTACATTGTAAGATAATAGGACAATTGTCTAGCTTGTATTTACTGTACCTTCACAAAAAGGGCTCATTTTGCCACTGACAGACTCAGATTAATATTATATTAATACAAGTGTCGCACAACATTATGGAAAGGATTTCTAAGGAGGTTGACCTTTCTGTTAAAGAGTAAGCTTTCGCTAAACCCACCAGACTCCATGTAAATAATAGATTAATAAAACCAGTAATGCAGTTTTACTTTCTTTTGCTTTGGCTTTCAAATCACAGCACAGCAACTGTGTATGTGTCTCTGTTGTCTCTCTGTCTTTCATGTTGTTTTCCTCACACCTACTGATTAGGTTTAGTTCTCTGGTGAAAAATGAACGTTACAGTTCTCATGACAAATGTAACATGGAAATTGCCAAAGAAGTGAAGTCATTTTTGTAATCGCTCACATCCACACGGGTCCAAAATTCTGGCCTAAACAGATTTTGTGCACCTATAAACAGTATTGGGAAGGACACTTTCATAACGTATTCGTTTTCATATTGGGGCTTCTTGGAAATACAGTTTCCTTAAAGGTCCCATGACAGTTTCACTTTATGAGATGTTTTAACATTAATATGAGTTCCCCCAGCCTGTCTATGGTCCCCAGTGGCTAGAAATGGTGATAGGTGTAAACCGAGCCCTGGGTGTCCTGCTCTGCCTTTGAGAAAATGAAAGCTCAGATGGGCCTATCTGGAATCTGGAATCTCATAAGGGGAAAGGTTACCTCCCCTTTCTCTGCTTTGCCCGCCCAGAGAATTTGGGCCACCCATTAAAGAGAGAGGCAGTGGGTCAAGGCCACACCCCCAGCCTCCACCTTGGCCCCCACTTTCTCAGTTGAGAAAGCACAGTGCTAATACTGCTAGCATTTATTGATACTGTTTCTTGGATATTTTTGTACCATGAAATGTGGAGCAATTTCTACTCCTGCATCATTCCTCCATCTATACATTTCTGTTCTGTATGAACTGAAGTTTGTGCAAAAGACCTGGGGTCTCATTTATTGAACTGTGCGTAGGATCCTTACTAAAAGTGTACGTACGCCCAAAAGGCGTCCAAAAAAGAATTAGATTTATAAAACCGTGTGTACTCATATCCGATAGCAATGTTCCCTTTATAAATCACACATACCCACAAGTGTGCGTAAGTGAATCAGCCTCTTATCCCGCCCTGTACACGCCCATTTTACCCATAAATAGTCAATGCAAAGCACCTCGTGAATGCTTAGTTTGTTAATGTGTGTTAACGCCTTGCCAAAATGACAGCATCGACTGGTGGTATCCTCCACCCTGAGATACAATTTGAAGCTGAAAGTCCAGTAGGCAAACACGCTTTTCTTCATGCAGGTTTTGTCACCAACAGTATTAAAGTTCAGACCAATAACGAGGACATTAAGTGGAACGATTGCGCGAGAGCTTAACGGCTGTGTTTCCAGACTTTGACATTTGATGAAATATGCACAACATTAAAGACAGATATTTAGTACTTAATTATTATTATTATTTTCTTTTTACCCTTGTTTAGTACAAGCGCAAATAATGCTGCTGGATTTAATCTTCATGACGACGTCGATGGAGTGAAAAAATGCGCGTCAGGCATCAATATAATCATTTTCCCACATCTGACATCAGTTCACCTCACCATCTGCGTCCCGTTGTCTCCAAAATATACGTATGCATGAGTTTGCGTGGAGGACCGCGCATTCTCCCGTCAAGTTTGATTTTTAAAAATAACCTTTGCGTGAGACCTGGCGTACGCACATTTTCAGCCCCATTTTGTGCGTACGCCATGTTCATAAATGAGACGCCAGAACATCTGTTTAAGGGCAATAGTATATACATGCCTTCTTGCTACTTTTACTTTCTTGTTCTCTCTTTTCTCGTTGCTTTTCCATCCCCAGGTTACGTCACTTCATCCACTCCTGACTTCTACCTCTACAGACTCTCAGCGGCTGCATTTTCTACACACATTTTCTGTCATTTTCTTTTTTCATTATGATTCATTTATTAGTTTTGCATCCGTTGTCAAAGCCGCCATTTTTTCTGGGGCTTTTATTCAAGAGAAGGCCGATTCCTGCCTTTGTCTGAGAACGTTTTTCACAGAATTATGCTTCATTTTTCATACCAAGAAGACTCTTTGGTTTTAAACTTTTTTACTCTGCTTTTGTATACCGTTTGTTTTTCTGTTCTTATCACATAGTTTTCTTGTAATTTCATATTTCTACCTCTTTCTGTGCTTTTCCTTCTTTTCTGTCAGATACACCTGTTGGACTTTTAGACTGTCTCAGGTATTTGTCCTGTTTTTTTTTTTTTAATGGGCACAAACTGACAACAGTTTTCCTCTGTTTTTGTTCTTTTTTAACCATCCCCGTCGAGGGCAAAGCGCTAGGGAAACTTAGCGGCTAAACTGAATACCACTCAGCTGTCTTAGTTGTTTTCTATTTTGCAACAATATGTGGTCTACCTTTTCTGTGGCCGATGATGACGGCCGCATGGCACCGCCAGGTACCACGCTCGCAACAGTAGGAACACCCCAGGGTGCTGGAGGAGGTCTGGGCGGCCTCATGACTGGACGCGGCGGGGGGAACAAGCGCCGCAGGACAACGTCAGCAGGACACGCCATGAGCGAGGCCCTGGAAGGGAAGGTGACTGGTTTCATATTGTGTAAATATGTATTGTATGTAATATTGTGTTCCCCCTTAGGCTGTATGAAAACACTTTGGAGCTAATGGACCCATCAGTCACTCAGCTGCTTTTTTCAGCTGAAATCAGGCTCGTCCAAAGGGCAGGGAACACTCCACAAGAGCAATTTAATGACTTCTAATGTTAGAAAATAAGTATGTACAAAATGTCAAATGCAGTTCTTTGACATTACGGAGGTAAAATGTTGTAAAAATCATGTGAATAATCTGCAGGTGGGATATAGAGTACATTCTCAGGCTGTTCTCATGTAGCTATAATAAGTAATGCACTGTAATTCATATCTATTTTACGTATTTTTTGCTGTATGCACCACATTGACTGCTACTGTATAAGAATGCTGCAGACCACACAGAGAAGGTTGGGGGGGGGGGGTTATAAAACAGCGCTTTCAAGCAGGGGAGTGGAGTTCGCTTCCTGGCGAAAACATCTAGTAAAACGCATGTTCGTTCCTCGGGAGTGTTTTAATCCAACCCGAGATCTTTTTCTTAAACTTGACTCTCGTCGCCGCATGCTGCTCACTGATGTCCGCTGAAAAGGTGCTCTGTACCCGGCTCAAAGTCACCTTTTGTCAGCTAAACTTAACTAGCAACTGCTCTGTTGCCGGCGGTCGCCTAATTTCGTAAGATATCATACGAATTGGTGTGCTCAACTTTTCGTACGATATCGTATAAAGTCGGTAATGAGAATGCGTGAAATTGCTCAAAGTTGACAGTCAGCTGAGATCTCAGGCTCTTCTATTTCACTTTGACATTTTCACACACATACTGTATATAAATAGTTTGGAGGGCATTACTTCCCTACTATAGTATTCTAAAGATAATGCATACCTGAAATAACCAAACAAAAGGTCCTTACTTTTCTCCACACAGATGTAGAAAAGCCACCCACGCATCTCAACTGCTTATTTGGGGGTTGATATTTCATCTGCTGAGGACATTAAAGATTCAGAAATTGTTCTTTCCCTTTAGTATTGTTACTTCCTCACTGCACATTACTGTAGGATATCTACTCTAAGCTCATCTTGATTAATTAGCTGTCTTGTTTTCTTTGTGTGTATCACAGCACTTCATGTCCATCCCCTATGTACTGAACTCCCACAGACAATAAATGACGACAAGAGCATGATTGTTGTAAGTGCCTGAGACAAACGAGGGTGCAAGGGGACTAAAAGCTGTAAAAAGAAATGTCAGAGGGACTAAATTCAAATAAAATGTATACATATACTGTATATATAAAAGCTAGACATGGTGCTTACTACTATGTGCATGTGGACTTGCTCTTGCCAGCATTTTCGTAATTTCAGATTTCCTCTTAACATTAGCGTACTGTTATGTATTGTGTTGTCACCAGATCAAGTTGGCATTCTTTGTGGCCATCGTGGGCGTAGTCCTGACAGTCCTTGGTGTGGGGACAGAGTTCTGGGTGGAGCTGGCCCCGTCAAAGAGTTTCTATAACAACCAGGTGAAATATTGGAAATACCAATAAACAAGAACTTCAGTGTGTGACTTCATTCTTTTCACTGATATGAAAAATCATGAGGAGAAAAACCACAACTAAAGAGTAATTTCCTGTAAGACATACATCACATTTGTTGTATAAAGCTAAACACTGATAAAATAAGAACGTTAATGCTGATGTCTTAAAATAAACCTCTCTGATTTTGATGTTGCAGACTTGCCTGACAGCTCACTACGGCCTGTGGAAGGGCTGCACAAAGACATTGTGGGTGTCTGATATCGACCCCGAGAGAGAGAGCTGTGGACCTGCTGATCTACCCGGAGGTGACTCATAAATCTACTGACCCGTTGGGTGGATGGCTGTCTAACTTTTATGATGGCGGCTGGCTGGTCTGTGTGTGGAAGGGAGTTTTAAGCTGATGATTGACATACCAGCTAGCCGACTGGACGTTTGTCAAACTTGTTGGACAGCTCAGTTTGAGGGAGTGCGTTAGCATGAATGAGAGGTCTACCTGATTCTTTGGCTAGACAAATGATGCTTGGCTCCCTGTTTGATGGCTGGTTGGATGAATGCTCTGGCTGACTAACTGCCTGAGTCATTGTTACATAGTCTGAGTGAAACAGTGAGTCCACAAGTTGCTTTTGGGTGAAAGGAAACATCATTTGGATTTTGGAACTCCTCAGCTCTTGGGCAACAATACCCATCATTTTGTTGTGGGTGTTTAAATAAGGGATTTTTAATTTCTGTTCGTGGTTGCCAAGGTTTCGCTAACCATTTATTTATTCATCTTGTTTTGTATTTTACATGAAAAAAATAAGACCCTGGTAAAGGAGAACTGGCCAATACAGCAGTATAGCCCACTAAATACATTTGCTAAACCAGACACACAAAGCAATACTTCAATATACAACAAAGAGAATGGCTTATACTATAGAATATTATAAAAGAAAAATTTTAATTTAACTAAGGTAAGTTCAGCTGCTGTACACCATCTTATTTGAGTTGTAGGTTGTTACAGTATTGCTTAAAGGGACAATTCAGATGTTTTGAACTAGTGTATGAGCTTCTTCTCCATTGTCATTGTAGATGGAAGTTGACATGCTCTCAGTTTGGAGAAGCAGGCCAGAGTACTAAGATGCAAAGCAACGTACTGCTGTGGACGGGAGCGGCAGCTAGTATTTCAGACACCTAAAAAAAAGCTCAACTAGGAAAATCAATATCAAGTGTGTGCTATATTAAGAATATTCAAAGTATTTTTTCACCCTTTTATTGATGGACAGTGTTACATTGTGTGAGAATGTTTTTGTGCACAAAGCAAGCAGATCCACTTTTCCATGTTGATAAGATCATTAAAATGATAAAAAATAATGGAACAAAACAAAATCAAGGGACATTTTGTTGTGGGATGGTGGAGTACGGACCCAAGCGCAGAGATGAGGAGACAGGCAGGAGCAGATACACAGGGGTTTATTGAAAGGATTGTTCAAAACAAGGGCAAAAGCCACAAAAGGAAAAATCGTGGCCAAAATCCAAAGTAGTCCAAGGGAAAAAAGGGCAAGGAAAAGGAGAGGCAACACACAGAGAAACATACAGGGAACACAGGAACGGGCAGCTGACAAAGTGTCGACGGGCAGACAAAACTGGAATGAACCAACAAGAGGCAGAGGAAACACTGGGGTTAAATACATGAGGTAATGAGGTAACGGGAACAGGTGAGACATCAGGTGAAGCACATTAGGGCGGGGCAGGACAATCAGACAGGTAAAAGTAAAGCTGGGCAAGACTAGACAGAACAGAAAACAAGACTATCAACATAAAACAGAGCAAACACTCACCGGGGAACACAAGACAGGACCAGCAACACAAGACCACGGAGAAAACAGACAAAAACACAAGGAGGCCAAAGAAAGAGAAACATAACCCCAAACCACAACACATTTAGAATAGATAAAAATGATTAATTGCGAGTCAACTATGACATTAATGAGATTAAATATTTGAATCGTTTGACAGCACTAATAATAAACTAACTAGCCGATGGAGGCAGCAGTAACGGCAACTCCTGTGTTCTGTTGTTGGTGTTACACTGACTATGGATGGATAAGCACCTCATACAATCCCACTTCTGAACTATACTATTTAAGTTTTTATAGGTTTCTCATTACAGGTGCAAGAACAGCTGATGGAAATAAAGAAGGACCATGGGTTGGATGTGTAACTCTGGCAGAGTGTGGAAAACAATTATTAAAGCTATTTGCAGTATCGTCTCCCCTTTTCCATGACTCACCTGTATGAGCTCCCCTTTTGAAGAATGACTCACATAACAGACTGAGAAAAGTCCACCAAGTGCTCTCTGTGTGTGTTCGTCATTGATTTCGGTCAAAGAGACCCGTTTGACTTTCAGCAAAACAAATGAGAAAGATTCACAGGGTTACTGGCTTAGTAGTTAATGGGGTTACAGTGTGCCCAAGGACTTTTTAAAATAAAAAAAATAGACAAACTACATTAGATAGGTGTAGATTGGACACTATCATTGGATGTTCTGTAGGATAAAAATCCCAGTGGTCAAGTAGTGCAATGCAATAGTTGGCCTTTGGGAGACAGTCCAGTGTATTGATGAACAGGCTACTATTTGCATGGTTGGATAAATCTACCATTAGCCAACCCCCCGGGTCAAATGTTATGCAAAAGCTGGCAGAACTTCAAGGTTTTTAATTAAGCACATTAATAATCAACACAAGTTGGCTAAAGTGCACCATTTTAAATGTCAGGGTTAGACAAATGAAAGACCAAAAGGCATCTTCTTACCGATATATGTAGTATATGTTTAGATTGGCATCGTCTACATATACATGTAGTCACCGGACTTTCATAATTCTGCCACTCCATTGTGGTAAATGCATTGAGTATGACACCAGTGTGTATAGAGTAAATCATTAATCATCGTTCTATAAAAGTGGCATAAGACAAATAGATGTTACACAGTGACCATGTTTCCATGCGTATAATATTTCTGTAGTTGCCCTTATTTCGAAAAAGACGATATTTCGACAAATCTGTTTACATGTTGAATGTAAGTAAATATTTAGTTTACCAGCAGTGGCAGACTTGTTCTAGAGTGCATTCACAGCCTCAATCTTCATTTCTTTAACCAGCTTCTTGAAAAGGTTGGCATAGCAATGTGTGTGCATATCCAAAAACCTGTTGATATCTAAGTATTTGACAATGTTTAAAAGAAGCTGTGTTTCTCCTTATTGGGTCTGCAGCCTTGCAAACTGTTGGCTGGTTGGTTTGTGTACAGCAACCATAGCAACGCAAAGAGCAGACCATAAACATGCAATAAAAAACTTTGATTGAGACGCATATTCCGAATGCGCTAAGGTCTAAAGAATACCTCTAAAACCCGGATAATACCGACATATCCCACGTCTTAATTAGAAAATGCTGTATTCTGAAAAAGGTCCAACCAGAAATATCCAACCAGAATATGCTGTTTGCATGACCTGTATCACATTCTGAATATTGTCATATTCAGAATATCAGTGGAATAGTGGTGAGCATGTAAACTCACTGTTACTGCAAATCGGTTATTGTCTTTGAGCCAGACGCCTTCAGTGCAACAACATGAACGATATCTTCTTAAATGGTGTAAACAGAGGAAATAATTATTTTTTGACTGGCCAGCTGCAAAAAGACCCCGTATTTGTTGATGGAATTTTAATTTCTGTCAGTGGCATAGGAGTGCATCTCCTCTTAATGCTGATAGTTACTGTGGGGAAGAAAACACCCAGAATACTCGGAGGATGCGGCTTTGATCACACTAATTGGAAGTGATGTGTGTGCGTGTTTTGCTTGCTCGTGTGCACAAATGTGCGAGTGAACGGACAGAGGTGTCACACTCTATTTGACGGCCAAACTCTAATTACTGTAACACATCATCAGGACGGTAGCATGCTAATTGAGCAGGAAGCATTGGATTGTCACCTTGAGCTCGTCTTTGTCGTTCACGCTTGATTATGCAGAGAATTGTTAAAACTAAAGTGTAAAGGGCTGAGAGAGACGTGGCTGCTTGAATGTCAAGTAGTTCATCAATTCTTTAGTTTTCTGTACTGTTTGGTTTTGCCATACATTTGCAATTAATAATTTATTGTTGGATTGTATAGACTACTAATTTTTTTACCTTATGTAAACCTGTGTATTATGTCCTTATTGCACAGTGGGTCGGAGAGAAAGTCATTTTCCATTGCTCTGAATCTCTGGCACAAATTGCAGAATTGACAATAAAGTCGACTTGATCAAGAATATGTGCAGCACCAGCAGATTACCTGCCAATGTTTAGGTTTCTCTTATTTAAAGTAGCAGTTTCCCTTCCTCCTATCTTTTTTCTTCTTCAGAATCAAACTGCACCTACTTCAAGTTTTTCACCACGGGGGACAATGCTAAGATGTTTCAGAAGACAACACGGAAAAGTGAGTCACACGCCTCTTCTGGCTCTCGTGGTCTCTCACCTTCTTACCTTATCCTCTCTATCTTCCTCCTCTGATGCTCTTTTCTTTATTCTTCAGTCCCCTGTTTGTCATCTCTCCCATGATTTATCCCTGCCTTCTTGTGTCCTTTTTTTTCTCTCTGTCCTCCTTCACCTCCTCGCCACACTCTCAGGTTGGCCATTGTCTGCTCTGTGAGTGTTTGAAATCTATTCCGCCTACTCTGCGTTCAAGTGTCTCTGATCTGCCGTCTACCCTCGTATTTCACTGGCAGCTTCATAATGTATTAAGATCACACAGTGCCTACGCTGAATGAAGAAAGACAGACGTACATTTAAATCTCTTTGTTTGCTGGTGCCACATCACTGTCACGCTACAGTGATTTAATAAATACGTACTAGAGCTGCTTGAGATCACAAATATCTTACATGTAAATCTTTTGTGATAAAAATAAGGAATTAAGAGGAATCATTTACTTTTTTTTTTACCATATCACATCCATGAAAACCAAGTTAATATTTGTTTTCTTGTGTTGAAATCTATGGCGGACCTTCTCAAAAACCTCAACAATCACAAAATCTTTTGCTCCTCAACTCTGAGCTATGCAAATAAAATTAACTAGAGCGTAAGCAAAGGGACTCTGCGTAGATCCACAGAGATATTTATGTATCTTTGTAGAAGTATCATGCCTGCAACTAGGCACTTACAGACTTGAATTGCATAGTAAAATATTACTATTTGGGAAAGAAAGGAGATGAAATACAATCCATGAAGTTAATATATCAATAGTGTGCAGGTTTCAGATGTTGATAATTCTTTGAGACATCATTTTTTGTTTTTTTCTATGATAACACTACGGTAGATGTGGAATTGCGTTGTGGCAGGTTGCAGACTTGAGAAATTTCAGTCTTTCTAAAACCCTGTACATACATATAACATCTGTTCTCTATAATGCCTAAAACATGATGATCTGTCCCAGAAGTATTTAAAAGCCCTTTGATGATCAGTCCAGTTCCAAAAACCACAGGTGTTCCTAATAATGTGAGACTTGTGTTTTTCTCCTTCCCTGTGCAGATCTGAATGTAGCAGCAGCCATGCTGGCCCTGTTCAGCCTGTTCTTGATGGTGATGGGGGCCATATGCATCGTCATGTGTCTCAGTAAAGAGATCATCTTCTTCCTCAAGCCAGCGTCTGTCTGCTTTATTCTGTCAGGTCAGTCGTTTTCAGAGGAGATCTTTAGGTTGCCATGGGCCAACAATTGTGGACTCATTAGGACAGTGTCCAATATCTTGTTCACAGGTGTCCTGGTGCTTCTCTCTCTGTTGGTTTTCCACCTGTCAGTCCTGGCCTTCCTGGCCAGCGACCACACGGTTCCTCTCCACCACGAGCTCTCCTGGTCGGTGACGTGCATCGGCTGTGCGGCGGGTGTCCTCATCGTGGGAGGGATCCTCTTCCTGTTGCTGGCGCTGCCCTACAGCCCCTGGCAGAGGTGTCTCCCTCAGAAGAATAGCAGCAGCTAGTGACTGGTTGCACTTTATCTGCCCTTTCTGTTTATGAGGAGGGAGGTTGCAGAGGGGCGTGGGTGTTTCCCAAAGACGTCTTAGCAGAGAGATTGCAGTTTCTGTGAACTTATGTTTGTGGGAGAGTGATGGGAGATTCTCTAAAATTCACAGAACACCTAGCTGTCTTTCTTGTCATTAAAATATTGTTAGTATGAAATATCATTCTGGTTCCCCTTACCTTATACACCTGATATTGTTGACCTTTAACCTGTTCCTCATCATGGAGACAGCTAGGTGCTAAAAGCTACAGTGACATACCTTTTAGTGGAAACAAGTATGGATATTTTATTGTTCAGATGTGGTTGGGAAACAGTCCTTTACTGTCTTACTATCCTGCAGGGTTTGGAGGCAATTTACTCTTCGTTTATTCAACAAATTGATAAGTCCTTGCATAATGCTTTAACCTTTTTGAAATACTAGCTTGTCCAATTCTTTTTAATTAACTGTCAATCAATTAACAAAAACAATGCATTATGTAATGTAGCAGCTAAAAGAAGCAGTTTGAAGTCAACAGGCTAGCTAACATGTTAGTATTTGGCTAGTCGGGATTAACGTACTTTTCCCAGGATAATTGCCTCACATCCAACACTGCTGAATGTTTCGCCGGATGTCCCTCGCTTTCCCACAGCGACTTTTACAACCACAACAACCTTGGAGCTAGCAAGCTACACGCTGAAAATGGCAAGTCTTTAAGAAATATTTCATCGTGCAACAAGGCAGGGCGGCTCGGTTCTTTCGGGGGAATGGTTGTTAAGACTGACAAAGAATATGTATATATTCTATAATATTATGGCATTTACTAGCCAACACTTTTTGGGACCGGTGGGTGGGGATTGTTGTGGACGTGGACACACACACACACACACACACACACACACACACAGGTGAGAGCAAATGAGGTGTAACCATGTATCCAGCTAATTTAAATAGCTCACATTACTGTATTGTGTAAACAGTTAACTTCATTTAATATTGTATGTGACATTTTCTTTTGCTGGCTACTTAATTTATCTACCCATATTTAAAGAGTACATTTATTATTATTATTGCTGTTAACTTAAACCCTCACCTAAAGAACCTTAAACAGAAATTAAAACTGCACTGAATGAAACAAACAGTATTTTGACCTCCAATCTGAGATGCTTAAAGAAACTATTTTTGTCCTCACTGAAATATGGATGTGTCCTTTCTGCAGAGCTGTCTTTCTACTGTGTTTAATGTTGTAATGATGTTTCATCAATTTACATTGAGATATACAGTAAGTAGAAATACAATTCCTGCATAGCCATAGTCTAACTTTATAATGGTATGAATACATTTTCATGTATATTCATTTATTTCAAGCTATGTCTGATCGTAAGTATAATGAATAATGATGAACACATCTGGTCTTTTTTTAATCATTTTCAGATTTCACATGCATTGTGTAGTAGATACGGCCTACAATGTAAGCAACCATGTCTCCTAAAAACGACGTTCCAATAAAACAAAACTGCATTCTCAATTAGGGTTAGGTTAGGTTTCAAGGGAAACATTTTTCAGTGACCGGCTTAGGTTGTTAAATGCTCCAAGTAAAATGGAAATTATCTAGTTCGAAATCCAACAATATGTGATATATAATTCCCAGCGACCGGTGCTCGCTGTGAAACGGTCTCGGTTTTAAACACCTGGTTGACTTATTGAATTGAAACAAAACTACTTGGTTAGGTTTAGAAAAAAAAAAAGGATGGTTTGGGTTAAAATAACTATATGTCATATAATTTCAGTTATGTACGCAAGTTAATAATTTGAAAGTAGCATCTCCTCGGGGCTCCGTCCAACCCCGGCCCCAGACGTGCATGAGCACCGCTGCTTCAGAGCGGAGAAAAGTCCACAAGGAGGCCTTTCATTGGTTCTTTCCAAGTGGACCGCGATGCAGTGATTTTTACACCGTTTTTACACAGTTTCAGGTGCGGATCGTTTTTGCTCCATTTTTCAGAGCCCATAAGTTATTTATGGCTGTCAGGTTGTAAAGATCAATTCAAACAATGTATAAAAAGTGTATGTTGTAAATAGTAACCAACCCTGTCTTTAAAGAGCAACAAAACACCCTAACCACTTTTGTCAGCTAAAAAAACAATTCATATGAGTATTTAGTGTGCTGTTGATGGATTCAGGTCCAAATCTTGACTGCCCATGTTGAGACTTTTTCACAGACGCATTTTTTGAGTTTCCAAGGTAGAAGCACTAGTAGTAGTTTTTCTTTAAAGCTATAGTGCGTAGTTTCTGAGGAATTCTAAGCAATGACAACAAAACTGTCGACGCGGCCACATGCCACAAGCCTTCTGTGATCACGCACCGTCCCCAACCCCTCCCCCACGCAGTTGCTAGTAGCCAAGGAGGACATGGCAGATGAAAAAAACATGAGCCCTTCAGAAGAGGTAATTATCTTCAGTCGAGAGTCGGCGGATGACACAATCTTCTGAACATAGAATATAGTGAGAAATACAGAGAGAGTTGATCTGATAGTCTTAATTAGCTCATTTGGCAATGGCTTGACTGTAACGGACATTATTAGTGGTAGTTACGCGCTAAAGCTTTCAGTATGTTACGTAAACAAGTCAATGATGACTTTTGGTTTCACGTTGTACAAGAACAGTGGTCCCCTGATACATCAAAGACCGTCAAAATAAGCTTCCTTCCTAATGTAATTGATATTGCATTTTAGCTGTATTTTTCATTGATAATTAATGTTAGAACAAAGTGCTTCTCTGTGTCTAAATGGAAGGTGGACCGTCTCTGCTACTTCTCTTTGGTCTGAATCGATTGAGTATGAATGACTTCATTTTATTATTAAACCCAACATGAATATTTAATGTAATCCTCTCTCAGGTTCCATTTCTCTCTTATTCTGCACTCTCAACACGTTCTCGGCTTACAGTCACTGCTTTCTCAAAATCGTTTTTTAATCAACCGTCTTACTTTACACCTCAAGATAAAAATTCCCCTATTTGTTACATATTTGAGATGTCCTCTTTGGGTTTTTGTTGGAATCTTATCAGTTTTTAATGTAAAACTAGGTTTTCCACGGGTTCTTAAAAAGTTTTTAAGAAGTAGAAAATTTCTAAATCAAAGTGTTTGACCTTAAAGTATAGGTATCGCTGTTCTAGGTCTTAAATACTTTGAAACAAGTCTTTATTTTCCTATGTCTATGTAACGCTACCGCTAATGCTCATTGAAATGCTCCTGCAGCGCTTTAGAGCCTTTGTTTTTGATTCTCTTCTAGTTTTCTTCTTTCACTTGTCCAAATACAATTCGCTGTATTACGACTACAAATGAGACCAACGTGCAGCCAATCATCTTTTGTGTTATTGGTGGGAGTCTTTTTCTAAAGTGGATTCCATTCTACGGGTATGGGGAAGTGCAAGTTTAGCGATCCCTGGCTTAAAAAACTAAATTTAGGGCTTGGTTAAAGCCAGTTGCTAACAACGTATTTAAAGCCTAATATACTACTTCTTATGCAAGAAAGCAATTAAACTGGGAATGCTGGGTTTACGGGCGCCAAGTCTCATACAAAAAGTGAGAAACATCTAACTGCTGTCAAGAGTCTCCAGCAAACGACAGTCGTCAGCCAGTTCTGCCAAGTATCTGGCGCTTCAGCCCTGGCCCAAGCACTATGTTCAATTTGAATAAATTAATTTACTTTGCCAGTAATTTGGGACTCTGCATTTCCAATTTTTGATGTTGTGGTCTAGGTCTTAAATTTCATTCATAATGGTCTTACAAAAGGTGTTATGAAGTCTTAAATCTGAGTAAGTTTAATAAAATACCAGTACTCAGAAGAATTAGTCTTCATATAGACTTTTCATTCTGTTCTCACAAATCTCTGCAAGTAAACTAGTCCCATATAAATATATATGTATTATAAAAAGTCCATTTACAGTTTTGACAGACCCATTTTCTTCTTTGTGGTCACTTAAGTCAAGTCATTAAAGCCTTTAAACACAGCTTTTGTAACATATTATTAAAGCTGTCAGCACATGTGTGCTATGTAACATACTGGTTGTTGAGCAGCTTTAATTGTAGCAGCGAGTGCAGAGAAGCCCAAATGAATGGGGTGCTGGTGGCATACAAAGGGGCAATTGTTTGCAATGGCAGTCAAAATGAAAAGGTAAACTTCTTAACAGAGGCAAGGCTCTAAAACCAAACGGCTTCTCAACAGACAGAGTAACACAGCGTTACCAAGCAAAATCAAAATCTAGCACTGAGCAACAACAACCCAGGGCTTTAAATACAAGGATTAACCAGATTGGATTCAGGTGCTGCAGGGACTTCTTCTCCATTCTCTGTGCAGCTGGTTAGTTCTACCTAACAAGGGCACACCCAAAGCAGGTGGGACATTAATCATTTATCAGTTGGCAAGGTAGTGGAGAAGCTGTGGTAAATTTTAATTGTATAGTTTTGGTAAAGACAGTACCATCTGGATTTAGCCAAAACGAGCTATGTACAATATGTGTTTAATAAAGAAATGGAGTGGATAGACGCCAAACTGGCTTAGCACAATTCCTGTTTTCTTTGTAATAAATCCTAACAGGCTAAATGAAAAAAGGAAACAAACCGAGTGTGAACACAGTCTTTGTCTAAAATCAGACCTGTGTGTCACACTGGGATTAAAAATATCAACTAAATATAAAGCCCAGACACACTACACCCACTGCTTATGATATACCAATAGATTTGCAACATCTACATTTTAACTTAGGTTTCTAAGTTATGAAGTAATTAACCATTTGAATTCAAACTATGATGAATCTATTCTCTGCCAATTAAATATCCCATCTCAGCTACTTCATGATCATAGGAAATTCCAACTTTGCATACAATAACCTTGTGAACATTAGATTTTCACCTTCATAAAAGAATGAACCTGTGAAGAGCAGCAGGAAATAAGAGGAGGAAAGAAGCCCGAGAACATACAACAAAAGGTCCCAGCTAAATTTGAACTCTGGCTGTTGCGTTATATGATACAGTACATAGTTGGACTGCCAGACCACCAGCACAGCCCTTTTACTTTCTTCTGATACTTCCAACAACAACCAAAGGCAGCATGAAAAGTAGATTACAGGTATGTGGTGATATATCAATATCATAACTTTGATATCAATCAACCATTTCATGGACTTTAGCCAACATTTAGAATAGATGTATGACACAGAAGATTGCAAAGGTGTTTGAATTGCTCTGACTCAGGGTTTTCAGGGTTTTCCTATTTTTTTTGAGCTAACGTTCCTACTCATTGGGTTCTTGATATCGTGCTCACACAACGCTGCCCTACTTCCAGGCTCACGTCTCTCTGAAGCGTCTCCCATGCTGTTTGGCGGCGTCCTCCTAGCTAAATATAGACCGTGGCCAATAGGGACTGACGTGGCAGGAGAAACACAAACCTGGCTGACAAGCTGTGCACACAAACACTCAAATTCACTTGTTCAAATACACGTGTCCGCTTATATATGTGACGTAGCCTTTCTTCCCTGTGTGTGTAGGAACGCACAAATATGGTAAGGCACATGGTGTGTGCATAATCTGAACCTGCTTCATCTGAACCCCTGACGTCATTCCTTCCCAACGTCATCCAATCCACTTCGACACGCCGCAGAGAATCAAAAGAAAGAAGTAGTAAAGTTAATTGAACCCAGATCTCGAGTTGTTGAACCTACAGCTTTTTGTTTTGTGTCCAAAACGTGGGCTGCAAACCCACCTCCCCCGTGTTTTTACTGACAGCACCTGTCATTCATGTTGTGCTATCTGAGGGATAATCAGGCACTACGAGCTTGCTAAGAATAACATCTTTCAAACTGGCCAGTCCCAGTGGTCTATCAGTTAACAATCCATCACTGCGCCAGCCATTTTGTCTGTTTGTAATGCCACCAAGAAAACACATTAGTGTCCCGCTGCCTGTCAAAACATCAATATAAAGTCCAGGGGCCCGTTTCAGAAAGGAGGTTTAACAAACTGAGTCTAACCCTGAACTCTGAGTTGATTTACCCTGAGATGGGAAACTCTGAGTTTTTGTTTCCAGAACAGCTGATTTGAGATTGTTCAATCATCTCAGTAGTTTCACTCAGAGTAAAGCGCATGCACCACCAATATAAAATGGCAGCATGAATGGAGCCATGATACTACAAGTCACCATGGTAACAACTGGTCGGCGGAAATACTCATGCACACATAGAGCAAGTTTGAACATGTATTTAGTTAAAACAGCAACACAAAGCAACGCTGAGTCATCGAAGGCAATGCTGTAGCATTTTCTTTTGTTTGCATGTGTGATTGGTCCCTTGTCTTGTGTCTGTCTGTGTGTGTGTGTCTGTCTGTGTGTGTGTGTGTGTTTCTGCATGTGTTGTTTTGTCTCTCTCCCTCCCGTTTTTTCTCTCTGTGATTTTGTGGCCTTGGGATGCGTTCCTATGTCCCAGTGTGTTGTTTGTAACTGTTTGTGAATGTTATGTTTACATTTTTTTTCTGATTATTCTGCAAATTTGCGTGGGAGACAATTGCTGCAAGAGTAAATGCATAAATTCCAATATAGTGTATCAATTTCATATTTAATCATAAGTATAATATAACTGGTGAAATGGTATTGAACCTATAATATATTTCATTTATGTGCAATCATGTGGCCGAAAAAGTCCTAAGTACTAAGGCTGTGGCACCATCGTTAACAGCATTATAATTCATAATCTTTTATTTTAAAGGGTTTACATCATACACCTGCAATACTGTGGAACTCCTTTTTAATGTCTCATACTGGTTTATGTCCAGGGTACACATAAAGAATAATATGCTCCACATCAACACTGTTGTAAAGCATGTCCACGATGGGTGACGTTAGTGATATGAGGACGGATAAGGGTATGTAGGCTACGTAACTGAAAGACTGGGAAGAAAAACGATAGCGCTCAAATAGGAAGGCTAGTATCTGGAAATGAAACTGCAACTATGGTCAGGGCCTCAATATCATCTCCCCACATATGTTCAACTCCCTGCAAAGTAATACAGCTTCTTCATCAATGGGAACGTCGACACTAGGTAAATGCCATGTTTGAAAGAAAAACGTCTAAGTCTGCCTAACACAGTTACTAAACCAACCCTGTTTTTTATTCATGCAGATAACAAGCAGCGCTAAAATGCGCCTGATACAGACTGAATGAATGAGCAAATGAAAGAGCGCTGTGTCAGAGGGACGAGACTGAGAGAAGAAAACATGCTCCAGACCAGGTTAGGTCCACAGGCTCAGTTACCATAGTAACGGGCTCTGAGGTTAAATTACCTCTCTTTCTGAAACTGGCTGGAGTTACCTCTCTCTCTCTCTGGTTTGATTTACCTCCCTTTCTGAAACAGAAACCCAGAGTTTCCCTCATCTCAGGGTTAACTAACTCAGTTTTCACTAGGCCCCTGGGTTGGCCCCTGGTAAACTGTGGAACAAATACAAAGGAGCTGGGGGTCGGTAACATACCTTGTTGAATTGATCGTAATTTCCGATTGTAAATAAAATTATACTATACATTTTTAAATACAACCCACATAATCCAACAGTGGACCTAAGTCGTGCTAGTAAGTAACTTGCTGACCGGTGGGATAAACACATATGGTAACAAATACCAGTGTCTGTAGATCTGCCAGTGAGTTTATCCGACACTCATGCTGGGGAGTTTGCATCACAGACACGTTAGTTGACCATCCTTTATTTACCATATCCATAAACTTTCCTAAACTATATCACAGTCATCTGTTATATGTACTTCTGTAAGCATGCTGTCTATAACGTACAGTGTTGTGACAAAGAATAAAGTATAAAGAATAAAGTGTATTGTTACCATGTGCAAAACAATGAAGAAGTAAAAACAAAAAAACAAATATTGGATGATTTAATTTTTTTTTTTACAATATCAATGTTTTTTGGCAAAGAGTTTGAAACACCGTGAGAAGAACAGTCTAAATATTCAGGGACATATGCGGTTCCTGTCCCAAAGCTCCTTCCCCTTGTACTGTATAATAATGAATCAGCATTTATTTCACTGGAATAATGGAGGATAGATGATCTTTCTCTTTAGAGCTATGACGTTCCATAGCTCTAAAGAGAAAGATCATCTATCCTCCATCACGTTCGTCTCTTGTTGCTCACATATCACGGTGCTTAGTGCCAGACCTAACTGACATGGTTGAATGTCAGTGACCTCTGCACAGTAACACTGTTTGACACATTGATTTAGTTAGAGTCATACGCTTTTTTATTCAGTGTTTACATTAGTTTGCGCTACATAGTTTGACTATTTTTAATGCTGCACCGTGTGTGCAGACCTGGATTTAAGCCGGCTCCTGAAAGTAATTCACACTTAACGTCATTCAATCCACCGGAAAGAAAATACACTCCTATAAATATGTGAAGCAGACAAGGAACGGCTGTATGAAAACTGATATTAAGCCCTTAAATATTTGCAGCTCCATTGGCTTAAACCCAGGACAGAAGTGTGTGGGGGAACTTATTTGGACATTCCTAACTGGTCTCTGGACAGTTACACACAGCCAAAAGGATATTACGGTCCAACTCAAACAAAACAGCATCCAGCTCTAAGACACTACTACTGCACTCGTCTGTCCAATGCTATTAAATTAGTATTGACACACACGTCTACACATCTGTCGTAAATTAAAAGCAAAATCAGTAGTGAGCTAAAAAAAGATTTTCTTGCACCTTTTAAAAGGTCACCTGCAACTACAGTTTTATGTGTGAGTGGATATCACATGACTTCATACGTAAATAAACTCACAAACAAGGCAGGGCTCCAACCATAGACCTACAGTATAGTAGAGAACAAACAGCATGCATACAGGTCAGGGCGGACTTTCACTGTACTCAATTTTGTATGTATATTTTTTGCAAGATCCATGTAATATTTGCCAATATTCGTGCTAAATGAATGAATAAACTTTGTCTAGACTTTGTGTTCCTGGAAGCTCATACCTTTACCCCGGCCACTGCATGCTTAGCCAGAGCCCTGAAATTGAAAGTTAACCCTTGTGGGGACCACATATGTGTCCTTAACTTGCAGGTAGGTCCCCATAATGTGACTGTATGAAGAGTTTTACACACAAATAAAAAGGTGATGAAAAATCTCTCTCTCTTAAACATGTAAAAACATCTTCCTGTGCTTTCTAAATGTTGTGCCTGATTTGCATCGTGTTTCACTTCCCTCGTACAAATTGCTGTCCAAAAAAATAAAGTATCTCCAAATAAGATGATTTTTGTATTTCTTAATTTGAAGATGAAATGTTTTTTTTCAGGTTGTAAAAATCTCTCACTTCTAAAGCCAACTAAACTTTAAGAAAAAAAATAAATAAAATAAAATAAAGTTAATGTGGGGGCGACCTCTAACTCACCCAGTGGGTGCGCTCGCCCCGTGCTGGCTGAGTCCTGCAGCGGCCCGGGTTCGACTCCGACCTGTGGCCCCCTTGCTGCGTGTCATCCCTCGTCTCTCTCTCTCCGCCTTTCATGTCGATCCACTGCCACTTTAATAAATGGAAAAGGCCCCCCCCCCAAAAAAATAGTGAATGTGTTACTCCAACCTATTCAAGCAAACTGCTACCACTCAGAAAATAAAACCAGACAGGGATGGAAGAAGGCTTAAAACCTCAAATTCAGCGTTATTCTTTTTTTTTCAGCTCAGTTTAAATTCTTTTATCTATATTTACAGGTGTTTGACCAATGAAAACATTTTCAACTAAAAATTTGATATGCCTCGACACACGTCTTTGGCTCTGTCTAAAAACACACAGTACTGTAACATGAACTGATGTCTCCAAACACCTGACTCCACCTCACACCAGGCCCCCCCCACATCCCCACAGACTCTACCACACTGTAGTATATATAGCTAAACACTTTATCACAGAGAGAGAGAGAGACACTGTTGTTGATGGTAAAATCAGGCATTACACTAACCTGTGATTTCTCATTATGGCTCCAATGGTAAAAGCTACTTACTTAGCCAGTGACCAAGGTGGTCCAGAAGTCAGTTCACTTTGATGATTCATTGTTAATCCATTTGTCAACTAAAATTGTGAATTTCCCTTTTCTCTGGACTTGCCTCAGCACAAATTTCAAAATTGGTATAACCATTAAAATCTTACTGTTTTTCCTATCATACTACATTAAATCTTCATGGGCACATTGGTCTACTGTTTTATTCTATACATTTCATTATATTTTAAGAAGAAACAGTAGTACCATTTTCAGCACAATCAAGTATTTGGTATCTTACCTCAAGGTAATGGGGGTAGTAACGAGGGACAGGTGACAAGAGGGCTGATGAACACATCAGGGCGGGGGAGGCAATCATAAAGGCGGGAAAACACACACACGGCAGGAAGTAAAACAAGACATGACACAGGAGAAAAAGGACTACAAAGTAAAACTGGAAACTGAAGCATGAAAACATAAGGATGGAACTAGGAAAAGAAAACAGAGAACAGAAAGAGCACGGTTAAAACATACCCATGAACAAATAACAGGGAAACAGGAACACACAGGCAAATTGACAAAATTTAACCACAACCATGACATCCAGATTCTACACATGAATTCATTTATCCTTATATTGTGATTTTTTTTTTGACACAGTTATGAGAGTAGAATTCCTGAAATACACAAGAAATATATTTGTTGGAATTCATGAGATGGCATTTGTCAGTTAAATGTCATATCCTAATAAAAACACCTGTAGTCTGCAGTTTCACGATTTATAAGTTGAATGTTGAAGTCATTTGAAACAGAAATAATGTATGAAAATGTACATGAAGTTCACGGTGTGCCGTGTGCCGTGGGATCTCTTTCTCTGGGAGTGAGTAGGATTTGAAGACAAGAGGAAATAAGAGCGTAATCTTGACTGACAGACCTCCCCGTCGGCACATGGGCGTCTTTCAGCGAGCTTGAAGCCGTTATCAGTGACTGCAGGCCTGCGCTCTTTACCACCAAAGAGCCCTGGGAGGAGAGACAGCCGGACAGCGAGCATCACACTGAACCAAGAGCGGAAATTAAAATGCAGAATGTCTTCACAGGTGGCAGGTTCCTGTTGACTCATGAAAGCTGACACAAGGTGGTAGCTATTATTGTATTGTACTGTGTGTGCGACAACTGTGCAGACATAATAATACAGAAGAGCCAGGTGCACCATGGGAGAACCCCAGTGTAGACATCGCTCTGCTGTGAAGGGTTTCATTAAATGTTGGACATTGGTCTCACAACGGTGATATGATTACTGTCTGGGGAAACATGCAATTATGTGTTCATATCCACCAGTGTCGGCCAGGTATAACTCCAAGATGGCGCCCATCAAAGGTAGCTCACCTGCTGCATACTGTACATCAAGAAATTATTATTTTTGCAGTTTAAAACCAGTTTCATGCTGTATATCGACATATTTGGCAGTAAAGCTGTACACCATGTCATATCTAGCTCTCTTAAAGCTCCCATATTATGGTAATTTTCAGGTTCATGCTTGTATTTTGTGTTTCTACCATAATTATTCTCATACAGCCTGAAATCTGTCTTTTTTAAGCCCTCCTCCTGAAAAAGCTCAGTCTTCTCCTATTGGTCAGTGTTTTCCTGTATTTTGCATCTTCCTTGTAGCTGGGGAATGACTGTAACGGCACTGTAGCGGCACTTTTTACCTATACATTATATTGTATAATTGTGACATTACAACCGTACGAAAGTCCCGACAGCTCATTTAGACCTGCACACAATGAGCTGCTGGCTTACTTTAAACTAATTACTTTTAGCTTCTTCAGTTTTTTCAAAACATTTAAATTAGCTTTCGCAGCTAATGGTTACGAACCCTAACCTTAACTTTAGCCCTGCGACCCACAGTTCAGCTTAACCTCTTTCTGGTTTAATGACTTTGCATTACTCTGAAGGGGATCTTAGATCCTTGACTCTGTATCCAAACAGCTGAGGTGACAAAGATTACATCTCTTCATATCCCATTATGCTCAAAATAGCTTTCCTAATCAAACACCCTTGATGTTGTGATGACCTTTTCCTAATGATCAACACATTGACATGATGCTCACAATTTTAAAAAATGCAGCTGTTTCTGAGCTTTCTGTTGTAGAGAGAGAGAAAAAATCGGTTTCAACTTGATTTCCCTGAGCATTTGGCTTTCTTATGTTGCTATTAAAAAAGGAACACAATCTATAAAACGCCCTTTTCTTGTTGTATTATATGATGTCAGATTAACCGAGTTTCTTCACTGCAATCTGTTCAGTCATGAAACAGAGTGGATGAACTGAGGAGAACAAGCAGGTGTTCATAGGAAAATGTCAGTCAGAAACGTTAGAGTTAATGTGTCTTTGCATGGTGCAGAAATACAGGGACAAATGTCCACTTTGTACAGGGGAAGCTGCCTGTTTCCTTCTGCACAAAGACACGGAGACAGCACTGTAGAGTCAGGAGAATTCCAGAAAAGATGCCAAGTAATTAAAACTTTGACACCAAAATCACATTCCTCGCTGCTTCAACCAAACACATCTCCGTCTCCACTGTGCTCTGCCAGCAGATCTATTGTCAGCGGGATTAAAAACGGTCCCATTTCCCCTGGGACAGTCCCTCCAGTGTTTTTCTCCTGAGAAGACGTCTCAGCAGACGTCTTAATTACTGCCTGTCACAGTCTGTTCCATTTCCCTTTTTAGGTCAGATTTTTCAAATTATTCTTTTTCACATCTATCTATCTATCTATCTATCTATCTATCTATCTATCTATCCATCCATCCATCCATCACGCTCATATGCATCATTCTTGTAATGGTCATGGGAGAAACTGATACCTTGGAGTTGTTGGTGCATCAACATAGAACTCAATAATTCGCAACTCAATAATATGACGCAACCCAATTTTCATATAGAACTTTAATGAATATATCTATATATTTATATGTATATATACCTTACAGTATATTTTTTTGTCTTTTCCAGCGAGGATCAGTATATTGTATTGCTTCCCCTACTCCGTATTATCCTTTACATGAACTGGTCTGCTGAGTGGACATATACCAGTTTTCCCATTTTGAAGAGTTCGGGTTTGACTCCCGTCAGTAGCAGAAGTGTTGGGAAAAGGAGCTGGCGACTCACGCTGTAACACGGCCTTCACACGGCCTTCACATCAGAATAGGAACAGAAAACAAAGGAACAAAACGTCCACTTTGGACCCTTTTCTCACAAATACTTTACAAAAGGTAAACTATAAGTTAGGACGTGTTTGGTGAATTCATATATTTCTCAGAAGCATGGGGCTGATTTACTTTGTTGTACTTATTGTTTACCATAGAAAATCACTGACAACACCAACACAGACCACATTTAGCCAACTCTCCCAGCACTTAGGCTACTAACAGGTCCCAGGCAGGCGCAGAGCCTTCATAGCTTCAAGTTACAGATGTAAGGAACTCATAACATTAAGAATATTTATACATACCACCACAAAAATAAATAGATTAATATAAATTCTATCGCCAACAGGTATACACTAGTCAGAACATTAAAAACACTGATTATCAGGCTACGTTGGTAATGTAATGTAGAAAAAAAAAACAATAGCCTGCAAAGAAATGAAGACAAAATGATGATAGAAGAGCAACCATGGAGACAAATTAAAAAACTCGAGCAAAAAAAAAAAAGCTGAAATAAAAACTAAGGACAAGGATAAATGAAAGTCCAATTATGAAATAGAGAAGATGAAAGAAAACAATAGGAAAAGAGAAAAAAAATGCAAGAACGAAAGAGAAATTCTTCATAAAAAAGAGTAAATACACAAAAACAGACAAGATCAGCGCACAAATATCATTCACAGTAAAAAATAATGTACACAGTAACGTTTAGAGTGATTTGAAAAACAAAATGGACAACACGGATGTCCATTAGAACAACCAAGATGGAGGAAATATAATGACAAACTATCAATGTTCCCTTGAGCAAGGCACGTAGCCCCCAGCTGCTCCAGGCTAGCCGCTCAGTAACCAGCAGCAGACTGGTTTTACTGGGCGGCTGCCGTTACATGTTTGAATAAAGGTGAAGCAGGTAGTTGCTGATAAAGAGCATGCACGCTCAGTCAACTCTCCCTGCTCACATGAATGATCACTGTTGTGCACATGCTTTCCACGTGACACCACTAACATTAGTGTACATAAGCAAGAGAAAGAACATTTGAAAGTCCCTTGAAAGGAATATAAAAACAATTACAAAAAGAAAAGTTTTCAAAATGTATAAATACCCTGCAATAACCATTACGATCATAGGAACACCAGCAACATGATATTAATGCTCAAGGAGATACAATCCCATGTAACCTAGAGATGATAATCAATCACTCGGAATGAAAAAACAACCCAAAGATTACCATGTACAGACATTAAGTGCTTTTGTTGAAGGAAATGGATCGCTAATATACTCAATATTACATTTAATTTTCTATTTTGAGAAATAGTATATTGTTATAGCTAAAAGAGAGACGGGGGGGGGGGGGGACTGAAACCAGCTGATGTGCTCTTTTCTCTTTCCCTCCTCCAACTTGCCGTCGACCACAGTTGGGTTGAATTCATTTTGCAAACACAGCTGATCCAGAAGTGCATTCAGAGTTCAGTCTTTTAGTCCAGTAATCAGATTCAGGACGTGGGAAGGGTTTCCGTCCAGAATGTTATGCAGTACATCCATTAAAGAATTTCATCTACTTGAAATTTCCTCAAAAATACAAACTGCACTCAAAATTGTTTAATTAGAACTCAGTTACTAATCCATAATGTGCTGAACATATGATTTTTTTGATAAAAGGGTTAATATATTTTATGTCGGACTAACAGGATTTACATGTTTAGCCTTTGATCTATGTTCAAACACCCCCTGAGTGTAAACTGATTTGACCCCCACCCTTTTACCCGTGGCTGCAGCCCTTTGTAGGAACACTTAATGAATGCTGCCTTATAGCCTTTGGTACCGATACATCTTCATAAACAGTCATACAAACCCTGGAATCACATTTGGCAAATAAATCATAACGTCCATCTTAACAAGAACTTCCATCAACCTTAAAGGTGCATTTAGCAACAGTTATACTGTCTGGTGACACAAAATGACCATAATTAATAAGCAAGGTGTGGAAAGTACCAGCGATTAAAGAAATGACTTGCTCAGCGAGTGACATTTCAGGGTTTGAAACCATTTTTTTCACCCGAGGAGCTCTACTATTGGCTGCACTGCTTACAAATGAGGTTTGGTGTGACTGGCTTTGCAGCTTCTTTTGTTTTCAAGCCAGTGAGCGATATCTTGCAATATGATTTATTAACTGTGCTCCAATTAGCATGGTTTATCTTTCAAAATAAAGCTACTGTTACGTTATGTTTGGTTAAGGTTTTATTGTTATATTATTACTGTTATTATTGTTAACCTTATACTGTCTTTTTCTTTTTCTCTCTATACTGTATTCTTCTTGCTGAAAACTGTTGCTGGAAATTTCAATTTCCTTGCGGGAGTCATCCCAAAAGGATTAATAAAGAGAAGTCTAAGTCTAAGTCTTGTGTCCATTACAGTCCAGCGTAAGTTCTAATGTAACTCATGTTCATATTAGACACCCCGGGATTTAAGTCCAGTGCTCTCTACGTAGTGAGATGGAAAAACTTGTTGTCATTCCTGACTCGCCAAATACTGACGCTTGATATTGGCATAGCAGTAGCACAACTGTGGCGCTGTAGGATGACGTAGTATTAAAAGCGCCAACGGAGTAGTATTAAGGACCAAAAATCTGCATAAGGACACGGGTCGGGGTGGTGGATGGGTCAAACAACACAGGACTTTCATCCAGCAGAACGGGGTTAGTGTCCAGTTCTTGTCCCACCAACATCCATTTTGTAACCCCACCCAAAATCTTTTCCTAAACCTGTCCCGTTCTTGTCAGTTAAACATACGTCCCAACCCAGAGCGTCAAAACGGTATGCGAAGTGTCCTGACCGGGTGCGTTAAAAAATGACGCCATAGGGCTAGACGCTAAAGGAGACTTCTTGCGTCAGAAACAACATTAAAGGCACCTGACCAAGCGTAGCTCTGGGACGCATTGGGAGTGAGAACGTGTTGGGTGGAACATGAGGTCATGGAGGTCATGGCGGTGGATGGCCGTCCATCCAACTATAATACACTAGACCAGAACTGGCTTCAGGTCACAGGCCTGCAAGTACTACATCTAGTACTACAATATCAACATTCACATTTGGCTTTAGGGTTAATTAATTAATAGCAGGCTTAATTTAAGTCTGAGAGCAAATTTGAATGCTGAACATTTGTTCATGCAATTCCTATTGTTTAATAAAATCATCCTCGGAAACAAGCAGAGCAGTCGACTTCCATTTGGCAAGAATTCTGCAAACATTTCACACAAAGGAACAAAGACTCAAGGAATTTAACGTCAGATGAAGTTACTTGTTCCGATGGACATTTGTAGCAGGTATCGACCAAACTGGGACAACTGGCAGTGGTGTAATGGAGGCGTACAGGGTCTATGGCTGTACCTTTCTGTGGGAGTGACGAGAATGCCAATCTGTCACTGTAATCACCTTTGACACACAATGAAAAATAAATGGGCTCACAGTGTGTCAGCCTCCTCTGATGTGTGTGTGTGTGTGTGTGTGTGTGTGTGTGTGTCTCAGTAGGTTAGATATGGCTGAGGCCACTCTCTTGGGACCTGAGGTTAGGTAGCTACTGTTGACCTTAAAATGGCAGTTGGCTCCACACCGAGCAGCTTGTTCCTTGGCCATCTGGCAACTTTAAAAAAAATAATTATTCATGATGTTTAAAAGTTTTTAAAATACCAGAATGCATTTTCTTTCTCTAGATTTGGCAGTTTCCAGGTTCAAACTGGACGTCAAAATGTGTAAAAACTTTCACTTTTAAACCGAGACGTCAGGTGACTTATAAGTCACAAAATCAAAGCTCAGTAGTCCCTACTTGTTAAGGTGAAATTGTAGTTAAATCCCTACAGCAGCTGAAAACAAAAGTTGAAGGGGAGAGTAAATAACTACTGAGCTCCCCTACCTCCTCAGCAAGGCGCTTCTCCCCCAACCTGCAGCGGGAGACTGGTTTTACTGGGAAGCTCCCAGTTGTGTGTGTGTGTGTGTGTGTACAACAACAACGTCAAAACATTTTCCTCATGCTGAAGCCTCCACTGCACCATTGCTGTATAATTAACTTAAAAACAAGGGTTGGCTAAAGTCATGACCATTTTAAGGCAGTTGTCATGAGTTTGCACATAATCTCAGGTGCTCTATGACTGTTAATGATAATTGTAAGTAATTATGGCAGCTAGATACCCCAGGCTCAAGGACAGAAACATTACCTTTGAAGTGTCACCCACACATTTTCAGCCCTACTCTTGCTCTTTCTCAACTCAGATATCTCTAACTTCTCTAAAAACCCTCTCTCCCGTCTCTCGGAGGTGTAATTTTAAACTGGCGTAGTTTTCCTGTTAAGTGTATCTGAGTTGCTATCCCTGTCTCTTTTGGCCGTCAGTCGGTCCAGGGTTCCCATGTTGCCCCTGTCCCTCTCCATGGTGGCTGTAGATATCGGAGCCGGCTGGGCGGGTGTGACGGTGGACGTGGAGGTATTCAGAGGTGCTGCATTCTGGGCTACAGCCGCCGCCGCCGCCAAGTTGGACTTGGAGTGAGATGGGAGCGTGCCACTGCTTATCCCCCCTCCTCCTCCTCCTCCTCCTCCGCCACTGCCGCTGGATTCTTTTGGAAAGTAGTTGTGGAGTTGGTACAGCGTGGCGCGGTCCACCGTGCCGTAGAGAGGTGGAGCGCCGCCTCCCAGGCTGCCCATCTTGGAGTCCCTCGTCAGGGTGTACATGGAGATGTCGCCGCCTCCACTTCCACCGCTGCTGCTGTGGTGCGGGTTTGGCAGAGTGGCCACAGAGAAGGGTGGAGCAGAGGGCGGCAGGCTGAAGGTCTTGGACGTGCCAATGGGTGAGTTCTCCTGCGAGCGCGGCGGGTCGGTGGAGCGCGAGCTGGAGCGAGAGCGTCGTCTGAAGCGGTAGCTGGGCAGGCGCAGCATGGCGTGCGTGGTGCTCTTGAAGAGGTCGGTGCGAGAGCGGCAGCGCAGCTCCTTGTTCTTCTCGATGTAAATGTTTACAGCGAGGACGCCCACCATCTCGGCCAGGATGAAGGACAGGCCGCCGAAATAGAAGGACCAGCCGTAGGAGTAGTGCCACTTCTTGTCCTCATCTTTCTTGGGGGAGATTTCGCTCAGTGCTGCTGAGATGTACACGATCACTCCGATGATGTTACTAAGGCCTGAGGAAATATACAAGACTTCTACTGTTAGTGCTCCTCTGAGACACATTAACATGCAGCTTTATTAAATGGTTTTCCAGGCAGGGATACTCAAACAGATTTCGGAAATTATACAGAGAAGAGGCAGGAGCAGGCATGCATAAAAACTGGTCAGAAAATCAGACTGGTAGATTTAGAGGTCCAATGTGTAAAATAATTACTGTATTTGGGGCGGCTGTGGCTCAGTGGTAGAGCGGTTGCCTGCCAATCGGAAGGTTGGTAGTTCGAACCCTGGCCCTGCAGTCCCATGTCAAAGTGTCCTTGGGCAAGACACTGAACCCCGAGTTGCCCCAGATGCTGCGCATCGGAGTGTGAATGTGTGTGGATGTGTATCTGATGAGCAGGTGGCACCTTGTACGGCAGCCTTGGCCACAGTGTATGAATGTGTGTGAATGGTGAATGTATCCTGTATGATGTAAAAGCGCTTTGAGTAGTCGTTAAGACTAGAAAAGCGCTATATAATACATTTACATTTATTTAATCAAAAAATGACCACAATGTGTCATCAGATATTAAGGAAACATTCTAAGATGAAATACTATGTTTTCTGAAAATAATGCTAAAGCCAATATTTTCTTCTTTGAAAATTTCCATTACAGGACGGAATGTTATTTTTTGCCTGTGTGTTATTGTCAAGTGCCGATTTCAACACCAGGGTTGCCAGACATGAAACTCAAACACGCAAAACCAATGGGCTGCGACAACCAATCAAAATAGATTAACAGAGATAGATTCATTCTACCCAACCTACAACAATCTCAGCATCTGTCTAAACAGCTGTGTTACCAGAGACGTGGTAAAACATGGGAAAATCTTGGAGATGCATTTAAAAGATGGAGACAGCTTAAAGCCTGAAAAAGACACTGACTTGGCTAATTTCCATCTACAGGTAAGCATTGAGCTTCATTATTTTAGTATTAACAAGTATTCAAGTTAGTTACTTGCAATGAAAATGAGACACAGCCGGTGAAGTGTTCCTGACATTCAATTCAATTCAATTTTAATTCAATGTTATTTATATAGCGCCAAATCACACTTATCTCACAGCGCTTTTCATAAAAGAGCAGGTCTAGACCGTACTCTGTGATGTTATTTACAGAAACTCAACAATTGCCCATGCTAAGACATACTAACTACTAATGTTACCGGAGGACCAGGCAAGCGGGCCACAGCTCTTTACAACCACAGGGACCGACATATGACAGAAGCCGCAAGTTTGACTTCCTCATAATGGAAACATGAAATTTAACTTTTGTTGGATTGGGACACAGCTTACATTCTCTACAGGTCACCCTGCAATGTATGTAAGGTTATGTTATGGAATATTCTTGAGGCTAAGTTGCTAAGCTAAGTTATAATAAGATCATTCCCACTTACAAACTGGCATGCAACCATAATTTGTAATGTACAGTGTATACACAAGCTCTATAACGGGGTCTGGAAAGTAGTAGTATTGAAAATCTCCCCCATCGCAATTCTTTCCCAGCTTCTGTTCAGCAACCATAGCCGACAGACAGTGATTGTGCCCTGGGTACAGATGACCATGAAGTCAGGGACTTTATTATCAGATGTTGCAGTGACATTTAGCCGAGAAAGGATGGCTGTCAGTCGGGCGCAAAACACTGCATGGTTGCGGTCTTTTTAGAGCTTGTTGCTGTTACGTGTAGCCGATAAAATATGACTGTCAGTCGGGCACAGAGCTCCGCGAGAGCATGGGCTTTTATAACCGTTAACTTAGCAGCATCTAGCAACTCCGCTGCGCTGCGGAGTGATGTCTGGCAATGCGAGACTAGCTAACATGGAAATTGTGGGACATTGGGTTAAAGCGTTTCACAACCTGGCAACCCAAACGTCGCTGCTGGGGTAATGGCTAGGAGAAACGGCTCTCTCCAGCATTTTAAATTTGGATTGCAACTATTTTAAAAGCTAGCTTTCAGTATTACATATTGGACTTTTAAATGTGAAATACTGTACAATTTAATTTTGGTTTGGAGTGGAATAAGACAGATTGGAAGGACAAAGAAAGGTGGTCCAAGCAGAGCTAAAATACTAAAGCAGATTATGAGCTCCCATTGTAATAGTATTCTAACCCTCTTACCGGCAAGAATACCCACAAGGAACTTTATCTCCAAGCTGTGAGTCAAAACCACAACAAAGCTGCAGTCTTACCTGCAGCTACAAATAGGATCCCTCCGCCGAGAATTATGTTTCTTTTGCTCTTGTAGAAGCTACTGGAAGCAACACATACTGCACCCAGCAGGAGCAATATGGCGCTGAGGATGGGGAAGATGCTGGAGGCTCGCACCACACCTGCAGATGAGGAACACAGATATGTTGACTTGTGTACTGAAATGTCATTGCCAACATGGTTGTGTGTATATTTTTCTAATGTAGTACAATTAGTGAGAGGTGTTTTGAGGTTCATCACTATTTGAAAGGTGCCAAATTAACAGCCTTGTGACACGCATGGGAGAAAAAGTGTTACCAATACGTGCTATAGCTGACACTACAACTTGGCCCCTGCAACAATCTCCAACAAAATATTAAGTAACTAATGTGGCTTTGGAGGATAACACATGTAAACAAAAAGCTTGCATTAAAAAACGGGGGCATAGAGTTTTAAAGGTGTTGGGTTTTGTCAGGAAAGAGGGTCTCACAAACATGCACTATTAAGATTAATCATTAGAAATGTAGGATCCCGTGTGTTTGGAGACTGACCCATAGGGACACAAAGTTAGAATAGCCTGGCTTCTTTGACATTTCTGTGAAGAACTGCATCTTGCGAGTCACAAAACTATGTATAATTGCATTTTCAAACTAACAGTAGTAGATTTATTAGATTAAAAAAAAAATTAAATTAGAACAATGCACATTAATCAACATTTCTGTAAACTGCTGTAATACTCTTAAAAACAGTGTTTGAGTTCATACATTTTACAGAAGATTGGATGCCTGACAGCGTTGTAGTACTCAAGATATATTTTTGAAGGTCTCGTCTCGGAATCAACCACATTTTTTTGTCTCTTTTTCGGATAAAGAGGACTGGATTTGATTTTTAAACCAGTCAAGACCACAACTGCAAGGATTTTGATAAATTCCCTGTGCATTGGTGACATTTAGGCCCATGCATTAAAACTTGCAAATGCAACCAATAACTTGATTCATATCTAGTTTAAAATTTGTTACCATAAACCCATCTCTTCATGCCCCCTTTACACACACTCCCAAAATAAAGTGAACGCGGGATACAGGAGAAGAAGCCCTGGTCTTGGACTTGACTCAGTCTCAACCCCTCAAAGTCTTGTTCTGGACTTGGTCTCTGACACACTCTGGTCTTGGTGATGACTTGGTCTTGGCATGGTCTCGTCTACAACACTGATGCATGACCATCACAAAGACCATTCAGGGCCTTCAGTTTGACTGCAAAACCTACAACCCCTCCCCTGATATTGCTCTGCAGACATCTCAAATCTTTAAGCAGAAGTGATAACACAGAGAGAGAGATTACAGGAGATTAAAATGCTGAATAGCTCTGGCAGGCACATGTGGAAACGCAGAGCCTTCAACTTCTGAAGGTGACTTTTCAAGCTGTGTTAGCTGTGTTGTTTGGCTCTGACGGGGAACGATAATGCTGGGATAATACTACTACTATTAATAATACTCATTTATACTTTATTAATCCCACAAGGGGGAATTACAGTTTACACTCTGTTGCTATTACACACAGGCCTGAATTGCACACACATGCTCAGTACCTATACATGCACTATATGGAGAGATGTCAGAGTGAGGGGGGGGCTGCCTATGGAAAAGCACCCGGAGCAGATATTCATAGAGTCTTCTGTCAGAATGTTCTGACGCGTCAAACACTGGTTGCAAATTGTTCTCCAACGTTGTTTTTAAGAGGAAAATGGACTGTGTGGGTGGTGTTTGTCTCTTCAGCACAATGTATTGATTGTAGATGAGCAGCTGATGAGAAAGATTGCTGCGCTGTAGGAGGTCTGTGGTGATTTCCTGAACTTTGGGTTGCTCAGGGGACAAACCCCAAATAATAAAGTCAGGTGATAATTAACTCCTCCAAAGAGCTCGAACTTTAAGTCCTATTTTTGGGTTTTGCAATTTCTGGATGTCACGTTAGAAACAATGAAAGAAATGGCAGATTAACCTTAAATGAAAATTGTTAGTTGCATGTCAAAAACTCAAAGATTTTAGTGTGCTTTGGTGGAAAGTATGTTCATGGACCAATGGAAGAAGCTTTAAATTTTATTAAAAAGATGCATGAACATTGTGAGATAAAGCATTTGTCATTTAACCTTTTCACTGTTTCTCCATCAACTATGGAAATAATTTAAATTGCTAAAATCTGGAGCATGTACCCCCGGGTTGTCCATTACTCTGACTTCAAACATGAAATCAAAAAGATTGTGCCGCCTTTGGAGAGGTAAACAACTTCTTGTTCAGATAATGTTGAACAGCAAAGGAGACGCAGCAAACTAAAGTAGCATTGCAGCCTCCTTCACGGAAATAGATATCTTTATATAATATATGGATGGAACATGTACTTTGGAAACCAAAAGGTTAAGGGCTGTACGAACAGTATTTGCTATCACAATGGAGGCAGGATGTGAAACCTGAATCTTGAGCTGAGAATAATCCATTAGTGAAGGCTGTTCTTTCAATCCATCTGTGAAAAAAAAGCTTTCTATACACCCCCAGACTCCCAACCCCAAGCACCTGGGCATTTAAGCGTGCGCACACACACACACACACACACACACACACACACACACACACACACACACACACACACACACACACACACACACACACACACACACACACACACACACACACACACACACACACACACACACGCACCTCCAGGAACACTTTGCTTGAATCTGACATCCGTGCATTGATGTCCGCCCACCAGCCCCTTCTGTCCTTCCTGTATCCGTATGTGATGGAGGCTGTAGTGCATGAATGTGTGTTGTGTTCTGTTCAGATGTGTGTATGCACACTATGTGTAGTGCAGGCAAAATGTGTGTGTGTGTCTGACGTTGATTTGTAAATGAGTGTGTGTCACTCACGCAGCAGATACTCTGCAGAATCCTGGTCGTAGTCAGCGTCGTCTGGGAAATGATCGATCTGGGAACACACACCTCGCTTCAAGCCTGGAACAAAACAGAGAGGAAGAGGAGGAGAGGGTGAGCAAGAGAGGAAGATAGGTAAAAGACAGAAATGGCAGAAATAGTAAAAAAAAGCTACTGAAAAGAGGAGAATACTGCAGGAGAGAAAATAATGGGGAAGAAAGTGAAGACAATTACAGATAGAGAAATGAAAAATGGTGACAGGTGAAAGAAAAAGTGACGGGAGGGAGAAAAAAGAAGGAAGGAAAATGGCAAGGGAACAGAAAGAATTAGAGATTAAGAGAAATGAGGGAGATGAAGAGAGAAGTAAACAAGCTAACAGATGATTACCCTGTGACAAGACAATAAAATACAAAAAGTGGAAGATTAAGAGAGCAAGAAAGACCTGAGCTCTGTAAGCAAAAATGAGTGACTGTACAGCAGAATTCATTAAGATGCCTCGGTGGTGTTACCATCCCTCGATCAGACACGTAGCTGATGAAGAGTGGTTGATTAAGAGTGGGTTAGGGGTAAGGGGTCAGCATGCTAACAATCCCAATGGCAATGTTAACCCACTGATGATTAGCAGGTGTAAAGTCAACCACGTCCAGCATGATAGCATGCTAATTTAAAAAAAAAAAAAGCAGCAAGAATGCAGTTTTTGGAAAGTATTGGAAAAAATTAAAGTTTAGACCTGATGGTGCATGAAAAGTTAAAGTTAATAGTCACTATCTATTGTTGAATGAGTTAACACAAAGGTGGTTGAGCCTACGGCCCGCTGATGAAAGCCCTTTAATTTTAAACTATAAGTATTATAAACTGGGTGTCTGTGGCGACATTCCCGGGGAAAATCACAAGCGACAGCTGGTGACGTGTTTTTATCAGTTTTCTATCACAAAGCAATGTTGGGTCCGCCAGAAATGGTAGGCAGAGCTAACCGACTCGCTTTTCAACTCATTTGTGTGTGAAGCGGCCAACTGTTTTTTTTCTGGGTCCCTGCTAGCGTTGTGAGTAAACGGTTACTATGACCAAACAAAGAAAAGAGCAAAGACTACAGATGATGAATCGGAAAAAAAACCCAGTGAAAGTAAGATCCAAAAAGCACACCTACACATGCTGCTTATCTCCATAGGTGCCGCCAAAGAGAACAACGTGGAGATCTTCAAGATTGTTACTGACGGATCACCAAAGTTAGGAGAATTTAGACTGAGGACGACTAGTTATCTGACCAAAGTTCATGGCAATCTAGCCAATAGTTGCATAGTTCACTTAAAACCAAGTGTCAACTTTATGGTTGCACTATGGGAAAATTTAGGCCATCACCAAAGTCATTAGGTCTAAGCGCACTGTGCAAAAATGCCTGGCGCAGGTGCGTTTAGGGCGTGTCCAAATCCACTTTTGCTATTTTGATGGTGGAAACAAGAGTCTGTGTTCTGGGTGCATGGTTCAAAAGGGATTTACTTAGTGTCTTCATTAATTCATAGGTGTGTTTTGGGCGTAACATGCAATAAACAAATGAGTGTCCTCTCCCATTCCCTTTAAAAGCCAGGCGTGTTTTTACCTTGGCTCAATGCTATTATGATGGCGGATTTGCATCGTAATATTTTTATTTTGAATCTTCTGCATGTGTGTGCTGCTGGGTGTCCTTGTGTGTGTGTAACACGCATAGTGTGCGAGCATTGTGTTAAAATAATAAAATGCTGTTATTGACTTTAGACCAGGTTTTTGTTGGTTGACTTGCTGCTGCCTCAAGATAGCAATATGCCAAGAATGCACCTGAACACACCTCCCTGTAAGACCAGCACGCCCATGGGTGCAGGGATGGGCGCAGGTGCATTTGCTATTTAAACGACGTGGGCGCAAGACAGGACAGTACCAACTGCGTTGGTCTTAAACTAGCAAAGTAACTTGCGTCGGTCTTAGCGCTGCGCTCTGCCGGGTGCAAGACATGGCCTTCAATGTTAATCCATATCAAGATATTTCAGCCTGGTCCAAAGTCAAATACCGATTGATTGACCAACCAATATTATTATCCCTTAAATCATGCAGCCAGCATAACTATACACAATTTTTAATTTAACAGGCTTAAACAGGGCAAGTTTTAAGCTTATTAGTGTTTTTAGCTAATAAAATGTTCAAATGTCAATAAAACCCTACCTACCCATGAGCAGTGATTCCTTCTGAGTGAACACAGTGAGTCTGACTGCTGTAGATGTGAAAGAAATGCATGAAAGTTGCGCTAATTCAGCTGTCTATAGTTCCTGTGTTGATACTGCAAGGAGTGCTTCGGGACTGTCTACAAACTACAACACAGAAAAGAAATCAAAAAATAAGCATATGGTTACTTACAAGTAAGTGCTGTAATTCAACTAGCAGGAGACAACTTATATAAGTTTGGAGACACTACTTTATTTAATCATTAAATTGATAGCCTACATATATTTTTGTTTCATCTCTTTTCTGTGTTGTAGTTTGTAGACGGTCCCTAAGCTCTCTGACTGCTTCTCAACACAGGAACTATACACAGCTGAATTAACACAGCTTTCATGCATTTCTTTCACATCTACTGCAGTCAGATTCACTGTGTTCACTTGGAAGGATCCCTTCACATAACCGGGCACTTTTAATGACATTTTGAACATGTAAAGAGCCTAAAAACACATTTAAAACTTGCCCTGTTTGAGCTTGTTGGGTGCTAACGCTAGCAGGAGGATAACACGGTGTAGGCAGCACCGATTGGTTTCATTTTTTTCTCTACTGATAGACCTCCAAATTTACAAACAACGGAGCTCCGTGTTGGAATTGTCCGGGAATTCTCCTTCTCAATTTTTACTTGAGACTTTTCTTTTCTCTTATCTCCTGACTTGGGGGTTAACATTATTCTTTCATTATGCCAAATCAGCTAGAATCATATCAACAATTATAATCTGTAATTTCCTTTTAAACAAATGCAATATGTCCTCCTCCTCTCTGTAATGTACAGTTAGATGGCTTTTCACTTCTTCCACCATGTGTCATTGCCATACATTAAGCTTTAGCCTTGGAACAGCAGCCTGAATCACAACAGAAACTGCATCTTCACACTTAAATGTCTTACTGAGAGGGACCATTTGTTTGCCATGACAGCTATTTGTGCATCTCATGGACAAAAAGAAAACAACAGGAAAAGAGCGATCCTGTGTTTTTCTTGCAATAAAAGAAAAGGCATGAAAAAACATTAAAAAGAATATGGAAAGGACACTGCAATACACACACTCAAACAAAAGTCAGCCAAGAAAAACCTGAAGCAAAATCTGATCTTTTCAAGACAGACTATAGCATACATCATGGATGCAATGGGACCGAATAATTCATCTAAAAAGGGCCAGAGAAGTCCATGAAATGGGCCAGGAAAACAACGGATTGGCAGGAAAAGGCAAAGAATTTGTAACACATTGGACGATTTGACAAAAGTCAATGAGACAGGTATATGACAACCTGTCAATGCATGTCACACCACAAACAACAAGACTATTAAACGTGATGAACGAAACCTTTGAAGCTAAAACAAACCAACAGATTTATATTCGTGTCAGATTTAATTGCACACAGAGGAAACAAATGCAGTGTAAAGGCTGCTCTTTTGTTTATGATGATTATATGCCTCGAAATAATTGTGGTAATTCACTCGTGTTAAAATGCAACTTGTTGCACCTTGAAAACACACAACTTCATAACAGAAAGCTGCGGCCTGGAAACCTCATCTTGTATATGTGTATGCTATGTGTTGTATATGTGTTGTATCTGAGTTGAGTGTTGTATCTGTCCTGTCCTATTAAACCTGTTTGTCAGCTGCAGCAAGGCAGGGAAACTACTTAATCAGTCACTGGATGAGTCACCACTCATATCTGAGCTCTGGGGCATTGTTAAGAGCTTTATGTTGAATGTATAGCATGAGTGTATACCTGTGTCCTTGCATGCAAGTAAAAGAACAAGTGCAGCAGCAGACAATGGAGGTGAAGCTCAGATCTATACAGCCTGAATTCCTCTAATCTGGATTTTGCAACAAAAGCCAAAATAGAGCAGAAAGGTAAACATAGGGCATCCCATCAGATTCGATTTTCACCTTTCACATGATCTTCAGGTGAGAATTAAGATTTTGAAGACACTCCTTAAGACACTTTTATTCTCTGGCTTTTAATGTTGTTTAACATGGTGTATTTTTTCGGTTGATCAGATTTCATTAGTTTCAATATGGGTTGTTTCTATTTGAATCTTCTTGTATTTCCACCACATCTATGATTATATGTGCGTTTTAAGCTTGTATATGTATGTTTTGGTCTTTGTAAAGCACTTTGGTACAAACGTGTTCATGCAAGTGCTATGTAAATGAAATAAACTTGCTTATAAACTTATACGACAGCGGCAATTTAAAACCTGCACCTTACCAATCATTCTCATAACAAATCAAAAAAAGTTCAAAAACAGATCAATTAAACCGAGGAATAAACAAAAGGAGAACGCTATATTGTTTGTGCGTTTATGTGCAAAGAGAACACCTATTAATGTTATGAGTACACTGACCTCAACGAGACCCTCCAGTGACACAAGAGAAAATGCACGCCCACACACACACACACAACCCCCAACTTATCCAAAGGTTTCCACAGCCTCCCACACATTCACATGCATGAACATACAGTACATATATGACCAGCTGTACCTTCCAGGCAGCAGATCCTCCAGAGGCCGGAGTGGGTAAGTGCCCCAGGGTCTTTCTTGTCCTTGTTGTTGGAGTCCTCCTGGGACGAGTTGGCCGTGCTGTTGCAGATGAAGGCGCGGGCGTACAGCCAGTAATCTGTACCAATAGCTACCGTCATTAGAGAAAAGGCCGCGAACGCTCCCATGGTGGTCAGCAGCACCTGGATGCCCCGCTCTCACACCACACCATCGCTGGGCGCGGAAGGAAAGTGATATCTGACGAGAAAACAGACGCAGAATTCAGATGTCTAAAATACCAACGCATTCTCACTCCCATCTCGTAAAATACGGACACTTGGTCAGGTGCCTTTGTGTTTGTTATTGATGCTGAAGGTCTCCTTTAGTGTCATATAACATGGTCGGGACTATCGGCGTCCCTTTTGGTTTAGGTTAAGGGTAAGGTCGTGGGTAACGGGACGGTTACGGTTGTTAGGGACACACGCAGGACACAAACCCTGCTCTCCTGGGTGAAAGTCCTGTGTTTGACCCATCCCTACCCCGACCAACCTCCCTACAAGAAATTACCCCCTTACATTTACTCGCTAAACCCTGTCTAGATGCTTCTATCCCTGGTTTGTTCTACACACAGGTTGAAGGGTGCTTTTTTTCGATGCGGACAGCCACTGTCCAAACGTCCATATTTTATGCGTTTGGAGTGACAACGGATTGAAAGTACATACTGTACAACACATGACAAAACTTTGGTTCAAACCACGCCAAGCAGTATAATTCTGGTTCCATTCAGGGATTATTCAGGTGCTGCTGGAGATTCTGCTGAATGCCAGATGTCGGTCACCTTCCTCTTTCTTTATGTTGGCATTCTAAATTCTGGCGGATTTTTGAGGACTACTGCTCCTCAGATCTCTGCAGGGTAAATCCAGACAGCTAGCTAGACTATCTGTCCAATCTGAGTTTTCTGTTGCACGACTAAAACAACTTTTGAACGAACACATAACACCACAACAAGTTCCTTTCTGAGGCTGTTTTACAGCGGCACCGTTGCTCTGTCCGGCGCTATTTTAGGTTTAATTTTCATCAACAATTTAGAGATGCATTAGCCTGGTTTTATACCAGATTCTGGTACATTTGTACAGAGAGTCTGACCACTCTCAATTGACAAGTGGATCTGCCCAGAGCCACTCTGGATCTGCCATAACCAATCGGCAACGTTTGGTCGTGACGTAGGCTTAGCATTGCTAGCGTTAGCCTTAGCCAACTCCTTCTCCACTAATGGAGTGAGCTGGAAAATCTAACTTTTACCGCACCCTGTGGGGGAGGAGGGCCACAACATCATGGCCACCGACAAAACTCAGCAAAGATTGTTCCTGCTCGGGCTTTAACTTCTGGATATTTGTCAGCGTTTCCCAATGGCTTCGGTCGCATCTTTCTCCGCCACTATTAAGGAAATACAACTCAAACTAGTGCACAACCTCAACGTCATCGTTCTCAGCCACTCCCTCTGTTCACTGATTGGACCATTCTTGAAAACTCAAGAATGTACCGCAAACCCAGACGTAGTACAGAAGGAAAATTAAAATACGTAGGAGGGCGGAACCAGGCTAAAGATGCATTGTCAACTCTGATAAAAAAAAAAAAAAACGTTACATAATCTATTATCTTTATCACCCTGTGTCCAGCAGGAGTTGCATCACAAGCAACATTTGTCCTTCTCGACACTTTTATCCACCAATAACTCTTGATTTACTGCGGCACAACGTCTAAAAGAAATGTCTACAGAGGTCGATCGTGACATTAAAACATTTTCTGTCTAGAGTATTTTCACTTTGATATTTTAAATGTGCTGTGACTTTGGACACCAGATGACAGATGCCACAGGTGGGGTGAAGGATAGAGATCTCATAATGAGGTTGGCTTGAATAATTTTGCACTAGGACAAGTCCTGTTTGCACAGTAACCATGGCTGTGCAGACAACAATCAACCACATGATGTGATAAAAAACACGTTGCCAATCACGTTATAGGGAAGGCATATTTTAAAATGTTATTATTAAGATCTTATTTTTGGTTCCAGCTTTGGTGTCAGGAAAGATTAGTTAGTCCATAGAAAAAGAGGCTAATATAATGTCTTAATATGAAGGAATTTTCTGTACTGAAGTGTATTTACATGTTGATTTTTTTTGGATTTACATACATGTCTGTTTAAAAAGGTCCCGGAATTTGCCATTTTTGGATTAACAGAAATGTCCGTAAACTTAACCAAAAAGGTACTGCTAATTTTCTGCCAGGACATCTATTTTTTTCCTCAGTGTTATATTAGTCTCAGGTCTCTACAGTAATATGTCATTGATTACTTAACCTGTGATAAGCTAATGGTCACCTTCTACAGATCAATTACTTTTTGCCTACAGGTTTTAGATTTTAAGACTGTAACTAACATAAGTAATCCATTTATTTCAATATTCAGACTTTTACTTGCGTCATTTATTTCCACGTAGTAAATAATGCCCTCAGAGTTTAAAATTAAAAAGGAAACGCTAAAGGTATGACATGTAACCACTTTTGCAGTCCACCCTGATCACAATTTATGCATTGAACTGTCAAATATTTATGCATCAATAGAACTACTGTCCCCATGGGCTTCTGTGGGTGACTGGTGAGAGCTGCTGGAGGGGTTGAGTCTTTCCATTGCATTCTGGGTGAGCACACTGGTGCGCTTTTTAATCAAAAAAACAGCATACACAGCCTGAAGCGGTAAATAAATGTTGGCAGCACACAACAGAAGAACAAAATGCCAACCTCATGCATCAACAAAAGTTTAAAAAAACATCCAATATTATAGAACTGAACAGTGGAGGATGGAAGATGGGCTGCTGGGAGACATAGAAAATGGTCCCTGGTAAGGCTGTCAATGAGTTTCCCCAAGAAAATTTAAATAAAGTTAGAAAATCCATTACTTTATAGATAAGTGGATTGTCACAGCAGGAAGGCCACATTTTGTGTCAAAACTTGGATTTAGAGATGTTAATATGAACAGAGTTTGCAGGTTTGAATGAAACATTTAATTTAGTTGCTGATAAGATCAATTAAGACTTCAGGTGAAACAAACTAATAAGCTTAGGCGGGAAAAAAGACACCACAGGGGAACTGCAGAGGAGCAAGAAAAGGAAGCAGAGGTTTCTGTACATGAGTGTAAAATAGACAAGAGAGGAGTGAATGATGAGACGAGAAGAGACGAGTTGAGAGGAAAGAGGAGAGACGAGACATGAATCGAAGCTGAGAGATGAACAGTGAGAGGGACGACAAGAGGGAAATTGAGATACAACACATCTGTTGTAGTTCAGGAAAATCAGTAAAACATTCAAGGAAAAGATGAGGGAGGGCGGATCTGCATCATTTAACCACTTAGTGCCTCAATAGGCTTTCAAACCGAAATGGTGGACAAATGCTGGCATGAAAATTCATCCAGCAGTGTGGAAACCCTGGGCTGTGATATTCGTTTGGTTCATCCGTTCCACACACGTAGACAATCAATCGCACAAAGAATATCAATCCCAGTGTGGCCTTTTAAACTATTTGGCTTGTTCTGCGGACTTGAGGGGTGTTTCCATGGCAACATAAATCCCAAAATAACAGAGACCACTGGCAATGTGACCCTGAAATTGACCTGCCTGCTGCAGGTAAGTCCCCAAAATGACTGCAGAAAGACATCACTGTGCTTGGTGGTAAAGTGACACCAATCAGAGGATGAATAGTTCAAGTCATGAAATATTTGTTTTACTAAAGAAAGAATTCATTGCACTTCAAGCTATACTTATGTTGATGTATTGTTTATTTTGAGTTCATGGTGTAATTTGGTCTGGTTAGCCAGCTGATTATAACAGCTGCAACACATCCTCATAACTAAGCGACATTATATGTTTATTTCCAAAGACTCCGAAGATGACACATGCCACATGGTTGCGTGAAACTCAAAGTTACATTTTACTTTTGGTTTCAGACGGAACATAAACCTTGGTCTTCTGATTGAATGTCCTGTTTTTGTTTAAGCCATCCACACGGAATTTGGCACTCTTATACTTTGTCATCTCACTTAATTACTACAGCCACGAGACATCGCAGCCACGAGACGTCGCAGCCACAAGACGAACCAGCCACGAGACGTCGCAGCCACGAGATGTCGCAGCCGCGAGACGTCGCAGCCACGAGACGTCGCAGCCACGAGACGTCGCAGCCACGAGAATTCGCAGCCACGAGACGTCACAGCCACGAGACGAAGCAGCCACGAGACAAAGCAGCCGCAGCCAGCCACGAGCCACGCCGCAGCCACGAGACAAAGCAGCCACGAGACAAAGCAGCCACGAGACAAAGCAGCCACGAGACAAAGCAGCCATGAGGCGTCGCAGCCACGAGACGAAGCAGCCACGAGGCGTCGCAGCCATGAGGCGTCGCAGCCACGAGACGAAGCAGCCACGAGACAAAGCAGCCACGACAAAGCAGCCACGAGACCACGAACCAGCCCGCAGCCACGAGACGTTGCAGCCGACATCGCAGCCACAAGCAGCCACGAAGCAGCCACGAGATGTTGCAGCAGCGAGACAAAGCAGCCCACGAGACAAAGCAGCAAGACAAAGCAGCCACGAGACAAAGCAGCCACGAGACCGACAAAGACAAAGCAGCCACGTGCAGCGTCGCAGCCACGTGGCGCAGCGAGACGCAGCCACGTGACGCCGCAGCCACGAGACAAGCGCGACGCGTCGCAGCCACGAGGCGCGCAGCCACGGGCGTCGCAGCCACGCCTGGCAGCCACGCGCCGCAGCCACGAGACAAAGCAGCCACGAGACAAAGCAGCCAGCAGCAGCCACGAGCCGCAGCCACGAAGCAGCCACGCGTCGCAGCCATGAGGCGTCGCAGCCACGTGACGAAGCAGCCACGAGACAAAGCAGCCATGAAGCGTCGCAGCCACGAGACGAAGCAGCCACGAGACGAAGCAGCCACGAGACGTCACAGCCACGACACGTCGCAGCCACAAGACAAAGCAGCCACGAGACGAAGCAGCCACGAGACGAACCAGCCACGACGCGTCGCAGCCACAAGACGAAGCAGCCACGAGATGTTGCAGCAGCGAGACAAAGCAGCCACAAGACAAAGCAGCCACGAGACGTCGCAGCCACGAGACGTCGCAGCCACGACGCCGCAGCCACCAGAAGCCAGCCGCCGCAGCCACGAGTCGCAGCCAAGCAGCCACGTGACGCCGACCACGCTGCGTCGCCTAAAAAAAAAGAAACATATTTGTTGGTCGTTTCGAACTGCTTGCATAATCGACCCACACGGCCGTTTTCTGGGTAAGGACGGACTGGGTACCTGTTTCTAAATTTTCCTGCTTAAACTTTTTTTGTAAATTGCTTGTTTGTCTATTTTTCACTTCCAAATCTGTATCTATAAATATGATTTAATGATTTGTGGAACTTAATTTGTAGTTTGGTGGGGTTCATATCCAGTATCAAAATGTTGCTTTGTTTCACTTGAACAATCTAAACGGATTCAGAGTAATATTATGAACGAGATGGTTAGAGGACGCATCAGCAGCATGAAAACATCCTAAATGTCTCTGAACAAAAAACTTGTAATTGTATTTCAAAATGTACCGTTGAGTTGGAAACACCATCATTAGTATTTATACAAAATGGCGTTAAATAGTTTCATTTTCTGTTTGTCTACAGAATGTCAGATTTCAAAATATGCTCGAGTGATCAGCTAGATTAAGTCAAGTCAATTTCTTTTGCACAGAATTTCATTGTATCTCCGTACAGCATATGGCACCCGGTCACATTAAATGAAAATGTGTCACGTCTTTCAAAATAAAACTCCTTTACCCCTCTGCTTTATGTTAAAGTGAAGTATAAACCTGAGCAGCACATTAACCTGACAACATGGCAGCAACAGGGACTTCTTCCATGTTTACACTGGACTGGTCTAGTCACATCTTTGCATTTTTTTGTTGATAAAACCAAAGGCTTCTGATTAAGTACAACCCTCTAAATACACAAATTTGACCCAAATTTAAATACGTTTTTATATCAGAAATTTGGGTTTCTTTCAACCAAATGGTAAAAAACAACATTGCAACGCTCTTCACAAATTAAATAGATGATCAGTTCACTACTTTCTTTGAATTTGGGTGTTTTATTCAATTTTATAGCACTTAAAGAAAAAATAATAGAACGTTAAAAAACGTGGGGAAAATAGGTCAAAAACATAAGACAAAAGTGACAAAAACATAAAAAAAAAGACAAAAACGTCAGAAAAAGTGACATAAAACTTGGACAAAAAGTGACAAGAACGCCAGGATAATATTCAAAAATGTCAGGATAAGTGGGAAAACTTTAAAAAAAACAAAAGTCAAAACAACGCAGAAAAATATTGACAGAAACTTTTAAAAAAAAATGTTGAAAAAGATGACCAAGACATTTTGACCCATTTTGACCCAGAAAAACTAAAAAGTTGCATCGTGGTCGACGGGAAAAACAACACGAGGGTTAACTGGTTTCCACCAATCTTTAATTTAAGTCACTCACTGGCTTTTTTTTGCGTTGAAACAAGCTGTAACATTGATGAACATAGATGGGTATATTGAATTGTATAGTTTTTACTAAAATAGGACTAAGTGTGTTGATATGTAAGGTTGAGCAGGTTTGCTTGAGTTGCAGTGACAAAGCCAACTCAGCCAATTCAATTTAAAGGCTTAGGGTCAACCTTAAAATTGTAAGCTCTTATATAGAAAAAAACTAAACCTAGTTGCAGCCAGTGTAGACAATAAAAGGGGTGACACAGCACTTAATATCCTGGCTTTACTTGATCCTGATTGGTCAGCCTCGTCAGAAAATGAATGAGATCCAACCAATTAAAGCTGCTTTTTAGATTTAAAGAAAATAAATCTGTTGTCAAGAGTGACACTGTATGTAAAAATCAACATAATGAAAACAGATTGATATTTTACGTTTCAGTAATGCAATAGCTGTTCAATTAAACCACCACCAATTCAGTTCTTTACAGCATGTTCCCTGAATGTGTCAGAGAAAACATTTAGCTTGGTTACACAAATGCCAGCGCAGATTAATCAAAACCACTTGCCCTCCGTTAACATCTGCACTCCAGTGTGTGTGTGTGTGTGTGTGTGTATGTGTGTGGTTTCCTGCACAATTGTATTTGTCCATGCTTGTTTGTGTGTGTTTCAATGTGAATATCCATAAACATGTTTGTATGAGTGTAGATACAAGAATCCACATGTGCATCTGGTGGTTTGTTGATTGTGTATGCACATGCACGTGTGCCTCTGTGTGTATATTTGTGTGTGTGTGTGTGTGTGTGTGTTACCTGAGGGCATGTTTCTGCCTTTCGCCTCCATCTCTTCTCCCCCCTGCTGCTGCTGTTCTTCTTCTTCGTCGGTGAAGAGCGCTCCGTAGCCCCGGTCCGAGCCGCCTCCATCCACCGTTTATCCTTCTCTTTCTCTCCCCTTCCCTTGCTCCTCTACCTCTCCTTTCTCTTCTTATGCCTTTCTTCTGCTTCTTCTTCTTCCTCCTCCTCCTCCTCCTCTCTTCTTCTCCCTCTCCGCTCTTTACCTTGAACACACTGTGTCCTTTCCAGCAAGCGGGGGATACTTCACTTGGTGTCCTCTCCTCTCATTGAATTGTCATGGCAGTCATCTTAGCTACCGAGAGAAGGAAGATAGAGGCGAAGGGGGGTAAAGAGCAGATGAGAGAGAGAGTGAAAAGGAAAGCCAAAAAGAGAGGGAGAGAAGCCAGAGACAAGGAGAAGATGAGAACGAGATAAGAAGAGTGACAGGAAGAGATGAGAAGAGGAGATAGAGAAAGGATGCAGTCCATTAACAAAACGTGTCATGAGTCTTGAAACCAGGAGATGCTCCCGTACAGAAGCATCTCCTATATAAACATGTTCATAATGACAATGATGTGTCTTTGAATAAATAAACAAACAAATAAAAACCTGATGCCGATGGGAGAAAACGAGCCCCCTGTCAAACAAGAGAAGCCGGTTTGCCTCCACAGAGAGAGGAAGAGAGAGATATAAAGCAATAGAAAAGAACAGGCGATGCGAGAGAGAGAGAGTGTGCTCTATTCCATTGCCATGGCAACAGTGAATTCCAAAGTCTATGGTGGAGCTGGCAAGTGCCTATATGTATGTGTGTGTGTGTGTGTGTGTGTGTTTGTGTGCGTGTTAGGGGAGTTGAGGGATGGATGTAACAGCTGAGACGATTTTGCTGAGATTTAAAAAAAAAAAAATTATGATAATTTGAATTGGTGTGTAGAAAAGCCTTGATGTCGAACATTATGGATGTACACACACACACACACACACACACACACACACACAGGCTTATGTTCAGGATGTATACAGTTGCATGTAGTACATGAGGAATGAACATTCACAGGGGAGATGACCGACGTGTGAGTCATTAGCACTGTGTCACAGTGTCTCGGCATGTTTCATCCATCCAACTTTCTTCCTGTTGGTACGATGGCTTAATCACAAGCATTTAGCACTGTTTTATGCTTTGAAATGCACAGGACTGATTTCTCAAAGCTGGAAGGTTTGGGGCAAGTAGGAAGTCGATGGCTGGCTTTATGCATTTCAGCAGAGCGGCTGCTTTCCTGCCTGAACACACACACCACATTTCAACAAGCAAGAGTTTGAATGTCTACTGTATGCACAATTGCACATTTTCAACCCAATTTTGCTGCTCTTACTTTCTTCATTGTATGTGCCTTCTTTTTACTTTTTATATTGTTTACTTGAATGTTTTGTTTGTCTGTGGACGTGTGTGTGTGTAAAATATGTCTCGTCTCCACCGTGGGATAGAGGGAAACGTAATTTCGATCTCTTTGTATGTCTTGACATGTGAAGAAATTGACAATAAAGCTGACTTTGACTTTGAAGAGTTTTCCCTAGGAGAAAATCCCTACTGGCCCTGACAAATGGTCAGGGTTTTGCTAGGTTTTCTTTCTGAAAGCTGTTGCAGAAACTGCAGGGCACCAAAAATCCACAGGAAAGGCGTTAACAGCGACACAGCAGGGGATCCCGTCAACAGCAAATCTAGAAGCTTTTCTGACCACATCCTTTGGAGACTCAAGGAAAATGACAGCATCAGTACTCTATTTTTAACGCCTAAATGCGACAGATGTCAACATTTAATTGACGAAGGACCTTTCCCAGATTTGTGAATTATGACTGTTGTACTACTGCGATGAGTTTATATAGCAACAAATCTGCACTAAGACAAAGTTTGGATGGTAAAAGGGGTTAAGGAAGTGTGTGACTTCACTGCTGGCTTTAATTTCCCTAACCCTAACACTCTAAGTTTGTTTCCTTTATTTATTACCATAATTAATCCAAATATTTTCTTAAACCCTAGCCATGATCTTTTCCTAAACTTAACCAAGTTGTTTTTTAATCAACAGAACAAACCATAAAACTCAGTCAAATTAGTAAATCTAATATTGATCTTTGGTAACTGTTTCTGAAGCTGGCCATGTGGAGCACTGGGGGACTAGCCAGCTGATGCCTGGAGTGTCTGAGACCTGCAGGACCAGCGTGGGGATTTTGGCCATGATTACGGTCTTTATGAAAATGTAGCAGCCATTAAAGTGAAGATATTGAGGTTATATGAAACTAGAAGATCTAAGAAATACATTGGTACCAATCTTGTCATGCTAGCTTGTCGGGAATGAGGCTAAATAACACCCCAAAGTTTAGTTAAATTGTGGCGAGAACATCATATCTGAATGAAAATGGGTTCTAAGGGTCAATAAAAGCCACAAAGACCCATGAAGACCTCCAGTCTGTACTGGTGGTGAAAGATTAACAGGTATGACATTGGATACAGTCTCTGCCTATGCAGCTGACTCTCCTTTGATGAAATATTAACACTGTAGACAAAATGTGACTAGATTTGAATAGTTTAAGAAATGCTTAGGATGCACTGGAATCAATTAAATGATTGTTCAAAAAGACAAAAAACACAACAAAAATCACGAACGATACACTGTTTTTTATGTAAAAGCATGCCCAGCTTATGTGAAATCACAACCTGGGGTTTGCAACAGAGAAGAGTCTCCTATTGCATCCCTTATATTTTGTAATTATTTTATTAAAGAATATTTTCTGGGGCATTTTAGGCCTTTAATGCCTGGACAGCTGATGAAGTGAATGGGGCGAGAGAGGAGGAATGACCTGCAGCAAAGGGCCGCAGGTCAGAGTCGAATCCGGGCCCGCTGCGTTGAGGAAGAAACCTTTATATATATATATATATATATATATATATATATATATATATATATATATATATATATAATATATATATATATATATATATATATATATATATATATATATATATATATATATATATATATATATATATATATATATATATAATATATATATATATATATATATATATATATATATATATATATATATATATATATATATATATATATATATATATATATATATAGGCGCCCGCTCTACCAATTGAGCTATCCGGGCACCCTGCATCCCTTTTAACCCTTGTGTTGTCTTCCGTCAAAATCAACACTTTTGTTGACGCTTTTTATCAATGCTTTTAACTTTTTCTTACATTTTTGTCCCATTTTTCAACATTTATGACGCTTTTTCCCAATGTTTGTCAGTTTTGTTTTTTAACTTTTTAAACAGTACGTAACACTAACTTATTAATTTAGTTTTACAGGTATTTTTGTAATTTATGGTCAATAAACCTCATTTATAGGAAATTATACCTAATGTTTGAGTTAGAAAAGCAGAAATTAGGAATTATTGAGACTAAAATTAAAGGAATGGATGTTGATGATAATCACAGACTGGAATATGTCAACTTTTACTCAATACTATTTCAAAAACACTTCCATTTGTTTTACAATGCTATAAAATTGAATTAGACGCCCCAAAATGAATGAAAGTAGAGATTTGTACTTGGCAAAGAGCGTTGTGTGGAATCAATCATGTTATTTTGGGGAATTAAAAAGAAGATTGATATAGGACACCATGAGGACAACATGAGGGTTAAATAAGACTATATATTTTGCTGTTGTGGAGTCACTAACAGGAACAGTTATCAGTGAACAGAAAGTAATGAATCCTAATTACAGGCAGAAGTCAAAGCTTTTCATGGCAGCAAGTGAGCAAGAAGTCCATCCAGAGAACTCTTCAACACCTCCACCCCCGCCAGAGAATAATGGGAAACTTAATCTTGCCTTTGCGTGATTTTTGGCTGGAGAAACCCTTTAAACTTGAAAAAATGTCCTAGTGAAAGTGGAAAAGTGTGAAGTTTGCTCATGTAGAATAGATGTCATTTACCCTTTGTTGGGGTCCCATAGACAGAGAGAAGGCACTGATGTGTCCTCTGTGATGTCACTCTCGGGTTTCTAAAGAGAAGTGCTGAAGTTTATCTCTTGGTTTCCTGCTCCGGGCCGAGTCTAGATTGAGTCAAATGTGGGATGAGCGTCACAGGCTGAGACTCTTTAGTTAAGCAACATGCTCTTTAACATCTAAAGACATCTTTAAGACAAAATGCTTGTAATTATAGCAAACGACTGAAAGCATGGTTATGAATGTTTTTGCCATCAGTGGGTAATGTTTTCAATTCCATCTCATACCCAGTAGTATATTACAGCAAGAGTCTAAATTGTGACAAAACCAAAGGGCAACTGCAGCTCTCTAAGATCAATTATGTCCACATCATTACAGACCCACACACCATCATCTATCTACAGACAGACTACTCTAACCGGGTCAAACTGATACTAAAAGCTTATTTATTAGAAATATCTAAATCCTGTCAGGGAGTTTTGTGGGTTTTGACAAGAATGAATTCAATTTTTAAAAAAACAGTATTGTGAGAAACCTTTTCTCTGAAATAATTTGTATTGCATTGTGTGTTGCAATGTTATAGCAGTTCATGTCAAAAACAACATGCCCATCTCGTAAAGTACGGACGCTTGGTCCGGTGCCTTTGTCGTTGTCGTTGCTAAAAGTCTCCATTAGCGTCATATAACACACGCTTGGTCGGGACTATTGCCGTCCCTTTTGACACTGTAAGGTTAAGGAAAGTTTGTGGGTGGGCTCCGTGACTCGCGGGAATAACGGGCCGGTTCAGGACACACGTGGGACAGGAACCCCGCTCTCCTGGGTCAAAGTCCTGTGTTTAATTCGACCAATCTACGTACGCCGAATCTAAACCCCAAAACATTCGTATTTTTTGCGTTTGGGTTACATTTTGGCAATGTCTATATCATTTTGGCAATTTGTTACAGGGATGCTTTATAAAGTGTGGAGGGAAGGAGTTCTTTAACATGGAAATGAGTAAGCATCTTAGCATTTCACGTTCGCGTCTTGAAGTCTTTGGGTTTTTGGTTAGACGTCTGAAATAAGGCCTGTGGTTAAAACAAGCTTAAGAGATTTTCACGTTCTGTTCTATGACAAAATACGTCACTAAGGACCCCACGCGTGCATTTTGATTAGTTTTTACGTGTCTTAAAAAGGCAACAAATTCAGAGTATAGTGCTTTTCAAAAGTCATCGCACCAAACATGCAAAATCAGTTAAAAGCTGGTGGTGGTGGTGATGTTAAAGTCATGCCAAGTGACGTATTTCCTTGCATTTACCCCCCAAAAATGATAAAAGTTACCACAAAGCTCATTTTCTGACATAATCGAGTAACCCAGAGCAATGTTAACTTGCGTGTTGGCCTTCATGTAAAACTAAATGTCATCTCTTCAGAGTTTTTGTCAATGCAGAGTTTCATTGGACGGCCCATCTACTGGTCATAAGGGTTATTTCACTCAGCATTCGTCTGATTGCTGCCTTTGAAAGCCCTGCAGGACCCCTGGGAGGGCCTGTAATCAGTGACAACCACCAATACAAAAACAGGAACTCAGACACTTTCATTTTGTGCTCGAACCCCCTAAATAAACCTGTTTTTTAGTCTGACAGTGTAGATTACAAAGCAGGTTCCTACATGGTATACGAACGCATGCCGGGCCGGCTCGCCAGCGGCAGCACACATGCGCGATGCAGAGGATGAAAGTTCAAGGACAAATCAGCCATGCTTTGCATCATGAATTCAGCAAAGGATATGAATTCTGCCGTGAATACAGAGCAGCAGCAGAACATGGAGGTGGTGGAGGAGCATTGGTGATGATTATAATAGGTGCATACCGTAGTGGTGAGCCACCATCTATAGAGACATCAGAGGCGTGATGGAGTTGTCCTGTTCACGTAACTATAACACTATAATACCGTACATACTGTACAATATGTCTGTTTTTAGGACAATATGGATATCACTTTAATGAACCACATTATGAAGACACTTTTAAGTCTCTCTCTCTAACTTACATATAAAGGATTTTAAGGCAAACAATGTTTTATGAAAACATTTTAGTAGTGAATAAAGATGATTGTGTGCCTTGTGTTCCCTTCAAACTATACAATAGACAATAGGACAAAGACACCTTTCTATGTCGCTTGGCATTAACATGACTATTAAATAGGGCTGGGGGATGTGGAGAAAATCCAACATCACAATATTTTTGACCAAATACCTTGATATCGATATTATAGTGTTGACTGTTGGTGCTTTCATAAAATATTTACACAATGAGATTTTTGATAAATAATCATTTGTAATGTGGATATAATGACTAAGTGGGTAAAGGCAAATAATAGAACAGTTACAGTCTGGTAAGTTCAGAAAATGACATCACTTTACTACAGTAAAGCCTTTAAAACCAGGAAAAGATAACACTTCTGCTATGTTACAATATTCAAAATCTAAGACGATATCTAGTCTCATATCATGATAGATATAATATCAATATATTGCCCAGCTCTATATTAAAAGTAAGTACAGTAAAAGTGATGTTGAGAGAGATTAGTTAATCTTTTTGTTATGAATTAAATATTTTGGTATTGTGGACTAACTCCGGCTGGAGCAAAGTGAATCAAATTCAGTTTGCTTCCTCTTAAAAAATATTCAATAGTCAGTCGGAGAAAATGTAAATCCAGACTCTGCCCCCCTGCACAGACCACAGACTGCCCTCAGCAGTACCGCACAGATTTGAAACATATCCGTCAAGTTGATGTTGTTAGAACTTATACTGATTATTTCCTTAACCCTTGTGTTGTCCTCGGGTCAAATCGACCCGTTTCTAAGTGTTTTATATCAGAAATATGAATTTCTTTTAACGTAATTGCCCAAAAATGACATGGATGATTCCATATAACGTTCTTCTAATGATTACTTTCATTGAATTTTTTGGGTGTTTTATTTAGTCTTTTAGCGTTTGAATTCTTCTTTTTTTTTTATGGTTTCAAAACAGTATCCGGACTAAACTTCTACCCATCTGAGATCCACTCAACATCCTCCGATCTTAACTATTAGTCATAATAATTCATAATTTCTGCCTTTTTAACTAAAAACGTATGTATAATTTGATATATGTGAGGTTTGTTGACCATGAATTCCAAGAATAAGTGTAAAACCTATTATTAAACCGGCTCAGGTTTAAAAAAAAAAAAAAAGCGCCAATAGCTGGAAAAAGTGACAAATAAATCAGAAAAAGTGACAAAAACATCGTAAAAGCACAACAAAAATGTTCATTTTCAATTTTGACCTGGAAGGACTAGTTCATGGTTAAAGGGAAGACAACACAAGGGTCAAGTGAAAATCACTGCATAATAATCATTCATATACATTAAGTTTGGGGCAATAGGTTTATAGTAACCATGTGATCCTATGTGATGTTTACATCTTTATGCATTGTTATATGAAAGATATGTGATTCTTGAATTTATCACATATCCCATCTATTGTTTTTCCCTTGAGGGCTGTTTTACTTTCCAAAGCGTCGTCACACACTCATGTCTTCTTCACTTAGCTCTGCCATTTGCAGCTTTGTTTGATAAAAGCGGGTTGTAATACTTTTGAACACCAATGCAAAGCGGTGTGTCGTTTCCGGGTGATTTCATCAACAGTACAACTCCTTGTTGATGGGTTGTAAATGCTTTCATAAAACACAGATGTATTGATTTTGTCATGCCAATAAAGGAAATTGAAAGCAAGTGAGAGAGAGAGTTTCACTTCTTAGTAAGGATTTGAAAGACGTTAAAATAATAATATATCCAGCATTTATCCATCTTCCTATCCTCACATATATACATATCCACACATACTGTATATTATTTATATATATATATATATATATATATATATGGCTATGAGCTCCATGACGCCCGTCGCAGCTCAGCCTTATCAGTGGCAATCAGTGGCCGCTACAGAGATCTGTGAAGCCTGCTAGGTGCTCCGTTGTATCAGAGGTAAATGGTGGTTCAGTTACCCGAGAATTGGGGACTTCGAGCTGGGCACAGAGTGCCTAATATTTTAAGTGTTTGTCTGCAGGGGGTTGATGATCACTGAGGGATTGCTGAGATCTGGATTTTGGATCTCATAACGATATTTGGGATATTTAAGGTAAATCTGTATCAGATGAGAAGCGTTGGTGTGTTATTCATACGCCATTTGGTGATCCCATGCTGGATGCTCTCTCTCCCTTTGTTGCCTTAAGGCAAAGAAGACAAAAAGAAGATGAAACAAGAAAAGGATGGTGACCAGTGGAGAAGATAGGAAGGAGAGAAGAATGAGTGTAAAAAAGGAGAAGAGACAGGTAGAAAAAGACAGCCTTTACAAGTTTAATAAGGAACAGTAAGGGAACTAAACTAAGACAGATAGTCAATATGGAGCAGAAGGCCACCAGGGGAAGGGGAGAGTTAAGGTGTGTGTGTGTGTGTGTGTGTGTGTGTGTGTGTGTGTGTGTGTGTGTGTGTGTGTGTGTGTGTGTGTGTGTGTGTGTGTGTGTGTGTTGGGGTATACACAGGAGGGGAGCCAGAGGAATAAAGACAGATGGAGAGGAAATCAATGCCCAGGCCAGCAAGACAAACATTTAGAAATGAAGTGCAGTCCCCCGCTGTAGCGACAGTAAAAGCCAGTCAGCCAGAACTTTCAGTGACATTCACAGTCACACAGCGGGCGCAGATTACACAAGACGGGGGGGGGGTACTTATTACAGGTAGACGTAAATAAATATTAGCAGTACAATTTGCTGGATTATATTAAATGACACGCAAAGTCGTGAATCGTTAAATTTTTTTCAGGGTGGTAGTAGATCAGTCTGTAGGGAGTTGGGTTGGGAACCGGAGGGTCGCCGGTTCAAGTCCCAAAGTACGGAGTGTGGATTGGCGGCCCACCCAACTGCTCAGGACGCTCCAGCACTGGCAGCCCACTCACTGTGTGTGTGTGTGTGTGTATTTCAGGCCTGTGTGTAGTGACTACTAACAAAACATTGTAATTTCTGCACTGGGGATCAATAAACAGTATAAATGAATTAAAATCAAAGTAAAAGTACAAATATTGTGAAGAAGAGCTTATAGTTCATGAATACGTTTCATCCATGTGTTTGTGTTAGGTCATGGATAGTTGGAGAGCTAAGATTAATTGATTAGTTATAGACAATTAAAATCAATTGCCAACTATTTTGATAATCGGTTGGAGTCATTGACATTGACAAGACATTGGTGGACGTCATCTTGAAAAAACACTGGTTGACATTTTTCCAAATGTTCTGACATGTAATAGACCAAATTATCGACGATGAAAAGAATCGCTAGGTGCCGCCCTATATACTCGATGGCTATACTGTCTTACAATTACATACACACACCACACACACGTTGCTGAATCTAAATATAAGTGTGTAAGTTCTCACCGTGAAACAAAGCTGTAACTAGGGTCATAGTGGTTCCTTGTCCCCTTGTCAACATCACATTATTTGAACAGTGTACCTGTCATGAGTTTTCTGCCCTGTAGTTAACTCTGGTGGGTTTGGTGCTCCTGCAAACCTGACTCCTATCACCTACTCACCTCTGACTGGGACCTGGTCCCTGCCTGCTCAGCTGACCCTCATTGTCTCATCAGCGTGCCCAAACTAACAGCTGTTTTTGTCTGGGCTATGTCACCTTGGTGTTCATGTTTTTATTGATTTATGTTGAGTTACTCGTTAGGGCTTTTGACTTCTTGTTTTAGTTGTTTTGCTTCTTGGTCTTCTCTCTCTTGCTTTTCTCTATAAAATTGGCTGTTAACTGACAGACAGTGTACTTATTTATGTTGTGTTGTCTCATCTGAGAAAGGGGCTGGTAGAATAGGATTTATTTTAGTTTTTAATTTAGCTCATTTTCAGATATTTAATGTAATTTAGCCTCAAGCATAATTTACAGGGGGGATGAGGGGGTTACAACTCCCCCTATAATCAAAACTGGCCTTTGCAACCCATCCCAAAATGTTTCACTTTTCTTTCACATAAATTAAGACATTTGCACCATCCATTGATGCAGGAAAGGCACAAATTGCAGAAAAATTACACCTGAATGTAGAAAATAAGAGCAGAAGTGTTTCATTTCAATTTTGCGCAAAAGTGGAGATGTCAACCAACCCGAAGTTAAGCCCATGAATATAGCAAATAAATAATGGTTGGATCTTAAAATGGGTCTGCGTCCACGAGCAGAATAAAAAAAAATATTGTGTGAATGTGTTCAAGCCATTCTAAATAACTCGTCCAAATTGGGACAGACCTTCTGCCAAAATAGGGATCTGTCCACCAAATGTTTGGAACTGCGTCCCCTGATCAGAGGAGGCAGTTCCTGCAACTGAACCGACATGTGCAGCTGTGAGCTCAGCTGTGCAGACAGCATTACATCATTCTCACTCCCATGTAACATCAAGTTCGAGAAGAACTTGCAAACTTTGTAATTAGTGTCAGACTACTTATTCAAAATCACAAAGGAATAATGAGGGTTGTCCAGAAATAAAATCAGACTTGAGGATTTTTTTTTTTTGCACCAGCTTGGTTTGCATGAACACAGGTGTGCTCTGTTATTTTGGCTGATTAGGCTTTTTCTCAGGAACACGTAGGTGTGAAAGAAAACATGCCCGATTGACGTCTCTATGATTTGCTGTCTCTTACTTTCAGGCGGAACAAGTGATTGTTCTGACCATAGCTTATCTGCAGCCAACACCCACACGAGTTCAAACCAAATAGGTCTAATTAGCTTTGGTGAAAACACCTGCAACACGTTGTCTTATTCTGCCCTCTGAGGTGTCAATGTAAACACTTTTTAGTCATGTTTTAGTCACATTTCCTCACTAAAGCTTTGTTATGTGTAAAAACACCTTAAATGAATTCCCTGCCTTCATAGAAGATGTCTAAATCAGGATAAGAACTCTTATTATTGATTATAAAGGAGCTTAGATAACTGAGTGTGAGGAAGAATTCCAGGGGATAAAGGGCTTGTAGGTGTTTTCCAAATCAAATAAATATAATCAAAAGACTGACCTAGTATACTGCTTGTTACTAGCTAAGTGTCCATCCACTTGTCAATCAAATTATCTGAAGTTTGGTAAAAAAAACTCATGCAAATAAAGCTGATGAAAGTGCGTTTCCACCCAACGGCTTTAAAGTGAATAAAAACCTGTACGTGTTGACATCACATGCTGTTTTGCGATCAAATTCATACATTGAGTTGATTTGAGACATTTTAAGGTGTTTCCATTTATTTTAACACTGAATCGCACAACATTTGCAAACAAAGTTTTTATGGACAAAATGGATTGCGCTGTCTACCAACACATGATCGATTGTTACACTGGCCAAGCATTTATAGCTTCTCCCCCCCCCTGATTGGCTCCTCTGGATTGGAGAGCCGGACCTATCAGGATCCCTGAAGCAGAGACAACAGGTGAAGCTAATCTCGTTCAGGCGACGATACATCCGACACACAAAACCCTGCATGGGTTGGCCGGGAAAAGGCCGTCGTCTGTGTCCCTAACCCGTCCCGTCTGTGTCCCTCATCATGTCTTATTTGTGGATGTTTTGAAGTTGAGTGGAGTTTGAATGGAGCTATAGTACAACAAGACCATCAACCCCATTTTGAAAACATTTCAATCACATATTTCTGCATGATTTGTTTTTTCTCTGGGAAAACATACAATATATATAAGACATATAAGACAGAGTACAGAAAATGTTCATATAAACTCAAGACGGTCGTATTTTCAATCCTCCTCAGATTAACTGTATGTTTCTAATACCACCAAATACCAATGTAACGATTGACAACTGGAGAAGAGGTTTAAGTCCATCATTTATGTCTTTATTAACAAAAAATGTTAAACTGGGGCAACATAACAGCAAAAAAATATCATCTCACAGCCAACTGCCGCACAAAAGACAGGAAAAAACCCTAATTTCTTCTCCTAAGCAAGCACCACTAACTCTTAAGTTTCTCACAACAATATTATAATTAGAGAGATTCATTACTGCTAACATTACTATTTATACATATACAGTATGTTTATCAACTGCAATAGGCACTCCAAATATTATAAACATGTCATTTTGCTGCAGAACTATCTCAGTTCATTTTAAATGGTTAAGTTAAAGTCCAGTCTTTGTTCCGAATTCCAAAGTTTTTATCTTCCTTCATTCAATAAAAGTTTACCTCCCTGACTAATTACTGGAGAAACAGGCAACAGATTACAGGCCACCCTAATCCATGTCCATATACCTACAGTGGATAGAACTTAAATACATAAATGATAGTGCTACTCTATGGTAGGCGTCGTAATATCAATTATAATAATTCAATATCACTTAATATTACAAAAAAAACATACAACCTCAAAGGTTGTTATTTAGTAAGCGAATGTGTTATGCAAAAGCTGACTCATGTTTTAATAATGTACCATAATGCATTTCTTTTTCAGGCCTGCGATTGTTGCATAAGTGCTGGTATCAACACATGCAAATATGTTTCAGAACAAAAGAATCTGTGACTCATTTTGTAACCCATAATTTGATTTGTTCGGCTACATTCCATGTCCTCAAAGGGTAAATCATGATTAATAATACTATGAAAATGATTGAAAATGTATTACTATCAACTTAGGATTTTAGTTTCTGTTCTGGTGTGCGTTGAAGGAGAGTAAATCATTTTTCTTTTTTTTTAAAGATTGTTTTTGGGTCTTTTTTTTTTAGGTCTTTATTGACAGGACAGCTGAGAGAGAGAGAGAGGGGGGGAATGACCTGCAGCAAAGGGCCACAGGTCGGCGTTGAACCTGTAACCCTCTATATCTGGGCGCCCGCTCCACCAACTGACCATCCGGGCGCCCCAGTAAGTCATTTCTAAAATAAATCCCGAAGAGCGTTTGGACATCTCTAATGAAGAGCAACACTTTAACCCTGATGCATATTTCTAAATGCTTAAGCCATGTAGTGAATACACATTTCCCAAATGAATCAATTTAATCCTAATTAATTAAAGGGAAATCAATTGAATAGGTCAAACGCACCTTCTGTGACCATTATACCAACCAAAGTACATGTATTATGGAAAGAAAGGTCAGCTCGATGAAAACTGACCTAGGAGACATAATCTTTAAAATATTCCCATTTTTCCATTTTATTCCCCAAATGTTTATCCAGATAAAATCGCTCAATTTTAATTCTGTAACAGGCCTTTGTTAAGATTATTTTTGGACATTTTAGGCCTTTATTGACAGGACAGCTGAAGAAGTGAAAGGGGAGAGAGAGGGAGGAATGACCTGCAGCAAAGGGCCGCAGGTCAGAGTCGGACCCACTGTGTCGAGGAGTAAACACACACACACATATATGTATACATATATATACGTATATGGGCATGCGCTCTACCAACTGAGCTATCCGGACGCCCCTAACAGGCCTTTATAATTTTAGGCTGCCATCTCAACCTATTTTACTCATTAAATGACAGAAGTTAGCCCTGTGCCACTGATTTGGATTCATGTACAAATCCATGCATTGTAACCACAGCATCCATTATCATAAGTGTGTTAAATGAGCAGATATGACACAGACAAATAGGAGGCTGGAACCTGGCAAGCTTTATTGGTTTTTAACTTAACACTGCTGGCGGATAAAAACCACAATCCTGCAAATAGCACAGTCTGCAGGAATTATCAGAATAATTATAGTCGGATAAATGATAAGGTCGGTTTTTGAAAGGTATAGAGTCAGTCAAATATCACTGGACTCAAAACACATGACCATGAAAACATCTCTACCTTGGCAATGTAAACACGTCTTGTGTGGACTGCATACAGCGTCTTCAGTATAAATATTTACACCGTAATCACAGTTTGAAGAAATGTCTGCACTATGTTCTGATTTATTTGAATCCAAAAATGGAAGAAAACTGCTCAAAAGTCAGCTACATAAATATGTCTCTGAAGACAGTGTGTCTGTGATGTCTGGGATTTAGCAACGTGTGTGTGTGTGTGTGTGTGTGTGTGTGTGTGTGATCACTACACAGCATGAATGCTCAGCTTTGGCAATTAAAACATACATCTCAAAACATCAGCAAAAGCTCTCATACTCAGCTGCTGCTAAATGATTTCCTATTTAATTTCCACATAGCAAATATGCATAAAAGAGGCTAACACCGCAGTTAAATTGCTACACTGTTTTTCTCTTAACAGTACCACAGGTTGTAAGCATAACATTTTCCCCTGTAGGTCTAAAAATGGCTACAAACAATGCCCTATGCTGGGCACGATTGTTAATATGCTACAAAAACAAGCAATCTTTAAGTCACTGTGCAACATGAGAACTTCAATGGGAGTCAAACTGAAAATCTCCTGTTGTTGAAAAATATCACTAAACTTATGCAAAGGTCTATGGACACCCTTGACTGTTTTGTCCTTTTCAAAAGCTTTTAACCTCAAGTTTTGAGTCAATATGGATAAGCGGTGCTACAGGTGCTCAGAGTCTTGTATAGAAGGAGTGGACTAGTCGGGATCAACAGAAGGAGGCTACATTTCCAGAATAAAACCTGACATCTGGCACAATGTCAGGCCTTGCCCTTTCCTTTCCACTCTGTGTGTGTGTTGCAATTTACAAAATCCCGTCGCTACGGCAAAACAAGCCTTCGAGCTAGCAAGCTACACGCTGAAAATGGCAAGTTTTGAAGAAGATTTGGCTCGTGCAACAAGGAAGACTTGCTTGGTTCTTTCGGTAAACGACTGTAAGAAGATACATGTTTATGGCATTTACTCTCTAACTGGGAAGTTTTGTGATCGATTGGTGGAATTGCTTTGGACGAAATAAACAGCGATATAAAGGTAAAGAGCAAATGACGTTTAAACATGCTGTCATTTAAATAGATTACATTACTGAGTGAACAGTTAACCCTCATGTTGTCCTCGTCTTTGCAAGTACAAATCTCTACTTTCATTAATTTTGGGGTGTCTTATTCAATTTTATAGCATTTTAAAAACAAATGGAAGTGTTTTTGAAATAGTATTGAGTAAAAGTTGACATATTCCAGTCTGTGATTATCATCAACATCCATTCCTTTAATTTTAGTCTAAATAATTCCTAATTTCTGCTTTTCTATCTCAAACATTAGGTATAATTTCATATAAATTAGGTTTATTGACCATAAATTCCAAAAATAACTGTAGTTAATAAGTTAGTGTTATGTAGTGTTAAGTGACAAACAAAAAGCAACAAAAGTGTTAATTTTCAATTTTGACGGAAATACAACACAAGGGTTAACTTCATGTCATATTGTACGTGGCGTTTTCTTTAGCAGGGGGCAAATGTTCCACCAAAACAAGTTCCGTCCAGAGACTATTTCGCAGAGCTGTTTCAGCGTCTGGAGACGATTGTGATTGGTTTACAGAAATGTCAACAAACCAGAGCGCGTTTTTGTCCCATCCCAGAATGCTGTGTGGACTAACCAGACCCTCCTGTGAAAGAACTAGGAATCTGTCATACAGTACATTGCGTATGATGGAGGTAGTAAATTAATCTGGTCATGGTTTTGAAAGGCTCATCAGACACTGGAGAATTGATCTTTCTTCATGTCAGAAGACAAATTATTTTCCAACTCTAAAATAAATATGATAAGGAATATTCTGGACCCAAAACAAACGTGTGATAAGATACAGAATCTCCAATCGATGGTATGAGCTGGTTGCATTAATAATAGATTAAACCAGGAGGTAAAATGGGATGCAAAGCCATCTGTCACAGTGCACTCGTGTTTTCAGTTTGCTTCCCATATAAGCTTGTGTTCATCAAAGTGCCGTGTCTGTACGTCCATCTTTTCTCTATATAAATCTTATTTTGTTACTTAAAACCAGGAAGAGTTGGGTTCCATTTCAAATCTGTCAATTCAGGAAGCACATTGTCATTCAAAGAAATAAACTGTAATTATACTGTCAGAATTAATGTTAACATCATGGAAATTACCATTAAAAAACATCTGGTAAGTCGCGTTCATATATATATTATATTTTCTGAACTGAATGGATTCAAACAGAGTGCAATCTGAACCTGGCTTTAAAGATTTAAGGTTTGTTATATCATTATGTACATACCTAAGAAAAGTAATTCTGACGTCCATGGCAACAGCATCGTCAAGGCAGCCGTGTTGATTGTAACAGGGGTGATCACTGTGAACACAGGCCGTCCCTGTTCGTCAGTGTCCATGCCGACGTTGCAGAAAAACTCCTGGCGCTCCCACAGAAGCTTTTCCAGCTGCGCTCGGCACTTTTAAAAAGTCTCTCGGTTTCATCCCAGGAAAAGTTCAACATTCATCCGCATAGCTCCCCTCTCACAATACAAACAGCTTAGAAAATTCAATAGCTAAAACACCTAAAATATACTGTAATATATACACCCCGGGAGAGATGTGCAGGATAACATTTGTTTCAGCATGAAGGGGATGAAAAATTCCTATAGTTGAAGTATAAAGCTCTAGGCGTCGTGTGTACTGTATATTAGTTGTGTTTGTAGGTGGTACAGTACATGGGCAAATGTTGTAAGCAGGGCCTGAAGTTAACTTTTTTTGGCCACCAGCCACTGTGGCAGGTGGATTTTTAAACCCACTAGCCACACAGGCTTCTTACCAGCCACTTCTTTTCCTTTTAAAGTTGAAATACAGGAAATGCACAAGCATCATTCTCAGACTTGTTAAAGAATACACATTTGAGTACTGTCAATATATTACAAAATCAATATAATTAATGACTCTTAGAATATCTTTTTCTTTCTTTCTTTTTTTAAAATCTTTTATGTGCTGCCACATTTATGGGCTCAAATCCAAGGAAATGGCCGCCTTGGTTTAAAGTTATAGGGCGCCCCCCCCATGTAATGACAACACCACGGTCGTTGCATCCACATGATACAAGCCTTCCGTGACCCCTACTCCACACAGTTGCTGGTAGCCAAGGAGGACACGGAGGATTAAAAAGAGTTGTGCGGAGCCGATAGTCTTAATAGCTTTGTAGCAACTCATTTCGTAATGTCCTGAATGTAACGGACGTTCATTAATATCAAAATGTTATGCACTACAGCTTTAAATGGGAAAGCTCCACTAATGAATCGCTCATTTCTCATTGGCTACCCAAGTATTAATTTCAGGCCCTGGTTGTAAGCAATACTGATTTTTAAGAATATGGACATTCTTCATCATATTGGCATTCTTCCTGTTTCTTTTCAAATATAGTTTGTCATGAACAGGGCTGGGAAGCAATTAGATAGTATGACGTTTTTAATGTAAAAAACTACAGTTGGGCTTACTTATTAATTAGGCTGGGAAAATTAGTCAAAACCCAAAATCTTTGTTTTCAGCTTATTGTTTTCGGTACACACATCCAAAACGTGAATGAAATGAAATAGACAAATTCAATACATGTGGGCATACTATATTCATTAAAATCTGCATCCACAGTACATGCTGACATTGTGTCAAAAGGGTTGTGTTGTGTTACTCCGACAAACTGAACCCATATTACTCCAAATTCATCCATTCTCAGCAACAATAGCTCACATGACATATGGGTTGCAGGCTTGTCTGGTTGGAGATTGTGCTACCTGTACTGGGCTGGCAGGTGTTTGTGTGTGTTTTTTTTAAAATCCTATATTCTCATAAACAAAAGCCACAGTAACAGCAGCCTACTTTTGATTTCTAATTCAATGTTTTTATGGGGATTTCAACATTTATTTAGAAAGTAATCAAAAGTAATCAAGACGTAATGAAGTAACCTTCCCAACCATGTTCATGGAATTAAGAAAATATGTTACAGTAGATGCTTTTTTTTTTTTAAAGGTCCTTGTTTGATGACAGGATAATACATGTATAGCCAGATACACGGTTTTGTTGTTTTTGTGAATGGAACACAATAGTTTTTGGAAATGATTCAGCTTCCTGTTTCCTGTGTGTCGCGGCCCTGATGATGAACGTACCCGTCAGAAACCGCACAAACGTGTTGATGCTACTAATCATTATATCCCTCTCTCCTCCCCTACCGTGTTTCCTCCCAGCGTGTTAAAAGTTTTAAGTGTCTGTCTTCGTCTTGGGCTCGGCATCAGCAGTGAGTCATCCCTCCGCCCACTCGCTTCTCCTCCTGTCCTCCCCTCTTTTCTTTCCTCCTCTCTCCTCTTTTTGATCTCCTCAAACCTCCCTTCTTCATCCACTCTGCTGCATCCCTCCTCCCACACACTTCGAGGATACAGGATTTGTGATTGTGTGTGTGTGTTGTCTTGTGGTGTGTAAGAGCTGTAACAGAGCCAATCTAACCCCCCCGCCCCCATTTCCAGATATGTATCCCCTTCCTTTCTCTGCATATGTAGCTTAGCATGGCGACGCGCTCATTCGCATGTGCGCGTGATAGCGGGGAGGAGGCACGGCCGAGGGTGGCACCCCCATGGGCAGGGATTGGGGTGGGGGCCCGCTCGGGTGGGGGTGTGGCTGAGGGTGGCCGTGGGCATGGGATGCTCTGGGTAAGGTGGATGTGGAGGCCAGGTGGAGAGGGTGTGGGTAAGAGGACGAGGTGGAAGAGGAGGAGGCCGGCTGGTGCTGGTAGCTGGCCGCCGATGAAGGCCCAGAGGAGGAGGGCGTCTGCTGGGAGCTGCTGCCCCCCTTGGGCTGTGCCTGCGAAGGCGGCGTCTGGTTGAGCTGGATGGAGATGTCGGAGGAGACGTCGGAGGCGCTGCGGCCCCGCTTTGGTGGAGGCCACGAGTCTGGGTGGAGGAACTGGCCGCTGTAGTCGCTGCATTCGGACATGCGGGGGCGGTAGAGGGCGGGATGAGGTCGGTACAGCTCCTCCTCAGCGTAGCGCTTCATGAACAGGTAGACGGACATCACTCCTGCACCCTGGGACACGTTGAGACATACAGTACAAAGACACAACGGTTGGTGTAATGTCTCTCTCAAGTTAAAGTTCTGTATTGTGTTAGTTACTCTTTAATTAGAACTTAAATACCAGCTGAACAACAGCACCTGCATTCAATATCTATACTACCATACTATTTATTATGCCAAAAAAAGATTTAGTATGTCAACTGCATTATGCCACAAATACCAGGACGTCCTTGTGCATCTGGTCAGATTTTTCAGTATGCAAGCTAGCATGCTTTTCAGACCCAATTTAATTCAGTTGGATTTATAGTGTCCAATCATAACAGAACTTATCTCAGGACACTGTATCTATATCTATAATTGACAGAGACCCAACCTGCGACCCATTGCTGCGTGTCATTCCCCCCTCTCTCCTCTTTCATATCATCTTTATCTCAAAAATAAAGGCTGAAAATGCCCAAAACATATCTTAAAATATATATATATATATATATATATATATATATATATATATATATATATATATATATATATAGTACACACTTTGTAAGGGAAACTGCAGTAAAAGTTAAAAAAAAAAACATCCCTGGATGTGATTATGGTGCATCCCCCTGGATGTGATCATGAGTTGATCACCTGGAGATCAGCGGGAACTTTCTAAAGTCTGATGTGACCAGGGTTATCTCAGATTGGACTTGGACACTTTAAGTTAATTCCAGAGAGCCTGTAGTAAAAAACATGTTTGAAAGATTTGGGCATTTACCAAGAAGATGCTAATGAGGTGCATTATGGGAAATGCTGGATCCTGAAAAGGGACTCGGCTGTATTGATTGTGAGCATTCTTTCCCTAACTTGTCACTTTCTAATCCACCAACATTGTGCAAGTGCAATACTTATATATTTTTATTATATTTTCAAGTCCGGGGGAAAGTCTGGGTTCTTGTGTGTGCTTTCTAGTTTATATTTCTGATTTAATGTTTCCATTTATATGCACCGAATGGGTATGAATCTGGCTGCATTCCTCTTGTATTTTATCACTCACTCCTGCAGGCACATCATATTTCTTCATAATATTTTGTTATTATGTACATTGACAGCATATTGAGAAGCAGCATGGGTGGATAATCAAGCAAATTACCCTCTAGGGAGTGTAAAGTTATACAATAATGTTTTCAAGTGACATAAATAGTTTGACCCCTATTATCTACCGGCAGCAATTTGGTTTGTTATTGGCCATTTTATGAATAGCTTATGTAGTTTGTGACGGACAGTCATGCAGATGAAGTGGATCTGCTAGATAAATAGGTACATCAAACCGTACTCGGAGTGTCTGTAGGGGAACAGAAATGAAGAGATGGAGAGATAGAAGAGACTGCTGTCTGTTTCCATTAATGATAACTCAACATAAGCAAATCTAAACGCAGACCTCTCAGCAAATTCCCTGATGCAGAACGCTTTTCTAAAACATCAGAATCAGCCTCCCTAAACTGTAACACACTGCCACCAGGAGGGGAGGAAATTAAATAAATCCATAATTTTGCAGAGAGTTGAGGAAAAGGAAAGGCGCTCTGCGGCGGAATGAGCCATTCATCCAAAATGTATTCATGTTGTTCACCAGGGCATCCGCTGAGCATTCACAGCTCATTCACTATTCATTCACAACATCAGTGCTACAACCGCCATGACACTTTAGATGCTGATGAATGTGCTTGTGTGTGTGTGTGTGTGTGTGTGTGTTTCTGTGTGTGTGAGAGAGAAATTGAGATAAATAGTGTGTTTAAAATGAGTTTGTCGCAAAATTGCATGTTTTGCAGCTTCAGTACAGATTAGAAGAAGAGGAGTGGAGAAAAAGAGGAGGAATAGAGGCGAGGAGATAAGAGAAGACAGGAGAAGATAGAAAGGAAACAAAGGGGAGAGAATAGGAAAGGAAGGGAGAAAGGATGAAATTAATGAAACGATAATAGAGTATTAGAGAGGGGGAGGATGAAAGAAGAGAAGACAAAATAGAGGATAAAAAAGAGGAGACTTGAGGGAGGTGTGGAGGAAGGAGAGAAAGTGTGTTTGGAGAAGCAAGAAGGACAAAAGAAATGGAAAGCACAAAGGAGGAGTTAAGACAAAAGGACAGAAGCGAGGAGAGAGGGATGGCGAAGAGTTTTATGTTTTCTTAAAAAAAATGGGTAAGAAAGAAGAGCGGATTAGTGAAGTAACTATAATAAATATAGAAGACAAAGAAAAGGCAGAGAGAAGAGGCAAGGAAGAGGAGAGAAGAGAGGGAAGGAGAAAAAGAAAGAGAGAACATAGAAGAGGAAATGGATATAGAGGATGGGCACAAAAGAAGATCCACTGTAGATAAGGAAGATGAGAAGGGAAGAGGAAAACAAGATCAAATAAGAACAAAGGAGTACAGAAGGTTATAAAAAAAGGTAAAAAAGTAAAAATGAAGGACAGAAAGACGTAAGTTGAGCAACAATGTTAAGAATCGTAAAAATGGAAGCTTATGTTAAAAAAGAAAATGGAAGTAGACAGGAGATAAGATAGGAGAGGAAGAAAACAGAAGAGGAGGGAACCGGGATTAGAGAGGAGAGGAGAGGAGGGAACGGGAAACAAAATCGGAAAAAAAGAGAGACAAAGAGGCGATAAGATGAAAGGACAGAAGGCAAGAGGAGAGGACAAGATAAAAGAAGAAGGGGAAGGGACAACAGAGGATTAAAGAACTGAAGATTAAAGACAAAAGTAGAGGACAAACTGTACAGAGAGAGAGAGAGAGAGAGAGAGCGAGAGAGCATAGCAATGTAAGCTAACAGCAAGCATAGAGAAGAAGGAGCAGCAGAGAACTCCACCTCCCAGCGAGGAATATTAAGATGCATATGAAGCGGTGCTGCGACAGAGCTGCTGCCCTCAAGTATTCAAGCTATTAACATTTATGAATATTGATGCAGGCAGTGTGACGGGCTCCTACGCAAGCACTTTTTAAATGTGTGTGTGTGTGTGTGTGTGTGTCTAGCTGAAAAAAGTCTGTATTTCAGCAAGCTACAAGCAGGTTGTGTGTGTCTGCGTTTGTGCACAAGTGTGTTAAGCCATGCGGAGGTTGGTCAACATCAAAAGTCAGATTCCAAACAGTGTGTGTGTGTGTGTGTGTGTGTGTGTGTATATATGTGTGTGTAGTGTCAGTTAATGTTAAGCATCAGTACATATTAATGTCTGTATATTTCCACATGCTGTTTGTGAGCTTGCACTACACCAAAATGTTCATGCATGACTACATCTGAGTCGATATATATGTGTGTGTGTGTATTGTTCTTGGATTACCTCTTTCAGCAGGAAGGAGGAGGCGGCGAAGGCGAAGGACCAGCCGTAGCGATAGTGGAAGAACGCCTCTGGCTCTCTAGGTCGGTTCATCACCTCATCATTAATGCTGGAGATATACAAAACCAGACCAACCACCAGGCTGAGACCTGCGGACACACACACACACACACACACACACACACACACACACACACACACACACACACACACACACACAATAGGTATTCATACTGTTATTACTACAAATACAGAGGGTTTCACAGTGATACAGTGCTGAAACATCCAACCTTTTAAGGGCACCAATTTTCTTTGTGAATGAATAATAAATTGTAAATAAATAAATGTTCTTCCTTAAAATACAGGGGGCATAAGCATACACACCCCTATGTTAAATTCCCATAGAGACAGGCACATTTTTATTATTAAAGGCCAGTTATTTCATGGATCAGGACACTATGCATCCTGATGAAGGTCCCTTGGCCTTTGGAATTAAAATAGCCCCCCCTCATCATCATCACATACCCTTCACCATACATAGAGATCGGCATGGGGAACTTTCCGTAAAATCAGGTGATCCTGTGGGGTTGTAATGCATGTCCTGAGTACTGACTGGGACTTTGTTTTTTTTACCAGGAAGTCCCATTGAGATCAGAAACTTTACAACCTGTCCTAACAAAGTTTATTTAGCTATTTTGGCAAAAGAGAAAAGTTTTGAAAATACTGAGCATGCAGGTGAATAAAGAAGCAGTTTTCTATGAAACTTGGTCACCATCAAGGCAATAAAACTCAACATGTCATCACTGGGTGCTAGATAAGACTCAGAGACACCACAATACTGCACTAAGTGCAATCTGCACAATTGGTCTATTTACATTTTATCATACTATTTACACAGTTGCACATTTTTGTATTCTCAACTTGTATACATTCAAATATGTGTTCTTGTATTTTATTTCTCGTATTATTTCATGTATATTGTATCCTAGTATTTCATTTATATTTATATTCTGTGCTGTGCGACTGATTTTGCTGCTGCAACACTGTAATTTCCCATTTTATTGGGATCAATCTATCATCAATGCTTTTCTGAGCAGACATTTTGACCAAAGCAGGAAAAGCATATAGGTGGAATTGATGACATTACGATAGCTATATTAAATTTACTAGCCATGCTCCTCACTGACATGACACTTAATAAGCCACTATTGATGGTATTATTTACACCCGCTTTGACAAGTCAATGCCAAGTTTCCAGGAGATAAATGTGCAAAAGTTTACAAGATAGCTGACGATTCCGTCTCTTATACACATAACCTGATTCTTCTTGTCTTTCTTTGCAAGGCAACCACAGGCTCTGGTCAGCTTAGCATCAATGTCTTATCATTTACATACTGGATCTAAATGTAAGCTAACAGTCATTTAACTGTTGTGTCAACCACCTCTTCTGTGTGCAACTCTGTGTTTTGGGTTGACAACTGAATGCGGTTTGAATTTGTTTTCATTAAAATTGTGTCACGGGTACTTTTTCGGAAGTGAATGATGTTTAATGCTCAAGACAAACCAAATAATTCCAGTGGAGAAGGTTGTGAAAGAAGAGAATGAAAGACTAGGATTATGTTTGTTACTTCCATCCCTCACAAAAATTACAAGCTATGAAACCAGGAGGTGCAAGGCTAATGTGTCAATACCCTCGTTACCCTGTAATGCTAATCCTATTTCAATAGGCCTTTAGAATCTTGGCGTGTGTGTGTGTGTGTGTGTGTGTGTGTGTGTGTGTGTGTGTGTCTGTAGATAGAATAGCTAATGATAATGTGTCCTCGCTGAACTGTAAATAGGCTGAGAAAACCCCAACAACAGGCTGTGCTGTGGTACATAGTTAAACAAAGACACACACACACACACACACACACACACACACACACACACACAAAAGCCCTCATTAGGAGTGTGTGTGTGCGTGCTTCCTCCCCTGTCGACGGACCAACTACTGCAGCTGACCTCCAAAATCCTCCAGCAGTGAGACTCCGACACATTAAACACAGCGAAGATGCTTTGCTTTAAACAAATCACCTCCCGGCTCGTTTTCTCCCCTCAAACACACATCACTGATACGTTATTATGCAACACTACGTTAAACAGAACGAATGAACACTAGCCAACATGGACTGCCATTTGAAAGTATCTTAATCCGGATTTGCAGCTTTTGCTTCAGGGTGTTGCAGAGGCTCAGTGGCTCTGCAGAGCTGATGTGCTCCTCCTTAAAGATGTAGCTACATGCCAGGGACATGGTAACCACAACAACAGGGATCGGTCAGCCTGCACTGCTTTTGGACTGGACTGTACTAAATGATCTCGTTATACATCGCTCTGGAACCCATTGGGGCCTCACTAAAGGAAAGCAGAGCTTGTTCTTAACATTTTTACATGAACAAGCTCAGTCATACGCAAATATTAAAATGTTAAGGCACTATACTGAACTACAGTAGCTGTAGGAAGAAGACATCTACAATATTTGAATGTGAGCAGATTCTTAGAGGTCTGGAACCAGGCCAGTGTTGTGATGAGCCAATTAAGAATCAAATCGGTAAAACTGAGCTCGGGACAATAAATCAACAACATATGCTGGTTGCCTATACATGGAAGTAGAAACATAAGGCTGGCTTTAATACACTGTAACACATTTAAAATGTTCAGTAACTTACTGGCAACAAGTTACTGTGAATTATTTTTACAGTAAAGGTACCGTTCTTCCATTTACAGTATTTTATGTATTCATTGTAAAATACAAAACAATTCAACACAACATAAAATGGAAAAGTAAAAATACAGTAGTTTACTGTTTACAGTACTATAAGGGATATCTTGTGATTTTATTTTACAGTAATGTTTTGACTACTGTGATTTCAAACTGTAAAACTTAGACTACTGTGATGTTGTCATGTAAAAATCATATACAGTAATGTTACTGTTAAAGCTAAAGTAAATAACTGTAGCATTCACAGCCATTATTTACAGTGTATGTGCCACTTTAAAGAGTGACACATGCTTCTAGAAAAGTGTTTGATGACTCAAAATTAAGTCAAAGTTTTAGTTTGTTTTTTTTTTTTTTTTTAATAGAGCATCTGAAGAAGTCTATCTGTCCTGTGGCATCGTCAGGTCTGGATTACCAACGGTAAAACAGACCATACACCAGCTGAAAGGATCCAGACCTTGAGGTGGTTTGGCATTATCCCCTAATCTAGGGTAGGGGTGGGATGTTAGGGTTAGGGGTTAACCTGTATTCTGCAATATATAGCAATTCATATCTTTTTTCCAACTTCAGTTTATGTCCCCAAAGGAAAACTTTGTCAACATCTATTTTAACTAAAAAGAGTTTCTCTCTTTAACATAAAAACCCAACTGCCCCATCTAGTGGACTAAAAAAGGAACTGACTTTATTATTCTAGTACCAAAGAAATTATATAATAAAAGACTTGGCATCTGTGTATCGAAAAAGTATTGCCATGAAGAATATTGCACATATTTTTTTCTCCCACCCCTAATCTGGGGACCCCTCATGGAGGGGCTCTCTGACATCATAACCATAGCGTTACAGATGTAGTGGGTAGAACAATGCCACAATTTGAAGTAGAGTGAGACCTCTTCCTGCAGCTCTCCCTTTCCCGTCTTTGTCGCGTGGGCAATGCATGTGCACAACAACTAATAGGAACGCTGTCTCTCTCTTAAATGTCCTGTAAAATGTCCCGTCATTGGCCGTGATGGCTAGATTTTCTGAAGCCGAGCCAAGAAGAGGTGCAGAAGTCTAGTTTTCTCTCAGACCAAAGATTTACAGATTATTACAGAATCTTTGCCCAGTGTCGCCAAAAATAAAGTGCCTACCATAGCTGGAAGACTACATTTATGTGGTGCATATTCCCATATAAATGTATGTTTAGGAACATGGCTGGCACCTGTATTCTAGGCAAAATAAAGTTAAAGTAATACTGTGTGCACTGTACTTGATGGACACTAGAAGCAGTGAGCAGAGAATTAAAGTACTGGGGTCAATAAAATGTGTTTTTTCTGGCAATGGCTGTCAGATAATGTTTTACCTGTTGGTACTGTACATTGTGGGATTCAGAACCTACTCACATCAGTACAGTAGTATATAAATGTTTTTTTTTAAATAATAAAACTGAAGTTTTTATCCCGCTTCAGACGTGACAAACAACCTCATACAGACGCTCCGTGATCAGCCTGCAGTCGAACATCAAGTGCGGCTGTAACAAACAGAGAAACGAGATAGCGGAGCGCTATTTGTTTGACAGCGATTGTTTGGAGATGCAGCGGTGTAAAATGGGACGAATCAAAGCAGGAGACACGTTAAGACTTATGGAGGCACACAGACAATTTTTTGGACATAAGTAAACAAACACGTGCTGTCAGTTAAAGGTCCCATGGCCTGAAAATGTTACTTTGTAAGTTTTTTAACATTAATATGAGTTTCCCCAGCCTGCCTATAGTCCCCCAATGACTAGAAATGGTGATATGAGGTCATAAGGGGCAAGATTACCCCCCCCCATAAAAGAGACCTTTCTCTGCTTTACCCGCCCTAAGAATTTGGCCCACTCATGAGAGAGAGACGTCATGGCTTTTAAATGGGCAAAGTAGCAGTTGGTCAAGGCCACACCCCCAGTCTCCACCTTACCCCCAAGGTCTATATAAAGAGACTTCAGATACAGTATTAAGGGACCACTAAGGTCTATATAAAAGAGACTTCAGATACAGTATTAAGGGACCACTAAGGTCTATATAAAAGAGACTTCAGATACAGTATTAGGGACCACTAAGGTCTATATAAAAGAGACTTCAGATACAGTATTAGGGACCACTAAGGTCTATATAAAAGAGACTTCAGATACAGTATTAGGGACCACTAAGGTCTATATAAAAGGTCTAGAGACTTCAGATACAGTATTAGGGGACCACTAAGGTCTATATAAAAGAGACTTCAGATACAGTATTAGGGGGTCTACCACTAACTAAGGTCTATATAAAAAGAGACTTCAGATACAGTATTAGGGGACCACTAAGGTCTATATAAAGAGACTTCAGATACAGTATTAGGGGACCACTAAGGTCTATATAAAAGAGACTTCAGATACAGTATTAGGGGACCACTAAGGTCTACATAAAAGCATCCAAAGAGCACCATGTCATGGGACCTTTAAGATGTCTTGGGGAAACCAGAGGCTGTATTTTCAGCAATAATGTGATGTTTAAATATGGAAACATTTCTGTTTTACGGCTCTCTACAGACAATAGAAGTCATTAAAAAAAACACTAAACCTATTCTGCAGATAGTCCTTTACAAAAAAGCTTTCAGATTACAGTACGTGGAACATTTTTTAATCCTTTGCGGTGGAACTAATGGGATTTAAGATTCTGGAATAACAAAGGAAGAAGAAGAAGTGCAACCCCTGGAACCATTATTTAGCAATTAAAAAAGTACTTAAAATCCTTTTCTAGTTTTTTTTCTTTGGGTGCCTTTTGTTTTAAATTTGTCAAATGTCACTATGTGCACGTCACATGATTTAGATTGGATCTTGCAATACCGTACATGTAATCCTTAACACTATTTCACATCTTTTTGAAAGACTGTGAAAGAGAAACAATGTATTAAATTGTGGTATTTGCAAAAATAAAATATAAGGACATGGTTTTCACAGAGATTGATTGACAGGTGATCTCTGGTGAGAGTTGGGTGCACAAAAATAAAGACTGGAAACAAAGTCAGTATTTTATGTCCACTCAAATTCAATGTTTTCTTCCATTATTCTAAATATGGAGAACGAGTCAAACTGGTCAACATCATTTTTGGAAAAGGGAAGAGAAAAAGGAGGGAGGAGGTCCCTTTTTGGGCCAACAGATGGCAGCGTTGTGGCTGAATGCTCGGCTCAGCTGCATGTGTATGCACGAATGCCATGGACTGTTAAAACTAGACGTGCACACACTCACACACATTCACACAGAGAGAGGCAAAAAAAGAGACAGAATTGGAGGAGAAAGGTGACTGGAGGAAGGACAGACAGGACGAAACAGCTGGTCCACAGCCACCATGTTGTAACCTCGGGGTGGACTGGGACTGATGGACAGTTCTCATGACAAAAATACACACAGAGACAGACAGGTTTTGCTGCAAAATCATTGTAGAATTCCACTGATTCCCGTGTTTTTCCTCCCCTGTTGTGTGCGACATAATTGCAGCGCTGTCTTTGAATTTTGTTCCTCTCTTATGGCAAACAACAAGACAAAAACACAAGTAAGAAACAGAAATCCAGCTTGAGTTTTGTCATTTTGCTGCTTCAGAGGTGAGAATGACAGCCATCGATTTCTGGGCTCAATTTTCTTTTGTGCTGTGAACAATCAGACAGAAATAACTGAGTATATCTGACAGCAAAATGCTTTTCAAAATGTTGTTCATTCCTCTCAGAAAGTGTTCAGCATTCTGGTTGAAATGACTTGCATAATCACAAAAATGCAGGTTTGTTCTCTGATTGTGTTTTTGCACTTCATCTTTTCTCTAAAATTAAGAGTTATGTTCTAAAATGCTGGTAAGATTCTGTTGCAAGAGTTTGTTTTGGGGTTTTTCTCTACTTTTGCCACACTAACACGCTATTAAAATATATCTACAAATTTAATTTCACATGTAAAGATAACACATTAAATGTGAAATGTCTAAAATCCATCTACTGTAGCCTACAGTATGTAAATGATGCATCAAATGTAACGTGTAATTGTAATTATGTGTGCATCAATGTTTACACATGTAAAAAATATCCAAAAATCTCATGGTCCTATATGTGAATTTTTCACAGGGTATGTATACTTTTTCACATGTAATAAAATAATTGTAAAGAATATAATACCAATAGAATGTATGAATTTAAATATATAACACAAATAAATTATAAGAATTTGTTTGTGCTTTTATTCTGCCCAAAAGTGCTTTTTCAGTATTTTTCTGTGTTTTATCTGAACACATGCATTGATCTGATGTACGTGCATGTCTGTGAGTTTGTCAGTTTGCATGCATGTGTTTTTCTCCGTCTTGGCTCGGTGACATTCCCATGACATCATGGTTGCCCCGTCCATCCGTGTGTCCAGTCAGCACGCCACCATGCTAAGCTAGCATCTGGGAGGTAAAGCTCACTAGTGCAAAAACAAACAAAAAAGGGCTTAAACAGGAAGGTGATGTCATCCTGTCTGTTCAGAGAGGGAAAAAAAAAAAAAAAAAACTCAACCACCACTACAACAGCTGAACGCTCGACCCTGCTGTCGTGGTAACCAAGCACAACCGTCAGCCAGCTGTCCCGGAGCGACGCGAGGAAGTGAGCTCACCCTGTTGGCTTCGGTGACTCTCCTCAAACACGACTCTGATGCAAATGCAACAGAAAGCTCAGTGGAGGATTTCACTGGTCGCCGACGGGAGTCAGACTTTGGTTGGTTAGATGATCCTCAATAAGACAAGATGGATTACAGGTGCAAACTTTGTTCTGAGAGAACATTTTCTTTGTCCTTTTTGCTTAATTTGAGGGACACCAGGGCAGTTCAGCCCCGACAAAATGTAGCAAAACTTCTCTTTTTTACAAAAACGGGGGTGAAGTGAACATCCTGTTGTGTGCGCATTTTTTCCAAGGTCAAAGTCAGAAACACGCCCCCTGACCTTGGATGTCTGAGGTTGGAACTCGAGTACCCAAAGGTAAAAATCCAACATGGCTGCTCCATGTATCAACAGTAGGGAAAGCTGAAGTAGCATACAATGATAAGCACTTCTGTTAGGGCAATATATCAATAATAATCAATATCGTTATATGACGCTACATATTGTCTGGGATTTGGGAGATCATAATATCGTAATATGACATAACTGTGGTCTTTCCCTGGTTTTAAAGGCTGCATTACAGCAAAGTGATGTCCTTTTCTGAACTTACCAGACTGGTGTAACTGTTCTATTATTTGCCTTTACTCACTTAGTCATTATAGCCACATTCCTGATGATTTGTTATCAAAAATCTCATTGTGTAAATATTTTGTGAAAGCACCAATAGCCAACCCTAAAATATCACCGCAATATCATTATCGAGGTATTTGGTCAAAACTTTTTAGGTCTTAATTTATAGGAGGACAGCTGAAAACATGAAAGAAATGACATGTAGCAACGGACCTCAGGTCGGAGTCAAACCCGCGGCTGCGCCGAGGAGTAAACCTCTATACATGGGTGCACGCTCTACAAGGTGCCCGGTATGTGATTTTCTCCATATTGTCCAGCCCTAACTTCTGTCTTATTTGTGTCTTAATAAATCAGTCGTACCGACAGTGCTGTCCATCTTCTAACTGTGGACATGTTGTCACGCTGCACAAGAGCTGATGAAAACAATGAAAATCTGACTTGTAAATGGAACGCATTCAATTCAGGTGGGACGTTATTGAGGTAAATGGAACGCACTATTACTAAGAGTTTAGATACACGTCTCGGCTGATTGGGTATCACCTGTGACACAGCCAATATATTATGGGTTGAATGTTAAGGGGGGAGGCACAGGGGAGTGGGCTTGTGTCTAAATGTGTCTTTATGTGTGTTTAACGGGTACTGACTGTCCAGCTATGAATATTTTCTGTTTTTTTTGTAATGAGCACATTGCACCAAACTCCTAGCAACGCAAATACATCTTGAAAAGGGTTTTCCTTCATTGGAACTAACGGACCAACCCAGAACATGAAATGTTCGACACTTATGGCCATATTGTGTTATTTCGATGGATTTAACATAGTGAATTGAGAGTCTGTCTTGTGGGCCTATGAAAGGGAAAGTGTGATCAAACATTTCATCCAGTAACTTTCCACTCAGCATTTGAGGTTTTCAGCTACGTGGCTGGAATAAAACGGACTGCACTGAAGGTTGGTGTCCAGTCCACTTACTGCTGTGAGTTAATGTGACTTTTTAGGCTCAGACCAAAAAAGCTGTCGTTCTGGAGAAGACCAACCTCCTCATTACCAACTTTCTGATTGAAACTACACAAAGTGGCCTTCCAGACTATTTGGTTTAACTATTAACTTTTTCACCAAAAGCCAGCAGCGAAACATCAAATCACTGCTGCCCTGCAGCTTCCTCGGCAGAGAGCAATTAAGTGGAATTAAATCCCATTCACTGTTCAGCCAGCAGCGAGAGCAAGGTAAGGTCTGACAAGCTGTCAAGAGGGGAAAGGAAATGAGAGCCGCAGAGTGAGTCTTCCATCATGTGAGCTGTCTTTTTTTATCATTAACCCTAAAGAATGTTGACTCTTAACAAGCTTGCTCCTCTACTTCTGCTCGGCTGCTTCTTAAATATCTTATTTTAGACGACGGGTGAAGGAAGGGTTCGACACTTCAAACAGGTCTTATACTATATTATACACACACATATATATATATATATATATATATATATATATATATATATATATATATATATATATATATATATATATATATATATATATATATATATATATATATATATATATATATATATATATATATATATATATATATATATATATATATATATATATATATATATATATATATATATATATATATATATATATATATATCCTACCTCTGCCTTTTTGGCTGTTTCTGCTGTCGTGAGGAACCAGAGTCCTGTGGTTTTCTCCCATGTGTTGCTGCCATAATTTTTGCAATAAAAAAATAACATACTAATTTTAATTTAATTTATATTTTAGAGAGATATTTTTTAAAGGGGTCAAATTTGACCCGAGGACACAGGAAGGTTAACAGGACACTGTTTATACCAAAAACCCTGCTTTTCAGATTTTGCACTGATTCAATGACATTGTATTGCATTACAGTAGGATAACTGTAATGCAATACAATGACTCACTACAAGGTGCTGCAAACTCACCTTTGCTCACAAAGTATAGATTCTGTCGCTTTGATGTTTGTATTGGAGCAAATACAATGCATGTACATCTGTTCATCAAGGACAACTGGGAAAAAAAAGGTGTATTGCACAAAAAATAAATACTATTGCAAAAAGGCAATAAACCATTTGTGGAAACTGTAAGCTGAGTCATTCTTAAATCTCTGATATAACACAATTCCTAAAGCCCTAATATCTGTAGTAACGGGACAAGTTTTTAGTCTTCATCATCATCGGGCCAAAGCCTGCAATTTAAAGAGTTGTACGGACGAGTGAAATTACTTGATCATAAACCTTTGAGAACAGCTATATAATATAATAGATATATTTCTCACAGTTGCATCTGTCCCATTAGTTGGCTGGAGCTCACTTAATTTTTCTTTTCACTGAGCAAGTCACATTCAGTATTCCTAGAAAATGTGTTTGTTCTCCACAGAGCTTCTATGCACAGATCCTCCGACCGCTGTGTACTGAGGATTGTCTCCCAGGATGCTTTGCAACGACTACAAGACACAGCAGAATAATGAGACAAACTGTGACACAAAAAGCCTGGAGCCTGTATTTGTTCCACAAGAGTATACCAATTTGTTTCCGAGCACTATGAACTGAGAAGAATTCCCCTTTATAAACAAGGCTTACTGTACAGGGGTGGGGGGTGTCTAACCTGACAGTATGAAGAATATTCCGGGAAACGAAGGCGAGGATGGTGCGTTGCGGCCGGATGTGTCCAATGTTGCTGATGACGAAGGCGGTGAAGACGAAGAGCAGGGAGACCATGGGGAAGGGAGTGGCAGTTCGGACCATTTCTGCAGAACAGAGAGGATTGTGGGAGAGGGTAAGAGAAGGACAGGCATGATTTAAAAAAAAAAAAAAGATCACGCAGACTTTAGCAGGGAGGAAATCTTTATAAATTAATTCACTTTAGTAAATGAATGACAGAATGCTGCAAGCTGTTTGGTGCCAAAATCCAATTAAAAGTTGTATTCATGAATTTTACCAACTTTATTGAAAGATGTTCCCACTTTTAAGAGTCAAGTCTTGTGAGTAAAAACTCTCAGGGAAGCATAAATTATTTAAAATCTTATCGACTTGTTTCTCATGCTTTCTCTGTGTTGAAACTGGCGAAAGCAAAGACGTGGGAAATGAAAACTATGAATATTAAATTCCTGTGACAATGACCGTGATTCTTCATGGTTTGTCATCCATTTGCAATGAAACCGGCCAACCAAGTAAGAAACGTATTTGTTTTGATTTCTTTCTATTAAAAAGGCATCGATAATATTTTGTTTAGTGGTAGTTGTGTTCTTTTCTGTTGTAGTATAAACCACGAGGGCTCTTCCCTCCCAGCTTACTAAGGCCATTGCATGGTAAACCTAAATTAGGCAGTTGGCACCTTTTTTTCATTTTTATTTACTTTGTACACTAAAAACCTTGTTATTGTCATAGACTGTAAATATTAATGGACAACGCATCCAGTTTGGTGAAGTGCTGCAAATGCGGAAGGCTCTTCCACATTAGCTAGCCTTTGCAGACCTAGAAGCTCCCTCCATTATTTTTACAATCCACTGTTCATCACTATGAACGTTTGACGTGACACATTACTAATTGGATGAATTGTTAATATGAACTCATTGATCAGTGTAGCTTTAAAGTCAGACACATTAGCTAATAACATGTTGGGTTTGAACTTTAAATTGTGAAGCATAACAAAACTAACAACTGCCACTCAGCTGACGACCGCCGCTACCTGACCAGCCGGCAGTCGCCTAATTTGGGATATATGTATTGGTGTGCATACATTTTCATACTATTTCATACTATTTAGTGCAAACATGTTCATGAGAATGGGTCGCACTGAGGGTTTGCTTTGTAGAACATTTTATGCAAAGACACTGACACTGATCCTTGTCTTATAATTCTAGCCATGAACCCACAAAGATGTTCTAGCGTGAGTTGTTTTGCAAGGTGAGTGCATTTTAGACCAATCATTTTGAGTGTTTTCCTGGCAAAGCATAACCCTGACAAGAAAAGTAGAAAATGCACACCTCTAAAAAAAAAACATTGGGTCTACAAAAAAAAATATGTTAACATTTTCCACTAGAATATTTAAGTTAAGACTACTGGCAGAATGACATTAATTCAAAGCAATGTTTTGAGTATGGTGAATTACCTTTTATGCCACAATAAAACACATTTCCAAGTAATATGAACTTAATTATTGTCAACATTAATGGAAGTATTTAAGTTGATTTAACCTAATGTTTTAAGTTAGGTGAAAAAGCTTTTTGGTCACAATAAAACACATTTCTAAGTAGCATGAAGTTAATAATTGTCAACATTAGTGCAAGTATTGAAGTTGATGTAACATAATGTTTTAAGTTAGGTGACGAAGCTTTTTGGTCACAATTAAACACATTTCTAAATAACATGAACTTAATAATTAAGTTGATATCTGCAAGAGTTAACTCAAGCCCTGTCCTATAATAATAATGACATTTTCCTGTGTTTCCCAAGAGGCTAAGTTGCTCAAAACTCCAACCTTGGTTGCAGGCTCCTCCTACCCACAAAACAAGTTAGAATACCAAAATACGTCCTTTCTGATGACAGTATTGTCGTTTCAAAACACCCCGGTTCATAGACATTTGTACTACTCATAACCAGAGGTGTGCTGCAGATCACTCGGGGTTATGTTAAGCAAGGCCGTGTATGATTTGTTCAGCGACTTCTCTACGGTGCTGTTGCAGTGTTTTGACTTGTGCGTCTATACCTGAGGACATTTATCTAGCGTTGAGCGGCCCGAACATCTTCCCCCATGGTGTCTCCAACAAACATGTGCATGCTTTACTTCAAAGAGACGGAGCAAAGTGCAGCGGGCAGAGCACTTTGAAGCCAGTTCACCGTGTCAACATCTTAAATCATTCAAACAGCTCAGAGACAAAACAGCTCCGTGGGGAACTGCAGCGAGCTTTCATTCATTTACTGTTTGATACGAAAAATACACAATCTCTTTGAAATAATTAGGGTTCTTCGCAGGTTCTTACTTTAATTTGTCGGACATTTACACTATTTAATAATTTAATAACCCTAACCCAACTGGCCTAACAACATGTTTTCTTTTTTGTATTAATGGGTTTTTTGCTGTCCTGAGAAAACCATGTACCCAAAATGTCAACTGTTCATGACCTGAGACAAACTGCTCTCATTTCAGCATCAGTCTGAACCCTTGTGTTGTCCTCCCAGGTCAAAACTGAAAATGAAAAGTCTTTTGGCGCTTTAAAAATAAAAATGTATTGCTTTTTTGATGCGATTGACATACTTTTGACATACATTTTCTTCATTTTTGTAACATACCATCAGTATACAGTACACATCACTAACTCCAATATATTACCACTAGTTTTACACTATTTTCTTATTCAAATTCATAGTCAAGAAACGAAATTATATATATTTTTTGTCTTTTGTCAAAGTTTTTTAGGGGAAACAAAACACTCAAAATTCAATAAAGTAGTAAACTGAGCCTTCGTTTAACTTGCAAGAAGCGTTACATGGAACCATCCATGTAATATTTGGACAATTTGGATGAAAAAAATCCCAAATATCTGATGTAGAAATTTTTAAAAATGGGGCAAATTTGACCCCAGGACAACAGGAGGGTTAAAAGCAGAATCATTTTGATTTAACCCTAACCCACAATACTTACCCACAATATTTTCTTCAATCCTTCACCTTAAAACAAATTCAAAATTTGGAGATTTGTTTCCACTGGATAGCATCACCAGATTCTATATTCATTATTGTGGAGTGGGCTGTGGAAGGTTTAATGACTTCTACTAAAATTTCATCCCACCTTTTCTGGGATTTTAAGTAACTCCTACTTAACTTGGAGTAGAATGATTGTTGGCAGGTAGAGAATGAGCCTGATTGGTCAATCAATGACACCTGATCCCTATCACCGGTGTGTCTCACCCTACCACATGGGAAGTTCAAACCAACCTGGTTAATTTGCTGTTTATGTGTGCGTGAGTTTTTATAAAGCTTGTGTTAGGAATATACAGATGTTGTACATTGCCACTTGCAAGCAACTGGAAAATCAATATGGAAGTGTTCTTTCACACTCTTAGAGCATCAAAGAGAGCAACCTGTGCACAAATAGAGTATGAAAGCATGTTAGCTGTGCTTTGAATATCACATTTGGAAGGATTTAATCTATCTGGTACACAGCACACCTCTACAAGTCATACATCTCAGATGGATCTACTGTGATAACGTTTGGTAACATTCGATAAAATAAATCAAAATATCTCCTCTAAGCAAAATCTATAATTTGAAATGTAATGATAGGATGAAAAGAGTAAAACTAGTCCAATGGATTATGATCTAATCTACGTGTGTGCATGTGTGTGTGGATAAATGACTTACTGAGTATGTTGGCTGTATTTTCTGTTGTGATCTCTATCTCTGGCTCAGTGAAATACTCAGACGCCACACATCTGCCCTTCTCTGGTCCTGAGAGAGAGAGAGAGAGAGAGAGAGAGAGAGAGAGAGAGAGAGAGAAAATATTACAAAAGAAACAATGATGAAGACAGGAGAGATGAAAGGAAGGTTAAGTGGGAGGTACATGGGTCTTATTTGGATCACAAATAATATTTGCATATGGAAATAAAACCAGAATAAACCAAACAAAAACAGAAGTTTAAATACACCGAGAAAGGGCAGACGGAGAGAGACGGAGAGAAAGACAGTGGAAAATAACAGAGAGATAACGGAAGGACGAATGAAAAGAGAGGTGAGAGGGGCTAAGGAGTAAAAGAGATTACGTAGACCAGAAAGAGAGACAGGGAGGCAGAGAATGGAAGTGAGAGAAAAAAGTGAATTAGAGGCAGAGACAGATGGAGGTCAGGAGGTTCAGGAGAAGACAAGGACTGAGATGAGAGAGAGAGAGAGAGCTGAATAAAGACACTACAATTAACCTCAAACCATAGGCACACACACAAATACACACACACAAAAATGTCAAAAACATGATGCCTACATGCAGAGACAAACAGGATTTATTTCCCCTCTTTTACACACACACACACACACACACACACACACACACACACTCTAAATGCCACCAGCGTTTTCCTCCTCTGACCTTTTGTACCAGGCGCCAGACAACAGGGAAACACAAACATGGCCGCCTCCCAAGAGCAACACCATCATGATTCGAAACATAGAGACACTCACTGCAGTAAGGACAGTTTTTTGTATCTATCCCTGCTGTGTGTGTGTGTGTGTGTGTGTATGTTTGAATGTATGAATGAACACTCACTTTTAATTTGGGTCACCATTATCTTTAAAAGCTAAATTTAACCAGAGGTGACACACTGCCACACTGACTCTCTCATTGTGTTATGATTTGTCCACTGAAAATGTAAAAACAAAAAACACTTAAATTAAAACCTAATCTTTGGATGTCCATCAGCCGACATTAGATGTGATGTTCGGGTCAGGGGTTATAATAGTCATCTAATGCCAGAGAGTGAAAATTCATCAGCATGTTGAAAATCAGTGGTGTGAACAGTGCTTTAATATAATAATGAAAGGTCCCATGACTTCAAGCTCTTTTATATAGACCTTAGTGGTCCCCTAATACTGTATCTGAAGTCTCTTTTATATAGACCTTAGTGGTCCCCTAATACTGTATCTGAAGTCTCTTTTATATAGACCTTAGTGGTCCCTAATACTGTATCTGAAGTCTCTTTTATATAGACCTTAGTGGTCCCCTAATACTGTATCTGAAGTCTCTTTTATATAGACCTTAGTGGTCCCTAATACTGTATCTGAAGTCTCTTTTATATAGACCTTAGTGGTCCCCTAATACTGTATCTGAAGTCTCTTTTATATAGACCTTAGTGGTCCCCTAATACTGTATCTGAAGTCTCTTTCCCAAAATTCAACCTTGGTGTAGAATTACAGCCACTAGGCAAGGCAAGGCAGCAACAGGGCAATTCAAAGAGCAGAGAAAGGGGAGGTAACCTTGCGACCTTATGACCTCATAAGGGGCAAGATTCCACATCGGCCCATCTGAGCTGTTCTTTTCTCAAAGCCAGAGCAGGATACCCAGGGCTTGGTTTACACCATCCGCCATTTCTAGCCACTGGGGGACCATAGCCAGGCTGGGGGAACTCATATTAAGGTTAAAAATGTTCATGCCATGGGACCTTTAAAAACAACTCCATAGGTGGTTTGTCCAATCAGTAATTTCGAGCCCATCTTTATGTTTTATTATTAGGCAGCAGTTCCCTCTAATAGCCGTAGTTATGACAGAAGCAAAGCAGAAAGTATAAGAAAAAGAAATGGCAAATTTTTTTATTTCACGGAACAAACGGATTTACTTCATGTCCTGTGTCACATGCGTAACCCAATTGAAGTAATTTGTTTTGGACCCAAACCACAACCTTTTGATAAATTTCACTAAGTAGTTTTGTTTAAACCTAACCAAACTGTGAGCGTCAATGCAGGGGGGCCTCTAAATTATTGTTCATTTTTGAAAGTTTTTAAAACAAATTAAAAAGTCTTGACATGAATGTGAATTAGAAAATATAAATCCCCACTGATGATAGGCTTACTGGCCTATAAGTAAGGTACTGTAGTCACTAAGGTGTAGTCCAGGATGCTGTCATCTTCAGTAGACTTGACTACTGTAACGGGGTCTTTACAGGTCTTTTAACCCTTGTGTTGTCTTCCCGTCAACCATGAAAAAAGACGTTTTTTTAACACCATTATTGCTTTTTTCTGACATTTTTGTCAATTTTAAAATCTTGTAGGTTTCTTTAAAAGTTATTTGATATTTGTAATGTTGACATTTTCAGCGCTTATTTCGAAGGCCCATTTTTTGTGATAAAAAAAACTGATAACGGGTCAAATTTGACCTGAGGACAACATGAGGGTTAAATCAAGGATGAAGACCTATCTTTTTGATGTTGCCTTTTTTTTAATTCATTGCACTGTACTGTGAATAATATTACTGTATTCTGTTTTAATTTTGTAGTTATTTCTAACTGCTTTTTAATGTTTTATGTAAAGCACTTTGGATTTTACTGTTGCTGAGATGTGCTATATAAATACAAGGTAGCCATCCACAGAACATCATGAATCCTCAGGATTCACTGTTACTCAAGGTCTGCATAATGTTTAAGGTTTTATCCTTTTTGTGAAGCATAATCGTTTTTAATAATTTGTAATGAAAAGGAATCATGAATTAAACATATAAAATATAGAAAACAGAATTAAAATGCAATGCAAAACACCCCCAAACACAATCAGCAGATAGTGATATGAAATCACCAACCGGCCACGAAGCAGACCCTCCAGAGGCCGGAGTGCAGCGCCATCTTGACCTCCTGGGTCTGGTTCTGCTGCAGGATAATTCCCTCCTCCATCAGCAGCCAGTAGTCTGTTGACACAGCGACGCCAACCAACAGCAAACCACAGGCCCCGAAAACCGACGAGAGCAGCGTCAGAGCCCTCGTACTGAACGAACTCATCTGTGGAGAAAGAGACAACGATGGCACTGATCAGAAGGAGGAGTGTTTGGTGTGACCTGGTCGTCGTTGCTGCCGTTCCATCCCTGCTGCCTGCCTCCATCTTATGTCTTGTATGTTTTTTTCAATGTGGCCTCTGTGACTCTGTGTCCTTTCCCTTTTCTCCTTTGTATAGTTGTTTATGTCCCTCCATGCTTGTATGTCTCCCTTTTATGGATGGGCTGATATATAGTTTGCAGATTATCTGTATCTGCGTTTCATTTGCCTGATAACCGATATAGTTAATGAGTTAATAAGTGCACTACTTTGGCTCTGCTACAGCTTGTTGTGTTGGGTTCACTCACCACTGAGTCTGACTTAATGTCCCGCCCACAACACTATCTGACTCTCGTTTACTGTGTATAATGTTGAAAGTTCCTAATTTTTTATTATATAATTGCTTAAAGCATTTGAACAAAGTTTTGTGTTGGAGCTGTTAACATTCAAAATTTTGCTTCCAAATATCACTATTGGCCTAGAAAAACCAGTATCGGTCGATCCCTGTTCTTTTGCTTAGGCCTGCTGGCAATATAGATGTAATGTCATTTATTTTATTTTAATTGGTTAATGAATGTAGTTTAGGAAGCCTATTATCAGCTGGTTGGGGGCTACAGCTGGAAATTAGCCGTAGAGGCTAAAGCTGCTCCTTTTACAGTGCAATTAATTAAAGGGGACTGTCCACGACATTATAAATTAAACTAAAGGGAAAGAACATGCAGAAATGTGTCGGATTTAAATGAATGAACATATGGAAAGGAAAGAATGGAGGAAAGTATTCATTTCATTTAATTAGGGATACGAGAGGTGGATGAATAAAAAAAAAAAAAAAACATGCTGTGACACAAGATGTGAGAAAGAAGAGGTGAGGAGGGACAGACAAAGACTGATTTAATCAATTGATTTTTCAAATCTTAAAATATGCACAAGCAGATCAGAGAGTTACGCAAACAATGAGTTAGAAGCCTCTGATTGAAATCTTTTTCAATTTCCACTGACTCCAGCTGTTAAATGTGTATATAATATCTGACAGGAGACAAGATGAAAGAAGAGAGGAGAGGAGATCCACGGAGAGGAGGAGACGAGTATTGAAAATTGAATACCAATACCAATCCTGTGGTTTCAGGATGTTTTTTTCTTAACATATCGTCACTGTCAGGAAGAAACCTTGTCTTGTATGTCTGTCTTTTCAAGTTATGGTTTTGGAAAAACAAGGTTTTTCAGCCTACAGTGACATCAAGGGACTGGGGTTTGAAAGCATGGGATGGCGGTAAATAGAAGGATTGAGAGACAGGTGTTTTTCATACAAAAAGTGAAATTATAACTAAAAGAAAAGGCAACAAAAATGTGAAAAAAAATATTTTTTTTTTTATATATTTTTTAAATAAGCAACAAGTCCAAAATAAGCAACACAAATGTAAAAAAGCAGCATAAATGTTGGAAAAAGTGACAAAAACATAGAAAAAAAGCAACAAAAGCCCAGTAAATTACGCCTATGCTGTTACTGTTACCCTTGTATTTCACATGTCTCATTCTCTTTCATTTGTCTCATTCTCTTTCACATGTCTCATTCTATATCATCCGTGTTTATATTTTCAACCATTTTAAATTGCTCTTTAATGTTTTATGTAAACCACTTTGAATTACCTTGCTGCTGAAATGTGCTATACAAATAAATCTGCCTTGCCTTACTGTTCGATATATTTGATCAAAATGCCGGCGGTAATGCTAAGCATACAGAAGTTTCCTTTAAAGGGACACAATACGCATGGAGTCTGGTGTGGTCACGACATGTTTTAAATCCTAAGGAGTGCTTTAGGTTTTGCACATTGTAAACTACAATGGCACTTGGCAAAGACCAGAGCCCCCGGTGTCTCTGGTGATGATCTAGTGAGCCCCCGTCGGTCTCCAGCAGCAGGCCGGAGCAGGTTGTCAGGCTTCCAGGTAACATGCAGTGCAGTTTGACACTCACTAGGTGGCAGAAGCGCTGCCTCTGCCATGCAACATTTCAGCTGTTGACACACTGAGAAACATCCCCAATCTCTCTCTCTCACACACACACACACACACACTTACAGTGGCTTCATCCATCCAGTCAAAATGGAGGTCACATTCACCATGCTGTGGTCCCTGGAAGTGAAGCAGGCGTGAATCATCGTGGACTGCTAACCCAAAACTGTAGACACAGACCCAAAATGCTGCTCTGCTGTGGTCAAACCAGTGGTGGAGGAAGTATTCAGATCCTTATCTTAAGTAAAAGTACTAATACCAAACTGTAAAGCGTAAAAGGTACTTAAAGTACTCAATGCAGAAAAATCCTCACATTTTAGAAATTGGAAACGAACCAAACAGTTCAATCAACTAAGTATTTAATTGGCTTACATGTAGGCCTGCATATTGTCGGGTAGTTTAATTTATAATAAAACATTGGATTTAATATACTACATGTGTTTTCTTCAAAAATCTTGATTTGTAAAATAACTGTAAGATAAATGTAGTTGAGTAAAAAGTACAATATCTCTCTGACATGAAAAGAAAAGACTCAAGTAAAGTACCTCAAATGTGTACTTATGCACAGTACTACATTCCACTAATGGGTCAAATACAACGGTGGACTTAACAAAAAGCAGGGCCCACCTCCATCCAAAACCTCTTCTCTACGACCACTTTCTTTCTGCATTATCATCTTATTCAAACTATATTCACATCAACATAAAATACTTTACAGACTCTCTGCTACACTGTCAAACAAAAAAAGTACAAACCGGTACCTTTAAGGAACAAGAGCTTGTCCCTGGAGTGGTACCCTCAAAGGGACTTTGTTGTACCTTGAATAAGAGGATCCAATTTGGACCTTAGCTGTTTGCAGGGCTGTAGTACTCGAGTCCGGTCTTGAACTTGAGTCCGGACTCAAGACCATTTTTCTATGGTCTCGGACTTGTCTCGGACTCGATAGTATTTGGACTCGGACTTGTCTCTGTCTTGGCCACTGGTCTCTCCAAATATGGCTTTTGGTCTGGACCGAGTCCAGGTGTCTTTATTATGTTGATAATGATATTGGAGGGAAAGTGAAACCCAAAATGATTGTCTTGATACTGTCATGCATAAGACCTTTTCTTCTGTCCTGGACTCGGTCTTGACTTGGACTCGAACCTCTTTGGACTATGTCTTGACTTGGACTCGACTAGTCCTGGTCTTGGACTTGTCTTGGACTCGACTAAGGTGGTCTTGACTACAGCCCTGCTTGTTTGTACCTTCTAAGGGACAATATTAAACCTTTGAGGATCAGTAATGTACCTTAAAGGTACAAATATGTACCTTACACCTCAGAAAGTCCACACTGTACAATGGAAGGTGCAGAAATGTACCTTCAAGATACATTTTTGTACTTTTAAGGGAACATTTGCTAAGTTTGTACGTTAGGGAACAAAAATGGACCTGTATTGTACCTCTTTTTTTGACAGTGTATGAGGCTACAGTTACATTAACATCCAGGCCACATGCAGTCCCCATCACCTGCAGCTACAGTGCAAACTTTTAATTAAAGCTAGAGTTTAACCAAATAAAAAAAAATAATAAAAAAATAGGTAAATACCACATGCCACGCCCGCTGTGCTGCGTGTAAACTAGATTCATGGAAAAACTGACACACATACAGTTTAGAGCAAATAAGCTCTACTTTGGCAACATGTGGCCCAAGCTGTGCTGTGACTGCGTAGCCATTGGTTCTTCAGTTTTTGTCTCTCTTTGCCTCATGCAGTGTTTGTTATTAATTGAGAGGTAGCTGATATATAGCGTTTCTTTATCGTCATCGTGATATCAACTTGTGCAAAAGGCTGCGGCACCTCCCGAAAAAGCCCTTGTTGGGTTAGTTGAAATAGAGTATGAGTAGAAAACTACATTTCAAAATGTAATTATGTAATTTGCTAGTGATGCTTTTTACGTTCAATTCAATGTTTGATTTGTTCAATACAATTATTTTCTTTTTAAATTCAACAGGGAATTTGCTGTATTTTAGCAGAATATTGAAATCAGCACAAAGGAAGAACTGAGTACACTTTAATATCTGTTTATTTATCGCAAGTAATATCCTTACTGCGATATTCAACAACGTTATTGCACATCTTCCACATATAACAGATACCTAATGTACTAAAGAAACTGAAATTTTTTTTACTGAAATGTAAAGTTAAAAGTTGACATTATTTGATGTGTTCAATCTTAACCTTAAAGTTTAAGGAGAGGTTTTTGTATGGTTACATCTGCAAACATTTTTACAAAACTATACCAAATCTTAACATTGTTTAAAGTTAAGCTCATATTATGCCTTTTGGCTTTTCCCTGTTCCTTTATTGTGTTATATATCTTTTTGTGCATGTTATAGGTTTACAAAGTAAAAAAAAGCACAAAGCAAATATTAGCACTAACATTGCTTAAAATTGAAGTTTCCCATCGAGGGATTAAAAAGTGCTTCTTCCTTTCTCTCTGTTTTACCTTTCAATTTTTATTTATGTTATGCTATGCTCATTTGTTTTTAGGTTAAGCACTTTTACATTTTTTTGGAGGAATTGTGCCATACAAATACACTTTGTTGTTGTTAAAGTAGTTAAAATGGACAAGATAGCTGAAAGAACAGACACTGTTTGTCTAGGGATAATCGAGCAGAATGTAAGATTATAGATTATATGGCAGTGATTTGTTTAGTGGGAAATAGTTGGAAAGTCATGAAATGAGTATGAAGTCAATACAAACTGCTGTTATTAGTGCTGCTGTTTGCCTTTTGTTGGGCAGCACAGTTCAGAAGTACAGTAGTTAGAGGAACAACTGGATCAGACAATGTAACAATTCAAACAGTACATCTGAAAGTACCTTTCTTTGGTTTGTTTTATTCAAGAGTGTGTGAAACAGCATGAAAAGAGCAATCTGAAAGCCCTCACTGTGCGACAGTTATCTGAGTCCTGCAAGTTCCTCAGCTCTGTCTCTCGTGTTTTAAGCGGTTTTGATTTGTGTTTTGACTCAGCAGCCCTGAGTGTCTGCCTCTCATGAGCCTGACGCTTATTTACACGGGCCAAGCACAAATCACCTTTGTCTTATTCAGAGGATGTGACTTTCTGAAGGCGCTGACGTCTCTCAAAGTGTCCGATGTCTATCAGTGACATCTTTCGTGTTTGCCTCCGCAGACAGGAGAAAGCCACTCCTTCTTTCTACACTTCATCCGGCTAACTTATAAAACTCTGTATGTTCTGCTGCAGTATTGAGCTGAAGACCCTCTTTAAAATCCATGTGTTGTCTGAAAATGAATAAAGGTTTCACTGTCTGGCTCCCACCACCCACCCACCCACCACCCACCCACACACACACACACACCACGTGGCACTATCTTTGTGGGGACCCATCATTGACAAAATGCATTCCATAGCCCCTTACCCTAACCTTAATCATCACAACTAAACCATAACCTAATTCTAACCCTAATCCCAAAACCAAGTGTTAACCCTAAAACAGTCCTTTAAAGTTGTGGGGTCCTGCATTTTGGCCCCACAAAGATGTCGGGACCCCACAGGGATACTGAACTTCCAGTTGTTGGACCCCACAAATGTGGTTAAACAAGAACCCACATACACACACACACAAATACGTCTTATGACTTTTAAATATTTATAACTCATTCACAAGCTGAAGTGTTGAGACTTTTACATGGTCCTTGGTTGAGGTCTTACCAATCTGCCGTCATAATAGCAATGCCCAAAGGTAGAAACACACGTGGCTTTTAAAGGGAATGGGAGATGACCCTCTGATTGGTTTATTGCATTTTACGCCCGAAACACAACTATGATTAATTAAGACGCTAAGTACAACCCTTTTGAGCGACACACGGACCCCTTTTGTTCTGCTAAACTAGCAAAAGTGGATTTGTACCCGTCCTAAACACACCTGATTCTTTCCATGATAGGGAACAGTTTCGAAACACAGCTTGCGTGTGCACATGCCTGTCTGCAGAGGGATTTTGATTGGCTGGGTTCACCTGAGGCGAGGGATGTTTTACCATATCAAATATTTGTAACGGGTGACTCATGTCTGAGGGAGCGACTCCTCTCCGACACCGCTGAATCTGCTCCGCAGCGTCGCTGCCTGAGCGATGAGGTCACTTCACTCCCCGCTCTCTTCCTGTCTGACAGACACTTTTTTCTCGCCTCTGTTCGCTTCTGATCTCGTCTGATGAGTTCATTTTGTTCTCGGCTGCTCTCTTAAAAGCTTTGCTCCTCTCTTTCTCCGCCTCATAAACAACATTTCAAAAGTCCCTGAACCTCCTTCAGCGTCCTGTTTTGAATGTCACACTCACAGCGTTAACTCACACAGTTAATACTCCCATACGTCTTATTGTGTGTAAAAAAAAATAAAACCACTGCTCTACATTTTTAACTGAAGCTTCATGATGTTACACAATAAAAAAAAAATCCTAGTGGCTAGAGACACACTTATGGAATTTGTGTTTTATCATTTCTGTTTAGTATACTATTTTAGAATATTTTATTCATTACTATTCATAATGCCATCAAACAATTGACCACATTACATTAGCACTTTATATTCCACCACAATAATAAAATAGTAATAGTGGGGTAACAGTGTGATAATAAAGAAGTAATACATAGGTAATAACTTATAATTACCAAAGTGAAAATACATCACAGTAATAAGATGTAATACTGGGTAATAAGGTGATAAGAAGGTAACTGATGTAATAACTAGGAATGGGTTCAATGATAACATATGTATATCTGGGTAGTGGTAATACAGTTATATTAATATTGTAATAACATGATAGTAATGGGGTAATATATGTTGATGTTTTCACAGTATCATAGCCTATTATTAGTGTAATTCTTTCCAAATTAGATAAAACTTCTTGAAATTTAACATTGGTTATTACCTACTGTATATATTACCTCTTTATTATCACACTGTTACCCCACTATTGCCATCTTATTACCGTGGTGGAATGTAAAGTGCTACCAAAAAAATCCAACATGCAAGACGTAATGTATAGTAACCCATCTTGACACACACACACACACACACACACACACACACACACTTGTCTCACTATCTTTATGGGGACCAGTCATTGACATAATGCATTCCCTAGCCCCTTACCCTAACCTTAACCATCAAATCTAAATGCCTAACCCTAACCCTTACCCTAACCCTAACCTAATTCTAACCCTGATCCTAAAACCAGGTCTTAACCCTTACCCTAACCCTAACTATAACCTAATTCTAACCCCTGATCCTAAAACCAAGTCTTAACCCTCAAACAGCCCTTTAACATTATGGGGACCAGCATTTTGTCCCCAAAAAGCTGTCAGGACCCCATAAGTATACTGTATTTCCAGTTTTTGGTCCCCCAAATGTAGTAAAACCTGGTCCACACACACACACAACACACACACACACGCGCCTGTGTTTGCTGAGATAGCTGACAACAAATGGGCTGGGATGAGGTTCTCTTTGTAGTTTAAGCCTTGAGAATAGAACCACAATTCACAGGTCGCACCAGCCGCTAACGAACTCAGCGTGTGTGCTGGGGAATCCAGGAGCTGAGGCGATGTAATGAATTACAGATGAATGGAGCAGTGGTGCTTAGGAACAAACAATCATAGGCAATGATGTAGGGAAAAAGGAGTGAGGAAAGTAGAATAGGAGAGAATGCGGCTGCTAGGTTAAAGTATCTATGTTATGAATTGTAACAAAAAAGCAACTACGTTTTGCTTTTTTATCCAATTAACTAGATGTTTTTTTTTAATTCACGTTCATCTCCATTTACATCCACCTCGGTATACATATATATATATATATTTTTGTCTTTAGGATTTGTTGTGTACACATTTTAGAATCTGAAGACGTTAAAGGAGAGACAGCAGTGAGCGTCGCAGTGGGGAGCTGTCCACCAACAGCCCTAATTCTCCTCTCAAAGAGAATCAGGACTCAAGAGACAGAATTAAAATTTGACTCTCTTTTCAAAAGGAAGAAAAATACGCTCTCTCTGTCACTCATTTCATTTTCTCTCTCCGTCTCCCTACCAGGGCCAGACAGGCTTCCTTTCCGGTATTTCGCACATTGGTTTGTTTGGTTGTTTGTGTTGAAAGGCCAAGTGGGGATGAATATTTTACATTTTGAAGTGGGAATGTATTTTGTCGTACCTATTCTTGATGTTCTCCTGTCATGTGTTGGATGCTGCTATGTGACCCAGTCTTGGATACGTCCCACTTTAATCTGACTGAATGTAACTTCCTCAAAAGGTTGTTTTTAGTAGTTTGTAGACAGAAAACTCAGATTGGACAGGTAGTCTAGCTAGCTGTCTGGATTTACCCTGCAGAGATCTGAGGACCAGGTAACCATAGTCCTCAGATTGGACAGATAGTCTAGCTAGCTGTCTGGATTTACCCTGCAGAGATCTGAGGACCAGGTAACCATAGTCCTCAGAAAGATAGTCCTAGCTGTCTGGATTTTAAATTGCAAAAACCATAGATAACAGAGGAAAGGGACGGAACATAGTCCTCAGGCCATATTTAAATTGCAAAACACATAGTAAGAGGAAAGGGACGGACATGAGGCCATATACACATATATATATATATATATATATATATATATATATATATATAAAAAACACATACACACACCCCATATGTACACATTGGTTCCCTGTCCACTAAACGGCAGTTATTTCCACACGTATAGGCTCATCTACTGTCGGAAAAGTTTCCCTTCAGGAGGGATGGCGAGGTCAGAGGTTGGGGGCAGTCCTGAATAAGTTATTCTTTTTCTTGCTCTAGGGCACTTCAGCACTGATTATGTTCACTGCTACTGGTTCCATTTGATCTATCTTTATTCTTCTCATTCTTCTTGTCGTACATCGTCTGATTTAAGTAGCACTGGTGGTACGCAAGCTCCCTCTAGTGGAACACGGATGGAAAGCTGTGATATATTTTTTTAAATTTAAAATTCAAAACATAATGCTATAGAAATACAGCATTCCTAAGAACATTTCCAATAATACTACTTAAAAGTAGTGAACGGAGTGCGCATGCATCCATAATTAGTTACGAGCTGTGATGTCATGATAGTAAGCAGAGGTCAACCACTGGAGACGTGGCTCCAAACAGGAACTATTAGGAAGAGAAGTGTGGATGAGGAGGAGAATATTTCGAGCAACCCCTTTGAAACTATAGTGGATGAGCACGAGTGCTAGTCATTATTTAAAGGGTAATTGCCGTTTTTTTCAACCTGGAACAACAATCTTTAACAATGGTCCAGTATAAAGCAAGATCGCTGCAGTTGGCAGCGGCGAAACAAGCTACAATGTAAGTTAATAGGGCGGTTATCCAGCTTGTATTTAACATAAAAGTGCTTGTTTTGCCACTGACAGGCTCAGATTAATATTCTGTTCTCCACCGCACCTTCTAGTAGCAAATGATGCAAAACAGTAAGGAGATATAACCAGAGTCACCTCAAATTTGGAGTTGTAGCGGGACGGAGTAAATACAGCGTGGCTGTTTTCAGAATAAACCTGCATCCTGCATGGAATGTCTTTAGCTGAATAGTGAAATCGCTAATCTACTTTAACGTGGGCAATAATGGTGGTACTTAAAGAGCCTAATATTTTTTGAAGTGGACGACGTTTCATTTACGGGATTGTTCCGGTGCGGTCGGTGGTTCTGCCGGGTGTCCCTGATTTTCGGCTGGATGTCCCTCACCTTACGCTTTCTTCGTGCTCTAAACTCCGGTCAATTTGAACCGACAATCAAATTATATTCATCTGTTTTTTGAGTGAAATTGTCATCACGCACTTGGCAGCCATTTTAATTCCACCAAAACAAGTCCGGCGTTTAGCTCCGCCCAAGACAATTGTGATTGGTTTGAAGAAATGCCATCAAACCAGAGCATGTTTTTCTCCCATCCTGGAATGCTGTCTGGACTAGCTAGACCATCTTCCCCAGCGGTGTGTAGAAAGGTCTGGCAATGCGAGACATCACAGACCTGAAGCATTGTTAGTCAATCAGCTGTGCCCCTTCAGCAGAGTTTCCAAAAGTAAAAGAAAATGAACCCAAGGGTTAAATTTAATCAGCTGTCTTCCTTCTTAATTACATAGCAACAGGCTCAACATAATACTCCTCAGCACAATTAAATTTTTTATTTGGATTCATTATTAATTCTGTTTAATTTTATTGGAGGCTTAGAAGCAGTCTCAATGAAGTCCAACTTAATGAATGAGTGTGCATTGCTAATTAAGGCATTAAAGTGGGATTGCTAATAAATTCCCTTAATCAGGAGCTTTGAACACATGAATTAATTTCCAGAAAAAGGCCATTTACTTAATAAAGAGCCCATTGTGCAGTAGAAGTGTGATAGATGTTTTTATCTACTATCAAAAAGCCTCTTCATTAGTGATTAATCTCTTGGTAATCGTGCATCTCACTTTATGCAGAAAGCCACAATTGTAGCCCTTTCTGAGGCCCACAAACTACAATTGATAAGGTAAAAATTGAGCAATACTTGGGAATTTATATAGGATAAAAAATGAATTTGGGCGCATTAGATAAACATTGTAAATGAGTCATAATAAGACCAATGATCCCTGCATAACCTTTACCTCTTCGGTAAAAGGAAAACTTTTAAACTATTAGGGCCCCCAAAACATCCATGATCAAATAAATGTTAAAGCACATCTCTTCTGACTTTTACAAAACGTGCTGTATCATGCACCCTTACTGGGTGAAATCTTGGCTCCCAAAATGAAAGAACTGGCGAAGAGATAAAAACAAAGAGGAATCAAATTAAACACAGTGTTACGACCAGCTCACAGAGAGGGAGGTGCACAGTCAACTTAATAATAATGAAATGACATTTATTAAATAATGGAGTGAGGTGTGGTTGTCAGGATCAGTGATGTATGAGAGTGTATGGATGCAGTGAACAATGTGTGGTGCATGTTGGAAGTAGCTAACAAAGGGAAAAACTAAACAGAATGATATAATGGTGTTCGGTCGAGGGAATGGTGCACACCGGTCTCGGGCAGGCGGGGTTAAGTAGCCTGGGAGGACTGGCCAGGTGCACCCAGTCATCGAGTTATCACCTCAACTACAAACCGACCACAGTATACATGCACGGCTCAGGACCACCACACACAAATGAAAGCCTTTCCAGCAATGACGGGTCAATACGATGCAGGGCAAAGCAACTGCTGAGCACCACGGAACTACATGTCCCATGGTGCCGGGCGTGGCTCCACAGATGGCGTTCCCAGGGGTGGTGGTGGGGTTCTGTTGAGAAGGCAATATGTCCCTCTGTCAGTAATGAGAGGCTTTTGCCAACTGGCAGGAAAAGAGATGGATATTTAAAGATGGGAAGACAAGATGAAGAGAGGAGTCATGCAGGAAGGAATGATGAAAAGAAGAGCAGAGGGAAAAAATAAAGACAGAAAAAGCGAGAGATAAGACGAAGGAATGGGGAGGGTTGGAAGGTCAGATCCATCTGTGGGATAAATGAACTCCAGATTCATTTGTAAAGAGAAATACAGAAGAGAGGAAGCAAGGAAGAAAGGAGGGAAGGAAAGGGTAGGATGCTGTTCGACAGAAAAACTAGTCAATGGGATTATGAATGGGGTGAAGTTGAAGGGAAAGAAAAGAGGACACAGAGGAGAAAAAGGACAAGCAGAGAAAGGAGGAGGGTGTTGTAGAAGAAAAAAAATACATTTGCTTCGAAAATGCTAAAAACACAAATTACGTTTTAAAATAGCATCAAAATTCTCCGGACCAGACATTCATAAGAATGATGCTGAAGATAGATAGATAGATAGATACTTTATTCATCCCGAAGGAAATTTTTGGATTTGTGAGCCGCAAGATGACTCTCATTTCTCAAAGCGGTACTTAACACGATGAAAGCGTTAGGAAACAAACCCTCGTCCTGTGGTCTGTAGAACGACTGCTGAACTGATAAAGATAATTAGCTTATGTGGTGGGTAAAAAAAAAAAAAAAAAACACACACACACACACACACAGTGGAGAAAACTAGGGAAGGCCTGCAAGAGACTGTCAATGTGTGGAGGAGTGGGAAAGGTTGATAGAATAGAGGGAGAGATAAGCAGAGATATAGAGGGAGAATAACAAAGGCAGGAAGAAGAAAACGAAAGGGAGTTTATAGGAAAGACCTTGGCCCAAAAACGGAGGAAATTCCTCGTACCACACACACACACACACACACACTATGTCACACACACACACACACATGTACAGAAGCTGGTTGGCAGGCAGTGTGAAGTGTGACACATCCAACATGCCTGTACTGTACATGTGCAGAGCAGCGTTCCCAAAAGCCTGATGACAAAAGCCTTCACCACACACGTTCATTCACCTCCACTCACTTTGAATGTTGTGTAGTTTGAGGTCACATCTGGCTTTTGCCAGAGGGGGAATCAAACACTACAAATATAGCACTGCTGTTGGGTGGAAAGCTAGCGTCTCCAAAATGCAGTGAGAGAGAAAGGGGCAAACGAGAAAAAAACAACATTTGACTGCACAGATCCATTTTTTGGTTTAGGTTTTGATTCTTGGCTTGAGCCTATATATGTGCTTGGCCAATGGGTGAATCTGGGCCAGGGTGCATGCAGAATTTGTCTATTGCTTTTTTCTAACAATTTCTAATATATTGGAAAACTCCTCTCCTTTCCAACACCCAATAACAGAAAAAGTATACAGGATTTTATCTTTTCTCTCGAGCGGTCTTTTGTCATTCCTCACATAGTCTTGCTTTGCAGAGGAAGGTCTGGCTAGACCACACAGCTTTCCGGGATGGGAGAAAAACCTGCTCTGGTTTATTGGCATTTCTTTAAACCAGTCATAATCATCATGGGCGGCGCTTAACGCCGGATGGAGCCACGGTGCCTCTGCAAAATAACCTCCGGAAGGAACTTGCTTTTGGTGGAACGTGTGTACGTTCAAAAGTTGTTTTAGTCGTGCAACAGGAAACTCAGATTGGACGGACAGTCTAGCTAGCTGTCTGGATTTACCCTGCAGAGATCTGAGGACCAGGTAACCAGAGTCCTCAGATTGGACAGATAGTCTAGCTAGCTGTCTGGATTTACCCTGCAGAGATCTGAGGACCAGGTAACCATAGTCCTCAAAAATCCACCAGAGTTTACAATTACAACACTAAAAAAGCAGAAGGTAACGGACATCCGGCTGATTAAGGGTGACATCTGGCGGAATTTCTGGACTATCCCTCACACAACCACACACCAATTCTTTTATGTGTACAACTGAGTGCAACACTGTAAATGCCTTTGAGAAGAGTCTGTCTGAAAGTGTGTTCGCTTATCACCATTTGTGGGATTCATTTGTGTGTTTTCAGGCAACGAAGATGCAAAACACACAACTCGGGAAGGCAGCATGATGCTGCCAAAAGGAGGCTGTGACAATGTGTGGCCATTCAGAGAAAAAACACATTCATTTACATGTAGTTGGACCATATAAACAATTTTATTTCAAGCATACTGAACCCCTTATTCCAGTGAATCCTTCAGAACAGATCATCTCATATGTCAGTGCCTTCCAAAAAAGCTACAAATTGTTGTCACAAAAAACATCTGTGCTGAGGTTTGGTTGGTCGAGGCAACTAGAGGAGAGGGTTGTTGTTATGGTGTTCAGAAATCACTACTGACAGTTAAATGGGACGCAAACAACAGTCTCTAATGTCCCAACCTCATGCTTAAGGGGTTATTCAGCATTACAACTCTATCAAGCTTCTTCCGCCATTATTAACACAGTCATGGGAGAACGCTTGTCAGAAAATGGAAAAATACCATAATTTGCACTCAGACTATAAATATTAATGGACAAAGCATCCAGTTTGGCGAAGTGCTGCAAATGCCGAAGTGCCTCAAACCTGCATTCTATCTGAATTACAGCAGGGGGCGACACATGCAGATGCTAAAGGAGGTCGGTTTCTGTAGAAGTCTGTGAGGAAGTGACCCACTTCTCACTTGATTTATTAGCTCAGCAAACATTTTCATAATGACTTTATGGTCTCAATCGCTAGTTGTCTTCTACAACACAGATTGATGTTCATTTTTTGAATTAGGGTCTCGTGGATTTTAAAATCTGCGATAAAGCAAGGGGTGTTCAGGCGTAGCTATGATGTGATTGCCAGTGAAAGTGTGTAACGTAACTTAGATTATAAGACTCATAGCAGAACTCCACAAACCAATGGGGGACTTCGTCCATGCTCTGTCCATTAATATTAACAGTCTATGGTTGCTCTGTGTGTTTAAAGAAATATTACTGCAAAGACCTAGCAGACAGTGTAAAAGCTTCCAGCATCGTCTCCTTGGACAAACAAATCAATCGACGCTGTCCCTTCTCATTGGCTTCTCCTTGATACTATCATCTGAACAGAAATTATGTGCCAAGTTTTTCCTCTTTTCATCTTCTTTTTACTCTTTATCTAAGACATTAAAACTACGCAAATTGAAATATAGATCATATGAGAATATATTCTCATATGAGAATATATTCTCATATGATCAATTACATAGTGTAGGTTATTATTTATTTGTACCTGCACTGTGCTACAGTAGTCTTCATTTGGGTCTATTCATTGCTTTCGGTTTTGAAAGTAGCATTTGACAAATAATTTCAATTTAAGGGTATCTTTCAGCTGATAAATAATAACTAATACATCTGACTCTTAAACCCCCAAGAACCCCCCCCCCCCCAAATCCCTGGACACTACAGTTGCACTAACCTTCAACATGGACTTTACATGCCCATTACATATACTTTATATTCCTTGCAATTTTGCACTCAACCATTTCTTTCTGTATTTATTGTTTATTTTATATCAATGTTTAATATGATTGAGATATGAGTATGCATCTTTCACCAAGGCAAATTCCACATAAGTGGACTTATTGTGGCAATAAAACCGTTTCTGATTTTGATTGTGATAGTCTGGCGACTAGATTGTAATAGACTTGTTCTTGATGGGGTGAGCTCTAGTCCTCTTCGATGAGATTACAAATCAGAACCAATGTGTCAACAACCAAATCATCACGTTGCTGAAGTTGCTGCAAAACATGAAATCATAACTTGACTAATGTGACAGCACTGATATGTTGTTATCTCTGTTGGACAAAGGGATCTCAAGGTAACCGCCGGTGGGAGCTGAAGCACTGACCCTGCCATTGTTGGTGACTCACACCATCAATCAGCCATTTAAACAACTGAAGTTAGTGTGTGATTCATTTCCCCTCACCTCGGAGAGCTGCGCACCAACTGATGATGATGATACCTCACGTCTTATACAACCAGAGTACAGGTCTGTAAACCTCTCCGCAGTGAACTAAACGGTTGTATATTACACCTGACCGTCTGACCTACTGTACAGGGCATTTAAGCCCACAATGCCAGGACCCCAATCCTATTTCTGAGAGAAACTAATACATTGTAAGCATGATTCTTAAAAGAGAAACCAACTTTCCCTCATCCTACATTGTCAATAATTCTCCCTCAGGTTATGATTTATTACATTTCCCAATCCGTACTTAAATTGTCATTGCGCATTTACTCTCGGAAGGAAATGATTCTATACGTGTGGCAGGAGATGATGAAGACAATAAAGAGCAGCGCGGCAAGAGTTTTTCCTTTTTCCAGAAAACACAGAAGTGATCTCTGTATTTGCTCTTCTCAGATGGAAGTCGTTCTGTTGGATTGTTGGAAGATTGGTGCAAAACGGTAGCAGTAGTATAGAGACAAACACCAATCCCTGAAGCTTATAGTTGAGGTTGTAAATGGAGAGATGAAGCAATTATTTTTTTTATGTTTGTCTATGATTAAAGGGGAAGCAAGTGTTTTTGGTCTCCATCTTTGCAGGAAAGGGTTCTAGTATCCATGGTGCAAAGCATTTCCAACAGTTCGCCTCTAGACTGTAACATAATTGTCTATGTTTGGTTGCCATTACTTGTTCCTGTTAAAAAATCCTCTTCTGCAGCTTTTACCAAACCAATTGATGTTACTTTGGAGGGAAACATAAAACATGACAGAAATTCAAATATTGACTGCAAAAACTCATCCAAGGCCACTCAAGCAAGGTTGTCCTCCAAGCCGCCCACACTTTAAATTAAGGGTTACCTTTTTTCAATGCATTAATATGACAAGTCCAGAGAGAAGTCTAGAAATTGTTGTATGCAGCCAGGTAGAAAATCTAAAAAAATAAAATATCATTGAGCAGCAGAGAATCCCCAAAAGTGCCTGGTTGTGCTGCATCTCATATGGAAGATACCCCATCCTTGGACTTTCATCCAAACGGTAATTGCGAGTGGAAAATCTTGCATTATCATAAAAGCACTAATATATCAAAGAAACATGGCTTTCTAAAGCAGCTTAAGCCCACCAACCAAGGCCACTGCACCATATATAATGCTAATGTGGCAAATGCATATTATTTCACACTTTATTGTGTCCAACTCTGCCCATCACAACCACAGTTCAACACTCATTCATGTATAAAACTGTTATTGCTGGTAATCTCCATCTCAAATGTCTGATGGCTTGAACGCTTGCATGTTATAACCATCTATTCTGTCCCTGCCTCCTATTCCACGTTAACAGTTCAAGCAAATGAGCAAAGGTTGAACCACTTTGTTGTGATATCTGTCAGAGACATTAACACATATTTTACAAACACACCATTACAAGGTTTATGTTAACAGTCTAAAATCTGTTTGGAATTATGATTTAATTTATAGTGATATTGCCGCACATAACATTGTTTTATCATATGCTGCACTGTGCCATCTCTGCAGATGTCATTCGTCTTTAAGAGAGTAGTGGTTCGCTTTAATTACCAAAATGCAGACTGGAAATTAAAAAGAGGAACAAGGAGTCATTCCTGTCTGCTCCTCATCCCTTTTCCTTCACACACACACACACACATGTGCACATATATGTACACAGTAGAGAGAGAGAGAGAGAGAGAGAGAGAGAGAGATAATAAGTGCTGCAGTCTGCTTCAGCAGTATCACAGGATGGGTTCCCCAAGAAAGAGCCAAGACTTTTTAGAGCACACACACACACACACACACACACACACACACACACACACACACTATAGTGACACAATCACATTATCCACACACTTAGCCTCCCTCCCCTTCATACCCCTCCCTTCTCTCTCCTCTCCTCCACGCGCCGCTGGGAGCGACGCGGCTTTACTGTGCTGTTGGTTCTCCAGACTCTATATTGACTGTGCAGTGTTCCAGCGCTTCTTGCAAATGCGCCACACTAATCACTGAGCAGTACATGGCCAGGAAGCAGCCGTGCAGACACACTCATCAGCGGCTGTCAACAAAACCAGCGCACATACATCCCCTCTCTCACACCGAGGTGAGCAGAAACACTGGAGGCTCCTCTCTTATACAACATCCCTGGCTTCCTTTTTTTTTAATGAGGACGGGGGAGGCTAACATTTTCTGTCAACACACACACAGTCACATGCATGAGCCGCATCTCTCATCCCTGCAGCCGAAACAGAAGTCCTGACGTGCGCAGCCAAAAGAAGCGGAGCTCGCCTTAACAAGCCTAAAAGAGTGCAAGTGGCTTTAAAACAGATACGAGAGAGGATGAAATGGTGAGAAATACATGGGTAGAAATGCGGGTTTGGTAAGGCGCAGTTAAAAATAAGGCAGCATAAGCTTTACTCACCATGCAGAGCGGAGAGCTGGTCGGACGGCGCAGCCGACGAGAAATCTGTGCGCACTGGGAAGCCTGGGCACCCAATTTGCAGTTTTCCCCTTATCTCTCTCTCCCTCTTCCCTGCTCTCGCCGCACACACACACACACACTCTCTCTCTCTCTCTTTCGTGTTTCCCCCACTGTTCTCCTCTCTTTTCTCCCCCTCTTTCAGCCCTCCTCCTTCTCCTTCTTTACTTCACACTGCTCTTTCAGCACTGCGGAGAATCGGTTGAATGGGCTCCACCGTAGTTTGGGTATAGGGAGGCTGGACTGGTGTGTGTGTGTGTGTGTGTGTGAGGGAGAGGAGGGGATGTGTGTGTATGGGGGGGAGGGGGGTTACAGTGATGAAGGCTAGAGGGAGAAGAAGACACGCGCGTGCGCCTCGCACACACATATACACACAAAAAAGCGCACAAAGACAGCATGTCATAAGAGCGTGCTGGCTGGAATTGAGGACACATCATGCAAGCTGACAGCATGACTGATTTAAACATAGAGCAACAATTAGCATTGTGTAATTCATTAATGAACAAAACACCCCAACATGGATTTGTAGTGTGAGTGTGCATTTATAACCTTCTACATAACAACTGAGGAGAAATGATTGACAGCAGTGACTGAATCTCCAGCAGGGAGCCAGAGGAGAGAAACCAGCTCAGCTTGTTTCTCTATAATGAGACCACTACAATCACAACTTATGTCATACTGTTGGAACATGTCAAAACATTCCGTTTAAAGTGTATGTATGACAGTGTATGTATGTAAAGTGTGTAATATATGATGATGACTATTGATTCGTTGAAATCTAACCCTGACAATTGTTAGTTATTCTGTACTTTAATGGCCTTTATGTCGACATCTGTGTGTGCTGGCTAGTTATGAGTTAATCATTGTTTTGCAGCACGCTGACATCATGACTGATTGAAAGGCACAGCATTATTAAGCATTGACTAAGAAATCATAAAAAAATTCTAAAAATTCATCTGTAAATGAAGAAGAACAGATTCATATCCAAAGCAAGTAGCCATAAATTCAGCCGGTCAGCATTTTTGGTTGGAATTTTATGAAATATCATGGTATTACCAGAAGCAATACAGCGAACACCTATAATTGTAAACTATGCTTTTAGTATCTGGTAATTGTTGACTATTACTCCAACTCTGAACTCCAGGCGAACTCTCTGCTCCGTGACCGGGCTTCTCAGGTGCGGCGAGCAAATCACTCCACCCAAGTAGCAGAAGCAGCAGTGCTTCGCCTTTCTGAGAATATAGTTCCCAGTATGTATAAGATTAGAAAATAGTGTCTTATGTGACCTTGTTAGTTGTACACGTTGTGACCATACAAATCCCAACATGTAAATAGTAACATGTTGGCGTTATTTTGTCACTTGTTCGAAGCAGTAGCTAGCTGGAACCAGTTAACTGCAGGATTGTTGCTAGGCTAAGCTGCATACACAACCAGACAGCAGGATTTATTAAATATTAAGAAAACAGACTGAAGACTGCAATAAACTTGAGTCCTACATGGCTTTAACACTGACTGGCCTAACCACTGACATAAATCAGTGTTTTTGCAAAACATCTTGCATTTGAAGAAGATAAGAGAGATGTCATATATTAGAAAAAAATATGTGCATGTGTCTCTCTGTGATTTTGCAAGAGATAGTGTGTCTGTGTGTGTGTTTTATGCCTCCACACCGTCTTTCATGGTTGAGTGGCCCCATCAGCCCCTTGCTACCCACAGAATGATACAGTAGGATGTGTTGCCCTGTGACTGACTCTGTGTGTGTGTGTGTAGGTGCATGTGTGTGTAAATGCAAGAGTGCATGTGTGGGCAACAAGGAAATTCTTCCTACCACACACACACACACACACACACACACACACTTGATGTACCCATCAAGTATATTTTCTGGTTTGTTAGTTTTTGCCAATTTAGGCAGCATGCTGTACTGAAACTGTTAATGGCTGATTATAAAACATCTTAATAATCATAACAATTTAATGAAAAGTTTTTAAACATATGTTTGGTTACAATATGAGCTTTAAAGACTGCATCTGTTACCAAATAAATATAATCCAAACAAATGAAACATTGTTAATAAAATCAGTGCAAGTGAATGAAACTGAGTATAATTCTTTTGTTTCTTCATTACGTCATGGTAATCTAAAAAAGTTCTAAAATATATAGGCGATGACTTCACACAAAAGGGTATTGCATGAATACTTTTGTTCTTGAAACAATATATGATCGAGACCCCAAAAGTTTACAATGATGGTTTAGATACCTGAAATTTACTTTCATCAAACGTCACTAAACACAAGTCGCAACATTGCCTCAACCTTATCACCACAAGAACGTCAGTAGTCAATGAACTGAAAAAATGTCTTCAGTGCCAAAGTTTTTAATATTCTCACTTTTAATATATTTGCATGGAAACTATGGTAAGGTCGAGGTTAGATAAACATTTTGGTCATGGCAAAAACATTATGATAAAGTTTACTAAATTTAAGGTAAACTACCTTAAATAAAGTATCTATCTATCCATCTACTAAAACACTGTCCCTAAAATAAGATTAGAGAAAGATTGTGAAAAGGCTCATGTTAACTGCAGGTCTGTAACAAGTTGTGAACCCAGATCTGCATTAAAGTCAAATGTGCTACATGCCACCACCCCTGTTCCACATGCTTGTTTTCTGGCTCGCTATAAGGACACGGTGCTTGCGGGATTAGTAATGAACATTGACAATAGACGTAGGGAAGATGGAAGTGAAACAGATCATCAATCAACTAAATGGAACAATAATGTGGAAACAGCTTTAATTTCCTTTTGTAAAAGAAGTACTGTCATCCATATTTGCCATACTGCTTCTTCATTGAAGAACATTACTAGCAGGACTAATGCAGCATGGATGCAGTTGAAGGACTCCTGCAATGAAACATAGCATAGCAGCCAATGGTTCCATTGGCAAATACCAAGAGGAAATCTACAGTATATCATCTTAGAAATGTACATGCTTGACCCTGTATTTCATGATCCTTTAATGTGCAACAAGAGCCTGATGTGAACTGACATGTGCCATTTGGTCTCTATAGGGTACAGAGGCAACGGTAATCACATCCTTGATGCCTCACAGCCACTGGCCTACATTCTAACACACATTTCAATAGGATCTGCCTTCAGAATAAATTATTAGTTCAGCTTCAAAATGGGTCATTCCCACTTCAGGTGGGCTCTTATCCCGCAGCGTTACAGGACAAGCAATCTCCTGCCACATATCCCGTTCCCTGGGGAGAACTCTAAACTTCTTATACAGGGCTAAAAAAGTGTGTGAGCTGGAGGGAAGCTGGTGTCATCATCTGCTCAGCTAAGCCAAAGTGTTGTCTGCAGTTTTTGCAAAGTATTTTTGCTAGTATATTTAGAATCTGGTTATCATGACTTCTGTCAAATCTATCAGGCTTTATAACACAATCCACAGTGTTTAGTTTCTTGGATGCCAACAAATACAAAAGCCTCTGATAAGATGTCATTTTTGTAATGGGGAGTACCACAAGGATCCATTTTAGGTCCCATTTAATTTTATTTCACCCGGCTCTCTTTCATTTAAAAAAACTAAACCTTTATAGCTGTTATGATGCCAGTCCACTGTAGGTTCCACTAAAACTGGGTGATGTACAATGTCATAAATCCTCTGCTTATCAACTTGAGGAATTTAAATGTCAAATGGTTAAATACCTAAATAAACAAACATTCTTGAGTCTGTGTTTTCAGCGTAGTTTTAAATCAATATATCAATGTGTAATATTGGATTGAAAAAAAACAAGTCTGTACATGTATCTACTATCTTGGAACCTTTTGATTTCTTAATTTCTTTCACACAAATGATAATTTGATTGATTGAACACTTTTCTCTGTTTGTTTTCTGTATTAAAAAAAACTCTTTTCAAAATACATTTACTGTCTTGCGATATGTCAGAAAGAATTGAAAATACACTTTAATTCCCAACACTTGCACAGTTTGTTTTTCTAATTTTGGACAGCTTATTGTCTTATTATTGTAACCTGCTTTGAAATGGGGAAGATGATAGACAATTTGAAATTATGTGAAACTCAATGGATTAGAGTATTTTCAATTTAAGTAGTTTTTTGCTTTTATGGTGGAAAGCTCAAACAGAGTTGATTATTATTTTAAACTCGGCTTCCGAATGAAAACACTTGTAATGAGGTCCACAACAGCAGAGGGTTAAGGAACCTCCTGCCATTTGTGGAGTAATGTGTGACTCATAATCACAAACATAGTAATAGCGAGGGAGCACATGGCCTATTTAACTGGTTATTCCCGCGTCAGGCCAACTGGTCCTCAGTCAAATTGCCTTCTGCTGCTGCACGGTTAAGGGAAAAAATAACTACTAGTGCAATCATCAGACTTTTGCTGCAGTCTGTTTCACAACTGCTCCAAATCCAGTATCTGTATAGAAGGTTACACACAAATAGCCCTTGTGAGGTATATAACTATATGCTCGAACATCCAGTTGTTTTCAAACACTTATGCAAAAAATGAGAAGTTACAGTTTGAAGGTTAGGGACTATGAATTATGCAGCTTTTTTTTGTATCTAGGGGTGAGGGCTCAGCTGTTGTAGGTGAGTTACTGGTCTCTGTAACGACCACTTTTAAGAAACAAAAACAAAATCTACATAAAAAATGTACACTGTAAACTGAATCATGTCAGTTATTCACTTGTTACAACATAGACTTCAAAATATGAAGTGCTTCAAGCAACCATAACAAAATTACAGCCTTTTGAAAAGAGGTAAATGATCTTCCCTAATTTCAAATTTGATCAATTTCAACATTGGATTATGGATTTAATGGCAAAATACATTGTGACCTCTAAAAAGTCGACAGCCACAACAATGTTAATTCTTGTAATCAGAAAAATGTTTAATAAATGAGGCCACATTTTTTGAGTTTTACATGATCACACCATGAGGCCTGCTCTTTATAAGTTGATGTTTTGTCCCTATCATGTCTAACGGAGGACACTTCTTCTTCCGCCTATTTTCCCCTACTGGAGCATAGGCAGCCTACTAGGACTCTCCAGCCGGGTTGGTGCTCGAAGTGGAGGACACTAACAAATAAATAAACCCGGGGAAAAACCCAAAGGCAGAAACACAAACCAACCCAAAGCAATTTTCACCAAAAGAAGACCAATATAAAGCTACATAAATGTTCACGAAAAAAGCTAGAGAAAAGCGTTTTCTACAAAAACTACAGTGATGTGGCTCACACAACCGCAACCAAGGGTGTCGGAATAGTGATAGAAAAGGGACTGAGCAAAAACATATGAATGAAGAAATGAATAGCTGTGGATGTGGGGAGGAGCCCATAGAAAAAGCCTTTCTATAGGGGCCAGAATTTTGGGCTATGCCCCTGACTACAAGAAATTCAACTAATTAACCGTGACAAGGCACACCTGTGAAGTGAAAACCATTTCAGGTGACAACCTCATGAAGCTCGTTGAGAGAATACCAAGGGTTTGCAGCGCTATCAAAAAAGCAAAGGGTGGCTACTTTGAGGATTCTAAAAGATGAGACCAATTTAAGAGTTAAGCATTATTTCACACTTTTTTGTTAAGTACATAATTCCACGTGTTCATTCATAGGTTTGATGCATTCAGTGAGAATCTACATTGTAAATAGTCATGAAATTAAAGAAAACACATTGAATGAGAAGGTGTGTATAAATGTTTGGGCTGTATTTTATTTTATTATATATATATATATATATATATATATATATATATATATATATATATATATATATATATTTATATATGGGGAGGGGCCCAGAATGTTGTGCTATGCCGCTGCTTTTCAGACCCACTGGCTCTCTCTGCTCCATCTGTGTCACTCTGTCTTCCACTGAAGCTCTCTCCAACTCACACTGGCAATCACTGGCTCAGCACGGCAGCTTAATGCTTCTTCCTGATTGCAGGTGAATGGCTTCAGGTGTGGGAGTGGCGATACCAGCGCACACCTGATGAGAATCACACACACAAGCAGAAAAACAACTACTAACCCACAATACCACCACGAACTCAAAAATGATCAAAGACTGGAATCAGCACCTCATTTCTGTCTTTGTTTAAATGCATTAGATAGGCATGGTTATCTGCATTGAACATCTGTAAGCTGTGTAAGTGAATATACATGCATAATGAATTATAGTCAAGAAAATAACCTATAGATTAAACTACAATGCATCTAAAAGTAGCAGGTGTATTCTCAACACATATTTCCAAGTCGAATCTGGACAAACAATTTATTTCAAGGAAGTGATGTAGGGTGACTACCGACTCTGCTGAATCCCAATCAGCATGATGTTCAGATGGATAACATGAAGCTGGCAGCTCGGGTGCAGCAGTAGCAGCTCGATCAGCACTGAACACAAGCTTCTGCTTAGCACAGCTCGTAAAAACCTCCCAGTGGACAAGGAAACCTACTACTTCTGCCTGAGGCATCCTTTCTAAGAGCTCCACTGTGGAGTTACCAATGTTTAACTCCCTGAGCACCAAGGTGCTAAAGAAATAAGTGGGCACTGACCCACAAATGTAACTGACCAGGGTTTAACAGCCCTGTAACACACACACACCACTGTCATTATCAATATTGTTGGTTGCAACACACAAAAAACACATCATTGGCAGAGAGACAAGGAACAATTGTGATGGCGAGATAATACACGCTGGCTGATTGTGCAGTTAGTTCCCTTAGAAAAAAATACACAAAACCCTTTGATCAGAATCAAAAGAAAAACTCGGCAGGGAGGGTAAAGATAAAATAAAAGCTGCATAGCCGGTTCAGCAAGCAGAGTCCATATAGACGCTCCTCCTCCTTCATCTTTTCAGCTTGTCTTATTCCTCAGGGGTCCCTCTCGCCCCCTCTTTCCTCGCCCCTCACTCTATTTTTAGCTCCCTGCCAGGGAAATCCAATACATGAGCTTTGCTATATATAGCCAACTGTACATTGATCTGCATATGTGAGCAATAGCACAGAAAGGAGGGATTTCTACATCAATGGACTGCAGACGCTGATGGCGTGGTAATGAGGGAGAGTTACTTCCTACAACTGCAGTTTAATGGCGTGGTACTGTACTGCATGTTTACTTGAGGGGGTTTATTTCAAAATGTTATATTTCAGCTTTTGAATTTTAAATGTGAGCTGATGTGTTCTTTGTTTGCCATCTGAAAAGCATGAAACTAGTGTGATTTAAAACAGGAAAAAGGGGAATACTAAGATATTAGTTCTTTGGAATAAAGCAGTTACTTTAAAAAATGGACTCATCGCTGCTTATCATTGGATTAGATCCACATTAGAGAATATGTGATGTAATGACAGATTTGAACAATGGCGTTTAACTGGTAAGTTTTATTCTGTAGCTTGTTTCATGTCATGTTCCAACACATTCCAACTCCGTCCCATTACATCAAATACGGACGCTTGGTTATGGGCTTTTGCCGTTTGTTGTTCACGCTAAATGTCACTTTTGATGTCACGTTTCTGGGTCGGGACGTACTAACTGACAAGAACGGGACAGGTAGGAAAAGATCGTGGGTGGGGTTATAAAATGTACGCATGTTTGTGTGACATGCAGGACAAGAACCCTGGTCTCCTGGGTGAAAGTCCTGAAAAGGGATTTTGCTGCTTCTATAGTCTTGAACAGGAAGGTCAGCATCTGTAAAGGACAGGAAAAACTACAAGACACAAGGAGGAGGACAGAGAGATGGATGGATGATAACAGGGATAGAGTTACAGGAGAGGCCTGTGGAGCAATGTATGATGTATTGATATATAACATGTTTAAGTACACAGGAAAAAAATGAAATGGGATTAGAAAAATATTACACCGTTTATTATTATTTCTGATGGATCAATCAAAACGACATACAGCATGTGTAATGTAATTCATTTTAGTTATTGCAGTTTTACAATTAAACAAGACAAGGCAAAACTGGCAGAAAATGACGGCCATGTCTTTTCATTTAAATACCCACAGTGCACATTCAGAGTGTATTGGTGTATTTACCTTAATGTTGTACATAACATTGTACATAATTCTTTAATTTGGGTACGCCTATGAACCAAATAACTACTCTAGAATTGACCTGATCTAATTAGTTCTACGTGGAACATGTAAGTGCAGGAGTTCCACCCAGAAAGCTTTGACTGTGGGACAGTTGTTAGCTAAACCATGCTAGTCAGGTTAGCCCTGAGATGTAAGGTTCATGTCACATGTCTTCCATGTGACATAAATGTATTGTTTTTAAAAAATTATGGTTTCCCAGTGACTTTAACGTGACAGAACCTCCATGCCTTGTTCCAGAAGTAGATCATTTTGAAGGAGAATTGAGGGGTTTTCCCCATTGTGTGTGTGTGTGTGGTATGCTTTCAGAAAATGTGTGTAACCAATCAAGAAAACTGTAACTTTCTTACCTTATAAACAATTTTAAGATCTTTTCAACTTATAAACAGCCAATGAGTATATTTCCTTTAACCTGTCACAATACCATGCAAAATCCATTATTGGTAAAACTTTGTGAAGTAGTTTTTAATGAACCATTTTAATGCCTTCTTAATACATGTACAATAGTACAGACTGTATTGGGATACAGAAGCTATTGAAAGCTAGCGGCCAGTCCTGAATTGACGTCAGGACTCTATAACCTTTGTCAACCTTCACTGGTGACCTGTAGAGAAAATCCATGACTTGACTTTTTCTTCAGTGATTCATGCACACTGGTGAAGCACAAGCTTTAGTCATGTTAACTATATGGATATACATTCATATGTAACTTGGACATGGTCACACTGTGTGTGCGGCCCCGGTTGTCCTTGAAAAATGAGTGTCAGCATTTTGCATTATTGTTGCTGCTGCATATTGTACATCTCTGCACCAACTATGATTGTTGCTGTAGAGTGAAGGAGGGGAGGGAGGATGAAGGAGAGGTGAACGAGAGGAGAAGAGGGAAGGGAGGCGGCAAAGGACGGAGAATAATACGAACAGACGGCAGAATGGCTGCCGAGAGAGAGGGAGAATGAAGGCAGAGATGAAGTGGAGGCTAAACCCTCTAAAAAAAAAAATCATTTTCTCACATTGGCAGAGCAGCTTTAAGTCATTTTCTCTACATGTCTAAAAGGTCTTTATGATGTGAAAATCTTTAAATACAAGATATGACGCCTGTTTGACGGAGCAAAAAAGCCATTGTTTAAAGTGATAGTTGCATTAAAGGTAAAGATGTCTAAGCTGTCAGCATGTATAGGGCAAATTCTTGTCTTTTCACTGAGCAGAACCCTTTCCGTACAGTGGAAACGATAGAAATCTGCCAGCGAGATCAGCTTAGTCACAGGAGCACAAACACCGTATACATGCTGCCAACAGGATTTAGCATTGACATTAAGAGCAGCAAGAGACAAGAAGCCAAAGAGAGGAACCCGGCGTAGGAGAAGGAGAGATAGGGAGATGGCGGAGGAGAAAGATAGAGAGGGAGGAAGACACAGAAGGAGAGTGGATTTAAGTAGAGGGGGAAATTAGTCGTCTGCAGAGGGCGCGGAGGATTTCAAAGACGCATAATGTCTTGGCTCAGGCTTTTCTCTTTCTCTTAATCCTTCCAACTTCCTTGTACTGTATAACAGCAGGAGAAAGTCTCCGCAGAAACAACAGTGAGGATCCACTTAATTTATTCCCACCATGGCGTCAGGGCCTCTTATCACATAACGGAGCCTCGCTGATAAAGCATGAAGAACAACGATTAAAAAGGAGAACGTTAATAAGAGAAAAGTGGTGGGATGTCGCAAAAAGTACACGTACAGTAGCATGTAGGATGTTGGATCTTTAAAGTCAAATGGATTTGAACTTTGGGTTTGTGTTTTTATGTGTGAGGGGATGTTGTCAGAGACGGCTGCACCCGCCTCGGGCGGCCTTAGTCCAAGAGCTTGCAAACACTTGAAATGGAATATGGCAGCGATCAGGCTAAAGGCAGAAATGAAGCACACTGACGTGCTCGTCAAGTTACATAAGTGACACTTCCCCTTATGTTGTTTTCCCCTTATGTTGTTTTCATAGTTCTGTGATCAATTCAACTTTATTTCAGACACAGGTCCACGTTAGTAAAGTCCCAAATTTCATTGTAAAAATCACACAGTTCAGTTTCAAATCATCAGCAGAGAACCAGGAAGACATTTGTGGTATTCTGGGACACTTTTGAGGTCCAAAAACAAAATCCCACTATACTGTGTTATTGACATTGATCATATGTTTGAGTCTGCAAGATAAAATGACATTTACTGCATATACGTTCAAACGAGTGTGGTGGAATTTCCTGTGAGATGATGCTCCATATGGTGACATTACTATGCAAAATGTTGAGTGACATTAGACTCTCCATAGGAAACGTAGCTCAAATTCTTTCAGGAATTTTTCAGGATTTTTAAGCGTAAAAATTGTACATTTTTATCATTCTGTGTCACATATCTGCAAACTAGTCTCTCCTAATTGAAATGTAACTCAGCGTATATTCTTTCAGGAAGACCTCACACTTCGTCAACGCTCTCTTCCTGAATTGAATCAGCTGTTGAAGGTGTTCATCTTCCTGCTAAACCAATCAGAAGAGTACACGTATTTCAAGGGCCAATCACAGAGTCACAACCCTGCTTTAAATCTGTTTCTCCCTTTGCTATCAGCTGTCATTGCAGGCAAAGAGTGCAACCCTCCACCTCCAATCCTCTACTCCAGCTGACCGGTCCGGAGCCTCCTTCAGTCTGGTCTAATCTAATGGAGTCTAATCTCCAAAGACTTTGTACATTTCATAATGCTGTACAATAAACCTTTTTACATATCTGCAAACGTGTCTCTCCTGATTGAAATGAAGGTGAGTCATGAATGTGTTCAGCTAATAATCGCTGTAAAAACTGTATCAAACGGATGGTAAGTCATACAAACATGTTATATAAAAAAGAAAGAAACATTAGGTTGTCTTTTTCATATTCCATGAAAGAAAAATAGATGACTGTGTTTTTATTTACATTAGTGGAAGTGTTTTGATCCCATGAAGAGAAGTCTGATGAACAGCGGCGCCCTCTCCATCGCTGCTTCCTGTGAGAGAAGAGCCGGGAGCCACGTTGAGTCGGCAGACGCTGCCAAGGCCTGAAGGCCTCTGAACTGACTCCTTCCTTCCATGATGACTATATTTACCCCTCACACACACACACACATTGTATACATCTATTCACATGTTCATTCAGACACATTAACAAAAAAAAAATTAAGCTTGCTAACGCTATTATGACTCAATGTCCTTAAATTACATGAGAGAATGTCATTGATTCTGTCAGAATGAATATAACAGTTTTATATTATAATGACATACAAATGATGTTATTCAAAGTTATATCCCAAAAGAAATTATAAAGAAATACTGACATATGGCTGCTTCACTGCGCACGTGTGTGTGTGTGTGCATGTCCGTGTGTGTGTGTGTGGGAGAGAGAGTGTGTGTTCAGGTCTATGATGCCTCTAACCCATTTAGGCCCCCCTGCTCAGCCAGATGAGCGAATGAAATGTTTTTTAGCCCTCAGCGATTCAGCTCAGGCACATCTGACAGACTGCAGGACTGGAGGCTGCACCTGTCGTGTGTGTGTGTGTGTGTGTGTGTGTGCGTGTGCGTGTGCGTGTGCGTGTGCGTCTGAGCTTGAACTTATGTGAACTCATAACTGATTTATTTACCTATGTGAATGTTAAAGTAATTGATGCACATTTGTTTGTGTGCATTTAAACTGTGTGTGTGTGTGTTTGTGTGATTTGCCCTTCCATTCATAAACCCCTTAAGGATTCACAAGAACACAATATGAAAAAAAAGACTAAAGAAAGATGTGTAATGGCAGTGTGTTACCACTAGCCAGCAGCAACTACAGCAGCAACCATCCTACTGATGTGCTCTTTATCAACGGTACAGTGCCCAGTAGGGGTGGAACAATACACAGAGTCACACCTCGGTTCAGACATCACGGTTCGGAACAATGGAGGAAAAGCAAAAAAGAAGGCAATTGCAGAAGGCAATTTTTTTTCTTGTGCATGTCTCAGGCTCAAACACCTAGTGTCATACAGTCTCTCCCTGAGCTAGCTGCAACAGCCTGAAGTGTGTAAAGTCAGATAGTACCCCACATCATCTCCAGACTCCATCTGGTCCTTGTAAACAAAAAAAGACAATCAGCTACAAAACTGAAAATACAGCATCTCTTATTTATGAAAGTGCTAATTACATAGAATAACAACAACAACCAAAAAATTCTATTTAGTCGAGACTAGGGCGGGGTCATATGGAGAAAATCAAATATCACGATATTTTTTACCAAATACCTCAATATTGATACCGCAACAATATTGTAGTGTTGACTATTGGTCTTTTCACAAAATATATACACATTGAGATTTTTGATAAATAATCAACAGTAATGTGGCTATAATGACAAAGTGGGTAAAGGCTAATAATAGAACAGCTACGACAGTCTGGTAAGTTCAGAAAATGAACTTTACTGTAATGCAGCCTTTAAAACCAGGAAAAGAAACCACTTATGTCATATTATGATATCCAAAATCTAAGATGATATCTAGTCTCATATAACAATATCGATATATTCCCCACAAAAGATATTGCTATTAAGTGCAACAGGCATGCCTTTCTAGTTTCCACTCTGCCACGACCTCCTGTAGCTCAGCTCGGTGAGTGCTGCTCATACAGGGGCCGCGTCTGTACAAGCGACGCTTCCCTTTCCCACTCAAGTCAATAAAATGAGCAGTCACCGTGAGATATCTTTCCATAGCATGCAAAGTCCATCAGTCGTCAGGGAAACGGAGGGTGCAGCTGACAACTGTAGACGGGACGGCGTGTTGCAAAGAGGTTTGAGTACATACAGCAAGTACTTGAAGCCAGGTTCCTCTACGAGTAAATATGGGAGTATTGAAGATGGTACATAAATAACGACTGCTACAGTGATTTTTTTTTATTTATCTAAAGGCTGGTTAACCCTTGTGTTGTCTTCCCGTCAAAAATTGAAAATCAACACTTTTGTTGATTCTTTTTATCGATTTAAAAAAAAACTTTCTTCAACACTTTTAATGCATTTTTTCATTGTTTGTCACTTTGACGTTTAACACTACGTAACACTAACTTATTAATTTTAGTTCAGTTATTTTTGGGGATTTCTTTGGGTCAATAAACCTCATTTATAGGAAATTAAACCTAATGTTTGAGTTAGAAAAGCAGAAATTAGGAATTATTTAGACTAAAATTAAAGGAATGGATGTTATGGATAATCACAGACTGGAATATGTCAACTTTTACCCATTGTCCCGTTGTCCATTCCAAATCATCATCTTATGAAGATCATATATGATCAAGGATAGCTACTGAATGCACATCTTGGTTTGATTGTTTCTTTTACTGCTGTTTCCAGGGTCAAGAACTTTAAACCTCATCTTTTTGTGGTCTCTATTCAATGATGGAATTGACATCAAGTGATTAAAGTAAAACAGAGATTGTAATGGTGTTTGGGAAGAAATGTAGGCTATGGAACTCCATGTAAAGTCTAGACCCTAAAACAGTATTTCAGCACGATTTAATGAAGGTCTTTTAAATGTCCTTTAACGACACTTCCCCTCAGGATGTTTACACACTGATTTCTCGGTTTCATAGTGTTGGCCAACAAAGTGTAGAACTAATGATTGGAAACACCTCAATCTGTTCACCTTTTGGGGAAATTGACCTTTTAAAATATGCAGTGCAAGGAATATTTTGCAGGTTCAGACCGTGTCTCCTGGTGGTGAGTGACCCACAGCACTTTACCATCTGTCCCGTGTCACTGGGAGCTGCCACCATCTGCTGTTCCACATGGGGGCGATTGTGTACGCTGCAGTGTGTACAAGGTGTCTGTCTTATCACCCTAAAGACCTTTCCTCCCTGTAACCCGCACACACGAGCCAACACACACACTAAAACAACGATCCCAGGGATCAGACAGGGAAGCGTTCCATTTGTTGCTTTTCACTGGCCGGGGCGAGGCCGGTTAACGACCCGCTTATGAAACTTGTTAACTCGTCTATTAATTAACAATCTTAATTGCTGCAGTGATGTATGGGGATGTCATACCCCTAAAAGGCAGGCCTGGGGTTTGAGATTATTAGTTTTCAGGGGAACATTCATTTCTTAGTCAAAGCTGCCACACGGTGCATTTGTCACACATTGATGAATACTTCAAATTGGCCTTGATTTTGTTCTGGAGAGAGTTTTGGTTTTCTATTCACCACATTCACAGTTTTAATCCCAGCTCTCTTCTTATCCAGTTTTGTACAATAAAACACAATTGCAAGAAAGGTATTGATTAAATGCTGCTTTCAACTTTCAAGCATTTTAAATGAATCCGCCAATAAAAGTTTGGAGTGGATCTTGTGTGTGACGAATTTCATTTTTAATTTGTTTTCTAAATTTTTTTTGCAGGAGAGTTGGAAACAAAAAAACTATCAATCAATTCATCCCATTGTACTGTGGCACTATTTCTGGCAACCCTTAACCCTCAAATTGGATTGCATTAATTTCTGAGGACAGACAGAATAACAAATGTATGTTTTTTTTCTCCATTTTCATCACACACTGGCAGACACAGGCCACACATAACATTGTCGCATTACTGGTAGTAATTCTTTAAATGCATGATATTTCAATCAGGAGAGACATACAATGTACAAAGTCTTTGGCGGTTAGACTCAAAACCCCTCCCCCCGATCGAATCTAGACAGCTGATAGAACAAATTTTAAAGCAGGATTGTGACTCTGTGATTGGCCCTTGAAATTTGTGTATGATTCTGATTGCTTTAGCAGGAAGGTGAACAGTTGATTTGATTTTGGTAGAGCGTTGATTAAGAGTCCTGAAAGGATTTACGCTGAGGTACATTTCAATCAGGAGAGAGTAGTTTGCAGATATGTAACAGTTATACACAGCATGATAAAATGTATTACAGCTGATTTGATTTAGGAGAGCATCGATTAAAAGTTAGGTCTTGAGCTACATTAGTGTGACTGTCTGGCACTGCAGGTGAGGAGGAAAAAAAAGATTTTGGACGGAAGAATGGGTCAGGAGGCAGAATTCTGTGCAAAAAAGGAAGTGCATTTATTAACCAAATGTCACAATAAAACAGGAGGAAAAACAAAAGTCCCGGGAAAATTATAGAAGAGCAAATATAAAAATGGAGAAAAAAAGAGAAAAAATAACAACATTACAGCAAGCTGCTGCTACCGACAACAACTCCATGCCTTTTAATGGCTTTACACTGTATATCCTTCCTGGCCCCACCCTATTTGGACTAAACTACTGCTTTGGGATTGGGTTTGTCTGGCAATGCCAGACCTTCCTCCACATCACTCTTGGAGGAGGGTCTGCCTAGTCTACTGCCTAGCATTCAGGGATGGCAGAAAAACGCCCTCTGGTTAATTGGCATTTAATTTTAACCAATCGCCTTGGGCTGCGCCATTGCAATATAGTCATGTAGGAACATGTATACCGTCAAAAGTTGTTTTAGTCCTCAGATTGGACAGACAGTCTAGCTAGCTGTCTGGATTTACCCTGCAGAGATCTGAGGACCAGGTAACCATAGTCCTCAGATTGGACAGATAGTCTAGCTAGCTGTCTGGAAAAGATCTTGTTTTATAGTCCTCAGATTGGACAGATAGTCTAGCTAGCTGTCTGGATTTACCCTGCAGAGATCTGAGGACCAGGTAACCATAGTCCTCAGATTGGACAGATAGTCTAGCTAGCTGTCTGGATTTACCCTGCAGAGATCTGAGGACCAGGTAACCATAGTCCTCATGAATCCAAAGGTTTTAAAATGCCAACACAAAGAAAGTGAAAGGTAACTTGGGGTACATCCGACATTTTTGTGTTTCTTTAGAAATAAACAACGACCAAATAGAGTCTTTAAACGCTTCACATGTAAAGTTATTCACTGTCAAAGTAACGTCAAAATGAATGGCAGTCAATGGGATGCTAACGGTGGGTGATGGCTTCGTAGCATGCAAATGGCGCCATAGAGAGGAGAGGCTTAGTCCCTTGGTTAATGCGCACTGCATAGACAAACACATCAACCAGATTGAGTAAAACTTATTTTGTGTTGTATAGAATACATTAGATAAACAACACCTGATTGATGGCTCCCTGGCTTGACTAAGCCTGCTGACACTGATCTCTGCAAGAAATGTAGCAAATCTGGGCATGTGAAAAGATAAAGAGGGAACCTTTTCACAAACAATGTTCTTATGTCACGTGTCTACATTCATGGTTATAGAATCAGGACTGACATATAGAAGCATTTATTCTCATTTTTGTCTTCTTCTTTGTCTCATTCACAAACACACACACAGTAACAGAATCACATTTTCACCCCCCCCTCCATCGTCCTCATGGCTTCTCTTATCCTCTTCTCTCTATGATAGTCAGGCTCAGGGAGGGGTGGTGGATGTCCTGCTGACTGTCATCAGCCGAGGCTTCACCCCCCCCACACACACACACACACACACACACACACACACACACACAGTCGCTCTCTCTTGCCCTCCTGCAGATGCCAATATCAGGCAGCCAGCTCAGACTTTATTACCACACCATGGGATCAGATTAAAAGAAGTGTATTGTCCTTCTCACTTCAAGGTTCTTAACATCCTGATCTCAGTTTGACTTTGCTGCCTGAACCATTAAGAGTGACTGTACAGTAGCTCCTCATATTAAGGAAACTCTTTACTCGTCTTGGTCTGAAAGGCTCATTTGGCATCTGTTGTGTGTTGTTGTGTCAAGTAACACATGATAAGACGCTATCTCGAAAAGAGAGACATCAGCAAGATAGGACAGGTTCACTGGACTTAGTCTCTCCTTTAGATTTTCAGACTAAAAATTGTACAAATTCACCATTCATGTTTGCCTGTTCCATTATAGTAACTTTAAAGCTTTTTCCAGACATTTGAAACAATACATTGGCATATTGTCTTCTTGCAGTTGCTGTTTTTCAGCTTGCTGTTTTTCTGTTTCTGGAAGACCTTTTCATGGTGAATTACAAGCATGAGGCACAGATGGTTGTGTTCATAATGTGTCACAGGTTGTACAAGGTAAGTGTGGTCTGTTGTCTTTTTTGGAGTGGAAATTAGCATCTGAATCACCTTCAACAGAGAACTCCATCTATGTAGCAGATGACCTGTCTTCCCACATGGAAGTTTGCAAGTTTGATGACAGATCAGCCAAGTTATTCAATAGATCAGTGCAGCCGGATCAGAAAGAGCCATATTCGACCAAGAGAAAGTATTTTATACAACTTTGATTTGATTTTCTTTACGTGTAATCAAGACCACCTAAATCAACCCTAACCCTAACCTTACATATCATGATTAAATGTGATAAATGCTAACCAGTACTCTGAAATATCCACATTACCATAAAAAACAACAAAAAAGACACCCACAGGGAGATAATTAGGATTCTTCTTCATGTATTTCTATTGCCATAATTGTATTATGTGAAATGCCTTGATGAAAAAAATCATTGCAGATATGAATTACAGTTTTTTCCTATTGCTAACAAACAAAAATGACATGCATGGCACAATTATTTAAAGTGACAGAGAGGAAAACCTCTTCTCAAGTCTCCAAAGTCTAAAAACATTTTGTTTGTGTGTGTGGTTTTGTGAATTGTGTTAATTATTTTGATAAACCAGCCTAGTTTGCAAAATTGTATTTCAGCAGTTGGAAAAACTGTAATTTACGTGAAGGAATTTCCCTTTTTTCTATGAGCAAACAAATTCAAACACTAAGGGGATGCAATCAAGTCATCCATCTTTAGCCAACACTCCTTTTCCATGTTTTAACATCCACAAATAAAAAATGTTTAGGCATCAGGTTTTCTAGATGCCCTTTGTCTTCCCCTAGAAACCTTAAGTACAGAATGCATCAAACAAGTATTCAATACTACTAAGTCTTCACTTCTCTTAAGCAATATAGTAGCTTTTTGTGCTGTTTTGGAGCCTACAAGCCTTGTATAATGTGTGAAATCCGCTAACCACATCAGAGAATGCACAGGGAATTTAGTGATATAACTGCAGCTGTGGTCTCGAAATGAAATCCCGAGTCATCTTTATCAAAGACTGAGACAAGACTAAAAATGCGGTGGCAGTCTGGAGATCGGTCTTACAACACTGGGTGCAGGTATCATTGTACTCACCTACATCATTGCTGAGATCTCAGCAATTACATTGACAGCAGACAATCAGACATCCAGTTTAATCAGAATTATGTGGAAGAAAAAACTAAGGCGCACAGTACAACCCCCCACTGTCTGTCTGAATTAACCCATCATTTTCCATTAACTTTTCAGTGACTCTCTTCTACCTTTCTGAGTGTCTTCCTCTCTGTTGCTGCATGAGGAGGCTGAGTCATTACAAACTACCAACTTAAAAGGAAGTCAGCAGGGATAAGTTGAATATGAAATCAGTCTCAAGCAAGCTGCCAGAAGTCCTCACAGTTGCAGCATATTGTGGTCACTTTGTGGCGTGACTCCAGTTCAGTCCGCTCTATTGGGTTTCTGTTCCTTCCACTCTGCTGGCTCTCCAGCAGTCTAGTCCAGTCCACATAGTCCAGCCCAGAGTTAAAAAAAGAGGCACGACAGCTGGCCAGTAATTACACCGCTGGCCCCGGTAATGCGATTTATTAGGACAGGCTGAAGCAGTGAGTTAGCCACTCAGGCAGGTCCTCAGAAAGGATTCCCCTTTCCTTCCTCTCTGACTGGGAAAACCACTGCATCTGGCACCCTCTAGTGGAGGGACCACTGAAGTGCACTCTGTGTCCAAGTACTGGAACATATAGGCATGAAATATACTTTATCTGCTGCCGTTAGCAGAAATATGGCTGTAGAGGTTAGTCAAGATAAGTCATGTCACCTTTATTTATATATGATATTAAAGCAACAGCAGTTGACACAAAGTGTTTTACAACCAAGGCAGACGGTTTGGAATCTGCTTCAGTAGACAACATTTTGTGTATAAAAAGTACTAAACAATACAACAAAATGTACGGTTACGTCTAAGTCCTGTTGTTCTAATTATGCTAAACCCTAATGCTACAGCATACAATGGTGTGTTGGACAATAGTGTGCTTCTAACTGTAAGTAAAGTAGTGTTTTTTTGTTTCTCCCTGGCTCCTGCCTCTCCATCATCATGTTCCTTTCACTCTGCCTCACTGTAATTGTAGACAGTTCATTCATAATAAATTTGCGGTACCTTTCAGGCCACTGCACCCCATCAGCTGCATGATACTTCAATCAATGTTAAAATCAGTTCATAGCTTTCACAGGAACGGGAGGGGTCGAGGGTCAAACTTAACGTAATACAATTACAGTGAGGAAAATAAGTGCTGCTATTTTGCAAGTTCTCCCACTTAGAAATCATGGAGGGGTCTGAAATTGTCATCGTAGGTGTCCACTGTGAGAGACATAATCACAATGTATGATTTTTTAACTATTTATTTGTATGATACAGCTGCAAATAAGTATTTGAACACCTGTCTATCAGCTACAATTCTGACCCTCAAAGACCTGTTAGTCTGCCTTCAAAATGTCCACCTCCACTCCATTTATTATCCTAAATTAGATGCACCTGTTTAAGGTTGTTCGCTGCATAAAGACACCTGTCCACCCCATACAATCAGTAAGAATCTAACTACTAACATGGCCAAGACCAAAGAATGATTGCTCCAACAATGGACCATTTGGCAACTTTTAAAAAAGAAACTTTCCATCCAGATTCTTACTGGCGTCCATTTCAACGTCTCGCGCTCGCCATCCACTCAAAACGTAACGTTACTACTCTTGGGCCGGCTCGCAAGCCCAAGCGGCGTGTGTGCGGCATGCCTGGCGTTGTGGGTCCGGTCTACCTAGATCCGGTGGGTGTTGTGGTTTTTCTAACGTTACCAGTTGTTTGCAACAGCATGTGAAAAAAACTACAAAGTTTGCTAGGCCAAAAAGAACGTTAATCTTGCGATTAAAATGGCTTTGCATTAATGTTGTTAATAATGCGTTACTGCACTAATTTGAGCAATTTGTGTTTTGAAAAAATGACTTTATGTTGTTGTCAGTGGGTATTTTTCAATGTGGTGAAATGTTTTAATCAGTTTACCCACCAAAAAATCCTCAAAATAGAAATCAAAATGCATTGGGCTGTTAGATCCCAAAACCTGGTACGTCTTTGCACGTATTTGCTACTCAACAACAACAACAACATTATTGGTAGCTGTTTGGACTCAAAAGTGGGACTCAGGCACAGAGTAAGGTTAAATTAAGTTTACTAGATTTAAAGATTTACTTGTTTTTTTCTGTTCAGTTTGCTTTGCATTAATTTAAACAAATAACTGCTATTTAAGGAGTAAATAAGACAGCATATCATTTCTAGATCTGTTTTTATTATAGTGGTGAAATTCTACTTAATTTTTTAAACAGACTGATATGAATTCATCATTTTCAGACTAATGTTATATGAAGGAATGAAGACTAAATTCTGATGAACAACACACAACAGTGATGCAAAAGCCAACAAAAACAATCCAGTTTCTTGTGTTCTTTCAGTTATATTACAGTTTAGGTTTTACTACTGGCTCTAACATGAAATTAGTCAAATCCCAGGAACATGGTTAACCACAAAAGGACAACATACAAACTGGGGTCATCACATATACACATACTGTCTGTCATATATCGTTCAATCTAGCCAAACAATAAAGAAAATCTATTTGTTTATGTTCATGCTAGGTGCTTAAGTTATGTTACTCAACTTCAAAGCTTTCTCCCGTTTCCTGAGGAGTGCAGGTGAAAGTGTGTCAACCATTCTGTGCACACTGTTGACATATACTAATAAGAAATGGACAGCGCGGGGGTGAATAAACTTGAACAGACGTTCTAACATAAAGCGAATGCACCCTCTACGGGACAGGGATCATTTCATTGGTCAAAACTACAGCTGGCAATCTATTGGTTGGGGAATTTAGATAGGATGGTAACGCTATCCGAACAAACAATCCGAGAGCAGAAGATTTGCAATTGCACAGAAGCAGCTTGAGTCCGACGAGAACGTTTTGAGCACAAGCAGAGCATTTACTATTTGAGCAAGGTTTTGAGCGAAATTACAAAATCTGAACACAGTCATGGCCAAATCATTTTCCAGCACACACATAAGGCTAAAAATATATCAGCCGACTGAAACATCTACAACAGACATCTTTAGACATCATTCCCTCTAAAATGAAGATGGCGTCTTTCAATATCCCTAGGGGAAATCCAGCATAGGTGAACGTTTAATCATTTTAACATGATAATTCCTTGAATGAATTTAACCAGAGCACAACAGTTTGTTTGAGATGTCAGTGTTAATCTTTTCTCAGCTCAGGACATGCCCTCCAGGCACCGTGAGAGAACAACACCTTCATTTGACCGTGCACCTCTCCTGTTCAGTGTTTGATTTATAATCTCCTCTGCTTATCAGCCAGCTGCCACGACGTGAGGTACTGCCATCCCCTCACCATGTCTTGCTGTGTATTATGTTCTGATAGCGTATAACTGATATGTCTCAGCTCCACTTGTACTTGGCAAGTGAAGTCTTTTTCTGATTGCTGGTTCCTCAGAGGAGCTCTACCGTGGTGAAACATCAAAGATTGTGAGTCAGAACAAGCTCTTTTTTTCTTTTCAATAGGATTCAATTTTCAAGCATTTTTCAGCTGGAAACAATTGGAATTAAAGTGAACAGGAACACATTGCTGAATACAATGTACATTCATTGTCATTTGCCTTGAAATTTTAACAATGAATCAGTGCTGCTTGTTCCAATTTAAAAAAAATATTACGGTCATGACATGAATGACATTAGATGAAGGTAATGACACGGAATAAACCAAAAGTCAACAAAATAAAAAGGATACAAAACTAGTTATACCTCGCAGCTACGTGTAAGATACCATATCCAATGCATATACACTCACCTATAGGATTATTAGCAACACCATACTATTACTGTGTTTGACCCCCTTTCTTCTTCAAGACTGCCTTAATTCTACGTGGCATTGACTCAACAAGGTGCTGAAAGCATTCTTTAGAAATGTTGGCCCATATTGATAGGATAGCATCTTGCAGTTGATGGAGATCTGTGGGATGCATATCCAGGGCACGAAGCTCCCGTTCCACCACATCCCAAAGATGCTCTATTGGGTTGAGATCTGGTGACTGGGGGGGCCATTTTAGTACAGTGAACTCATTGTCATGTTCAAGAAACCAATTTGAAATGATTCAAGCTTTGTGACATGGTGCATTATCCTGCTGGAAGTAGCCATCAGAGGATGGGTACATGGTGGCCATAAAGGGATGGACATGGTCAGAAACAATGCTCAGGTAGGCCGTGGCATTTAAACCATGCCCAATTGGCACTAAGGGGCCTAAAGTGTGCCAAGAAAACATCCCCCACACCATTACACCACCACCACCAGCCTGCACAGTGGTAACAAGGCATGATGGATCCATGTTCTCATTCTGACTCTACCATCTGAATGTCTCAACAGAAATCAAGACTCTTCAGACCAGGCAAATGTTTTCCAGTCTTCGTCTGTCCATTTTTGGTGAGCTCTTGCAAATTGTAGCCTCTTTTTCCTATTTGTAGTGGAGATGAGTGGTACCCGGTGGGGTCTTCTGCTGTTGTAGCCCATCCGCCTCAAGGTTGTGCGTGTTGTGGCTTCACAAATGCTTTGCTGCATACCTCGGTTGTAACAAGTGGTTATTTCAGTCAAAGTTGGTCTTCTATCAGCTTGAATCAATCGGCCCATTCTCCTCTGACCTCTACAACATCAACATCTCATCAACAAGGCATTTTCGCCCACAGGACTGCCGCATACTGGATGTTCTTCCCTTTTCACACCATTCTTTGTAAACCCTAGAAATGGTTGTGCGTGAAAATCCCAGTAACTGAGCAGATTATGAAATACTCAGACCGGCCTGTCTGGGACCAACAACCATGCTATGCTCAAAATTGCTTAAATCACCTTTCTTTCCCATTCTGACATTCAGTTTGGAGTTCAGGAGATTGTCTGGACCAGGACCACACCCCTAAAGGAATTGAAGCAACTGCCATGTGATTGGTAGATAATTGCATTAATGAGAAATTGAACAGGTGTTCCTAATAATCCTTTAGGTGAGTGTACACCTCTCAGGTACATGTAAAAAAGCATATCTAATGTATGTATACCTCTCAGCTGTGTGTAAGATAAGTCATATCCAATGTATGTAACTAAGTAATATTATCACTGCATGTAGTTTACATTACATTACATTACAGTTGCCTATTTACACATCCCGATGACATAGCGCAACGTAGATTGGAAATGCTCCGCTAGTCCTAGCCAAGACTATTGGAGTTTTGTTCACATGATGAACGTAAGTCCAATATTTTCTGTTTCCTGGTCAAAAACAGCTGGAGTTGTATATGGGCCGGATGGCGAGAGCTGTAAGACTCAACCACAAGTCTATGGGTGGATCCCAAGTCTCTTATTGGATATCTTCTTGCTTGAACTGGAAGTCGTTCTGGGTCACCTTAGTGAAGGCTGTCTCAAAGCTCTCATTACTTCCCAGAGAAGCAAGGATGGAGGAGGGATCACTGAGGAGCTATGACTGAGGATGCATGAGAGCAGACTTCCCGGAAACCGAGCAGCCGAAAACCGTTGTTTATTTCCAGCTGACAGATTTATGTGACGCTTCAGAGGAAAGAACGTCTCCTCCCTCTAAAAACACATTTCCTTGGTTCTCTCTCCTCGCATGCTTCCTTGGTGAGAGTCAATGAATGTAAGCAAGGATGCAATTTAACGACCTGGGACGTACGCTATATCTAGAAAGAGACCCAAAGAAAGAGGCTAAACCCTCTAGAGAGTAGAGCTGTATCTCAGTATGCTCAGTGGAACTAAAGACCACAAAGTCATTGGATGTACTGTTGGTAACAACACAGCTTGATACAGGTTTAAATTATCTGAACTGCATGTTAAAAGAATTATACTATTCCGAAATCTGCTGTATACTTTGGAAATTGAGATACTGCTATTTGAAGTCCTAAATGTTGCTTTCAGAGCTGAAGATGTTAGATGCTGTCCACTGTGCTGTTTGATGTTCAGATCAGGGCCAGGTTGAAAGAGTTACCATAGAGACTAATAGGGAGGGAAAAAAAGAAACTCAATTGAGGCTGAAAGAGAGCATCTTACCCATCTCTCTCTCTCTGAATCTTTACTTTATCACTCCCCCACTCATTCTTTTTTTGTCATCCAGTTTTCTTTGCTCTAGTCATCTTCCCATCCAAACCCAAAGCACTCCCTGACCTATAAATGTCTCATCTTCTCTGCTGCAATGAGTTTGGTACATTTTCCAAGGTCTTAGATCTTTTGTTGAAAACTGTTATGAGTAGCACTCTACAGCCTTGAATTGCTATATATTTGCTCCTCCAGTTTCAGTGGTCAGTTCAATGTTGTATACAGTATATAAACAGTATATATTAGGGCTTGGACAATATGCTTTTGTACAAATTCGATTCTGTTACGATAAACGGATGCCGATTCGATTTGTATTGCGATTCCATTTTCTATTCCTTCTTAAACAAAAACAATAATTGAAGAATAGACTTCTAGAGAATATATATCATGGGACATTTCTAAAAACTAATTGTTTTCTAATAAGAATCAACTGCCACTTTGCTCATTTGAAAGCCATGATGTCTCCCTCTCATGGGTGGGCCAAATTCTCTGGGCTGGCAAAGAGAAAGGGGAGGTAACATTGCCCCTTATGACCTCATAAGGGGCAAGATTCCAGATCGGCCTATCTGAGCTTTCATTTTCTCAAAGGCAGAGCAGAATACCCAGGGCTAAGTTTACACCTATCACCATTTCTAGCCACTGGGAAACCATAGGCAGGCTGGGGGAACTCATTAATGTAAAAAAACCCTCAAAGTGACATTTTCATGCCACCTTTAATAATTATTATATGTGGCATTTGGCTTTGGTGGGAGTCTGCACCCCAAGTGCCTTTCTAGTTGTAGGAGACCCATTGACTCAATGGTAGGGAAACCCCGGTATCCAACCTTTGTGCGGTCGTTGTCAAGATGATATACTGTATACCGCTCTATTCATTGGTTGTGGATGTTGTCATGACAGTCGTTATGGTTGTTGGAGACACCTGAGGCCAAGTCTGAGCAATCATTGTTGGCATTAAAGCCAAATGTCTAGCCCTTTGGCAACATTTTTAGACATGCTTGGCGTGACTCTGGCGTCACATTAAATGTACATTTAATTAAAATGCAGCACGAGAAGGGGACAGTTAGGTTTAGGAAAAGATTGTGGGTGGGGTTACAAAATGAACGTTTCAGTAACACACGGGGCAAGAACAGGGACACAAACCTCTCCTGGGTGAAGGTTCTGTGTTGTAGGAACATGCAGACGCTAAAGGGTGATTTTTGCGTTGGTATTTTACGAGTTGTGAGTGAGAATGAGTCGGTTTGGTCTTGCAACTTTTAGGGTGGACCAGTATCTGTCTTGGTGTGTTGCATTTTTGAACACCTTTAACCCTTGTGTTGTCTTCCCGTTAACCATGACCATAACTTTTTTAATGTTGTGGGTGCTTTTTTTGATGTTTTTTTTCCAAAGTTATTTGACATTTTTAATGTTGACATTTTCAGCGCTTATTTTGAAGGCCCATTTTCTGACCCAAGGACAACAGTTGCCCACTGATTTTAACCTTCCCCAAAATACATGTCTCATCCATCAGTCTTTTTCTATCTGGTTCCCTTCTTCTCTCTCCCCATGTCATCCCTCTCACTTTGCTTCAGCCTGTCTATCAGCCATTTCTCACAATCAAAAATAACTTTTCTCCCTTCCCTCTAACTCTCTGGGTCTACCCCAACCCCTTTATTTCAGTTATTCCCTTTTCTCCCACTGTGTCTATCTCACTGAGTCTCTCTCTACTGTGGCCTGATTTCCACTCCACTTTGTCTACCAGCGATAGAAACAAAGAACAGCATGTTTTCTTTGTGTTTTTTCGCTATGGCACCACAACACATCCAAAAAATACATAAATATATCTTTGCCAAGAATTCAACGAAGAAAACAACATACTCTCAAAGAAAAAAAAAAAAAAAAAAAAAAAAAAAGGTGGAGCACATGTACTTCAGTCATCTGTTTTTAGTGGCACACATTGTCAATGGCTGCTAGAGCCACAGTGGCAGGAGCCTGTCTTCTCAGAGAATATGTGATAAGACTAACAATGCAATGGTTTACTCAGATAAAAATAGCCAGTATACTGTATGTGCTGAGGAAAAAACACAGAGCAGTTTGGAGTGTTAGAAAGAAGAAGCACAGCTACACGGATAAACGTCATGCCTTTGTCAGGTAACATGAGGAGTGAGGTCGCTGGCAAAACTGTGGCACTTTTCGTGATGGAATCAAGGTGGCAAACAAAATTTTAAAATGACATGGAAACCATATTTCATGTGGATCGGTAATAAGGTCAGCAATTATTTACACGTAGAAGTACCTGAAGACTACCTCAACCTACAAAGAATGGACAAACCACATATGACAACATACTGAATATACTCATATTTTGGACCCACCTGGTAGAAATGTGCACAGTTTTGGAAAACTGAGTGGAAACGGAGAAATCACAATGGCCGAGACTACTATAATGAGTTTACCATGATGGCAGTGGCTTCGCTAGACAACCAGAGATGGCGAAAGTACTCAAGTAGAAGAACAGATACTTGTGTTAAAAAATATTCTGGTAAAAGCAGAAGTACTGACTTAACTTATTTACTCAAGTAAAACTAACTGTTGCAGTGCTCCGTCTCTGCCGTCTTACTGCTGGTGCTACTGTGACATTGAGTTTCCCTTCGGGGATCAATAAAGTATTTCTGATTCTGATATGCACGTCAGCCAATAGGCCTAAAACATCCCATACAGTGCCTTGCGAAAGTATTCGGCCCCCTTGAACTTTTCAACCTTTTGACACATTTCAGGCTTCAAACATAAAGATATAACATTTTTATTTTTTGTGAAGAATCACCAACAAGTGGGACACAATTGTGAAGTGGAACGAAATCTATTGAATATTTTAAACTTTTTTAGCAAATAAAAAACTGAAAAGTGGTGCGTGCAAAATTATTGGGCCCCCTTGCGTTAATACTTTGTAGAGCCACCTTTTGCTGCGATTACAGCTGCAAGTCGCTTGGGGTATGTCTCTATCAGTTTTGCACATCGAGAGACTGACATTCTTGCCCATTCTTCCTTGCAAAACAGCTCGAGCTCAGTGAGGTTGGATGGAGAGCGTTTGTGAACAGCAGTTTTCAGCTATGTTATGTTATGTTGTTATGAGGACTAGATTAGGACTGTATTTAAAGCTGATTCTGGTTTCCAACTTGGCCCCCAAGTGTCGGTTAAAACACGGATGGAGACAACTTCTCTCTGATGGTTTATTACAATCAAGCAACAGTACAAACATGGTTATGGGTAGCTCTGCTATGGCTGTGTGTGTGTGTGTGTGTGTGTGTGTGTGTGTGTGGTTCTGCAAAGAAATAAATAACATTGTAAATGTTGTACTGTATACAATGCATGGGAATCATATAGCAAATAACAAACCCACTATTAATTACATTATCTTAATGCAGAGTAACTACTGTAGCATGTAAATAATGCACCTAAAATACAAAGGTGAGTAAGGGCATTCAACAATCGCCATTATGAATCAACAGCCAGGTGTAACCTAGCTAACAGGTGAAGAACAAAACAACAAAATCACTAGCTAACTTACTTTAAATGTGCAAGAATACAGACCAATACAACAACAGGCCTAAATGAACTGACAACAGCTAGTCTGTTTTTCTTTTCTCCCACTTTTTTTGTGAGGCGCGTGTCCACGCTATTCTCCGACATGCACTCACAATCACACCTGATAGACGCCTTTTTGTACAAAAGTAAAGTAACGAGACAATTTTGTAAAATGTAAGGAGTAGAAAGTACCGATATGTAAGGAGTAAAAATAAAAAGTTACCACAAAAATAGTAAAGTAAAAATATCTGATAAATCTACTTGAGTACAGTAAGTATTTGTATTTCATTACTTCCCATCTCTGTAGGCAACAGATGAAAACCTAGGAGCAATGGCCTATTTTTACATGTGTAAAAGGGAACAAAAACTAAGAAAGAAATTGGGCAACAAGGACTTTAAACTCTGAAAAGGAACATCCATCCATCAATCCATCTTCATCCGTTTATCCGGTGTCGGGTCACGGGGGGCAGCAACTCCAGCAGAGAACCTAAAACTTCCCTTCCCCTGAGCCACATCAACCAGCTCCGACTGGGGGATCCCGAGGCGTTCCCAGGCCAGGTTGGAGATATAATCCCTTCACCTAGTCCTGGGTCTTCCCCGAGGCCTCCTTCCAGCTGGACGTGCCTAGACCACCTCCCTAGGGAGGCGCCCAGGAGGCATCCTTATGATGCCCGAACCACCTCAACTGGCTCCTTTCGACGCGAAGGAGCAGCGGCTCTACTCCGAGCTCCTGTCGGAGGACTGAGCTTCTGACCCTATCTCCAAGGGAGACGCCAGCCCCCCCCGCCCCTCCTGAGGAAACCCTTTTCGGCCGCTTGTACCCTGGATCTCGTTCTTTCTCTCATGACCCAGCCTTCATGACCATAGGTGAGGGTAGGAACGAACACTGACCGGTAGATCGAGAGCTTTGCCTTCTAGCTCAGCTCCCTTTTTGTCACAAAATAGGGCAACAAGGACTGTAAACTTTGAATAGGAACATGTTTAAAATAATGAGATGTAGCATACAAACATGACATACATGATGACTTTTACAGCACCGGGAAGGATTCTGGAGTTCAACCTATTAATTTCTTCCCTTTGTCTTTTTCTCTGAGTTCCTCGCCATGTATTCCCTTTTCTCTGCATATGGACATTCATATAAACTCAATAAAGATAAAGATTTAAATTAATCTGATCTCATAATGATGTATCGTGTGTATTATCTTTGTAATAATTTAAACTTTTGGAATGTAATATTCAGGTAGACTATATGAGCACCTGTAGGACTATATGGGTTCTGTTAATGACAAGAAACTTGTGAGTTATGGTTTTTAATGAAACTGTAAGGACCCAATCATAAAAACAGCCTTCTGTTCCTCTTCCTTCACTTTGAATATATTCACAATAAAAACCAAAGGGAGAATTAGACGACAGCTACAGAAGAAGGGAGGCAACAGGGATCCAGCTAATCTACTATTTATTATTAACTACTGAGCTAATATGCATGCATGGGAATAGTTTCACGATATTTATGAGGTATCAGTATCTCTATCATTGCCAGTAAAGGTTTTATGCCCGTCTTGGCTCTCAATGAATTAGGAACTATCAAATAGCCGAGCAGAAAGTTTTGCGTACACTTATACATCTGTGCGCATCTTAAACACTCAACTCAGACTTCACTTCTCAGTTGTTTTTTTTTTAAATTATTGTGATGAAATCAGCATTGCTTTCACTCTAAATGGATTGAAATGTGTGGTTCAACAAGATCATGGCGGAATATTACATTTGAATGTATTTTGTTCTCCACAAGAATTCGGCTGAAATGAAAACTGACTCATTATGACACAATTATATCATCTTATTCACTACTTTACTGCTCCCACTCTTTGTTGTCGATAAATAACTTCTGTGTATGATCACCCCAAGGTTAAATCTTCCAAACACCAAAACACTGTTTTCTCAACTGTCAGGACAGGAAACAACATGTCAACATGGACATCAATTTCCCAAAAAAGTGGGACACGGTGGAGGGACAGAAAAAGGATTTTTGCAGCTTTTCAACACCCCCCAATGGGTCTCGTTTGTCAATTTGATGCCCCCTTGTATAAACTGAGAACAAATGTGGTCCAAGTACTACCTCTGTCCGCATTTGTCAACCTTGTGACAGTGAGACATTTGGGAGTTCTTTACCAAAGTGAGCCGCCCAGCAATTCAAACTATTCAAAGTGACTTTAAGAGACTTTTAAAGTGACAGACCATGCTCAATCTTTTAAGATTGAACATTAGTCTGGGGAGTCTGCTCTGTTTTTCTGTATTTTCTACTGCACAAGAGGTATGATCAACAGGCATAGTTCAAATGACTCTATACGCAATTGGATAGTCCTTCAACCAATCAGACCAACAATCCGGGTGACATACTTTGTAGTAAGGCAAACATATCCTTTTGTAGGAATTGTTTCAGGGAAAGTTTCTGTTCTTTTTTTAGAGAAAACGTGCCTTTGAAATATTTTTAAACAGCAGCAACAGCGGCATCAACGGGTTACTTTGCGTCGGTGGCCGCCATGTTGAATGTAAGCAAAAAGATGGTTGCCGTCGCTTCTCTATCGTCATTGTGTTAAATAGCGCGCCGGGTGGCTAAGCCAGTTTGGGATTGGTCCCCGCAGGATAGAAAAATGTACAGGTTTCCAGCCTGAGCTGCAGGGTGAAATCAAATTGGGCTGTTTCAACCGAACCAGGAAAGAAATGCCTTTGCACTCAATTTGGATTTACCTACAACCAATCAGAGCAATTAAATATAAATGAAACTTGTGCCGAATCCCATAGGACGGCAAAAACATCTTTCCGATCAACAAATACCTTGATCGCGGTTCTCCGTTTCCCTTTTAAAATTAACACGCTGTTGATATCTTCTAAAACAGACGTGATGGCTGAATCTACACATCTCAGTTCTCCTAGGGAAGCCATCTTTGTTGTAAACAAATTCAACCCAAGCGGTCTATGGTGATGTTGTTGATTATGTCACTGTTGATCATCGGTCCATCATCGTATAAAGCCCGCCTTGACAATTTGATTGCTCCACAACGGATCAAGTCCTGACCGAACTTCCTGACCCGAAATGTTGTGGACGGGGCAAAGTTCAGCAGGCATTCAGGCAATGAAATAGCAGCAGTTTGGTTAGGTTTAGGAACCAAAACATCTTGGTTAAGTTTGGAGAAAGATTGGGGTTTGGGTTCAAATCTGTACGTACTGTAGCCAACATCTGTTACGTTACTGTATCTATAGTCTATATCAACGACGCTTCATTTCCGGGATTGTTCAGATGCCGTCAGAAATCAGCCGGATGTCCGTCACCTTCCGCTTTCTTTGTGTTGGGATTTTAAACTCTGGGGGATTTCTGAGGACTACGGTTACCTGCTCCTCAGATCTCTGCAGGGTAAATCCAGAATATCTAGCTGTCCAACACAAAGTAAGCGAACATCTAAGAGGGACATTCAGCGTAATTTTTGGCAGCACCAGAGCAATCCCGCAAGTGGAATGTCGAGGATATAAACTAGCCAAAACATAGCCAAACCATTTCACAACATTAAACACGTGTTTAATATCTAGACCCTCACGTCTCGCCACCGCTAGAGAAGCCATTTTATAAAATGCTCCTGTGGGTGGTATCAGAGGGTAGGAAACAAACAACCCCTATGGTCGCATGGCTTAGTCCTCGGGTCAAATGGACCCGATTTCCTGTATCAGTGTTCTTTTTAATTCCCCATAATAACATGATTGATTCCACACAACGCTCTTTGGCAAGTACAAATCTCTACCTTCATTAATTTTGGGGTGTCTTTCAAATTTATAGCATTTGGAGAAAATAACTGAAGTGCTTTTGAAATAGTATTGAGTAAAAGTTGACATATTCCAGTCTGTGATTATCCATCAACATACTTTTCCTTTTCCTTTCAAACTAAAACATTAGGTATAATTTCTTAAAAATGAAGTTTATTGACCAGAAATTCCAAAAATAACTGTAAAACTAAGGTTAATAAGTTAGTGTTACATAGTGTTAAACATCAAAAAAGGGACAAAAAGTGTTGACTTTCAATTTTGACGGGAAGATAACACAAGGGTTAAGATGCTTTTTGGACTCAGGCAGTGGAATCAGTGAAGAAAAAAAGGATGCTGAAATAAATAAACATAAGAGGAGTAAAACGTCTTAGAATGATTTATTTGGGGTAATTTAGATAATCTAGACATGGGACACAGTAACTGGTGCCTAACATTAATGGGCAGTCAGTGTCGAGGACCTTAAATTTGGCTGTAATGTGATCCTGTGATATGTCTCCAGTATGTTTTACTGGACTAAAAGAAATAAAGGTCAAAAATCAGGTGCACTCTATCAGGTCAACAATCACTTTCTGTTCCCTCGAAATTTGAACCAAAGAGCTTCCCACAAGGAGGTCAAATTTGAATTTCCAAGCTGAGGATGAAAGACAGAAGAGAACAATATGCAAATCCATTTTTCATCTAAGTCGGCGCCAACTGTCTTCGGCATCAAAGAAGAAATAGAAAATGAAGTAAAAAGGGAAGGCCATTTCTGTTTCATCAGTCTGGGGACATACTGGAATATTTGGAGGATCACATCCTGCAGACTTTCCAGTTCTGACAATTAGACTTGTTAATCCAGAAGTTGTGTGGTGGTGAGACTGGGTAAACCCTCCTGTTGTCCTCGGTCAAATTTGACCAATTTTTCAAAAGAATTCTATATCAGAAATTTAGGTTTCTTTCAACCAAATTGTCAAGAGAATAATGTGGATGGTTCCATGCAATGCGTACAATTCATTATCAGTTCACTACTTTCAATGAAATTGGGTGTTTTATTCAATTTGATATCATTTGAAGAAAAGAATTGATAAAAGAACGTTAAAGAGTGACAATATTGTATGAAAAAGTTTTTTTTTAACGGCAAACATCCAGGACCTGGGAAAAAAGTGCCAAAAACATCGGTCAAAGACCCAAAAGTGTTGAATAAAAGTTTTAATTTTGACCCAGATGGAGGTAGCATTTTGGGTAGTGAGTATTACTTTGAGTTTATAAAACAGTATCATTACCAGATTGTGCCTGATTGGGTAATTGTGTCATGGAGTGCCTACAATCTGCAGGTTTTAAACTCCAACCAATCAGGACACCAGGTGATTTCACTGATTACGCATTGGCAACCAGACACGAACCAGGACACACTAATCAGTGAAATCACCTGTGTGTGTGTGTGTGTGTGTGTACCAGGTTTTACTACATTTGTGGGGACCAAAAATTGGAAATACAGTATACGTATGGGGTCCTGACAGCTTTGTGGGGACAAAATGCTGGTCCCCATAACGTTAAAGGGCTGTTTGAGGGTTATGACTTGGTTTTTAGGATCAGGGTTAAATTAGGTTATGGTTTTAGGGTAAGGGTTAAGACCTGGTTTTAGGATCAGGGTTAGAATTAGGTTATGGTTAGGGTTAGGGTTGGGTTAGGATTAGGTATTAGGGTGTAAGGATTTTAATTTTGTGGCACTGGCCTATTGATCTGAAAAAGAGTATGGAGTTGTGGAAAGTTTTTATGGAATGTCTCAATGAAAGAGTTGTATGTCTGTATGTGGCAGGTGGACCGGTAGTGTAGGGGCTGGACCGCAGGGCAGTGCAAAGCGCACTGTGAGCTTTTGTATTTATTGAAGAAAAAAAAAAAAAAAAAAAAAAAAAAAGGGGGGAAACATTTTTTTTTTTGGGTAAAGGGGATTTTATTTTATGAATGTCCCTGTGACAAGAGATCTAAAGGAAAAGCTAAAATAAGTGCTCTGGTCCTAGATAAAATAGAGAGTACACATTATTGTCATGCACACATAAAGAAGTACAATAATATAAATAAAAGTGCTTGGTACGTCAAGGTTCCAATAAAATCATGTCACACCCCCAGCTGGCACTGGGGTAGAGAATAAATAGATAAATAAATAAATAAATGCATAACATAAGTACAAGTAAATTAATGTAAAGCATGCAAGAACAATAAATCTCATAAGTGCTATAAAAGGTTAATATCTAGGAGAAGTAAGCATGCAAAACACATCTAATGAATAAAAACTTAAATAAGAAATTTTATAAAAAAACATGCTTAAATATACATATACATTAAAGTAACAGAGCACATATAAAGTAAAAGGAGAAAAAATAAGGTAGTGGGAGGAGAAAAATAGGGTAGTGGAAGGAGACAAAATAGGGTAGGGGAAACTTTGAGGTTCCTGCCCTGGGAGAGCAGGGTTCGATCCCACGCCAAGGAGGTGGGAGGAGGGGAACCGCAACGCAGATCAACCCCAAAAAAAAGGGGGGGAAAAAAGAGAGAGAGAAAAATAAAAAAAAATTAAATAAATAACACAAACTTTTATTGAAACATCTGTAGGTTGGGGAGACTATGAGTCGTTCAAGCCCGTGGGTACAGTTGTTTTGAGTTGATGGATCCAGATTTTTTCTGCTCTTTTCCTTTGCCCCACGGTCCAGCGGTCATTGGACTCAAGTCCGGAGATAATGAGATGGTTGGTGGAGTGTTCTTGAAAGTGTGTGACCAATGGTGTGGTAAGTTTACCCTCCCTGATATTGTACAAATGTTGTTTGAGACGTATGAGTATGGTATGTTGTGTTTCCCCTATGTAATGTTTCTTACAAGTGTTGCATGTGATGATGTAAACAGTATTGCTGGTTTTGAGGGAGTAGGATTGAAGAATAGGGTGCGAAGTCTGACTGTGTGAGTTAAAGATGAATTTCCGGTTTTTGTAAAAAGTGTTGTACTGCGTATTTGTGGCCGGTTTGTGGTCTGTAAATTGGGAAGTTACCAGTAGTCCTTTGAGGTTTTTATTTCTGCGGTAAGCTGAGATGGTGTTATAATTATGAAAAGCTTGGTGTTGCAATTTGAACCTAGTGTAATTCTGTTTAATGTGTGAGTGTAGTCTGGTTATGCTCTGGGAATAAGTGGACACAAATGGAATGATGTTTTGGGTGGTTAAGGGATTAGGGGCTGATGGATTAGATAGTTCTTGGGAGATTAGGATAGAGGTAGGATTGAGGTTAGGGGTAGGATTAGAATCAGGGTTGGGATTAGGATTAAGGGTAGGATTAGAATTAAGGTTGGGATTGGGGATTAGGGTTGAGGTTAGGAGGTTAAGGTTAGGAATGGGAGTAGAGTCATGGTTGGGATTAGGATTGAGAGTAGGATTAAGGTTGAGGTTGGGATTGGGGATTAGGGTTGAGGTTAGGAGGTTAAGGTTAGGAATGGGAGTAGAGTCATGGTTGGGATTAGGATTGAGAGTAGGATTAAGGTTGAGGTTGGGATTGGGGGTTAGGGTTAAGGTTAGAGGGTTAAGGTTGGGGTTAGGGGTTGGGGATGAGGTTAGGAGGTTGGGGTTGAGGTTAGAGGTTAAATGGGGGAGTGAGCTAATAGGGTTATGGTCAGGGGTAGTGTAAGTCAGGGCATGTATTGTGCTATTTTTGACGGTACGGAGAAAGCGTTTGCTGTAACCTCTGGTTCTGAGGTTTTTGAAAAAGGAACTGATGGTTAGAATTAGGTTATGGTTAGGGTTAGGGTTAGGGTTAGGGTTAGGCATTTAGATTTGATGGTTAAGGTTAGGGTAAGGGGCTAGGGAATGCATTATGTCAATGACTGGTCCCCATAAAGATAGTGAGACAAGACAGCGTGTGTGTGTGTGTGTGTGTGTGTGTGTGGACTGAAAATGTGCAGACACTGTGGTAGCTGTTTTTATGTAAATCTGACATAAATCTCAAATAAACCTCTTCATTACGTGTGCGATGCAATGTGCCAGAAAGCGGTGGAAGTCTTCCAGCGTTTCCCGAGGCTCTGGAGAAGCGTCCTCCGAGTCGTCGCCACTTATCCTCCTGTTACCTGCGTTGCCCCTGGATACGGGGGCGATCTATTTTCTTCTCCTCCGATCATGCCCTGCATTGTATTCCAGGCACGCAGCCGGTAGTGCGTGTGCATGTGTGACAGTTAAGGGCGCGCACACATACACACACACAGCAAGAGGAGAGTCTCACTCACATACCCACACACACACACACTTAAATACATGAACATGAAGTGGCAAACAGAGGACATGAATTTATGCTGCGTTCCAGACACAGTTTGTAGCCCGTAAGACACGACTTACGACTCGGTAGCGTTCCAGGCAAAGTTACCACAAACCCTTCTAGCTAGCGGTAGCATTAGCTAGCGGTAGCGTTAGCTAGCGGTAGCGTTAGCTAGCGGTAGCGTTAGCTAGCGACTTCCAGTAACTTAACACTGTCTATTCATATATATATATATATATATATATATATATATATATATATATATTTCTCACAGGGTCTGTACGGCATCAGCAGGGCTCGCCATTGTTGTTTGTGTGTGACATCAAAATCGGGTTGCCTGGAACGAATCAATAGACGTATGTACGTACAGGCAGACAGACACACAGTGCCAATACTAATATGTATCAGGTTGTTGCATTACACAGAAGATGCCCCCTCCCTATGACTGAAGTTAACTACATTCAGATAAGGTGTGTGTGTGTACAGTAGAAGCTAATACTGTTGAAAGCCCAGAACATGAATACTTGATGTGCCCACATGTGTGTGAAGTGCTGCATTGATGGAATTGTAAATCAAGAACCACAGGACATGAGTGTACACTGTGGCATACACTTATTTATTGTGTGTTTGTGTGTGTGTGTGTGTGTGTGTGTGTGTGTGTATATAAACAGCAACATGAGTATGAGCATATTCGATGAATAAACAATAAAAAATAGTTTCAGGATGTGTGTGGGAGGCTAAAGGGCAAACAGATGATTGCTGATTGGATGAGGTGTGCCGAGGTCATCCTTTCTGTGTGGTGAAGGTTTAAAGTAGCGGGTCACGGCCTTCCCACCAGAGTCCAACTCACTGTTGGCAACGTGATAGTGACGCAATAGAGCGGGCGGGAGAGGGATGGAGAAATGTGTGTTTTGAGTGTGAGAAGATCTCCCTTAGGAATTATGTAATGAAATCGCTTAGACCTGCGGGTAATACATGTTACTTACATGTTAATACATGTTAACATCTGTACAACATCATACATGTTAATATCTGTCTCTTTAACAGCTCAACAATCTTCATCAGCTCGTCTCTAAAGTTGCTCTAAAAATGAAAAGACTAAAAAGAAAAGACATTTTTAAAGTTTCTTTTTCCCTTAAATAAACAGCTAATAAGAGTGGTGAAAGTGAACCAAAAGACAAGTTGTTGGCCAGAAAACCAAATGAAAAATGGACAGATGCTCTTCAAAAAAAGGGGTTTCTAATATTTTGTCTAACCTAGAAGGCAATATATTAGAAGCACTTTCCAACACTGTTGTCCAATCCCCCCCTTCCCGACTGTAACCTCAATTAAAAACATAAAAGGAGATTTGTCACATTGAAATTGAATGCATGGCAGAGCTGTTGTGTCAGATTGCATTAGATTGCACAGGTGTATCTAATCAAGTCGCCAGCGAGTGTGTATTGGCTTGTTCCAGCTCTTCAGTGAAGCTACAGCTACACAGAGTGAAATATTAAAAGACTAATTTCCCATCGACATATTCCAAATATCTTTTCCTCGCAAATTCTCCTGCTTTGTGGAAACTTTGGTACATGCATTCGAATTTGAAATATATTCATGCCCACGAGCAGGTCAGTGAGGAAAATCTGTACTTATCTGGGAAAATAGATGCGTCGATTCAGCCCAGTAAAATGGAAAGTCTATACGTGCTTATATTTGTGATGCAGTGCTTAACACGTAGATTATAGAAATATAAGACTCAACTGTTAGCAGACATTTAGATAGGCATCCCCCCCCACCAGTGTCTGTGAGGATGTGCAAAGAAACAAAAAACATTATGAAAACATACGTGAACATTTCATGAGACAGCTGGCAACACAGTGGAAGCATAATGTAATGTTTCCATCAAACAGATAATCAAAGTGCGTGCTGTTATTGAGATTGAAGCTATTAAGAGGGAGCTAGAAGTTTATTGAGTCCTTCGGGGACGTTAAGTGAGATGCAGATGTAAAGCAGGAGATTTTAAAAGTCTAGAAGGATGTGCATGTGTAAAGCATTGATTTAACAGTATAAAGCAGAAGAAGAAGCATCTGCTGTGTGCAGATATCCAGATGATCATCACCAGTGTCTGGGAGCATGTGCAAAGAAAACCAAAAAATATACATTATGAATGCATATGTAAACATTTAATGAGATGACATTTTCAAACAGCTGGCAACAGAGTATCAGTATAATGTAACTTATCAGACAGATACTCAAAGTGCATGCTGTTATTGTGATTGCACCTATTCAGAGAAGATTGCAGTTTATTAAGCCCGTCGGGGACATGAAAGGAGACGCAGATAAAGGCTGGAGACAGACAGTTAAAGGTGCTACATGTGGCGCTAGTATGATTAAAGAGAATACTTAGTTTTTCTGAACTGCTAAAAGACTAAACCCCATTCTGATGCTCAGTGGCTTAAACCCATTTGTCGAATCAATCGCTCTAACAAAACTCGTTCTCACTCGCTAAAACCCATTTCACACTGTGTGCACTTGGGTCGCATATGGAAGAGGAATAGGGCCACACGTGAGAAAATCTATTGAGTTCTGAGTTTAAAGTCTGAATTCTGACTTATTTTTTTAAATAAAATGAACTAATACATACTAATCCTCTTCCGTAGTTGCAACAACTCAATAAGTATACACACATTCCCAATAGGGTGATTCTTTGGCCAGCTGTCTGTGGTCTGCCTCAGCCTCACAGACGATGATGCTGAGGCAGAATACATCTTTCACTGACTTTGATTTTGCAGTTAATATTTCTTAGTGTACTGTCATGGGCTTTTCATTTTGTTTTGTTTTCTTGGCTTTTTGCAGTTGAACTACTGTATTGTTCTACAAGTGCCTAAAATGGAGGCCTTCAATATTGTATTACTTGCACTACTTTCGGTGTTTGTTGACTGCTGGTAGAACCGGCTGCTTGATAGAAATGTTCCAAAGCACAAACCTTTCTAATCTTAACTCTATCAATTGACCTGTCACCGTTTCACAGTATTAAATAAGTATGTCATACTTTGTAAGATAGCATACGGACGATTAATGGGTATTATATATATATATATATATCCCTGCCTCTGAATATTATTTTTCCTTCCAGGGGACGTGGTAGTGGAGTTTAGCCAGAAAGAGTGAGCGTCACGCATCAAAAGAACTAGTTAAATTTAGGAAATAAATTGTGGTTAAAACTTGAGGAACAAATGAGCGTTTCCTGGGTGAACGTATTTTGTTTTCCATTGGATATTGAAGTTCATAAATAAGTGTATGCCAAAACACTTATTTATGAACTGGCCATGTGGCGCTATATATATCCATGGCATCAAAAGGAAGGTTTCATTATTCCATGTTTTGTTCCCCTCTGCTTTTTTCACAAATTGCACCCTGCATACATCTGTGTTTTATGACTGAAATCTGGATGGTTTGTAGGCTAGCACTGTGCAAATGAAAAGCAAATGACAGGAAGTTAAAGAAATAGCTTATTTCACAGATTGTGCAGGCCATGCAGGCTAAACTGATAACACCAGACCCAAACCAGGAGTCCATATGAGACTAAGGACTTAAATACAAACCAATCTAACGAGGGGATGAAGTGCAGGTGGTGAGAAGCTCAGGTGAAGGGGATGAGGTGATTAGGCAGCAGAAGAGGCATGGAGCTGATTGACTGAGCAGGGAAGGACTAACGATGCTGATTCAGATCAGGGGCATGTTACACAAAACCAGGATAAGGGATTAAGCCGGGATATTCAAGTTATCCTGGATGAATTTAGCTTTGACTCTGTTGCACGAAACGAGATTGAATTAAACCCAGCCAAGTAACCATGGAGATTTATTCTTTGCGGCTAGCCTGGTCCAGAGCAGGCTAACAGCCAGGCTAAGATTAATCCTGGAGTCTCATGTGTCAAATCAGCTGCCGTCTGATCCAAAATAAACGTGTTTAACAGTTATTCCGTTGTTGGTTTCATAACCTTCTCCATGAGTCTCACATCCCTGGACCAATAACGTGGCCTATATACGTGTATAGTGTAGTTTACATTCATCACACCGGGAACACCACAATGCTTCATCTTTTTATTTTGGTGCGGTCACTGGTCAGAAGAATAAAAACATGAATAATACATTGTTTTACATATATACTTACAGCGTGTATTGAAGTCACTTACTTCTTTTTCTAGTTTTTTCCCCATTCTGATTGTTCTGTATGAACATTAATTGTACAAAGATATTTAGAATTAGACATAGCTTATACATATTTGTGCATAAAACATGTTCTCACGTTGTGAATAAGGGTTTGAAATTAAGCCTAGTCATAGTGTCCATTTCCCAAGGAACATTAATTCCCTCTGCTCACTTTTAAGGCAAAGGCTAAATAATAATACATTTTATTTATATTGTGCTTTACATGGTAGGCTACTCGAAGACACTTTACAGTAAAACCAGCACATTTATCACATAAAAACAGATACAGCAATAAAACAACCAACACATGAAACTAGCATATTAAAAACAATTAAAACACAGTGTAGCCTACAACTTTGTAAACATGTGCTGTGACTAGTAGGCTAGGTAGATATTTTTGCATCCTTCAGTCGGTCCGCTACAGTTTGTTGGGCTTTTCTCTCCGTTTGATAAGAGCCGTATTTCCCTTTCTGCATATAATATTCTTCCCCTCCTCGTTACTTTCCATTAGAAGCTGCTGCTCATTGGGTGAAACATATGACGCATGCGTCTTCTCCATCTCTGCATCAGTAAATCTGTGATCGATACCGTGGTCTATTTAAGAAAGCCGAAAACGTGCACTTATCCCAACTATCTACACCTGGCTGGACATTAGCTCCACCTGTTCATCCTGGTTATCTACACCTGGCTGGACATAGCTCCACCTGTTCATCCTGGCTATCTACACCTGGCTGGACATAGCTTCACCTGTTCATCCTGGCTATCTACACCTGGCTGGACATAGCTTCACCTGTTCATCCCAGCTATCTACACCTGGCTGGACATAGCTCCACCTGTTTATCTTGGTTATCTACACCTGGCTTGACATAGCTTCACCTGTTTATCCTGGCTCAGCAAACGTGCAACCGATTAAGCCGCGGTGAGCAGATCACACTAAGTCAAGCTGCGCTTTTTCACTTATCCTGGATATCTTTATTCTACTTCAGTGCAACAGGGCCTAGATGTAAAGATGGAAAGAAACAGGAAAAACACAGAAAACAGTCAACTTTGGTACACACCACTATAAACTGCCAACTATTGTATCAGTGGCAAAGACTAAAACCCAGACAACCAAATCATCAAATCACTGAGCACAAAAAGTCTGAGCGTGTGAAGTTCTCCTATGAGGGTTAACACCTCAATGCCTCAATCTGTACATCTTTCCATGCAGTCGCAACACCTTTGATGTTTGTTTAGCGTTCAGTCTGAAAGCGCCTATATTTCATCATCCTCTGCTGGTCAGTTGCTAGGAGCAACCCCTTCTGACACAGCGACATAGCAGCTTCACATTGAGCTCTTTATCAGATCAGGGAGCAAGTGAATATTGATCAGCAGCTTTAATCTTCTACCCAAATGCCTTTGGTTGGGGAACTATGTGTAGGTGCCTTTTTATTTTATTTTTTAAATCAGAGCTTACTTTTGATTGATGATTTCTTACTTTAATTATTTTGCTAACAAAACTAGCTAGCGTTACTTTGCCAAGTTTGGACACTTATGGGGTAACGTTCTATCAAAAATATCTGTTCAAATATAAATGATCTATTAATGTGGTCAGTTAATTTAATGATGTACAACTGTACATTTTTAATTATTAAAACAGATTCCTTGTCTCTCTGATCTTTCCAGTCTAAGAGTATTTTACTAAGCTCAAATTATTTCCCCAGTGTTGTGATACTCCCTTTTACCTTATTAATCCAGATTGCATTCTCATGGTCAGGCGGAGCAGAGCCAGATCAGCCCTAACCCTACGACTTCGACACAAAACTGTTTGATTGCTAACGTTAGCTCAAAACAGCATTCACCTGACAGCCTATGTTGTGTGATTGCTAACTTGTAGCCAGCAGTGAACAAACTTTGTTAACATCACAGAAGTCGCTTGTTAGCATCTTGTATGCTAATTGTCGCAAAGCGACGCATGCGCAACTCAAATCTGCACTAGACTCCGGGCAGTGACAAGGACTGTACCTCGAACGTTGTATCCACTTCTTATAATACAACTGTGATGTAGCTTCATCATTGTAACAATAGGTGTTATGCGAAATGCTGATTTTATTTTGAGGAACATATGCTGCTCCATATCTAGATGTGTGTAACATTGAGACAGCTGAAACATAGACTGCAAAAAAAAAAAGGCACAACACAAGTGTATTTATCTTTATTTCCTGCCAAAGTTCAATCATTAAAAAGCCTTAAATATAACTTTACAAATATAGACGGAAATACTAATTATATAAAAGGGGCTTATGTTACAGGTTCAGGTCGGTTGTGTGTGTGTGCCCACATGCATATGTCCTCAGAGAACTGAATGTGAACTCACCCCACACAGTCGTAAATCAACACCACCCACAGATTTCACCTATAAATCAGACCTGTACACGCCTGCTAACATATGATGGTTCATACATCATGGTATGTGTCAAGGTGTGTGTGTATGTGTCAAGGTATGTGTCAAGGTGTGTGTGTGTGAGTGTGTGAAGCCACAGAAGCCATGCCTTTGAGTGCTTCTTTTATAGCGGTGTCTTTCTGATCATTCTTCACTTTAACTTACTCTGTGATAACCATCCTGGCACTGATGGTTGATGGTACCTCTTTTGAGATGATATGGTGCAAACTGCCTGTGAACAAGGTCAACACAGGCATATATTGTGTGTGTGTGTGTGCACGCACAACCAGGGGCCTTATTTATAAAACTAGATTTTTAAAAGGTTTCATGTGCCAAAAAGTCAGAAATTTCATACGCAAAAACATTCTGATTTATAACACCATGCGGCGCACACCTGTACAGACTTTTATTTATTTATACATATATATATAAAATCAGTGATTTTGAGATTTAGGTGCACAGGCTAAAGCTTCATGCAGTGCCAAATCTGCCATGCTTTTGACTGGTGACAATACACAGGCCATCAGGAACTGTAGGGCTATTTATGTATTGTCCGGATTTGAGTTATATTAGCTTCATCAGGGTAATTAACCCCTGTGTGGTGTTTGGGTCTGGGGAACCCGTTTTCAATGTTTGCTAAAAGAAAAATCATGCTATTTATAATTTATGCCATTTAAAAATTCCTCTAACTCAAACTCATTAGCCTTGGCTCATTTTCTGTGAAGAACATACAAATTAACTTATTTTCAATGACTGCACATGAGACACCCCCTTCCTACACATAACCATTACATAGGAGGTGTTCGGGTCTACTGGACCAGAGTGTAATAATTATAAGTGCTATGTATCTGTGTCCGCCCCCTAACTGGGACCACTGTGTGTGTGTGTGTGTGTCTGTGTGTGTGTGTGTGTCTGTGTGCGGCAATGTTGGGCACATTTTTACGCATGGAAATTCTTTATAAATCCCAACTTTTGCGAGGAATGCAACCACCAATTTCACGCATGCTTGGTCAGTGGCTCTCCGTGTCAGATACGACGTAAAAATCACCCTTTACTGTCTTTAGGGAATGCATCGAGCAAAGCAGTATCTCTACTGTTTCAGTGTTAAATAAGTATGTAATTTATTGTAAGATATCATACGTTGTGCAAGTTATTTCCTAAGATAGCATACAAACCATTAATGACAATATGTTAATATATATGTATATCCCTGCCTCTGCAGAATTATTTTTTATCCTTGGTTCGGACAAATTGTATCCAATTGTAATTGTGATCAATAATACTTCACCAATAGACCACTTCTTATATACCTAAAATAGAAGTATTTCAACTAAGTAAAGCTGTAACGTGAACAGTCCATAGTGCCATAGACCAATTAAATCTGGGCAGCAGTTGCCGGTTGTATTTAACAGCTACAGAGCTCCGGGACACCGGCTCCCAGCGGCAGATGGTTGGCCGCCAATAGGTGACTGTGAGCTGGCTACAGGCACCGCCAGATGCTGGTCCTTCCAGGGGCCGTGGTAGTGGAGTTTAGCCAGAAAGAGTGAGTGTCACGTGGCGACAACAGTTAAGTTTAAGCATCAAAACATCTAGTTAAGTTTAGGAAAAATATTGTGGTTAAAATACCAGGAACAAATGAGCGTTTCCCAGGTGAAAGTGTTTTGTTTTCTATTGGATATTGAAGTTCATAAAGAAGTGTTTTGGCATGACTGGCCGTGTGGCACTAAATATCCATGGCATTAAAAGGGAGGTTTAATTCTTCTATATTTTGGTCCCCTCTACTTTTTTCACAAATTGCACCCTGCATACAGTACATATGTGTTTAATGAAATCTGGATGGTTTATAGGCTAGCACTGTGCAAATGAAAAGCAAATGACAGGAAGTTAAAGAAATAGCTTATTTCACAGTTTGTGCAGGCCATGCAGGCTAAACTGATAACACCAGACCCAAACCAAGAATACATATGAGACTAAGGACTTAAATACAAACCAATCTAACGAGAGGATGAAGTGCAGGTGGTGTGGAGGGCAGAGAAGCTCAGGTGAAGGGGATGAGGTGATTAGGCAGCACAAGAGGCATGGAGATGATTGGCTGAGCAGTGAAGGACTAACAATGCTGATTCAGAGCAGATGTGTAGATGGAAAGAAACAGGAGGAAAAACTCTGCAAACAGTAAACACAATCCTTTTAATATTAAACCGACAAATCATCAAGCCATCTAAGAACACACATGAATAAAAACTTTGGTACACACCACTATAACCTGCCAACTATTGTATCAGTGGCAAAAACTGAAACCCAGACAACCAAATCCTCTTAATCATTCATCACAAAAAGTCTGAAGGTGTGAAGTTGTCCTAAGAGTGTTAACACCTCAATGTGTCAAACATAGGCCAATTCATGAGTCATCAGTCAGCTTTTTCAGCCACTGATGTCAGGTGAGAAGGCTATAATTTGGAAATGGCGTTCCGGGATAACAATAAAAGATGTTGGATGGGGTTGAGAACAGGGCTTTGTGCAGGCTTTTCCCCTAAAATGCACAGACTTAAGACAAGGCAGCGTAATGTTTTGAAGGTTTACAAAATGAAAACGACTACAACAAAAGTGTCTCGAGGCAAGCAGGTAAAGACTAAAATAAAACTCCCAAAACAATACGAACAACGCTAAACAGGGAGAGACCCAAGAGACCCAACTCTGAATTCTGGGAGAACAGTGCTCTAGTGGGACAATACGGCACTAAGAGCTCTTCAAGATGGTGCTTGACCATTTAGAGATTTGTAGGTCAGGAGAAGGATTTTAAATTCAATCCTGGATTTTACAGGAAGCCATTGCAGAGAAGCTAATACAGGAGAAATATGATCTCTTTTTTTAGTTCTTGTCAGAACACATTCTGGATCAGCTGGAGAGTCTTAAGGGACGTATATGAGCATCCTGATAATAAAGAATTACAGTAGTTCATGGACTAGTTTTTCAGCATTGTTTTGAGACAGGACGTTCCTAATTTTGGCAATGTTAGAAAATGAAAAAAGGCTATTCTTGAGGTTTGTTTTAGATGGGCCTTAAATGATATATCCTAAACAAAAATAACTCCTAGATTTCTGACAGTGAAATCAGAGCTGGAGTCCAGGGCAATACCATCCAGGGTAGCTATATCTTTAGATAGGGTGTTAAGGGCCCAGCACAATAACTTTAGTTTTGTCTAAGTTTAACATCAGAAAATTGTAGGTCATCAATGATTTTATATCACGCCTGACTGAAGTTTAGCCAACTGACTGGCTTCGTCTGGCTTGATTGATAGATATAATTGGGTGTCATCCGCAAACGATGAAAGTTAATCGAGTGTTTCCTAATAATATTGCACTAGAGGAAGCATCTATAAGGAGAAAAGAATGGTTCCAAGCACTAAGTCTTGTGGAACGCCATAGCTAACTATAGCGTACTTGGAGGATTTATCGTTAACATTAACAAATTGAGATTGATCGGATAAATATGACTTAAACCAAATTAGTGTGATTCCTTTAATGCCAACTAAATGCTCTAGTCTCTGTAACAGTATGGTATGGTCAATGGTGTTGAATGCAGTACTAAGATCTAGTAAAACAAGTACAGAGACCTTTGTCCTTTACCTTTGTCTGCAGCAGTTTGGTCATTAGTAATGCTATGTAGAAAATCACATAACTAATTAGTGACTACCTTCTCAAGGATCTTGGAGAGAAAGGGAAGGTTAGCTAAGAGCTGAGGGTGAAATTTTTCAGGAGAGGTTTTATCACAGCTACTTTAAATGACTGCGGTACATAACCAGTTAATAGAGACATATTGATCATGACTAGTAATGGAGTGTTGACCACGGGTAACGCTTCTTAAAGTAGCCTTGTTGGAATGGGGTCTAAGAGACAGGTAGATGGCTTAGCTGAAGAGACCTTTGACATTAATTGTTGAAGGTCTAAAGGATAGAAGCAGTCTAAGCACGTCAGGTCTTGTCGTTCTTTCTATTGCTACTGCGTTTAAAGGTGAACCATTAGAAATTGAGGGCAAAAGGCAATGAATTTTATCTCTAATTGATATAATTTTATCATAAAAGAAGCTCATAAAGTCATCACTACTCAGAGCTATAGGAATAGATGGCTCAATAGAGCTGTGACTCTCTGTCAGCCTGGCTACAGTGCTGAAAAGAAACCTTGGGTTGTTCTTATTTTTCTTCTTTTAGTGATGAGTAATAGTCTGATTGGGCATTTCTGATGGCCTTTCTTTACATTTTCAGACTGTCTGGTCAATCTAAAAGAGATTCTTCCAGTTTGGTGGAACGCCATGTACTTTCAAGTTTTCGTAAGATTTGTTTTAATTTGTGAGTTATACCAAGGTGCTAGTTTCCTTCATCATCTTCTTTTTGAGAGCAACAGAGTCTAAAATCGTCGGTAGGCAGGTCATAGCACCAGCTACAAATCACACCGTCGTCTGAACTATGATTGTACTGAATGAAGAATTCCCTTTATTTGATTTAATGCTGATAGCACAAACCATGATACTAGCCCTTGGAGTTATTGTTATTCTTATTGTCGTGTGAGTCTACATATTAAGTTTAGTTTTTTGAGCACTATACAGTATGTTGTATGTATGTGTCAGGCAATACTTTATGTAGAAATGGGCGTTCAGATGCAAAGCAACTTTGCATTCCCAGCATCATGTGACCTTTAAATTATGTATGTCATTATTTTTTATTTTTGGGAAATTGATATGATTTGGTTTTAAAATGTTTGAATTTAGATTTTCTATAAATTTAGTGAAGCCCTATCTGATTAACCTGATCTGGGAATCCTAAAATTATTGTAAGTATTATACCCCCTTGGAAGTGTTAATGTTATATTTCTTTACAACATTGAATCAGCTTTATTGGCACAAGTACATGCACACAAGGAATTTTTTCTCTCATTGTTCTCAATGTACACAGAAGGAGATTAAATAGATCTGTTCCCTGACTTGTGCTCTTCAATCACCTCGCTCTGAGCGTTCTTTTGTTATCATGACATAGGCTACATTTACATTGCTACGTTTTGGTTTAAAAACTATTATCTTTTGGTACGTTTCCCCCTCTCATTCCCCCTGCTCTGGCGTTTGGGAGCCCCTAAACCGGAGACATTTGAGAACACTTCTGACCCCGCTTTGGTTTTGAATCTCCGGGGTTGTGTTTCAGACTCAACGGCCGCAAACGGAGACCTTTGGCAACACCAACGGCAAAGTTTCGCCGACCTTATCGTCCATAACGTCTCGTTCTCTCAGACATACCGTGCTGAAAAAAACATTTCTCTCAGTGAAAATGTCCCCATTCACGTCACTTCCTGTGGGAATCAGACGTGGAAAACTCGGGCTTGCCTTGCCTTACAGAGTCGCCCAGTTGGTTACGTTTGATGTAGGTGACTTTGGTTCACTGAAAATATTTTTTTAAAAGGGTTACATTTCTGTGTATTTGCTAAGGGTGTGTATTCTTCTATCAGCAAACATCCGCTAAGGTCACCGGTAAATCTACTACCACATTGTGTTATTTACTGTATCTGCAGTATACTGTCACACCACGTCCATTAAGCAATTTAACACCTGCTCGAGCCATCTCGTAAATGTGACTTCATATTTCACATAACCCTGACATTTTACGCCCCTCCACACACGTATGTAGTGAGTGCTGCAGGCATTTTGTAGACGCACGTGTACGCAGGTGTACACACCCAGGAGAGACATTATAAGAGGAGACATTAATCAAAGAACACACACACAACAGCAGAAATAAAGTCGGCTTTTATAGTGTAGAGTCAATACATTTGAACTCCTGAACCTGCCGTCTAATTATAGGACTGTGAAACGACAGGCAGAGGCAGTATTAGAATGTAAATCCTGCTGTGTAAGAGGGAGAAAGTGTGTGTGTGTGTGTGTGTGTGTTTGTGCGAGAGCTTTATCCCTATCTGCAGGGTTCCTAATACAGGCAGCGCTCAGCGGTGGCCTATCGTTGGCAGAAATGACAACCGGCTCTGTCTTGCCCTGCAGACAACACGTGCTGTCTCCCTCTCTTTCTTTCCTCCCTCACACCTTTCTTTCCCTTTTTTTTAGTCTTCCTTCTCTCAGTGTTGCCATCTTTAACTGTCTCTTCCCCACTTCTCGCCACCCGCACCTATCCGTCACTTGCTCTCTCTTCTTTAACTTTTATGCCTTTTGTCCAACACTTTTTATTATTCTGTGTTTTATTTAACAGCCTTATCTTCCCTCTCTTTTTTTCTCTTAATTTGCAGCCTTGACATTTCTTTAGCTTGGATTTTAAAGACATTAACCCTCATGTTGTCCTCTGGTCAAATTGACCTGTTTTCATATATCAATTTTCTTTTTAATTTCCCAAAGTAACATGATTAATTCCACACAACGCTCTTTGGCAAGTACAAATCTCTACTTTCAAACATGAGGTATAATTTCCTATAAATGAGGTTTATTGACCATACATTGCAAAAATAATTGTAAAACTATAGTTAATAAGTTAAAAAAAACATCAAAAAAGTGACAAACATTGAAAAGAAAATTCTAAAATCGATAAACAGCCTCAACAAAAGTGTTTTCAACAAGTGATTTTCAATTTTGATGGGAAGACAACACAAGGGTTAAGCCAGAGTTTTATTGATTTGAATGAAGTCATCGATTCCCTACGTGGCAGCTGATGCACAAGGTTTGACGTAAGAGAATCATTCACTTCTTGGCAGCTTTTATTTTTTTATGTGTAGAGTTAGAAGTGAAAGGGTTATTTTGGCACCTCGGTAAAAGTCCAGTTCATTGTTTTCATAGACAAGGTAAAGTGACTCACAGTCAGAGCACTTCCAAGCCTTGGATCGGCTATAAACTCTCTCTGATGAATCATCAAACCAAAAGATAAAAGATTCGTTCATCACACAGATTTCTGTAATAAACATCCAGTGTTAATAATTCCAAGTTTGCTTGAACTTATTCTGTCAATGCAGTGCCATCTGGAATGATTGGAGACTTGATTTTTTTCTTTCTTTTTAATCTAATCTGAATAGCTGCACCAATGATTACATTTATTTCCCCTGCTACCCTAACCTTGGTCCTTCAAGTGATCAACACATACATGGTTATTTTTGAAAAACGGAGACATTTACCTTCATTTGTGCCCTTCGTTTCCACGCAAACGGAGAATTTTCCTCTCAAAACTAGTCTTTCTACAAACTCCTTCCAGAGTGGAGATTTCTGAAATCTTCTTTTGCACTTTTGCATGTAAACTGAGAGAAAACAAAGATATAGGCAGCCGAGGAAGTGAGGAAGACGAGAGAGAGGAAGTGATTCGTTCTGTTGCTATTTTCGGGATTCTGATTGGCTAACGTGGGCTTCTCGTTACACTGCCACCTACAGGTTTGGCATGCTCTTTACGGCATCATGGGCATATATACACACAGGTACGTGCACGATGTTATTTTTGAAACCGCAGAGGTTTCAAAAATGCCCGTTTATGAAAAAAGCCGCCCACGTGTAAACGTAGTCTAAATTGCAAAGTTGCCTAACTCAGGTTTCAACACATCTATTTCTTTAGAAATGACACTGGTTAAGAAATTGAGCCATATTCTTTAAATATGAAAGTAACAATCAAACAAGTTAATATGTCAATATCAACCCACTCAGCCAAAATAAAAACTCAGCTATTTGTTTCAGTTCTTTATTAAAATCATCTTTTTACTTCTGTCCTGCTTGCAGTGCAGCACAGTATTGTCACTGTCCCCACTGGTGGAAGAATGTCTTACCACCTTTGATGTGTGTGTGTGTGTGTGTGTGTGTGTGTGTGTGTGTTGTCATGTAATTCTGACAGTGTGTGTATGTGTGTGTGGATCTGTGTGGGTGAGGTGCTGACAATAAAGTGGAGCACAACTAGCCATGATTCCGTCACAGTCAATACAGCAGTATTAATACAAGGCCTTGAGACATTGTTCAGAGGTGTACAGGCAGAAACTGTGGACGCGTTTCCACTGCAGGCTAAAACTGGGCTCACCAGGGCTGCGGGCCGGTAAATGCTTCATATCTTACTAAACGTGAGGTTTGAAAATCCTCCTTCCATCCTTCAACCATACTGACTGATCATAAGCACATAACAGCGCAGTATGGCCAGGAGGGTGATCTCTTATCTCAGGCAGTGTTTCCAAGTTCCTAGCCAATGACGTGTGCAGGATCATTGTTGTCCATTTAGGAATAAAAGTCTGTAGATGCGATTATCAAAAGAAAGCCCTGGTTGGGCCATTTTTGGCCTAAGTGGAAACCACACTAGCGAGCAGCTTTAGCCCTGCCCCTGACATGTGTCATATTAGCTTTACCAGTTTTGTAAAATTAAGAATGAAACAGTGTGTCTGTTGTGTATAATTTTTTTTTTATCTCCTTTGTTTTTTTTTTATTTTTGTTTTTTTTACAGCACAGCAGCTTGGCAGATACAACACACTATGTAAGTTTATCAAAGTCCTTATATATACCGTACAGGTTGGTTGGCAGGGGTAGCTGTGCATGTTTTTGTATAGTAATACAGCTACTAAGAGATGCAAAAAAAAGCCTGTGCTGCTCGCTACATTGTGTTTCAAAGAGGTCACCGTGCTCCAAGGTCTGACGCAGAACCCCAAAACAGGGCCGAGAATGTGACCCCCTACATAAGTGAGTTGTGGTAAAAGCTGCTGTATCCATAAAAGGTTTAATTAGTTGTTAATCTATAGCCCAAACCAGAAATAAAGGCCCCTCTGGGTAGACAAACACACGCCACCACTGCTACAGTGACACGGTCGTAAGACACTCGCGCGCCCCTCCACGTGGTCACTCATGTTGAAATCTTAGCGTCAGCTACAAGTAGATAGCTAATGGAGGCTAATGGTTGGTCTTTAGTGAGCAAAAACACAGTTACATACTGGTCTCTGTTTTCGCTGGAGGGTAGGGAGCTGGGCAGGAGGTTCGAGACAAGGAGAGACAGACAGACAAAAAAAAGACATTCATTGAGATAATACCAAAAATTGAGTAGACAAACTTATATAACATAGATCTTAGTGCCTTGAAATATACTATCATATATATTTATATATATTTTTTTTAGTTGAAATAAATATATCCACAAATACTCTTCTTTTTTTTTTTTTTTTTTTTAAACAGACCAGCTTTACAATTGCAGACACGCAGCAACACAACGGATCAAATATGAGAGAAAAGAGGTGAGGGGGGAGAAGGAAAGATAGGTGGCTGTGTCTCCGGGGAAACGCCCAAGCATTGTGTTCACCCCGCCAGCAACTAGCTGCTGTGCAGGTTACGCTAGCTCGCTGACGCTACACAGCAACAGCCACAGCAAGACAAAAACGCCTAAGTGGTCGGGCTAAAGCCAACTTTTCAGAGGCAAAAGTAGGCAAATTCTGTTAGGTCACGGAGATTGTTTGTACTTGGGGCAACAGACTTGAGTTGCTTGCAGTGTGAATGCACAGAAACACATCACACTCAACCTTTTCCGGCTTTTGTTGGAATTTGTGAAAGTTGATTGCTGATTTTAACAAGCAAATCACTAAACCGCCTCCAGCTTGGGCTAATACAGTCAATCTTTGTCGAAGAAAGTAATCAAGAATTTCCCTGTTGTCAATGAATATGAGGGAGTATGTGTTTTTAACACATAACATTTATATTACTATTGAAATGGACTTGGAATGAAAAACAATATCCATAAATATAAAAATACCAAGATGCTAAACAACAATTTTCTCTATCACTACCCACCGCCACAAATTATATATGATAAATAAATATAGTTTTACAGACAAACTCTACACAAGAAGTTTTATGTTTAAAACTCTTTTTGTTTTCTTCAGCTGAAGTAAATTATGGCTCAGATGCAGTTCCAGGCAAAGAAGAGCTGACCAGACTGTTATGGGCGAAGATGGCTGAGGCGTTACGACCGACTGAAAAAACACAAAGGCTTTGTGCCAGCGGTTCTTGCCTCTTCACTAAAAACTCCATGTCCAGTGTCCTGACGCTAGATTCTAATGTTGATGGATGTACGTAGCTACTCTAGCTAAGTGCTTGGCATCGGAGTGTCACTGCTGGTGTCAGCTCGGTCATGGATTAAAAAGCTGTAGCTCTTGATTACACATTTACAAGGTGAGAAACACTTACATTTTTTTTAATAATAATCGCACAGGAGTTGCTATTGTGTCTTTCATACACAGTAACTCAGATGTAGCACTTCTTCAAAACAGTCTCATCCGCTAGCTAGCATTCAACATAGCCTCTTTGACATCAAAACGGCACTCGCATTAGAGCTAAATGCTCACTGATTGAGTTCCTCCCTGTCCGAATACACTGTCTTCATAGCATGAGGCTAACCTCAGACATGTTGAGGAAAAAGACATACCTTTATACTTAGACTTTACACAAAACATTAGGCAGAAACTATTACCATAAGGGGCCGATCACACCAAAAAGCTGCCACTATGGCAACAGGGCGTTCAACTTTGATTAACGGGAAAAAAACAATGGATTCAAGCAGAGAGAGAGCAGCACAATTAGCTGTCTGCAGGCTAATATGGTAGTTGGAAATTAGCATAAGCAATAAACACGCTAATTAAAGTGTTAACAGTGACCATTTACAGCTAGTTAGTCAGTAAAGCCCAGTATAGTAAAACTAATAAAACTTATTTTTATTGTGATGTATAAACAGTATTGTGTACATGCTAACAAAGAGGAAGCTAGATGCTGTCATCTACGGGCATCAAAACAGGAAGGAAGTGGTAAACCCCACCTCTTGATTGATTGGATGGGCTGCCTTTGGCAAAGTTTTGCTAAAACAATGATTATTTTGAACTTTTATGCATCTGAAACTGCTAGGAACACGCAATGCACGGCACAAGAAAGAAGGAACACAATGATTTTGCTGGCACCGCGTTGTGATTGACCCCAAAATCTATTGTAAGTAAAGTGTAAGTATGTATATCCCTGCAACAATCTTTCAACGTGTCTTGCCACATATCTCCTGCTTGGTAGCAAGCAGACCTGGGTTAATTAGTAGTCTTTGCACCAATTTGACCGCCTGCAGGGGAAACATAATCTCAAAAATCTCTGTTTCATACTATTTGGCGGCACCTATGGTGATAAGCGATAATTCCAGGCGTGTTTCTGGATCTCACTTAACAGTGTTGCCTGTGTGACGTCAGTTAGTTTGAGTTGAAGAGCGATTCTGTTGTGTTAGCTCTGCCTACCCTCTCTGGCAGACGCACTGCTGGGTGACAGAAAACGTGTCACTCACTGTGTGTGTCTTGGGATTTCTCCTGGGAAAGTCACCACAGACACCCAGTTTGTAATACAAATGCTAGGGCTTGTGTTACCTTTCGGCCATATTTATTTTAATGAAAATATTCAAGCTTATTACTTACATCAGCAAGTTTTGCATACCGTTGCTTATGTCAGGCTACATTAACAATGAACTGAAGTCAACTCTCTTCATACCTCCCAGTGTCTTAATTGTTGTTGTAGCACACCTTATGGCAGCTGACATTACATTCAGTCAAATACAGGGAGGAAAAAGACACCTGCCTGTTTATCCACCATTGTCGTAGTTAGGTAGTTGAGAGAACGTTTCATGTGCAGCTTGAGTAGTATGGCACAGGGCTTACAGTGTATTAGACTTAATACATGACTGGATATATAGAACACAATAACAACAACAACAACTACAACACAGAAATAAAGTAAAAGTTTCAAAGTATAAAATTGTAACATGAACAGAGGGTGAATAATGTATTGCTCAACATAGAGAACAGATCGATTGACTTGTTTAGGCGCACATCCTTGCATGTGCATGTGTGCAAGTGTTTGTGAGTGGGTATTTGCATGTGCACATATTTGGGTGATGGAATACTCTGCAAGATCAAAGGAAACATAGCAGCTAACGTTGTACAGATTGATGTTGAGTTCTACTTAAGTTTGGCACTCAGCTTTTCATTAAGCCAGTAGAATATCAGTCACAGTTGACTTACCCTGTTGTCAAGAATACAAACACAGAAAAGCACAGACACACAGAATAATCACATCAAGGAGAGGAGCCAAGAGGGGAGAGGAGATGACAAGAGATGAGGAGACAAATAACGTTAACAAGGTGGGAAAGGAGGTAAAGCAGAGAAAGAGGTAAAAGAGGGTAGGAAGAGAGAAAAAAAGGGGGAAATGATAAGGCAGAATAAAAGAGGCCAGGAGATGGTGCATGGGTAACAGAGAAGACAAGGTGGTTGTCACACTCCTCTCCCTCGAAACAAGAAGGGTGATGATCATACAAAACAAAAGTGCCTTGGAAGGGTGTCACAGTTCTGCGGGGGTGTAAACAGTTTGTTAAGGAAAAAGGAAAATAGGGGTAAGCGATTTGTTTAAGGGACAAATATAAGAACACTGTTCTGTGTTAAAGGCTTCTGAGAGCAGTAGGTATACACTACTACAAAGTTCCTGAGCCCTCAGTAAGCATTAAGAATCATCTGAATACAAAGTACTGCTCTACTTCAACATCTCTTACTGTCTATAGCAAAGGCGTCTCCTTCAGTTGTACCACTTTTAATGTCTGATTTGCTTTTAGTGTATTTGTTGTTAACCCAGTTCAGAATGCAAGATGGTGCTCTGGTTGTAGTCTTTCACATACTGAGAGGGACGAAAGGAAAAAAAAACAGTTAGCACAAGATTGCTGCCGTTTTCCTCTGGTTTGTTTCCTTCTTTCTTTCTTTGTGCACAATTTTAGGAAAGGGCTCAGTGCGTACACTGTACTGACCTGGCTGCACACCCATGTTTGCTGGAGGGCAGATTCCGATCACCTGCTTAGCCTCAGCCTCGTAGGGCTCTCTTATGACTTTTCATATCTTGTTGAACTTCAGACTTCGCTCTCCACACTAGAGAAATGGGCTGAGCCCCTTCGTGAGCAAAGGCTCTTGGCTTTGAGGGGTAAATGAGGAGACTGAGGGAACCTCTGGGGCTGGGGTACAGAGCGCAACCTCTGGTACTGTAGTTTTGCACTTGCCGAAGCCATGGAGGAGGGCTGGGGTGCCCCTGGGGTGGAGGAGACCACAGAAGGAGAGGATACAGAAGAGGAAGAGGTAGGGGGAGGAACATGGATAGGGTGAGATGAGGACGGAGGAGCTGGAAGGGCAGGAAGCGGGGGTGGCAAGTTTGGTATGAGGCTTGGAGGTGGGGACGATTGTCGTCCTCGATCTCGATCCCTCTCTGTTCTCTGGGTCCGCTGCTGGATACTGAGGTTTGACTGGCTGGCAGATTTGGACGGATTCTGTGAGCGATCAGGTTTGGAGGAGGATGAGGATTCCTGTTTGGGCTTCAGGGGCCCACCAAAACTCTGGCTTTGCTGGTACAGCTCTTCCTGGCTTCGCGAGGTTACGCGGGCCCATTTGGAAGAATGGGAGTGCGGATGGTGCCGGGGAGAATGACAGGAGGAACAAGCAGCGTGCCCTCTGCCCTTTTCCTTTGACTTGCGTTTGCTCTTCTTCTCATCCTGCATGTGGAGTTTGTCCACGGACCAGTATCGTCGAGGAGGTGGTGGTGTGAGAGGAGGCGGGGGCCACTGCGATCCCGATCCCCACCCTCTCTCTCCTCCACGACCTCCACCAGACCCCCATCCACTTTCGGCTGTCCCCCACCTCTCTCCTCGCTCCAGAAACAGATCATCTCTACTGTTGATGCTGCCGGCTTTCTCCCTGGAGGGGTAGGTGCTGAAAAACCAACCACCCCCGCCAATCCCTCCCACTGCCCTGCCTTCACGATCCTCCCAATACCTCTCGAACTTTCCAAACTCTCCCGAAGAACCGTCATCATCAGAATATATCCCGACTACCTTATCACGTTCCCGCTCGTCATCGGACATTGTCCCTCCTCCTCCACGCCTCTTTCCACGACCTGCTTTCCTCCTCTCCAGCTCAAACTCTTCTCCCTCACACTCTACTTCAGACCCCCACTTGTGGAAAGACAACCCCTCCTTGGAGTGAATCTCACCTCTTCCATCGCGTCCTAGCAATGGCCTCCTCTCGCCTTCCATTCCTACAGCATCCCTGTCTGAACTTTTACTCTTCCTCCTTTTAGAGGAGACAGGCAACAAGGGCAGAAAGGCAGATGGAATGGTGACTGAGGACGGGTTGACCCCTCCCCAGAACTTGACAGACGTCGAAGGCTTAGCACTCGAGCTAGGATAGTGCTTGCTGTTCCTTCGTCTGGTTTCTCTTTCTTTTCCTCTGCTCTCTTCCCCATCATCCCTCTCTTTCTCTTCTCTTTCCTTCCTCTCCTCTTCACCTGAGATGTTCCATCCATAGCTTCGTATCGAGCTTTCACTCTTTTTCCGAAAAGACTCTCGCCTCAGGGGTGGGTATGAAGGGTAATCTGCGGTCCCTGATTTGAGTTCCTCCCTTTTTTCAGCATCTCCTCCCTCCTGCATTGACCTCTTCCGCTCTCTCTTCTTCACCTTATCGTCTTTCTTCCTCTTCTTTGCTTTGCGACGCTTTCGCTCCCTTTCTCTCTCCCTCTCCTCCCTCTTCTTCTTCTTTCGCCCCTTCTTCCTCCTTTTCCTCTCCCGTTCCCTCTCTTTGTGGTGTCTCTTATCCAGTCTACTAACTGTTCCATCTCCCCGGCTTGTTGCTCCTCCCCTTGCTCGTTCTCTCTCTCCCCATGATGCCCACCACTCCTGTAACTGGGCCAGCTGGCTGCCTGTTCTCTCTCTGCCATAATCTTTTTGAGGGCGGGGCTTCCTGGGTGGGATTGGTGGAGGTGGCGGGCTGCATGGCAGCGAGCGCGATGACATGCGACGTGAACGAATCTTCTTCCGTGACCCTAAGAGGAGGCTAGACTCCTCTGTAAGCAGATCTGAGTCATAGTCGTCATCGACCGTAAAGTCTCGGTCCCCTGCTCGATACCGGAAACTCAACGAGGAGTTGTAGGAGCTGTCACTGGAGCAAGAAACGGGGAATTTGACCGAGACAGTGAGACAGATGACGAAGAAGAGGATGAGGTTGATGTAGAGGAAGAGGAAGAGGATGAGGCACTGGAGCAGGAGGAGTAGAAACGGCATGGGGAGGATGGTGTAGTAGGCGTGTGTGTTGGGGTGGACAGGGGAACAGGCATAGGAGGAGGTGGAGGACGTCGCCCTCTTCTTCCACCTCCATCGCTTGCTCCATATCTCCCACCTCCTCGTCTCCCCAGAGGGAGTATATTCTCATACAGGGGACCTCCTAAGCTTTTTTTCCTTGCCTGAGTGAGGCTTCCCCGTCGCCAGAAAGGAGGCCTTCGTGGCGAACATGGCATCAGTGGAGGTGGCTTGGAGATTAAGTGCCCTGGGCCTTGTTGGGGGCCTTGTTGGAGGCCTTTAGAAGGTGGTCGTGGCATTCCTGAGGCTTTGGGGCCTCGCGGATTAGCTTTGGGAGTCTGCTGGGGACCCCCTGTCTGTTGGTCAGAGGTAACTCCTAGCCCCTCTGGATCTATAGGCCCATAGTAGCGCTTATATTCATCTAGACTTGTGTCACCCCCTCCCCCTGCTCCACCTGCCACTTGCAGGCTCCAGTGCTGTCCAAGGTTTGGCTGATACTGTGGGACCTGAAGTTCAGTGATCCCTCCTGCTATCCCCCCAACACCTACTCCTCCACCACTGCCTCCGCTCATGACTTTCTCTGGCTTTGACCTGTTCCAGCGATCAACAACAGCAAGTCTGCGGTCATGGCGAGGCAGGAAGGTGGAGCAAGGCATGGGGCCTTCCAGTAAGGGGCTGTTGGAGGGTCCCAGAGCCATTGCTGAGTGTCCTATAGTTGGTGGTGATCCGGGTAACATGGTGGTATAGGTTGGCCCTTGTTGTTGTTGTTGTTGTTGGTGGTGGTGCTTTTGCTGCTGTTGCACCATGGCAATGGCAGCCGTGTTATTTACTGTGGCTGTAACGAGGTGTTGAGATCCAGCAGGCATGGTGCTCATTGTGGTCATGGTGTGGTATTGGGGCAAGGAGCTTTTACTACCACCCGGTGCCATCTCATCTTCAAACTGGCAGCAACTGTACATCCCCTGGGGGGAGAGATAAAAGATTGTAAATAGACGTGCAGGCTGCCAAGTATGATAATAAGGAACAATGTTTGTAAGAGAGAGAAATCCTATAGAGCAGTTTTGATTTGATACCTACACTGTAAATAATGGCTGTGAAATCTACAGTTATTTACGTTTGATTTAACAGTACCATTACTGTATAGGATTTTTACAATAGAAAGCTGTAAAGTTTACATTACAACCTTGTCAACATGACAAAATCACAGTAGTCTAAGTATTACAGGGGAAATCCCAGTAAGCAATGCATTACTGTAAAAGAAAAATCACAATATAGCCACTATAGTACTGTAAATAGTAAAGTAAACTACTGTATTTTTACTTTTTATCTTATGCTGTGTTTAATTGTTTTGTATTTTACAATGAATACATAAAATACTGTAAATGGAAGTATATTACCTTTACTGTAAAAAGAATTCACAGTAACTTGCTGGCCAATTGTTGCCAATAAGTTACTGTAAATTTTACGTTAAATTTGTTACAGTGTACACAAACTAGATGAAAGCTATCTTTAGAATAATGTGTGTGTGAAAAGTATCATTGTTCCAGCCTTTACTGGTTTTGTCAGATTAGCAAATGCAGATGCATTTAAATATGTTTTCCACCGATTGTATGTCCCTTAGTACCCAAAAGTTGTTATGATGCCCACAAAAATCTGTTTTTACGCTAAACTGTGGTCACCATAGTGTTGCATAGTAGTGTTTCCCCACAAATTACCAGACTGTCTAAACACTCCTGGTTTTTCTAGTAGGTTTGGAAAGCTCTTGTCGTTATAATATTGTACTACTGTAAAGACACTTACAATAGTCTGTAGCTGTAAAACACAATACAGTTGCAATATTTGGAGCCTTCTTATGTCTTGATAAATTTCAATAGCTACCGTACCTCACAGAGGATCCAGTTAAACCTGTGACAGTAGGCTGCATGAACAGAGGCTTTATATCTGTCTGGGTTACAACTTATGTATTTTTATTCATCCTCTATCCACCCTATTTTCTATCTTGATTCAGTACATTGCACAACCACCGACTGTGTAACTTTGTCGGCTTGACACATTTACCAGTTTGAAAAGAAGAAAATAATCTATCTTTATTCTGTCTTTCAGCATGTTGGGAAATCGCTTTAGGATGTTTCCCTCTACCTCTGGTTCTCTGTGTCACCACACCTCCTATAAAGGCAGGCAGCAGGGAGTGCTGACCATTAAATATTAATGAGTGTTTTGGAGAAACTTTGGACCGAGTTTACCGAGCTTCTTGGAGGGTCAATTTTCGCACTATCAAACCAAACAGAGCTTTCAGCAAAGAAAACATCACTCAGCTGGAATAGGACTATTTTTTCTCCAAACGCACGCTGAAAAGTAATTGTAGAGGGAGGTATGCGTAGGAGTATACAGCTTCTGGAGAAGAGTAAAAACAACAGGGGAGAGTAAATGCTACATAACCTATTTTGCCACTGTGCAAATAAAACCATAGGTGAAAGAGGCTTAATATGAAGAGAACCCCATTCTCTTTCTCTAGCTTGCCCACTTAACCGTAACCCAACAAGGTTCTTGTCTTTTCAGACAGTCAGTCTTTTCTTTCCCCAGTGCACAAATTAAGTTCAAAATGTTTATTTTCTTTGAAATTACGATTGATTCATTTAATTAGGACAATGCACATTAATCAACCTTTCTGTAAATGCGCCAGTGTTAGCCATTCGGCTAATTGTCAACTGTAGTCCTAGCTACCTAGCATGCATGTCTTTATGGTGGGAGGAAAAACCTACGCAAACACGGGGAAAACATGCAAACTCCACACAGACAGACCCTACCAAAGTAGAGTTTTCTGCCATCACAAAGTTAGATATTTTAGTGGCAACAAAAACAGACCTCATTCCAGTTACTTAACCTTCAGAGTGGGCTGCGCCGTTCTTCTCTGGTGTTTGTGAGCAGAAACACTTCCTAAAAGCCTCATTTAAAAAATAATTTTTAAGGTGCCCTTTCACACTAATTTCATTACTTTGGGGTAATGTCTGAAGTTCTACCATGGACTCGGTAACCTTGGTTACCTTGTTTCAAGCCATCCTAGCATGGTATGGAAAGCCTGCAGGAAGATCAGCTCCATTTGGGTCAGTTCTCATTAATATTCAATGAGCTAAGCCGCCTGACTCTGATTGGCTAACCGCTAGCCAATGAGAACCTGGCTATCAGCAGCCTTTACCCAGCGCAACTGGGAGAGCTCATGAATAGTAATGAGCTCAGCCAACATGACGTCAGACTGACCAGCTGTTGTGATTGGTCTGATTTCTCCTCTTATTTCTTTTCATTGGCTAGAGCTGACAGAGGAGGTAGCAGTTTATCTTCACATTCACCACATAACACACACACACATATGGACATAACATATTTCAAAAATGCAAGTAAAACAGTTTTGTGTGGCAGGGCACCTTTAAACCAAGTGACGAGTGACCTGCCAGTGCAGTAAGATTAGTCAAATCATTTTCCCAAAAGAAGTGAATTTGTATTAGTGTCTGTATTTGTCTGTGTGAATACATTTTAGGAATTTACATTTTAGAGTTAAAAATAGCTTTTTGTAATGAAGGAAAAAGTTAAGCTAAGTTTCATCTTAGCAGCAAAATCCAACAATGTTTGATTTGAATAAAACATGAATGAAACAGTGTACATTACTAGCTCCTCATTACATCTTTTTAAAGTTTAATCCCCAAGCAGAATTAATCAATTACACAATCAAGTGAGATGAGCAACGCTACCTCTACTGTGCCTGTGTGCTCTTTCTCCGCTACCTTTTAGTATTTACACCTCCCTGTGGATAGATGGGACTCAATTAGCAGTCCTGGGGAGAGCAATGTAAATCACAAAGACTATTATTCTTCCAATGTGTAGATGATTCATAATATCTATCAATATCTGTCACATCTTAATGACAAAATGTGTGGGGCCTAGTGTAAATCTCTGTTCCCCAACGGGACAGAGATCTGATGGAGAGACTGTTATAATGGCCCTTCCGGACACATGAATCAGCAGTCCCAGCGGCAGAAGTGCTACCACAGTCCCCAGAGCATGGGGAGCAGTACACTGTGAAATTGAAACTTGGGTGAGTCACTGATTGGGTTAAGGCAAGCCACAGAAGCCAGCTGCAGAGGCTTTAAAGCAACATATATAGTTTGGACGATAGAAGCTAGCTAGTCTGCCGTTTGCATGGAATGAGGAAGGCAATGAATAAGGTTAGAGTTTGCTCATGCAAGAAAATATGCTGGCATACTCTGCATGTACTGTATGGTGAGGTTAAATTGCACACAAAGGGTCTGCAGGGAATCCCATCAGAGAATATGTGGATAACTGAGTCTGCAGGGAACTGAATGGGTTTTCAGCCACATGGTCAATATATATGGCCTGTCCATAAAACATGGTATGTGGAATGTGTTTAGTAAATGGTACTTCAGCCTCATATCAGTACATACATAAGACCAATAGGTCTTCAACAGGACCCATGCCTTACCAAATCTGGAGGTTGGAGCACATTTTCATGTGCATACTGCAGATTCAGAAGAAGAAGGCTTGGAGACTAGAGAAGGAAATTACTATTAAACATTACGGGCCCCATTTTAACGATCTATGCACACGCCGTGCAGCGCCTGGCGCAGGTGCGTTTAGGGCACGTAGGAATCCACTGTTGCTAGTTTAATGGCGGAAAAAATGGTCTGTAGGTCGGGTGCATGGTTCAAAAGGGTTGCACTTAGTGTCTTCATTAATCATAGGTGTGTTTTGGGCGTAACATGCAATAAACCAATCAGAGGTCATCTTCCATTCTACATGGTGGATTTGATAAACAGAAGGAGAGAATTTCAGGAGAAGAAACTGATCTTTTGTGCGTGAAGTTAAAGCGTGTGAGCAGATCATATAATACTATTTCCCACTAATATTTTTAAATTAGTGTGCTGCCGTGTTTCATTGTGTGTGTAACAAGCATAGTATGTGCGCTGTGCACGCGCCTAGGCACATTTTACTAATGCGCTGTTAAAATAATGAAATGCTGCGTTATTGACTTTAGACCAGGTTTTTCTTGGTCAATGGTGCGATCACTTCCCGCTGCCTCAAGATAACAATACGCCCAGAATGCACCTGAACACACCTCCCTGTAGGACCAGTACGCCCATGGGCGCACAGATGGGCGCAGGTGCATTTGCTATTTAAACGACGTGGGTGCTGGAGGGGAAATTAACAACTGTGTCGGTCTTAAACTAGCAAAGATACACAGAGAGAAAGAAAGAAAGAAAGAGAGAGAGAGAGCGCAGATAAGAGATTTGTTTTGAAAACGAGAACAAAAGTGTAAAGAGGCGATATAAAAAGGTGCACATTCATTCATATCTCAACGTTCTCCTCCCCTTTACCTTCCTACATCTCCTCCCTAATCACAGCATTCATCTCTTTACCATCCCTTTCTTACCTCATCTTTCTATGATCCTTTCTTTCATTTAATCCTGTGTCCTCCCTCCTTACCTTCTTCGTCTTTTCCTTTAAACCCCCCTCTTTCTTCACCAAAGCTGAACTTACCAAAACAGTTTTGGCTCTCAAAGACAACAGCTGTGCGACAGCTAAGTGATGACTCGGCCCTGGACCCTTGACGCGATGCAAAGGACAAACAACATCAATGTTTCTTTTTTGTTTTTGGCTCTAACTTCTACTCGCCCTGCTTAATGCCAGAAACAAGTATAATTAGTATTGAGTGGCACCTACTTTTGTGCAATCCATATCTTGATTGAATCTGAAAACTGTTCATTAACCTTGGTTCATCTTTACATCTCTATTTTCCAGAATGAACTGATGGACTTCATGGCTACAATCAATCTATTCCATAGAGAGTACAGGATATCCTAAAAGCTTCTACAGTGTGCTCTCAGTCTAGCGTAACATCTGCACCTGAATAAATCGTTTACCAATGCTCCTCGGGCATGGGATTATGAATCAGCAGGGGTTTTGGGGACTAGTTATAGCCTCTCAGTTTTAGGGTGTGTAAATCTGAGAGATCAGCTGCTGTAGTGCTTCGTTGACGTCAACAAATATAAAACCTCTCATAACAGAGTTCCTTCAGTTCCCTCACCAATCTGAAGGAGATAAATTATATGTCTACCCTTTTTTTCTTCTTCTCCTCAGGTATTCCTCCATGTGTCTTAAGGATGTCTACATTCTGCACAAAACTAGTACTAGTACTAGTAGTCCTTACCTAGGTACTGTCAGGGCCCTCATACTCTGCTCCTGACTGGCTAGTAGTCCTTACCTAGGTACTGTCAGGGTCCTCATACTCTGCTCCTGACTGGCTAGTAGTCCTTACCTAGGTACTGTCAGGGCCCTCATACTCTGCTTCTGACTGGCTAGTAGTCCTTACCTAGGTACTGTCAGGGTCATCATACTCTGCTCCTGACTGGCTAGTAGTCCTTACCTAGGTACTGTCAGGGCCCTCATACTCTGCTTCTGACTGGCTAGTAGTCCTTATATAGGTACTGTCAGGGCCCTCATACTCTGCTTCTGACTGGCTAGTAGTCCTTACCTAGGTACTGTCAGGGCCCTCATACTCTGCTTCTGACTGGCTAGTAGTCCTTACCTAGGTACTGTCAGGGCCCTCATACTCTGCTTCTGACTGGCTAGTAGTCCTTACCTAGGTACTGTCAAGACACGCCCTCATACTCTGCTCCTGACTGGCTAGTAGTCCTTACCTAGGTACTAGTCCTTGCCTGACTGGCTAGTAGTCCTTAGGACCCTCATACTCTGCTCCTGACTGGCTAGTAGTCCTTACCTAGGTACTGTCAGGACCCTCATACTCTGCTTCTGACTGGCTAGTAGTCCTTACCTAGGTACTGTCAGGACCCTCATACTCTGCTCCTGACTGGCTAGTAGTCCTTACCTAGGTACTGTCAGGACCCTCATACTCTGCTCCTGACTGGCTAGTAGTCCTTACCTAGGTACTGTCAGGGCCCTCATACTCTGCTCCTGACTGGCTAGTAGTCCTTACCTAGGTACTGTCAGGACCCTCATACTCTGCTTCTGACTGGCTAGTAGTCCTTACCTAGGTACTGTGCATGTGCGACTCCCAACAAAGATGGAACAGAAGTGAGATGCCTCACTCTGTAGCTAAAACAGAGAGCTCAACACACAGGGTGAAAAGAGGAGCTGCAGCAATGTGCAGTACAACAAAAATAGGGTGTTTTTTGAAAATAAAACCATGTAAAGCTATTCTGATATAACCTCTAAATACAATTATGAACCTGAAAATGAGCATGATAAGAGTATTTTAAGCTCCACAACAATTACGGGCGTGACGTCATTACAAGTGCCTACCCATGTGCAGTGATTCCTTCCGAGTGAACACTGCAAATATGACTCATTGTGTAAATAAGATTTTGTCATAGCACCAATAGTCAACCATACAATATCGTTGCAATATCACCATCGAGGTATTTGGTCAAGAATATTGTGATATTTGAGTTTCTCTGTATCACCTAGCCTTAGTTGCACGTTTCAACTTGTTGCAAATCTTTGGCCTGGACTGGACTTAAAGCACATGCATTGTAGTACATTATATTCTACAAGCATGCAACCCCTCGTGGCTGCTTAGATCATCACATCTAGAAGCCTTTTTTTCTTTCAAGGGTGAGCCAATAAATTATGATGCGTGGTATTGGTGTTGAAGTGTATGGGGGGGGCTGTCTTATCTCACCCTGCTGAGAGCCAGGAGGAAGTCCATCCCGCCAGATCGCTTCACACAGTGCCGTAGTTTCCAGTACACCAGATGCTCCCAGGCAAATACAAGGAGGCTGAGGCCCATGGCCACCAGCAGCATGTAGAAGACCCCTGCCATGTTGTCTATGTCCAGCTTACTGCTCATCACCTGGAGGGGAGGAAGGGGCGGACGGGGGAAAGACAGGATGGACAGACAGGAATGGCAAATGGTAAAGGAGATGAGAGCAGAGAAAAGCATGAGTAAAAGGAAGAGGCAGAAGAGGTAAAGGGAAAGCATATGAGAAGGGAGGAGCAGAGATGAAACAAGAGAGTAGATTTATCACTAACTGGGGCCAATTTGTCTCCCAGACAGCAGATAAAAAGTTAATTACAACCAGCAGTACAATAGAGAATTCCCTTGCTGTCACTGGATGTCAGAGCGCCCATCTGTGATATTTTAGAGCCCCTTGAGCTCGGAACACTGATGCAGAGACCAAAACATGTCAGTCACAACAGAAACCCTGGTCCATCAAACAAAAAAAGCTTTTCATCCTTTTAATTTATTCAGTTTCAACATCCATATCTCCCATCTGCTGCCAAGCTGCATTCACTTTTAAATCAATAATTATTATTGATGTGTATAACACCATAAACCGCACATACATCCCTGAAACTGAGAGTGTTGGCCCTCCTTTACCAGACCTGTGTGCGATTGTCATCTGAACCAACTACAGGACGCAAAACACAGGCTGAGGTCTGATCAGGCAGCGGTTAATTGCGTTTGGAAGCATGCCAACATTGAGCGAAGGCAAGCAGCAATGTGTATGCGTAGTCACATGGCGAGATGACAGGTTAATTTTGATTACATGTAACGTTCGCTTACAGCTGTGCAGAGCATCAGAAACTCTGGATTTTGTGACGGCTTTAAGAATCAGTTTCAAATGATCCGTTTTTCTACTTTTCCATCAAGTAGATTAAAAGTTAGAGAAATCATCCTTTTCTCATTCAATCAATATAAGTTTCACAATTCTCAGTGAGGTTTAAGGTGATGATAGGTTGTCAGACAATTCACTATTGCCGGAGATAGCTCCCAACTAGGTATACACTGAAGTACTATCTTTAGTAATGTATTTATAAATTATATAGGGTCATGATGATGATGATTACTAAGTAAGAGTAAGTCTGGTTTTCGTGATACCTGGTTATGGCTGAACATTGATTACCCTCATGTTATCCTTGGATCAAATTTGACCCATTTTTATATCAGAAATGTGGGATGTTTAACTCTTGTATTGTCTTCACTTTAGGGACCCTTTCGTATCTCTCGGGTCAAATTGACCCGTGACTTATATTCTAAAATAAAATTCAACTTCATAATGTATTACCAAACATTGTCTTTATCTCAATTTCAAACAATTGAGATAACATCTATGTTTAGGGAATGCAACCAGTCTCTACTAGAACACAATTAAAAATGGAAGTGGGATCTGTTTTTTGTCATAAGGTTATAATTCATGTTAAAAATCCACTATGGAAAAAACATAAGTGTCATATCCAGATTCATTTTCTGACTTGAGTCAGGAATACATGTTTATCACAGAAAATAAGGTAAGGCCGTTGATTTTCAGGTAGAAAAAAATGTAACTTGTACCATTTTTTCTTGTAAAAATATGAAATGGGTCAATTTGACCCGAATACCATACAAAGGTTAAGAAGCGTACAAAATGACGGAAAGAGCGACAAAACAATGGGAAAACCATAAGAAGAAAGTGTCAAAAATGACAATAACGTCGGAAAAAAAGACGACCAAGATATCGGAAAAAGCTATAAAAATGTTGAAAAAGTGACCAAAACAGTGGGGGGGCACAAAAAAGTAAAAAAAAAAAAGCCAAAAAAACTTTTATAAGTGAGAACTAAAGAGTTTTTGTGATGGTTGACGGGAAAACAACACAATGTGTATAATGTGCATAATGTGTCTGGCCGGGGGTCACAGCGGGGTCACAGCAGGGTCACAGCAGGGTCAGCACCAGGGACAGCGGTTGTGACGTCAGCCTGGTTGGACCACTATCCCACAGAGTATCTCACTGACTGGCTGGGCATGACTCAGGTCGGACTACATCAGAGCAGAAGCTGACGTGTGTGTCAGGTTGATGGGGGGAAAAGGTATAAGACGTCATACCTCAATCTTATCATTGTGGCAGATACCCGACAGCCAGAGACGCTCCAACATATCAATCTCATCTGCAAGAGAAAAGATGGAGGGAGAACAAGGAGGTCAAAAAGAAGAGAAGCTGGAAGAAAATGAAATACCAAGATAGAAAAGACAATAGGGGAGAAGGAGTTAAAATGGTACAGAACTAGAGGAGAAAATAAGAGAGATTTAAAGGGGATTATTGCCTTTTTGTTATGAGAGCAAGGTGTTTGATCCCCGAGGCAGAAAGGAAAAGGCAAGAGTCGGAAAGCTGAAGATGTGAAGAGAGGAGAAGGCAAATAAAGAGAGGGTCAGATGATGAAATGCAGAATGTGGGAGAGAAATGTGAGGAGAATGAAATGAAACCTTTTTTGTGTGATGTTAAAAAGAGAGAGAAGTGAGACTGATGGGAAAGAGCCAACCAAGGAAAGATAACATGGTGACTGGTATAGATGGTAAAATGAAAGTACAGCGTCTCCGTCACTACAATGCAAAGGATAAAGTACACAGAAACGTGCATCTCTCGTAAGCTACAAATCACAATCACTGAAATACAAAGTATGAATGGTAAAGGAAAAATCGGGGAGAGGCTACAGAATAGGTAGCAAGAGAAATAATTAGAGGCCATTTGCAGAGAAAGCCATGAGATTGAAAAGAGAAAATTGGAACTGAAAGTGAGAAAAGCCCTTTGAAGCAGGTTGTGAAATGGCCTGGCATCTGAGGCGGGCACACTGAGGGCAGAGTGTTGCGACAGATCATGGATGATGAAAGGGGGGGGGGAAGTACACAAACATTGTACTCCCCGCTCAAACTGTCACAATCTTACACACACTCTGAGCTGCAGCGTAATAGGACTCTCAGTGCTGGCCATTAATTCATTAATGAAAAAGAATGAAGTAGTGGGAAGAAAAAAGCAAAGGATAAAATGTGCAGAGAGACTTATGCAGACAGATGTGTAGTGAGCCGGTTTCAGAAGAATTTTAAAACTAGCACATGAACACACTGTCGTGCACACACTCTGAAGTCCCAAGCAAAGGAAGTTCCAATTCCCGATGCTCAGAGTTACAATATTAACTGACCTCTGGGTTAATTAATGCTGTCTGGAAACCCCTCCTGAAGTCCTGCCACGCGGATTAGACCACCCAGACTCGGCAATGTTGACTGAAACGTCAAATCGACTCAAACAAAACACAAATCTCCCTTCGACATGGATCACTGTGTGCCACATTTCACTCCCCCGACGGTCATGTGTGGGAATTCAAACGTTCATGACAGCTGAATTAAACCGGGCTCAACTCCATCGACCGGGCCTCATCTCGCCCCGCTCCCCCTGCAGACCCTGACAATAGACGCTAATGCGCATGTTGATTCTGTGTGCGGCTCACTCCCGTAATCTCATTCATCGAGGTTCGATGAGTGCTTGGCTGATTTCTCCCTCCCGGTCCGGCTCTCAGCCTTTCTCCCTTTATCTCCCTGTAAATACATTAATCATGGCAGCCGGCGGCGCACAAAGCTGCTCTTTGGGAGAAATCTCCCCCGACAAAGAGCTGACAGACAGGCAGAATGTCAGCTGTATCCTCTCTCACCTGCCCTGAGGAGGAAAATGCCACGGTGTAAAGAGAGGGGGGGGGGGTCATCGTCTGCACAAATGAAAAAGAAAAAGCAGAAGTGCAAAACACAGAGGGGGAAATCCAGAGCTTAGAATTACATTCATGTGTCATTCTGTGATTTTTTTTGACAGCTGGGCAGTGATTTGGGAACAATTCAGTTGCCCATCTCCCTTTGACAGCTTTACATTGGTCAGTAGCGAGGACTTAATTCAATCCTCTCAGTGGCATTATACATACACACTCCTTTATCTAATCTGTGCAGGAAAAGCTTCTAGGGGAAAGTTCTGATGAGCGGGAGAGGTTTTATACTGTATGTATGGTCTCACCTGGAAGACCTCCACAAGGAGATAGTCTTGCATCAATAACCTTCCTCCACAAATTAAGAGATTAATAAACTAATCAGACACTTCAAATGATAATTTATCAAGCACATTTTCAGTGAAATCATGTCTTAAAAATCTGTTTTCAATTACACTGTCTAAACTGATTAACATGACACATTTTTGTTTCACTTTTCTGAAAAATCTGTTTTGAGGAAATATTTTTCCATGACATTTGTTTTTTGACAACATTTTTATAGACCTGCATGGTCCCTAAACTTGTCTGAAGTACATATAGACCTTAATTTCCCATGACATGGTGGTCTTTGGATGCTTTTATATAGACCTTAGTGGTCCCTAATACTGTATCTGAATGGGACTTTTAAAACAGCCACAGTAGTGCGTAGTAAGACAGTAAGACACTCACTGAAGAGTGACGACAATGAAAAAGGGTCGTCATGTGACAAGCCGGCATGAGAAAATGTTACCTCAACAGAGCTTCCTAACAAAAGATAGAAGTTCAGTTACAAAACAAACTAAAAATAATTGACTGATAAATAAATTCTATATTTCTAAAATATACAAAAACAACAGAGCTTTAGGCTAATTTTGCACAGTACCCTGACACAGATTTGCTCCCAATACAAAAGACTCTGAGACACCTGCCCTCCTTTACTTGTGGCAACAACTTGCCCCCCCAAACTGAAGGGGGAAATCTATTTTCCCGATAGAGCACCCCCAGACTGACCCTCGTCTCTAGCGCTTCATTAAAGCCACACTTTGCGGAAGATCTAAGTCTGGTAAAGCTAAAATAACTACATTATCAGCAAAAAAACACAGTAAGTTGGCATCTGCATTTCAATTATGTAATATCAATTCCAAATTGTCTGTAGTAAGCACTCATGATCTACAACAATCCTATTATTAGTAATGATTGGGTGCAAGCTTTTCATAGACTGAAAAGGTTTTTTGAAATGGGAGATTTGTTGAAGAGTTGTTGAAGAAATTGCTTTGGTGGGGTCCTATGTCATATTTCAAAGTTGTTCAATTTCATATTTCATTAAATTTTTTGTGCAAGTCATATTCCCATGTGATCACATTTTATCCTCGGCAACACAGCAATATTTAGTATATGAATAACTGTAGATGGAGAGGAGAGAAATATTGGACGGGACAGAAAACACAGGAAATCATGTGAAGTTATTGTAACAGCTTTTTTTTTATGAGTGACAGAATTAAATTATAAGAGCTGCAGTCATTCCAGCCATCGTGTCATCGCACATGTCCTCGGTCTCTAAAATAAATGTTTTTGTGAAAACTGAAAGGCTTCAAAAGCCAAATGATTGGACAACAAGCCTGAGAGACAGCACAGGGAGGGAGCAGTGGCATGTACTGTGTGTGTGTGTGTGTGTGTGTGTGTGGAGGTGGTGAAATCCAATGATCTCTAAGGAGATGGATCCCTAGAAATATTAATCTTTTCAAGGGTATTTGTGCGAGGCACTTGGAGTTTATGCGGGTTGTCAAAGAGCCAGCGCCAGAATATTTTGTCCAACTGTCAGAACATTTTTTAACTTTAACAACCATCTCATCTTTTATTTTATACTCTTGCGTCTCCCAACAAAACTACACTGTGGAGGGGACCGGAGTCGACCAGGGTGACTGAACATTGTCGACTTATTGATTGAAATCATTTTTACTCAGAGGAACATATATATCAAATGAGCCAGTGGAGATTATTTCCTATGTTTTCGTGTGTAAGTGACTGATTGGAACAACGATCTTTGAAATTGGTCCAGTATTGGGCGAGAATGCGGTGACCAGCAGCTGCAATGTAATCCCAAAGGGCAAATGTGCAGAGTTAATTTTGTCCACTAAAAGTGCCATTTTTGCCACTGACAAGCTCAGATTGGTATTCTAAGTGTCTGACATCATTATGGAAAGGACCCTTACAGAGACAATCCCTTTTTAACAGTTGAATCGTTTGTTTAACCAGAAACAGCTCCGAGACTGCGACCGTTAACCCACCAGATTTCATTTTTAAAAAAAAAAAAAACTATACTTTTAGCGTGTAAAGAGCCAACATATTTCCACATTTAATCAGATAACTATGTGTTGATTTCAACCAAACCAGAGTTGTGATGTTTCCCATAGCTTTAATTTGTGTTGGTCGACTTTGAATTAAGTGTATTTTGGGTTGATAAAATGACCGTTTTTGTACATGGAGTCTGGTGTTAGCAATAGCAATTTTGTGGTTTTGTTTTTTTGTTTAAAAAAGGATATTATCTATAACAGAAAGGTCAACCTTTCCATAACGTTGTCAGTCACTCATTTAGAATAATAATCTGAGTCGGTCAGTGGCAAAACAAGCACTGTTGTAGGTGAAAAGTGAAGGTGTGTCCTTAGTATTGGACCAATGTCAAACACTGTTGTGACTTGAAACAGTGACATACACTAAGTTTCCATCCACTTGTCAATTGAATTATCCGTAGTTTGGTAAAAAAACTCTTTAAAGCGAATAAAAACCAGTGCGTAAAGACGTCACATGGTATTTTGCGATCAAATTGGCATATCGAATTGATTTTAGGCATTTTAAGATGTTTCCATTTATTCAACAACATTCAAGCAAACTTTTGCGTACAAAGTTTTTCTAAACTAAATGGACAGCTCCATCTACCAAAAATGAGCAATATTGCACAAGTTATATTAGTGCTTATGTGCCAGCTGACAGCAACATATCCAGCTATAATAAGAAAACAACAACACTATCAACATATTGCTATGACGATGCAGATGCAACTTGGCTTTTATTTTCCCTCCGACACCGCTGTGAGACATGTCTCGCTGTTTGAGTGCCTTCCATTTCCTCCGCAGGACGTCCCACGGCTTGTTCTAACCTTTGTTCCCCATTTCCTTCGCGAGTTCCTAATATAATAATCATTTTAAAAGTTTCTTGTCCACTTACATCTGTGTTGACAGTTGAAATACTGGGCGGAAATTATCTAAAAACTTCTTCTTCTTTGTTTTGTGGTGGGTTGCAACCATCAAATGATCTAAAACTTAATCATAAATCATTATTTATTCGGGAAATAACGTTTCTATAGGCATTTATCGCATAAGCCGTTTATCGATCAAGATAAATTCCCGACAAGACCTAACGTATTTGAGTCGATATTCATGATATACCATCTGCCTTTTTCATTCAATATCACTTCATTCGGATAAAAATGTGTGAATGGAAATATAGCTACAGGTACAAAAACATAGGAAAACAGGGTCCAGGTTGAAAAACAAAGTTAGGCTTAGGTTGTTTTCTGTGATAATGTACAAACAACAATGTATCAGAGAACAATAGAGAGCAAAGAAAGAAAAATTACCCCACGTGTCAGGCGCAGGAGTCTGAACATCCTTGTTTATGTGTTTTATTACTTTTTAGATGTTGATCCAAAATGATCTGGGGATTTTGTTTAACTGTGGAACTAAACTAAACACAAAAACAAAATTGCAGTTTCATGGAAATATCAGCCGCTCTGTTCTCAGCCTATAAAACTAAAACCACCACCCGCGGGTCTCTGTAGACTCAAAACCATCTCAACAAAAAATAAATCAATTTCCCGAAGGGTGTACTATGCTGATACATTATGTTCCATCCTCAGCGCCAAAAGCTGTTAACATTCACATTTTCTTTTTATCATTATTTTATGTTTGAGGTGTTTTTTTTTTTTTTAATCGGCTTTGCTCAGTCAGCGTGAATCAATGTGAGTGACACAAAGGAGAAGTGGAACCGAGGCGAACCTTGGATACACGCTGCTCTGGGATTTGTTTCCGGGTGCAGACTCAGCAGTTATAACGGTACATATAGTATTCCTGCTTCTCTGCCTTTTGCAGCTTCACTTTGAAGACGGGTTATTTCTTGGAAGTCTGTTGGAGCCAAGTGGGACTTGACACACGGCTTCCTCATCTTCAAAAGGTTTACTTCATCAAAAGTACTGCGATGGATCAGCTCACCAACTGAGTCTCTTTAGGTTTTAGCGAATGGGGGAGGGGGGGTCAGCAGCGCTCCAAAAAGAGAGTTTACAGGTAGCATCTACTACTAACTGTCTGTAACTAGAGGACAATTCTATGGTTTATAAAGGAATCTTGAATTTAAAAAGCTGTTTTTTAAAAGACGTCTGAGCAAATACAGCATGGTGGCTGATCAAGGCCAGCTAAAAAAAGATTACCTGTACTGTAATGGAATGGGGGAATTATGGGGGAATTACCTGTACTGTAATGGATCACATGGTAAATTAAGCATAATGTACAATTCCACAGCACTTAAACAACAACTACGTTGCTGTTCTTTCTATCATGTTAAGTAAAACAACACTTCCTGCATATTTTACACAATAAAAGACTACAACAGGATGTTCCTAGTGCAGGAAGTGTTGAGTTTCATTGTATTTTAACACCGATTTAATGGGAACAGTATTTATATTAAAATACAAACTCCGAGCATCAGATCTCGGAGCAAATTAAAACAGAACAACTTACTAAAACTGAAAGAAAACAATAGGATAAAGGGCACTAGTACACGCCTGTTTCTGTAGGTAGGGTTAGGGACTTAACATGTTTGTTTTTTTAATTTAACAGTATGCCTAAATTCTTTAGAATCCATCCATTAAAGACACTTTTACTATTTTCCATATCAACAGTTTTGTAATGTGGTGACACCCTGTCACATAGCCAGATGTCTCATTTAAACTGAAAAAAAAAAAACATTTTCAGACTGTCCATGTGCAGTTAGCCTCTGATAGCCACCGAGGCATTTTTCCACCTCGACTCTCCAGTTGCTAATTGGGAACGGGCTAAATTGCTCCCCAGAGGAGCCAATTTGGTGACTGCCCAGTCATTAACTCTAAAAAAAAATCCAATAATACTCGAACAAAGAGATGCGGAACAGTTCTAGGTCCTGTTGAGTGGCCGTAGTGAAGGTGCTGTGGATGATGAATGCATGTGAATCATGCAGTGGCTCAACAATATAGAGAGCACAATTAGCACAATTAGCATGAACAGTACTAGCCAAAAAAAAACGTACAGTACAATGCAATTTACAGATGGTCCTACACTGTTGCTCAGACAAATAGTCTTTAATCCAGTTTTCCATAGTTCAGAATAAACATCCTTGCTTTATGGCTGCCTGAAGATTTGGAAGTCATTGGAAACTTTTTACTATGAAATATGAACAACTGATACAAAAGCTTCATTAATGTGTGTAGGTTCTTTTATTGTATCCTTAATTATCTACACACATCATTGCGTGTTTGTGTTATTTATGGGTTCATTTAAGTTTTCACCTCTTGTATTTTCCACACTTCTTCCTTTTAATGTAACGACTGTGGTGGTGTTTTTTTTGCCAGGAGCATTACCACACCAACAATATGCACTACTAAAGTGCACGTGAACATCCTTATCTATGTACACTTTTGTGAAGTCATTTTGCTTCTTGTCATTCATGCTTTATGTTCATTTGTGTTGCAAGATTTGCTGATGTATTGAAGTTGGTGCTAATTCAGCCTTGGGTTGTTTTTCTGTATCACTGCTTTTACCCTCTCTGAGCACTGACACCAGCAGGAGCTAAAAGGCTTTCCTGCCATTATAAAAATTGTAAAAGAAGGGTCATTATCGTATTATTGGGGGGTCCTTTTAGTCATTCACCATCTCTCTCTTGGACGTGTGCGCCTCCTCTCATACACCGGCTCTATTCAACGAGTGCTGCTGGCATGAATAGAGGAGAGAAAATATTGCCCAAACATTGTAGCGTAAAAGAAAGTACATTTACTTGAAAAGTAGCAGAAAAATGCTTTGATCAAATACCATTAATATCTGGCTTTGTAGCGTTTTTTCGTCTAGAAACCAGTAATTCATGACACCGGTGAGGAGAGGGAACCTGTAAAGAGGTTTGAGTCATTTAATATTTGTATCTCACCGTGACATACTTTGGAAGGTTAGATGTTCAAATGTAACTCACTCACTCTCTCGGTTTCATTTCTGCAGATCAAATCATTTTGATCAACCGGTTTGTCGTAATGTAGTCTGCACTGCAGAGGAGGGTCTGGGATGAGAGAAATACGTGCTCTGGGTTATTGGCATTTCTTTAAACCAATCACAATCGTCATGGGCGGCACTAAGCTCCGCACGGAGCCGCTGCTCACTAGCCTCAGGAAGGAACTTGTTTTGGTGGAACTTTCAGGAGCCAGATAACTGCTCACTAGCCTCAGGAAGGACCACTTGTTTTGGTGGAACTTTCAGAACTTGTTTTGGTGGACAGATAGTCATAGCTGTCTTTCAGAGAGATCTGTTTTAGGACCAGGTAACCATAGTCCTCATATTGGACAGATAGTCTAGCTAGCTGTCTGGATTTACCCTGCAGAGATCTGAGGACCAGGTAACCATAGTCCTCAGATTGGACAGATAGTCTAGCTAGCTGTCTGGATTTCCCTGCAGAGATCTGAGGACCAGGTAACCATAGTCCTCAGGGGACAGATAGTTAGCTAGCTGTCATTTTTTATCACAAAAAATGGGAGAGGGTCTTAATAAATCCAAAAGAATTTAAAATTCCAACACAAAGAAAGCGAAAGTACACGGACATCCTAATAAATCCACACCGCGGAATTTCCTACGGCACCGGAGCCATCCCTTAAGCCTCATGTTGTCCTCGGGTCAAATTTTTTCTTTTTCTTTATCACAAAAAATGGCCGTTCGAAATAAGCACTGAAAATGTCAACATTAGAAATATCAAATAACTTTGGAAAAAACACCAAAAAAGCACCCACAACACTAAAAAAGTGACAAAAATGTCGAAAAAAGCGATAATGATGTTTCAAGGTTGACGGGAAGACAACACAAGGGTTAAGTGCAACGTCGTGAATATAGACTAGCTATAATTTCATTTAGACCATGCCTGCTTGTGGGATTTAATAACTCATATATCTATACTTATCTCTTTCCAGATACTCACATGCTGAAAAGCATCGGTGTTCACAGTCGAGGAGAAATTCTGGGTTTGCAATTTTTTGAATTTGTGAAGAACGGACGAGTGTGGTTATATGTGTATGTATAACTGTGTGTTTCGACCACTCTGCCTATGTACTGTACATTTACAGCTTTGTTAATCAACTCTGTTCTTTTCTGCACTGCTATCTATCCAAAGCTTTTGATTGACTTTTTATCAGAAAAAAAACCCAGATCATATCTTAACCAGCCTGTCTCTTTCAGTAGTTTATATATTACTCTCTAGCCTCTTCTGAATTCTACTTGTCGGCAGTGATGGCCTAAGACAGATGTGTGTATATATGCAAACCTCTGCAGTATCCAACTATCATGAGAAAAACAACTGTTCAGCTTGGATTCTGTCTGAATGTCAGATGTCAGTGGGACCGTTGCTGATTGCTAACAATTACTTTATCTTGAAAGGAATAATTGGCAACAGCACAATTAACACACTCCATTGTGTGAGTTCAGCACTGCTTAACACACTGGGCTTGATTGTTTGTGTTATTGCTGAACCGCTCCCTGTATACACCACCTGTTGCTTCTAATCAACTTCTCCTGTTTGATTGCATACAATGTACTTCTTTTTCGACTGTATGTTGATTTAATAATGTCTTTACAACTAGTAACATAGCTGCTGTTCAGGATCAACAGCATAGTAATCATCAGCATGTTAAGATCTTCTGCATTTTGAGTGTATGAAATGTGCTTACACTGTTTTGTGTACATATGTATGCACCAATCGCCATGGCAAATTCCAGGTAGGGTAACTACTGTGGCAATAAACTCCTTTCTGATTCTGATTTCTGTCACTGAAAGCAAGATATTGTGTGATTTAGTTACTTTTCTGAAGACAGACTTTCCTTTTCTCATCATGAGAAACACAATCATCACTGTTCAAAGGCTGCATTTCATTTCCTGGTCCACGTTTTCCATCAGACTCAGTATGTAGGTAAGTTGTTCGGATGATGGATAATAAATTATACAAATGAGAAAAAAAAATATTTTTGCTTGCCCCTCCAATCAATCAAACCTATTGGTTGACACCCACTGTTATCCACATGTTGTGGCATTACAATATTTAAACAAAAGAACTGCACTTTTCAGAAAAACAGGCCGTTTCTTCTGAAGTTAATGTATGCCAAGACAAATGTGGAACGCACACTCACAAACTGAACTGTGCAGAAAGGTTACAACGTGAAACTATAACTAGGCCTAAACCGCAGACACACACACAAACGCATACTAGAACCCCACCGATAAAGGATTTTAATGACCAATACAAATATTTGGTATTTAAAACCCTGATATGCCGATATATCGGCCTATACAGTATATTTAAAGAAAAAAACAAAACACGTTACAAATCATAAACTGATTTCCCTAACATTAGTTACTTGTAGTTATTTATGAGTTCTCACTAAAATAATATGATTATAATTTGTTTTACTGTCACAACAGAACAGAGGAACATCAAATATATCAAAGTTCTGATAAATAAAATGTATAAAAATACAAACTTAAGATATGAAACTTAAAGTCCTTTGAACAAAAACACAGTAAAAAAAAATAATAATAATCAGTGTTGCCTACAGGGACGTTGTAGAGCGTCCTCTGGTGGACAGACTATGCAACGCCAACGCTCATTACATGGTCGACTGTCCGTTTTTATTTTTTAAATATTCATATCAGATTGATTTTTTTTTCTTAAATCGGTCATTATAACTGCCAATGCCGATAGATCGGGAGACGCCTAATATCGGCCAAGAATATCGATATTATCGGTCGGGCTCTAACACATTCGTAACATTTTAATCCCAACAGATGACACTCCAAATGACGGAATTCAAAACCCTCATAACTCTGCTCAACAGGAAACCCAAAAAACTCTAATTTTGTTAATAATCTTGAATTATTTTAGTAAAGCACTTTGAACAAAGAGACATTTCAAGTTCAACAGCGAGAGATGTTGACATAAGCCAGAAGATGAAAGGAAAGAGGAGGCGTGTAGGCGAAACAAAAACCTCTGATGAACTTTCAAATATATCTCACAGGTTCAGAGAAAGACAAGAAAAAAGTCAGCGCAAAGAATGACATCTTTCAAATAGAAGGTGACTGGTACAAAAACACCATTATGCGTAAACAACAAATAAAGGGAATGAATTTAGGGTTGTGTGTGTGTGTGTGTGTGTGTGTGTGTGTGTGTGTGGGTGTAGAATCACAGAGATAAGACAGAGAATGTGTGATGTGCCTAACAAAGAGAAGGTGTGTTAGTGCGCTATCTGACAGCTGTAACAGAGATCACACCTCCCTTTTCCCTTCATTTCTGCTCTTCCTCCTTTTTCATTTCTTCAGTGACCCTCACCTTTCCCATCACACCGTCCCCCATCCTCCCCCCTCGTAACTTATTTCCTCTTCCTCGTGCCTATCTTTGAACTTTGTCTGTATCCTCCCTTACTGATAAAGTCTACTGTAACTCTCGCCAACATTAATATCACTTTATAATAAATGTTTTCTATTCTTACTAGTGTTGTAGTTCTTTTCCTAAAATCCTAGAACAATGGGAAATACTGAAATGTCTTCTAGAAGCAGGCATCTTCAGCCATCAGCTTGATCATTGAGCCTGATCACATAACTGTAATGATTGTGATTTGCATCTAAAACTTATTTGTATCTCCGTCCACACTGCGAAGGAAGACCAGCATTTTCTAAAGTACTGTCGTGTAGGAAACCGGGTTTTCCCACCAGCCACTGTGGCAGGTGGATTTTAAAACCACCGCACAACTGGCTCTTTCGAAGACATTGTGTTATTTTTAAACACAATGTCTTCAAAAGAGCCAACCAAACGTCCTTAAAGGAGAATTCTGGTCAATTGCAACATGTAGGTCTGTTGTTTATAAATGTGGAGTGCCGTCAGTAGAGAGAAAAATGAAACCAATCGGTGCTGCCTACACCGTGTTATCCACCTGCTAGCGTTAGCACCCAGCAGGCTTAAACAGGGCAAGTTTTAAACGTGTTTTTAGCCTCTAAATATGCTCAAAATGTCATTAAAAGTTCCTACCCATGTGCAGTGATTCCTTCTGAGGGAACACAGTGAATCTGACTGCTGTAGATGTGCATGAAAGTTCTGCTAATTTAGCTCTGTTTAGTTCCTGTGTTGATACTGCAAGGAGTGCTTCGGGACCGTCTACAAACTACAATTGACAGATTGACCGATTCCAATGGCAATATTCCCCTGCATTTGGCAGAATCAGAAAAAAGGACATATTGCCAGGTAAGTTGCTTTGGTTTGGTGCATACATAAAAAAAAAAAAAGTTTAACCATTAATATGAGATAAACAATAAGAAACAAATAATACATGCATATAACTATTAAACTTTAAGAAAAAAAACTGTATGGAGTAGTGTAGGATGTGCAAAAATGTTGAGGGATGTGCAAAGTTCGGCATATACAGAACGTGCAGAGGACAGGATGTAGGATTGGGGCGCATGGATGGGTGTTAATTACAGGCCCTGGTAAGAAAGTGTTTTTGGAAAAAGCCATTTCCATTTTCTTTCTACACCCTTTACCCTTCTGCCTTACCGTCACCAACCAGCTGCAGCAGAGCCAGGTCCAGGGGCCGTTTCCAGCGGGAGTTCTTGTGCAAGGCGATGCCATAGCCCGTCGTGGCAAACACCTTACCAGAGCCGATGGTCATCACCTTGTAGAATAAAACATAAAACACAAAAAGATCCACGCAATGAATCCCTAGACAGAGTCAGACTCAAAGAGACAGATGGCAATGAGCAAATTAAAGTTTCCTGTCTGCTATCACTGTTGCATGGATGAGTGAAACAGTTGGCGCGACTCTAATACCCCCCTCAAAAAAAAAAACGACCCCAGAGCTTGAGTGTGGGACATTGTTACATCGGAGAAATTCATATAGACCCACAGTTGTACCAATTACTGCAGCAGTGGCAGTTGTATGAAAGACCTGGGCGCTGCGGCCTCCCACAGAACTTATTACAAATGATCACCAGGCAGGATTTTCATTCTCGCTGTGGGCGCCGTATCAAATCTCAAACTTATAAATAAATCCACACCAGCGCTGTCCGAGAATGACAATATCAAATAGCTACTGGCAGCAAGGGACAGATCTAAACGTTTCGGGTGTGTTTGATTTTCTTTAATGCAGATCTAGCTTTTGTAGAAGTGCTCATTTGGCACGCTTGTTGTGCTTCTGCTTACTTAAAAAAGAAGAAAAAAAGAAGAAGAGAGGCTCGGCACATTGGAGATCTCGTTTTGTAGCACACAGCAGCTGCAGGCCACAGGGATATCAACAATAGCTGCCATTACGTGTGAGCGTGCCGCGGTGCAGGGCTTTGAAACGACAGATCTATTCCTTACCTTGCAGCCCTCGTCCTTTCTGGCCATATAGTTCAGCACTGCAGCGTCATAAATGAAGGCATCCAGTTTTCTGCAGGGAAGGAAAGGAAAGGAAGGTGGAAAATTACAATGGAGAAATGGAAATCACTGACCTGGAGCAAAATGACAACACAGTGCAACTATAGTGGAGAAAATGACAGAGATGATTGATAAAGCAGCGCTGAGACAATGGCTGTCTGAAAAGAAAACATACACAGGAGGCAGAGGAGCTTCTTTCTCAACACCATTTTGCACCAACAGTCAACAGTTGCACAGAGAGCTATTCATCATAGCAGAGGCAGAGATGTCAATTCTCCTCCTGCGATAGCCTCAATAGACCAGAATACAATGCTGCTGCTGCTGCTGCAGGGGAGGTTGTGATAAAAGTAAGACGTGATTTTCACTTTTCTCAATCTCACGTGTTGACAGCAATGCACTTTTGTCAATTAACGTTGTTTCATATATAAGCAGAGAATACAAAATTTGATTTTCTGGTTAAATTAAGGTTAAATAATAAATAATTAAAACTAGAAATAACTAGGAGACTGGAGGGTTTTCCACATAGCTGCTGAAATGTTCACGTCAACATTCAGCGCTTGACATGTTTGCTAAGTCCGTCGGTTGTCGTAACACTCTTTGGGAAAAGAAGGAAAACACGAGTGCTGTTTGCTGTAACAATTATTTGATAAATCCTCCAAACAAAACAGTCCCTCACATGTGAGGATTTGCAGCTTTTCACTGTATTAAATCACTGCACAGTGAACATCTTTGGGGTTTGAACGCTTCGTCAGTCAAACACAAGGGATTTAAAGACTTGATTTTGGGCTCTGGGGGTAAAAAGAAAGTGACATTTTCCACTATTTTTTTTACATTTTATAGACAAACAAAACAATTAACTTAAAAGAAATAATGCAACTATAATGAAAAAAACATCATTTAGTAGAAATCCCCAATGAAGAAAGACACAGAAAAGGCAGACTGAGGCTAATGAGCTAAAGCAATTTATCATAAAATAACAAACTGAACGGCTCAGCTCAGACTTGAGATGAACATCGCAGGATCCGATGATGGATCTGTAACTACACCTGTTCTTCTACTTCACATTCATTTACATTCACACGTGGGAAGCTGCAATGTACAACCCAAGTCTTCCCGGAAAGAGAGGAGGAGAAATGGGCGACTGTGCTGAAGGATGGGAGATTGAAAAGAGGTGAGAGGAGGAGGCTAGATGGTGCAGGAGGGGAGGAGGTGGGTGACAGGAAAACGAGAGAAAAGAGGGGGTTAGAGATAATGATTGCAGGGAGGGAGGGAGGGAGGGAGGGAAGTGCAAAGCAGGAGCAAAAGGAGTTGATGAGCTATGAGCAAGGAGTTAATGAGGGAGGAGGAAAGGGCCAGAAAGAAGACAGAAAAAAGAATTAGGGAGAGGCAGAGGGAGTTGGGGGGGAAGACGAGATGGAGAGCTGATGTTTGGCGCCTTGGCAGCCTTCATACCGCTTTGTTTTGATGGCGTTAACTAATGCTACCTCCGCCAATAATGTCAGGGCGGAGAGGTAGGGGGAAAGACAACAAAAGAGAGAGATAAACACAGAGTAATGAGAGGGATGGCTGAGAGACTGAGGTGAGACAGACAGAGCTAGAAAGTAAAAAGAATGGATGAGTGAGGATAACAAAAGGGAATGCATTATGGGAGTTTTAATACCACGGAACGTCAAATCTGCTAAGGACGGCATGCGTCCGCTGCTTGTCTAAATGCCAAAGAGTGTGTTTGCTTGTCCCATTAAACATTTGAACTCTCAACTAACATCACATCCCCCTGTCTCCCCCCCTCTCCCCTCAGCAAGTGCATATTTTATGGCAAGTGCTTTGTGTACATTGTGGCCCCACAGGCGGATAATAACCCCCCCCCATTAAGGACAAGAGGCGCCTGAGTGGCAGCCAGTGCTGAGATGGCGGGATTCTCCCCCTGCACTGCGGTTGCTGCCAGCATATATTATTTAAAAAGATCTTTTTTTTTCCTTTTCCACTTCTCGCGCCTCCTTTAGTAGCCATGATCCTACATGGGATGCACAGTGTACAACAGATAGCCGGGGCTCCTGAGGCGGGGAAGACCAATGCGCTAACAGGTGGAGAAAGACAAAAGGGTCTTGTAATTGAAACAAAGCATTTTTTATATATAAAAAGCAGAGGAGAAAGGGTGGTATCTGTGAACTGTTATCACAAATGTGCAGCTTTGATTTGCGGATTTCATGAGGAATGTGGAGGAGGACAACAATTTGATGTTTGTCCCTTTTTCAGACGCATTTTTTAGTTTTCAGTAACACCACCTTACTACCACTAGTTTTACACTTTTTGGAATTCATGGTCAATAACCCTCATTTATATAGAATTATACCTAATATTTGAGTTTAAAAAAAGCCGAAATTATGAATTATTTTGACTAATATCTAAGATCAGAGGAACGCACAGATGAGTTTCGTCAGGAATGAAAGTGATCATTGTATTTGCAAAGAGCGTTGTTGTGGTAATTTGGTTAAAAGGAAACCCATATTTCAGACATAGACATTTTTCAAAGGGGTCACAAGTTAGTGTTATGTAGTGTTGAAAACATCAAAAAAGTGGCAAACATTGGAAAAAAGCGTCAGTGTTGAAAAAAGGGACAAAAACGTAAGAAAAAGTTCAAACTGTTGATTAAAATCCTCAACAAAAGTGTTGATTTTCAATTTGACAGGAAGAAAACCAGGGTTAAGCAGGTCCAACAGACTCACAAACTCTCTTATCCCGATTTACATTTTAAATAATTTCCCAGACCTGTTTTAAATGTATTTTATTCACTATAATGTTTGTGGGATTTCATGTTTTGCTGTATTGTTGTGTGTCTTGTCCTTCTGTCTGTCTGCTGGCTGTACAAACAATTACCCCTCGGGGACAATAAAGTTATCTTGATCTTGATGCATGAGGCGAGCGTGGCTGGTCATCATAGCGCCGCCGCAGGAAACTGCCGTGACCAAACGCGACACACACACACACACACACACACACACACAGAACGTCGAAGGTGTGCTGTTTTTGATTCTCGGCATGTTGGCTGTTTGCCACAGCCAGAAGACACATTAGTTTCAAAAGAAGCTAGGGGCAGCAAATAAAAACGCCACTGGCTAAACTATTTTAAAATGCCGTGTTTGTTCAGGATTCTCTCCAACCAATCAGTAGTCCTCGTCACCTTTTGGTATCGCCTCAGCTCCCTTTGAACCTTGCCTGAGGTGATACTAAAAAACCCACCTGTTACCAGGTACCAGAGACTTTTTTTCCTATTGGAAAACCAAAAAAGGCGAGTAGAGGCGAGTCGAGGAGGTACAATGTAATGGAAAAACGCCATAAACCAAGGGACTCTAAATGGCCTGTTGGAAGGCAAACATTGGTATTCATATTTTAATAAAGGGTTTGGTGATATAATTCACACCATTTTTTATTGTCTAAACCATTCTATGAGTCTCCATGCTCTGTGGATGGGGGGGTCATTGCCAAAGCTTTTCCTGTCCTTACCCAGTCTTGAGGTTCTCAATGGCCTCCTCCACACCCTTCTGGTTGTTGCGGATCATGTACTGGTGCATGTTGGGATAGTTGGAGCGGATGTTCTCCTCTGTGCTGCCGTTTGGTACCGTACCGAAACGCAGCGGCGGGTACTGCTCCGCCGGCTGCTGGAACTACAAGAGGAAGAAAATAGTGAAGATTAAAGCGATGGAGGGGAAGAAGGAAGTGAAAGAGACGCAGACGTAGCTGGTCCCTGCCGCAGGATGAACTGCATGCTACAGAGACTCAACTGGGAAAGACACGGCCTCTATGCTTCACTTTGGTGAAGAGCTGAAGGGAGAGACTGATAACACAGACGAGGTTTTAAAGTGCCAGTGCAGCAGGATACAGTCTGGTGGAGTTATACTGAAACTGAGCTGAGGAATAAAAGCAAGAGGAGGCAACAGAGAGAGAGAACTACTCACTTCTTTCTGTTAACTAAAGCTATTCTCAAGATAATAAGCAGAGCAACCTCATGGGATGCTCTTGTTCTCTCTGTACGCGTTTACTTTTTAAAATGAACATTACGTCATGTAAACACACACATCAGCCCAGTGGTGGAATGTAACTAAGTACATTTACTCAAGTGCTGTACTTAAGTACAAATTTGAGGTACAATTTTGAGGTACTATTGCAATTTGTACGCCACTACATTAATCTGACAGCTTTAGTTCCTATTTACTTAACAAATGATGATTTTTACATGCAAAACAGTTTATTTTTTGTTATTTTTCTGCAGTACCTTCACTTTTAATACTAAGTACATTTTCCTGAGAATACCTACAATCTTTTACTTAACACTGTCTCTAATCAGCCTGTTTACTGGTTCCACTTATTATTTATTCATCACTCTCTATTTCAGAGCCTACTGCTCATATTGTAATATAATATTTTTATAATAACATGATACTTATTCCAGCATCCTGCATGCTTCATAATTAAAAAATAATTTACTCCTGCATACTTTGCACTCTTCATTGCACTATTGCCTCAACCTGTCTATATTGCTTCTGTTTAGAGTGTGTCTATATTGATTGTTTTTGTATGAGTAAGCACATCATGGGCAATACGATCCAAAGCAAACTTCCTTGTATGTGTCCTCATACCTGGCAAATAAAGCTCATTCTGATTCTGAATAGCTCTTCCACCACTGCGGTGTTCTGAATCCTCGCTAAGCCTAATTTCATGCTCATCTATTTATCTATCGGTCCATCTGGGCACCCGCCTGTTCATGCATAGATCCACCAGTCACCGTTTCTCCCATTCCATACCTTCTTATCTGACAGCCCTGACACCGTGTCAATGTACTCCTCCTGGATCATGAAGGCAGCCAGGTTGGCAGTGTAGGAGGCCAGGAAGATGACAGCGAAGAAGGCCCACACCAACACCTGCAGTTGAGTAAGATCAATAAGGACGTGAGGAAGTCTGACAGGTGTGGAAGTATTTTAAGATTTCAGTGACACTAGTTTTCACTTCTTGGCATTTCATTGCTAAACCCGCAGCGGATGCTGTCTCGCCTGGAGGCTGGAGTCCTATTTGTCAGCGTGATGAGACGTCAACCGATAAAAAAACAAAGACGAAACGTCACTGCATTTTCACCATTTTATTTTGTCCTTTTCCTACTTAACCTCGGACTGATGACAAAGTGACATGTTGAAGATTCCTGCGAGGACATTTTTTCTTGAGCCCCCCCTCCCGACATCGTCATATGTGATGTCTGTCACAGTAATGATTATGAGTCATAAAAAACAAAGTGCATTTAGTCAAGCACTGTCTCATGTCTTTGAGCTAGAGGCCAAGTCAAGTCTCATGTCTCTGAGCTAGTGTCCAAGTCAAGTCTCAGGTCTTTAAGATGGAGTCCAAGTCAAGTCTCAAGTCTTTCAGCTAGAGTCCAAGTCAAGTCTCAAGTCTTTCAGCTAGAGTCCAAGTCATGTCTCAAGTCTCTGAGCTAGAGTCCAAGTCACGTCTCAAGTCTTTCAGCTAGAGTCCAAGTCACGTCTCAAGTCTCTGAGCTAGAGTCCAAGTCAAGTCTCAGGTCTTTAAGATGGAGTCCAAGTCAAGTCTCAAGTCTTTCAGCTAGAGTCCAAGTCAAGTCTCAAGTCTTTCAGCTAGAGTCCAAGTCACGTCTCAAGTCTTTCAGCTAGAGTCCAAGTCACGTCTCAAGTCTCTGAGCTAGAGTCCAAGTCAAGTCTCAAGTCTTTCAGCTAGAGTCCAAGTCAAGTCTCAAGTCTCTGAGCTGGAGTCCAAGTCAAGTCTCAAGTCTTTCAGCTAGAGTCCAAGTCAAGTCTCAAGTCTCTGAGCTGGAGTCCAAGTCAAGTCTCAAGTCTTTAAGATTAAGTCCAAGTTAAGTCTCAAGTCTCTGAGCTGGAGTCCAAGTCAAGTTTTTTATGGTTATTAAACATGAATTCAGACTGCTTAGAACACTGCATAGCTTCAGGTTCCTGATACAATAAAATGAGATGTGGTTTGTTTTCCTCTCTCACGTGCATACAAGATTCATTACGTTAAAAATAAAATAAAAAATAAATCTCTGCGGTTGACTTTTCTACAGAAACATACACTTGGGTTTTTCTCATAAACTGATTATAATGTGGCCACTCAACTGTTTTAGTGCTGCTCTCTCACACAAACAAAACAATTCATCATGCCATCACCTAATTATACCTGTGAGTGACCTAATTACCATTCCAGACTATCTTTATAGTTATTTCTCCAACGTGACAGTCCAAAGTCTAAATTTCCTTATCTCAAAATTATATAGAAAAATCATTTAAATATAAACCATCTCGTTTTTACTATGACTTTTTGAAAAAATATGAATCAACAAATCATGGCTTAAACAAGAACCTTTGCCTGTAATTGAGTATTTTTACATGGTGGTATTCCCTCTTATTAAGTAACCGATCTAAGGACAATTTCAAATGCTTGATAACACCAGCTGACCCAAATTACTGTAGTACAAATAAAAGATAAAAGAAAGGTGGTAAAAGGACTTGGCATGAAGACATTAAGCTGGGCAGAAAATGCTGCTTTTATTGCTGCAAGATGCTGCACTGTTGACATTCAGCCAGGAAGCAAGTAAGATATATGGATAAGTCTCTAAATTTGCAGTTGGTGATGTACGGGGCTATTTGCTTCCACAGTACTCTGTGTTCATGCCAAAAGTTCATTTGCATAATTTCCTTAATGAATAACATAAAAAATGTACATCTTAGCGCTGGCAACTGAAGCATAATTTAAAAATAAGTAATGTTAGTGAATTAGGATTAACCCTCGTGTTGTCCTTGGGTTACATCTCAATCATTTTTAAAAGATTTTCAGAAATATGGGTTCTTTTCAAAACAATTGCCCAAAATTAATATTGCTGCATAGAGGGCAGGTGAAATATATGATTACTTTAATTGAATTTTGGGTGTTTAATACTATTATAAAGTATTTGAAAAAATATGTCTAAATGGTTTTGGTAACAGAATATCTTGACTAAACTGTGACATAAAGCAGTCTGTGATATCCAATTAACATCCTTTGATCTTAACTACTATTTTTTCTTAACCCTTGTGTTGTCCAAAATTTACATTTTCGTCCTTTTTTCAGACTTTTTTTAGTTGTTTTTTTTGTTGTATTTTTATACTTTTTTTTAGTTTTCACTAACACCACCTTACTACCACTAGTTTTACATTACTTTGAATTCATGGTCAATAACCCTCATGTACATAGAATTATACCTAATATTTGTGTTAAAAAAACAGAAATCATGAATTATTTTGACTAATAGTTAAGATCAGAGGAACGTACAGATGAGTTTAGTCAGGAATGAAAGTGATGAATTGTATTTGCAAAAAGCGTTGTATGGAACCAAATCCATTTCTTGTGGTAATTTGGTTAAAATGAAACCCATATTAATAATAGGTATAATGTCAAGGTAAAACTAGGTAGAATTATTGACCATGAATCAAAAAAAGCTTTGAAAATGACAAAAACACTGTGAAAAGAGCCCAAAAAAAAAGTTCAATTTCAATTTTGACGAACGTTAATGGTCAACGGGAAGACAACACAAGGGTTAAAGATGCTCTAAGCGATGTCACACGTGTTTTAGGATACATTTGTTGTCACATACAGCAAACATCTCCTCACTATCCGCTAGCTGCCTGTCCCCTGAACACACTGTAAAAACATCTGAACACACTGTAAAAAACATCTTCTCACTATCTGCTAGCTGCCTGTCCCCAGAACACAATGTAAAAACCTCTCCCCACTATCTGCTAGCTGCCTGTCCCCAGAACACACTGTAAAAACATCTCATCACTATCTGCTAGCTGCCTGTCCCCAGAACACACTGTAAAAACATCTCCTCACTATCTGTCCCCCCCAGAACACACTGTAAAAACATCTCCTCACTATCATCTCCCCATCACTATCTGCTAGCTGCCTGTCCCCAGAACACAATGTAAAAAACATCTCCTCACTATCTGCTAGCTGCCTGTCCCCAGAACACACTGTAAAAACATCTCCTCACTATCTGCTAGCTGCCTGTCCCCAGAACACAATGTAAAAACATCTCCTCACTGTAGAACACACCCAGGGTCTCTGTAGACAGCCCAGGGTCTACAAACGGCAACAAAAACAAACTGTGCCAACCTGCACCACGAAGCGTACACAAACAGTGTCCCAGCCTTCCAGCCATTAACCGAAAGAAGGATTCGGAGGTTGGGGCAGTTAGTGCGCGGAAGGGAGGGGGGGTGGACAGGATGAGGGGCGAGGGGCAAGCTAGTCTTGTTTTGTTTGAAAATACATCTAACCTTAAGAAGTAACGTCACCCAACATCTTAGAGCACCTTTAAGTGTTTTGCTAAAGGACATGGAGGCTTTATCCTAACAGAAGGGTTGAAGGACAGACTCCTTGCTTACAATGGCTCCCCGGAGAGCTCCACGACATTTGGGCCAATGTAAAACCGATAAAACTTTAATGTATTATATTAAAAATACATGGTTGTCAATTATCAATAAAGTGCATGCTGGGACGATGACCCTGAACAGGCTTATGTAGGAATGAAAAATTAACAAATATTAGAAGACATTTTGAGAATAAACCTTTATTAAAGATTAAATGTGTCTTGTAATGTTGTTGTGCTGCCAGTGATTAGACGTGGTTGTCTGATATAATATTGTAACGGCCATGTGTAGTGAGATCTGGATTTTGTCTTCCATCGTTGAATAAAAGAAAATGGCGTATGATGGGCTAAGGGAACATGAAGCTCGCTCTACATGCAAGGTGACATAAAAACAACGCAACAGTTTAACAACAAACTATTCCAGAGAAAAAGAAGCGATAATCTCGCCTCGGACCCCCTTCCGTAAAGTCGTTTGAGCAGCTAATGAGCTCTTGAGATGATTGGGGTTGTTGTAAAAAGCACTTGTGCGACACTAAGAAGAAAAACCTCCTGTGGCTCTTTGCTCTGCAACAGAGGTGGAAATGCCTTCAACTGATTTTGTATTTTATGTCATGAGGGGCAGAGTGCAACAGCAGGTATTAATAAATACCACTGCGGTGAAACAAGTGAATGAGCACTCTCGTACTGATTGCACTGGCTCATAAGAGTCATACATTTTCTGATTTTCTGTGTAATAATGCAAATTAGGGATGTGCCACTGTAAGAGGGGAAAAACACAGAAATTATAAAGTCATTGTAAGTTGTACATGGAGCGGTATTGTGTTCTATTTTCATCTGTCAATAGACTTTTCAATCAATGAACCCCTCAAATAAAACACTAAACTCAATGGACTGCTAATGATGATCAACAAGCAGTGATGTGGTAAGTTTCTGGGCTAAATTGTATTGAAAAGTAGAAGATTACAGACGTCTAGGTCTATGGCAATATTTTAAAGCGAGTCAGGTATTTAGCACATGGGGATAGTATTAAATAGTAATTTAAAGCATTTAAATTCTAAAACTCCATAGTTTCAATGGTCAGTCATCAAATCAATGCCTTCTAGTGTTTGAGTTGTCCTCCTGCGCCCAAATAAAGCAAGCGATCAGCCAGTCAAACTAATGAGTCCGTCACTGGGTACGTTAATATGCATAATATTATCCCACATATGATTCCTAATTTGACAATATTCCAAATATGTTCAAGTCACGTAAACAGCATTTTCCATGTAGATGTTATGAAAACAAGCCTTTTTCCGAATAGAGCTTTTTCCGATGTGTGGCAGAGGCCGGTATTATTCAGGGTTAAGAAGTAATCTTTAGAAATATACACAGCACATTTGGAAAATGCGTCTCCATCGGTGTTTTTGTTGCAGTGTGCGAAAGTTTAACCTCCTCTTTCCGGTTTACTATAGTTAGTAATTTTGTTTTCAACCATTCTGATTCCAATTCCGATTATTTTTCAGTTTATTTACAGTTTTACTGGGCTATTTCAACGTAAAATAAAGCCACACTTAAGAGCGCTGCTTTGCTCCATGTTTGTAACATACAGCAAGCGCACGGTGGTACGGTGTATGGTGTATGAAGTACGGTGGTCGCTACGGAAACCAAGTCACTTGTGTTGAATTTGGAACCGATGATCGAATTCTAAAGCAAATATTACCAAAGATTCCAATAAAACAATGATTCGACTGTAATTTCTGAAACCGGTTGTCGATGCCCAGCCCTACTGTCTCCGGCTTACAGCCAACAGTTTGCAGGGCTGCGGTACAGATAAATGCTCAAAAGAAAAGAAGGAGAAAAAACACCTACTTTTAAACAAAATACTCAAATATTATAAATATGTTTCAACGGGTTAGATATATGCAAACATCGCAATGCCAACGTTTTTAAAAAGGTGGTTGATGGAATGAAAGCAGGAGGCTGTGTTAGTCCAACAAGTCCTCCCTCGATGGAAAACTGTGAAAAAAACTGTAAATGGGAATATTAGTGGTATATGCACTTTAATTAGCCATGTAAACAGCCTAGTCAAAGTATCAGATTCTTTCAAAATAAGCACAAAAATATTAATATGTGCAGATAAATGAGTCAGGTGCTGTAATCACCATGATCTTGCTGGTGGTTCCTCTGGGATTCTCCACAGGCACAGAGTTGTTGAAGACCAGCGCCCACAGCAGCCAGACGGACTTCCCTATGGTGAACTTAGATCCACCTGACTCTGAGAGAGAGAGAGAGAGAGAGAGAGAAATACATACATCAAGTATTTTGGCCAGTCTCACATTCCCAGACCTTCCTCCCCAGCGCATAATTTATTTTTCAACGTAAGTGGTGGTGTACGAGCTTTTCTAGTCGCCAGTTATCATATCCTGTCCTTAGATGTTTTGTAGAAGAAGAAGAATAGTAAAAGCTGTTAGAAAATGAAGATAAACGGAGGCAGAGTTGTTTAGCACAGGAGAAACTAGAACTGACAACTGGTGACAAACAAACTCTTCCCTGTCAACACAGTTCTGTATAATTCCACTAGTCTCAAATTATTATAAAGTAATGAATAACATTTCCAAATGATTATGAACAATGAATGTAGCAGTAAAGAGAAGCAGCCTGTAAACAGCTGGAATAAATTATGAACTGACAAGTACTGTAAAAATGTCAAAATCAAGCACCACGGCTCCGTCAGTGTTTGTAATTAAAATTAAATAAGCCCGATCGTGGGTGCGGAGAGATTGTTTTGACTTTTGTTAAGAAAAGTGGGATGCTTTGCATAAACTGAGCACACACCCCCCCCAAATCACACCCCCCCCATCCGCTTACATAACTGACAAAGTGACACGTTGGTAATAATGTTGTGAAATGAGCAGTGGCGGCGGGTTGATTGGCGTGCCGTCTCTTACTCTTGGCGCTCTGCAGGCTGCGGTTGTATCCCACGGGGCTGAAGAACTCAAAGATGAAGACGGTGACAGCCACCACCGACAGGCACATCACAAACATCATCACCCACACCGCCGGGCTGTAGGGCTCTGCAACACACACACAAGCACACACATGCAAATGTCAGATCAAGTTTTCTGAAGTTTGCCTGTCATCTGCAAAGTACCACTTTATCGAAAGGAAAACTGTCTGTCGCAGCCGGATTCTGGACCCACTGGACCACTTTGTAACCAGGGGTGTGGCAAAACAAAAAAAAATCTATTTCACATTTGTATCTCGATTAAAGCTCTACAGATTCAAAATCGATTCACAGAATTCCAAAAATTGATTTTCTTTTTTGTAATGCCGTGTATACTATCACAGTGGAAATGTAACTCCATTTATATACTGGGAATCGTTTTTTTATATTAAGATTTTGTGTCATATCTTGAGCCTAGAAATCAATTTGGAATTGTGACATTTTCTGAATCGTGCACCCCTACGTGTTGCAATGAGACTATTTAAGTTGCTACGCTCACTCTTTAGTGAGTCAAACCACAGTTTGTGCTCTGCTCCTTCTGACGGCCAATCAAATCAATGCAAAACACATCGAGTCTAGTTGATTCTCCAATACCACTTGAGCATTAAAGGTGCCATATGAGTTCCTGCATGGTGACTTCTCTCGACATTCCAAGTAAATTAAAAATTAAAAAACTGAGCAAGCTCGCCCCTCCCTCTCTTTTTCCATAACTGTCATGACTAACTGACTAACTAACTAACCCCCACCGCCTCCCCCATCCATCTTATCAGTGATTGGTGGAAGTGGTTTGTTGTCTTTTGGTGCACAGGCTGTGCCTCTAGTGTTTGTTCGACTGTGTTGTTCTACGAGACCGGGTTTTTTCAGGCCTATGATTTGAAAAAAAAAATGAAATTGCGCTGAAACCATGAAGGAACTCATAGTGCAACTTTAAAAACTTAAAAACTATCCATTTTAGAGTACATTTAGAAGAGATAAAACAAGATGTGCCATTAATAGAGCTGGGTACCGAAATTCAGTATTTTAGGCACTGACAGAATCGCCTCTAAAGTATTGAGTATCTTTGTCATTTAATATCAAATTTCCATAGCTAAGCAGTAAATCTCATTAGCGTAAGTGAGCCAATAAGCATGCAGCTTGCTTTTACCAAGATCTAATAATGTTTGTGATTGGCTAGAAGAAGAACTCAATGGACTCAATACACAGAGACAGGCTCACGTAGTAGGAGCTGAAAAATAAATACAAAGACATATGCCATAACGTTGTAATTTCTTTTAGTTTTATATAATTGGTATAGAAAAATGTATTGTTTAGGAACCGGTATCAAAGTCACGGTACTGGTATTGAAAATTTTTAAACGATGCCCAGCCCTAGCCATTAATTTGCGATTAATTGCATGGACCCAATACATTTTTCGATTGGCAGTCGTAGCTTTTTGGTATTTTATGCTTTGGCTTTTACAAATGAGTGTCATTCCTTAGTAACTGCATGACGAGGCAAATGAGTAAGACAGTGTCTCCCCTTCATCTCGTCTTTCCAAAGAAATGGGTGCGAGTCTAAGGTAACTGCCGGCTGAGGAAACGAGCAGAGGCTTCTGAGATTTGCCAAATTAGTGAGGCATTTTGCTGCAGACCCTGACAACAGCCACAGTAGAAGCTGTAACGCTAATCAAACGGCACCAGAGACCCGAGCTGAGCCGCCGGGTCGACTCATCAACACCTTCGTCGCTCAGAGTCACAACCAGGAAGAGACCGTGTGCCGACATGCCGAAAAGCTACAAGCACTGTTTACATAGGAGGCTTTTAGCAGCTGAGAGAGAAGAGCAGTGAGGGAGCAGGTGGAGAGGCTCGGGATTTATCCATTAAACTTACTGCCAGACAGGGTTAATATGCTTTTAAGTCTGCCACGAGGGCCCAGAGGCTGCAGGTTTTATTTTTCAATCCAAGTTCGTCACAGTGGACGATATCAGGTGCAGGACCCTGTGTCATTTTGTTCACACATCTTTTCATTGGATTTTGGTTTTATGTTCTATTGGGTTGGGTTGGGGGGGGCAGTAGCTCAACCTGGGTCGCTGGTTCAAGTCCCCATACGGACCAGTGTGGATTGGTAGCTGGAGAGATGCCACTTCACCTCCTGGGCACTGCCAGGTGCTCTTGAGCAAGGCACTGTACCCCCCCCACCACCACCAGCCCACTCACTCTGACATCTCTCCATTTGTGCATGAAGAGGTCCTGAGCATGTGTGTGTGTATTTCAGGCTTGTGTGTAGGGATTACTAACAATTGTAATTTCCCCACTGGGGATCAATAAACAGTATAAAATAAATTATTATAAATGTATCAGACTTTGGTAAAAACATAAACAAATCATAGAAGCATCCATACAAAGAGAGACACTGTTTTTCTTCTAAAAAAAGCAAAAGAAAAGACCAAAAGTAAATGTTTTCAACACTCACAAGGAGGTGAAACAAAAACTCCTCAATATTTATATCATAAATATAACATAATGCCTTTGAGCAGATGAAGAAGAAGAAAAAAGAGAAAAAAGTATGCATGTTATAATAAAAACTTTTTTTCCTTAAAACCCTGCCTTTTCAGGAGGACTCACTAAAGACATGGAACATCATTTCTGTATTGAAAGCAAGACTGATGTCAGCAGAAATACAGCTCTGCCTTTAACTTGTGAGGCTGGGGTTGGGGGGTTGGGGAACATGGGAAGCCAAAGTCCCAATAGGCCTGATATTGAAGTGCAGTGGAATGTCTTGTAATGGACAATAACGCTGATGGTGGCTGATGTCACCTGCAGCTAAGCGACCGGCACCAGAAATTGCCATAGTGTCATTCCATTTTTGTTTTAAATGGTGATTGGTTGACGTGCTAGGAACAATAATTGGGTCGACAACAAAAAGTACGAAGAGGTTCTTTGGGCTATTGCATTTTCCACAACATCGGCTCTGTCATAACTCGGGCTGGGTTGCGTTGGTCGATACTTTTAATGGAAACCTGTTATGCTTTTCTGTATTTGCTGTCATATCATACCTATAGTGTTGCAATGTCAACAGAAATAACCCAGTACTAAGTCGTATCTGAACGTCTTCAGTTATAATGCAATCCTTTTTGTAACCAGATTTCGAAAAAAATTGTATTGTATGGTTGTGCTCGCAGCTAATCACTACCAGCATTCTTCAATTTGCGACGTGTGATTGGCCCATTAAAACAGAAGCTACAACCCATACAGTCTGTGGTGGGGTGAAGTCGAGCGCAGTGTATTTGGCAGAGTTGGCCAAATACAAAAAAAGGTACAAAAACAAGGTACCAAATGAAAAACTCAATACTTGGTATTGGTAGCCTATCACATCAAGGGCACTGGTATCGTAATAAAAAAAATTAGTCAAAACCATTGTTGCCAACTTGGCTTGGCTCGCTAGATTTAGTGACTTTTCAGATCCTCTTAGCCACTTTATTTCTAAAAAGCTTGTTATAACAAAGTTAGTGACTTATTTAAACCATCAGGGGAAAAGGAGAAATATTTTTTAATTCATTCCCATGAACACTGCTCTTCTGCTAACAGCACAGGATGTCTCCCTCTCCTCTTGGCACTGCTAGTCAGCCAACACAACCACTACACTTCATGCAAATGGTGTGCAATGACGTCATCTGGCTTTTACGTTCAGCGGAAAAGAGTTAGCAGCACTGGTCACAGCTTGGAACTTTATAATTATCAAATCAATTATTGATTGATTCTTCTACTAAGCAACGGGAAAAAGACCACACTACACACAATCTAATGCAATCTAGTAAAATATAGCAGTGTCTGACAAGACTTCATTCAATGTGTTATACTGAAAGCTCTTCCTTATGGCTGTCTATCAGATTTATATACATGAGTGCAGTCCAATAAATCATCCCCGCAAACATACAGCCTCAACAAAGAAAACTGTCTGGCACACTGTGACATACACATAAAACACACACATTGTCTGCGTCAATCTGTCTTCACAAAGGAAGGATTTGTTGCAGCGCTCTCGTATACTAGATTGCACAGACACTTAATGAATTGATAACTTGATATAGTGTACAGAAGACAATGTGTACAGCTGCTGCAGTGTGGCAGAGCAAGTCACCGTTACATGTGCTTCATGTTTATGCATTACAGAGTCTAACCCTAACAACTGTCTCAGGACCTGAACAACTACTTTGTTGCAATTTTAATTAACATTATATTTATACGTGGCTTTGAATTTAACCCTCCTGTTGTCTTTGGGTCAAATGTGACCCATTTTCAAAAAGTTTCTATATCAGAAATTGAATTTGACCCTTCTATTGTCTTTGGATCAAATGTGACCCATTTTCAAAAAGTTTCTATATCAGAAATTTGGGTTTCTTTCAAACAAATTGTCCAAAAAAGCAACGTGGATGGTTCCCAACAACGCTCCTCACAAGTTAAATAAATAATCAGTTCACTACTTTCATTGAATTTGGGTGTTTTTTTTGTCAATTTTATAGCATTTGGAGAAAAAAAAATTGATAAAAGAGTTTGTGTGTTACAATGTTAAAAAAAGTGACAAATGTAAAAAAAAAAAAAAAAAATAAATTGGGGGAAAAAAAAATAATTTCAAAACACTCAGAAAAAGTCGACAAACGTTGAAAAAGTGGCACAAACATCGGGGGAAAGACACAAAAGGGTCGAAAAAGATGACCAAAACATTGATAAAAGGTGTGAAAAACCAAAACTTGCAGGTCGGCAGAGAGACAATATGTGTTTGTGTAAAACATTGAGTGTTCTGCAAAGCTTTTTGTTGTTGTCTCATAGTAGATTTAGTGTAGCCTAAAGAAGGTGATTTAGAAGTGACTTAAAATCTGTGATGTGTATCTTTCTAACCAAATAGTACAACAACTGAGTCTAATATTCAGAACAACATCAACTAAATGTTCCTTTTATTTAAAGGTAATTTGACCACCAACCCGAGTTAAATGACTGTCTGCTAGGATTAATCCAGTACCATAATGTATATATCCCTGTGGTTAAATCAAAACCGGCCTGGCAGTGGAAGCGCATACATAATTAGGCTGCGAACACTTATGGTTCCGTTGATTTATTGTCCTTTTCTCTGGCGGGCGAGGAGTGTAAAGCAGCTGCGTGTGGTTTTCAAAGTGCTGTCAGCCTTGTTTTATTCTGCATTCATGCACACTCTCACTGAGTCCCAGCAGCTGTATATCCATGTCTAGATAACAGTAGATCTATTCATATAGCCCTGTATTTAACAAGTGAACGTTACGCTAAATATATACTCTAACAAAAAATAAATAAATAAATCACACCTGAGAGCTTCTAAACAGAGTCTGGTTCTGGTACTGGATCCAGTGAGCAGATTGCCTGGAGCAGATGGGGTTAAGGTTGGAGTTAATGAAGCTTACATGACCTTACCTAAGGGCATTAAACAGCCGTGTTGGTACTTAAAGTGACAGCATTACTTATTCACTTTTACTTGCCAACATGCTCCCAGCAGGTCCAGGGATTCTAACTGGTGACCTTAGTACCTTACAGCGCTGAGAGGTCGGCTCGTGTTCAGAGGGAGAACGCCACACTGTGAGCTAGAGTGGATCTCCGTAGTGAGAACCAGAGCAGCAAGGGACAAGCCCTGCTATGCCATGAACTACTACAAAGAACTACTACAAACTACTATTATTTTTATTTATTTTTTTGTGACTGTTATTGCCACTCTTCATTCTATCCCCAACCGGTCGTCAGACACCGCCTACCAAGAGCCTGGGCCTGGGCCTGGGCCTGGGTCTGGGTCTGGGCCTGGGTCTGGGCCTGGGCCTGGGCCTGGGTCTGGGTCTGTCCGAGGTTTCTTCCCAAAGGGGAGTTTTTCCTTGCCACTGTCGCACTGTTGCTTGCTCTGGAGGGAACTACTAGAACTGTTGGGTCCTTGGGTCCTTCCATCTGTAAAGTGTCTCGAGATAACTCTTGTTATGAATTGATACTATAAATAAAATTGAATTGAATTGAACAAGGACACGGTAATGTATGACATGCCACCGACTACATCTACATAATAACGCCATTATGGACAGTTATTAGTGTGAGGTTTTCTCCAATTAAGACGTTTTAAGTGGATCCCATTAATATTTCAGTTTCCATATGGAACGTACATCAACCACAAAATTGCCATTTTTCCATTAACATAGTTTACCCGCTCATTCCGTCTCTATGCTGCCACAGTGTGCACCTGGAGTGTGTATTTTGCAAATACCATGTGCATGTATTGTTTAATCTAATTAACAGCAGGAAGACAAGTGCATTGGGAAATGGAATCTTTTACTACCGTTTGGTCATAGCGCCTCGGGAGGCATCGATGAAACCACTGAAACATCTTCAATGGTTTTGGTTTTGCAAAGTGTGCCAGTGTCATCATGAACTAGTACTGTGCTTTGATTTTCTCTATTTTTTATCACCTGTTTCATATATACTGTATGTACAATAATAATAATAAAATAAAAATAATAATAACTATTTGCACTTTTAAAAACAAAGTCTACAAAGAGCTTTGACAGGTGAGTAAAAATAACAGAAAGCCAGAGACTTCAGATACAGTATTAGGGGACCACTAAGGTCTATATAAAAGAGACTTCAGATACAGTATTAGGGACCACTAAGGTCTATATAAAAGAGACTTCAGATACAGTATTAGGGGACCACTAAGGTCTATATAAAAGAGACTTCAGATACAGTATTAGGGACCACTAAGGTCTATATAAAAGAGACTTCAGATACAGTATTAGGGGACCACTAAGGTCTATATAAAAGAGACTTCAGATACAGTATTAGGGACCACTAAGGTCTATATAAAAGAGACTTCAGATACAGTATTAGGGGACCACTAAGGTCTATATAAAAGAGACTTCAGATACAGTATTAGGGGACCACTAAGGTCTATATAAAAGAGACTTCAGATACAGTATTAGGGGACCACTAAGGTCTATATAAAAGAGACTTCAGATACAGTATTAGGGGACCACTAAGGTCTATATAAAAGAGACTTCAGATACAGTATTAGGGGGACCACTAAGGTCTATATAAAAGAGACTTCAGATACAGTATTAGGGACCACTAAGGTCTATGTAAAAGAGACTTCAGATACAGTATTAGGGGACCACTAAGGTCTATATAAAAGAGACTTCAGATACAGTATTAGGGACCACTAAGGTCTATATAAAAGAGACTTCAGATACAGTATTAGGGACCACTAAGGTCTATATAAAAGAGACTTCAGATACAGTATTAGGGACCACTAAGGTCTATATAAAAGAGACTTCAGATACAGTATTAGGGGACCACTAAGGTCTATATAAAAGAGACTTCAGATACAGATACACTATTAGGGGACCACTAAGGTCTATATAAAAGAGACTTCAGATACAGTATTAGGGGACCACTAAGGTCTATATAAAAAGAGACTTCAGATACAGTATTAGGGGACCACTAAGGTCTATATAAAAGAGACTTCAGATACAGTATTAGGGGACCACTAAGGTCTATATAAAAGAGACTTCAGATACAGTATTAGGGGACCACTAAGGTCTCTATAAAAGAGACTTCAGATACAGTATTAGGGACCACTAAGGTCTATATAAAAGAGACTTCAGATACAGTATTAGGGACCACTAAGGTCTATATAAAAGAGACTTCAGATACAGTATTAGGGGACCACTAAGGTCTATATAAAAGAGACTTCAGATACAGTATTAGGGGACCACTAAGGTCTATATAAAAGAGACTTCAGATACAGTATTAGGGACCACTAAGGTCTATATAAAAGAGACTTCAGATACAGTATTAGGGGCCACTAAGGTCTATATAAAAAAGAGACTTCAGATACAGTATTAGGGGGACCACTAAGGTCTATATAAAAGAGACTTCAGATACAGTATTAGGGGACCACTAAGGTCTATATAAAAGAGACTTCAGATACAGTATTAGGGGACCACTAAGGTCTATATAAAAGAGACTTCAGATACAGTATTAGGGGACCACTAAGGTCTATATAAAAGAGACTTCAGATACAGTATTAGGGACCACTAAGGTCTATATAAAAGAGACTTCAGATACAGTATTAGGGGACCACTAAGGTCTCTATAAAAGAGCTGCTAGCATGCCACGCCCTCATGCTCTACTTCTGACTGGCTAGTAGTCCTTACCTAGGTACTGTCAGGGCCCTCATTACCACTGCTCTATAAAAGACTGGCTAGTAGTCCTTACCACTAAGGTCTGTCAAAAGGCCCTCATACAGTCTGCCACTGACTGGCTAGTAGTCCTTACCTAGGTACTGTCAAAAGGGCCCTCATACTCTGCTTCTGACTGGCTAGTAGTCCTTACCTAGGTACTGTCAGGGCCCTCATACTCTGCTTCTGACTGGCTAGTAGTCCTTACCTAGGTACTGTCAGGACCCTCATACTCTGCTCCTGACTGGCTAGTAGTCCTTACCTAGGTACTGTCAGGGCCCTCATACTCTGCTCCTGACTGGCTAGTAGTCCTTACCTAGGTACTGTCAGGGCCCTCATACTCTGCTCCTGACTGGCTAGTAGTCCTTACCTAGGTACTGTCAGGACCCTCATACTCTGCTTCTGACTGGCTAGTAGTCCTTACCTAGGTACTGTCAGGGTCCTCATACTCTGCTCCTGACTGGCTAGTAGTCCTTACCTAGGTACTGTCAGGGTCCTCATACTCTGCTCCTGACTGGCTAGTAGTCCTTACCTAGGACTACTTTTGTGCGACTCCCAACAAAGATGGAAGAGAAGTGATATGCCTCCCTCTGTAGCTAAAGCAGAGAGCTCAACACACAGGGTGAAAAGAGGAGCTGTAGCAATGTGCAGTACAACATAAATATGGTGTTTTTTGAAAATTACAGCTTGAAGGTATTTGCCTGAGGATCCAGGCTACGAACTGGCTCAGACGGGGACAACATCTCTGCTAAGTAGGTAGGAGCCAGACCCATACAGGCTTTTAAAAGTGATCAGTAAAATCTTAAAATCAATTCTAAAAAGAGACAGGGAGCCAATGAAGAGAAGCCAGGATTGGGGTAATATGATGTCTTCTGTTAAAAGCAGTTTTAACAAACAACATCATATTACCCCATGTACGTGCGTAAGTTATATTAACAATAATTTCATTACATTGTTATTGTTTTGGTAAGTCTATCCATGACCTATGAATTAATGAATGAATGAAAAAATCCAAACTCTAGCAAAATGTTGAAAGAGAACTTGACGCTTCGTTCTGACTCAGCTAATAGAAGACATTTTGATTTTTGATTATGTCAAAGTGAGAAAAGCACATGCCGGAATAATATGATTAATGATAGGTGAGTTCCATGTAGCCGTGTCAGATCCAGGGCGCTGTTGTTGTTCATGCTATTTTGGTGAATAGAACAAAAGCCATGTTAATGGTATTATTACCACCTGTGATTTTCCAGTACAGTTATTGATTTTTTTTTATCTGTAGAAGGCAAAATTAATTTATAACACACACACACACACACACACACACACACACACACACGACTTTACACGTCCCTCTTTACTAGGTCCTCTCTCTGACAGTTTAATTTGTTAAGTTGTTTGCAGACTGTGTCCTGTCCGTCTGTGTCTCTCTCGGTCTGTCTCATATTCACCGAGTGTATGAAGGTGTTAAAGGATTGATTGAGCTACAATTATTACAGCTAATTAAAAAATACATATGCAATGTTTCTACATATAGCACAGAAAAACAATGCATGGAAACACACTGCTTGCCCATATTCATTTAAAAAACTGACGTAAATTTTTTTGGTGATCATTTTTTCCAACAACAGAAGGTTCTAAGAAAAGATCTGCGACCGTCAAAGCTAATGTTAAGTGTATGGATGAGTAATATAGATGTTCCTTTGATGTTTTCAAAATAAATGTTTGCTGATCTTATTATAGTTCTGCCAGAAAGTCAATGATTCCAGTGTTGTTGTTTTAAATTATGTAGGCTAAATATACAGTAGGTTAACAAAATGTTAGTTTGATGCAATGTTAATGAAACTTTATTGTGTACAATATGAACTGTAAGTGCAAACATTGTTAAATGCATGTATTTTATTTGAATATAGACTCCAGGAAGCTCTGTTGTTGCCAAGGCAGCACAGCTCCCAGAATGCTCTCCTCCTTGCTTCTGCCTTCGTTCTTGATGCCTTAGATCAATTTGTATGAAACTTTGAGCATTCTGGCACTATCTAATGAGTACAACTACCTTTGCTCACTCTTCTTACTACCTTGCCTGTTTTTACTCCTCTCTTCCTCCCCTCTCTAGCTCCCTTTAAGCGCCTGGGAGCTTTTTCGAAGGCACCTTCATCGGAAAATATCTTCCTGCTCGCTCGCTCGCTCCACTTCTTCTTTCTCAGTTGATTGTTTCTTTCACCTTTGCCCTTTCTTTACTTGTGTTGCTGATGCCTCTTACTTCTCTCTGGGCCTTTTTCCTTCCTAACAACCCATCCACTTACACGCACACGTATACACCGACTCACACAAACACACACCCATGCAAAGCGACGGTAGTCACTGTCAGCCCCGTGGGCCGGCGGTCTTAAGATAAAATCCTCCGTCCGACCATGACATGTTTCAGATGGTCTCTTAAATCTCCTCTGACAGAGGGACAGATGCACTACTGCAGCTGTGTAAGTATGAAATACATCCCTTAAGGAGTGGGGGGGGAAAGTTCAGGTCTACAAAGGGACAATATACTGTAAGTCCACTTCTGAAGCAGACTTGTTTTGAATCATGTGCCTTGAAGTGCTACGCTTTATTAAAAAAGGCAAAATTTAAACCAGCTTTTGATGTAGGAGGGGCTTCCCGGTTTGATATATTGCTCTTCTAAAAAAATCATAAATATCATGAAATATTATTGACACCTTGCTGAATATAGCCAACAGAAGTAAGTACCTCTGATAGAAGTAATAGACATTTTGTGAAATATAAGCCACCATGGCAGCCTGGCTTTGAATTTCCGCAAAACCAGACCCACGTGACACATTCGTCCAATCAGCTGGCGGTTTTGATTTTTGGGTGACAATACAGATTAGCGCCACCTGTTGTTATGGAAACGTATTACGTCTTGTTGCTTAGGTGTGTTCCCAGGCACTTTTTTGACCAACTCGGGCAGACTGATAAGTCCAAGTGCCTTTTCTGCCGAGGGTCGGCCGTCTGGTTGGTGTGTTAGGGCGAGATCGCTGCAGTCAGCAGCGGCCAACCAAACTACAATGTAAGTTCATAGGGCACTTTCCAGCTTTTTTAATGTCACAAAAGCGCTTGTTTTGCTGCTGACAGGCTCAGATTAATATTCTATATGTCTGACGTGATGGAAAGGATCCCATCAGAGGTAGACCTTTCAAACTTCTTTGAGACCTTTCTGTTGAACAAGAAACAGCTCTGAAGTCGCTAGCTCTAAACCCACCAGACTCCATTAAAAAAAGCAACACATTTAGCACAGATAAAGCAAACATATGTGTATTTCAACCAACACTAGTGGAAAGATGACCAAAAATAGTGTTTCATAGTTACTAGTCACAATGCTAAAATGACTGTTTATTGACATGGAGTCAGGTGGGTTTAGCTTACACAGTTTCACGTTTGTTTTTATGTTTAAAAGAGGACCTTACTGTTCAAGACAAAGGTTGACCTCCTTAGAAATCCTGTCCATAATGTTTGATATATAGAATATTAATCTGAGCCTGTCAGTGGCAAAATGTGTCCTTTTGTAAAGGTAAATACAAGCTGACCTATTGCATTTTGTTGTAGTGATTGCTCACATCATTCACTTGGACCAACCATAGTTAAATAGGGTCCGGGTTGGGGAAAAACAGTAGTTAACCTTTAAGTATTGGCAGATTTGACACATTACAGTGTTGCCAATCTTATATTTAATCATTTAATACATAAAAAGTTATGTGAAAGTTCAAAGAAGCATTGAGTAAGCACGGTTACCGAATGCGCTTTGTGGTGTGTCCACACAAGCAGGTTCAAAGCACAGATGGAGGGATTACAAAAATGAGACACCGCTTTGTGCTTCCAAGTCATTTTGCGACACACACACACACACACACACACACACACACACACACACACACACACACACACACACACACACACACACTCCAACACGTTAACCAACCGCTGCTCAGATTAAAACAGAACAACAGAAAATATCTGAAGCAGCTCTATCGCTCACTCTATCAAAGCCACTCAACCTCGCCCTCAGTCTTTTGTGTCTGGTTCATATTAGTACATGACAAGTCTCTCTCTCTCTCTCTGTCTGGAATTAGTCTAAGTTGATTTGTAAATTACGAGAGGTCTTATTGTAGGAGAGGCCTACTAGACTGAGGCATATACTTTGTTAAAAAAAAACAGAAAAGAACGAAAAAACTTCACTGTTGGAGCTCATTTGGAGAATATTGAATCAGCAGCTTGGCTTTGAAATGCAAAGCCATGAGTGTGAACCTTTTCAAGTGGGAGACAAAAGCAGGTCAGAAGCGAAGGAAGGTCTGTTGCATAATTGAGGGTCATTTACACACACTGCAGGAATATGCAAGTTATCAGTACACTGTCCCCTAAAAAGGCCCATGACTTGAGATAAAGGTAACACTTCAACAGTGCTGATTAACAGCTATTGATGAGTTTTTTTTTTCCATTTTTGGGTCCATTTTGCAGACAAGTGCAAGCGGGGTGTGTATATACACATGTATATCCACTCAAAAAACACATAGGAAACAACATTTGCATTTACATGACGGGAAAAATCATTTTACATGTAAAAACCTTCACATGTAGGCACATGATCTTTCCGTGTTCTGTCACCTCTTTCTAATAACGCACCATCATGCAACATTCAACAAATCTTGAAATCTATTTCAGAGACACATATCCACCATCACACTCACAGAATATAATGCAAATAAGCCACCAGACAAGCTGCATTTTGAATGAGGGATCAACTTTTGTTTAACAAGGAAACTTTCAGAGCAACGCTGTCTTTTTGGATTCTGCAGGTTTTACCAAGTCAAATTTAAGACTTAAAATTATTATGAATGAAATTTAAAACCTAAGTCCAGAAACATCGTCTGAAACAATTCTCTGATTTCCTCATTGACATTAAAGGACTGGTGTCTAAATATGCATATTGGTCTCCAATTGTAGTTTTAATACAGCAAATTACATTATATTTGGAATTACATGGATGTGGGAAAATTAAGACCTGTTTAAAAATGATTTAAGACCTAGAACATAATACTTCATCAAATGTTCAGTCTTTTTAAGGCCTAAAATTCAGATTTAGAGATTTTAGACTTTTAAGACCCTGTGGCAACCCTGTTAACCCTTTGTTCACACTCACACAGTTTCACACACATTCATACCTGGAACCTGCCCAGTACAACCACAGCCTGATCTGTTGACCACCATGCACACACAAAATGGAACCTTTAAAGAATTTGTCACTAAAACACAGTACATGTACATTTAATAAAGCCCTTTTTGAGTTCCTACAGATAAACTCCATAAAATGGCACAAGGGAATTTAAGTCGACAACTCACCAAGGAAAGCAGAGGGCGACACGGTGCCATTGCTGCGAGAAACCATGACGCTGATGCCAGTCTCCACGAATGGAACGGAGAACTCCACGACCTCTGACCTCTCCTCATTAATGGTGAGGGAACCGATGGCCATGTCAGCCCTGTTGGATACCACCTGGAAGATAGGATTCCTGGAGTTAGAATGACTAAAAAAAAGTTTGAACAAAAAAGATGAAAAAGAAATAAGGGGGCCTCCTGAAATAAGATATCACAAGTTCAAATCCCTGCTCTGGTTTTCCTGCAATAACTTTATGTGTAATGTGTTCCTGTTATTTAATTGTTGGCAAAAAAAAATTTGTGAACTCTACACCCTCCTTCAAAACATTGCCTCAAGACTGTGTGCATTAGCACAGAGTGGAGTCTTTGAAAAGAGAAATCCAACCCGCTCTTCCTCAGTGAAATACTTCATATGCTTTTTTAATGACCTGGATGTAAATATGAGTGAGTTTTCTTTTGTCTTTGCAAGCAACATGAAACTGGGCTGTGTTCCTCCTTAAAGATCTGCAGAGCTGTAAATGAGGTTCAGGTGGTCAATAGGTGAGGCAGTGGGGGGATTCACCTGGAAGGAAACAAGGGTTACTTGACTGCAGCGGAGGGACTGTGGAGGTTAGAGGAGCTGGCTACTGACCAGAAGTTCATTTGTCCGAGTCCTGGCCTTGCCCCAAAAGTCTGCCAAGACAAAAAGCTCTGCGGCCCCTGACTGCACACCACTGAGACGCCCTTTATCAAGCTCTTAAAGCCGCAATCCTTCAAAGTCCTCTTCCTCTTTTTCTGTTGACATCTTAAGTGTTTAGCACTCAGTGTTATCACCTGTCAATCAAAGAGTAGCGGCAGTGTGGCGATGTCTTTGTCTTTGAAAGTTTGTCTTGATGGATTTAAGGATCGTGAAGGTGTTTTTTTTTTTTCCTCTGTTCAGCCATGATGTATATTACCAGAGACGGTTTTAAGACCAAGACGCCCCAAGTCGGAGCAGTTTCCTGTATCTGTGTCACGTGGTCTCTGCCACGGCCACGCCTCTTTAGGATTTAGCGGTTACTGTTGCTACAGACATAAAACACTTGACTTCCTGGTCAACGAGGAACTCTTCCAACAAGTCCAACCAACTATCCCGTTCTTAAACTGCAAAAAATATTCTTGCAGAGACTTAAAACTACCCTGGTTGAAGGCCTCTGAAACGCAGCCCATTTCTCAGATTTCTTCAGCGATTTGCATACATTAGGTCTCAAGTTGTGGAAAAACAATCCAGTAATCAGAGATTTGTAGGCAGACATAAGAATGGTATAGTGCGCCAGGGGAGGGCTTGCACACAGAAAGCAAAATAGGAGATTGAGACTGGGTTTTGGATGTCAGCTGTTTGTATTTGATCCACTACAGAGCTTCTGCGTACCCAGGTTAGCCATTGTTAGCAATTCCAGTTGCTAACACAATTTGTGATATTTTGCGTGCAAACACCGCAGTGCATGGAAAATGGACAGTACTGTGTGTACGGCTGATCTAACGCCGCCTTCCCAGTAAGTTTCTGCAGGAGTGTGACGATGCACACGTTTTACACTCATGATATGTGATTAATTGCATCTCTGCTTGTCAAGATCAATCAATCCATGATAATTATTCAATTTCATTCAACTAGGTCATTTCAAATATCTGAAAAGACTGAAAGCAACACCTGTGGCCCTTCAGGAAGTATTCATTGCTGCACCAGACTTGATAGAGGAACCAAAAAAACTATAGCAGGATGACTCACAGTGAAGGGTGAAAAAATGTAAAGGGCGTAGGAAATTACTGGCTGATTGGGAGGCATTCATGTAAGAAACAAGGACAAAAAATTAAGGCAGAATGCAAGTTTGAAAAATAGCGGAAATAAGTGTGGGCTTTCACTGAAGGCACAAGGGCACAGAACAAGTCTGAGGAAGGCAGACATGTAGCCTTGCAGAAATGCACCTTTGTCAGGATGTGAAGAGGAGTTTGGTTCGTAGAAAAGAATACAATGGCTGTAAAATGACGATGGTTGTCTAGGGTTAAAGCACAATTGCAAAAGGGAAACAGAAATGCTGCTTTCTTTTTGTTGTTGTTTGGACTAAAAACAATTACTGCTGCAGGGAAAAAACCAAGGACAGGACTGGATGTGAGATTTTCACACAGACTCAGCTGTCCCTGTGCACACATGTTCATCTGCTACCATAATTAAGCAGCTTAATGAGTTACTGACAAAAGCTGGGCAGGAGGCAGCTGGGGACGGGGAGAGAGAGAGAGAGAGAGAGAGAGAGAGAGAGAGAGAGAGAGAGAGAGAGACCACCTGCATCTCTGAGGCCTATCTGAGACAGAAGTGTTGTAAACGATGTCAGGACGATTTGCAAATTCTATACTAATATACCGATATTGTCAAGCACGCACACGCATGCATGCATATATACACCCTTATGTGCACTCATGCAAACGCACACATACTCATTCATACAGACACACAAATATGCGCACGCACACACACACACAAACAAACAAACATGGTTTCATTTAAAGTGTGCGATCCTGTAAAACCCTAACTCCTAATTTCCACCTGCGGATCCGCTCCGGAACGGTGGCGGTGTCAATGTGTCAAAATAAAATAGACTCTCCTCAGGTTGGATCATATTTCATTGCACTACACCTTGAAAACACAGCACAGAGTTGTTCCCCCTCTATTCCTCTGGATGGAAACAAACTGTTGTTGGTTTTGTTGTTCTATTCTACATGAATTTGCGAGATCTCGTGGGTCCTCGAGACTTCAGCTTTGCAGCCGTTCCGCAACAAATCCAGACGTGGTTGGTATTGACGGATGGTGGAGCACGGAGCCGACACGCAGCGGAGCCGATCCGCCGACGTTCTACAACCGGTGGAAATTGGGGGTAAAGCTGGATTTCTACTGCGAGCATTCAGAGGTTACATGCTTAGTGTTTGCTAATACGGCGCGCGCTATGCTTTAGCTAGAGTGTAGACACTCCAAAAATCAAATGACATGCCGGGGCTACAGTTGCAAAGGAGAACTTCTGCTTGTGTTTTCTCCTCCAAGGCTCAGAAATACCACTTTGCCAGACCTCTCCACGGTGCAGTCAGTCCTGGAGAAACATTACATCACATAATGTTCTGCCTTGTTTGTATTTCTGTAAACCACTCCCAATTGTCTAAGGCTACATTTTCCCAGGACGCAGCAACGATGCCCTTGCACCAACCAAAAAAAGACAGCATGGATAGCGGAAGGGCCGGAGAATGTCGTCTGAAATAGGCAGCCAATGGTAAGCTTCATACCAACAGTCTACATGCAGTTGGTCAGACTACCTTTTCTGTGACACCAGACACGCTGTACTGTAAAAGGGCATTAACCAAACCAGACTATAAGGTTATTAATAATGATTACACATCAAAAGTTAATAGGTCAATAAAAAGCTAGATAAGACAACCCTTGAATGGTAGACAAATTGAAAGAAAGAATCTAAAGAAGACTGGGGTTAAATAAAGCAGAGTTTTTTTCATTTTCCTAACCATAATCAAAACCTAACAGTAAACATAAAGATAAAACTAAGTCTGAAACCCTTGAACCTTTGAAGAAGTTCGCAGCAGAACAAAATGCTGGTCTTTAACTGAACCTGGTCCTCACAAAGATAGAAGTACAAGACCACACACACAAACAAACACTGTGATAATTTGCCTCCCCTGTTAAACTAACTTCATTAATCCAGCCACCAGAGGGGGATTGGCAACATGGAAGCAGCAGACTATCTGCACACACACACACACACACACACACACACACACACACACACACACACACACACACACACACACACACACACACACACACACACACACACACACACACACACACACACACAGTCTGTGTTGTCCCCTCTCTCTCTCGGTTTCTCCAGCACTAATCTTTCCGACAGCCTCCCTCCATATTTTCTCTCCTTTTTCCATTCGATTCGGGTCCGGGTCTCTCTTGCTGGGTTGCGTTTTAAAGGATTTGAGGGAGGATAACAAGAATTTCACAGGCGCACTCGAATTAAACCCCCTTTTTGTAAACACAACAAAATGAGGGGGAAGACAAAAAAACAATTAGAATAAGAAAAAAAACAACGATGCTACTGTACATGCAGGGAGAATTAAAAAAAGCATAGCTACAATACCTCACTGAGACACGCACACAAAAGGGTCCCAGTGTGTTTGTGATCTGGGCCGGCTAAACTTCAGAATAAACTGCCACAGGAAACGCGGTCTGCAAGCTTCTACTAGTCCCAACTGAACAATACATTTCTGTAAACTTGCATTTAATCTCTCACCCATGTTGCTGTCACCGGGATGTTTATATGCTTGCTGTGAGCGTTGTTATTGCTTATGAATGTTTCATGAGGGGCCATTATTTCAGCTTTAGCTTTTTCCTGTAGCTCTAAAGGATTAGTTTAACATTTGCTTTCTTTCTGAGAGTGGGAAGCTTAATGACTGTAGGCCTACAGTACACGCATTCACACATAATAGGGCATCCCAAAGACTGGTTGTGTGTCCTGAAACTATTTACTGTAAGCAACACAAGACTTTTACCTTTGTGTTGTCTTTCCCTCAACATGAAAAAACACTTTTGTTGTCCCTATCTCAATGTTTTGTTGCTTAAAAACAAAGTATTACTTTTTGTTATTTTTATTGTTCCCCACCCCCAGTGTCTGTCTGTTTTGTAATTTTTTTGACATTTTATCTGGTTTTTGACGCTTACTTCCAGTGGGGTTTTTTCATAGTTTTCGTTACTTTTTCCAATATTTTTTACACTTTTTTCCCCAATGTTTTGTTGCCTTGTTCGACATTTTCGACCTCCCATAATCCTGATATTAAAAAAAAAACTTGGAAACGGGTCAAATTTGACCCCAGGACAACATGAGGGTTAACAGCAGCGGATATTTACACCCGGGGAGATTCGCTTTGGACTCTGAACTGATTTTCTGTTTTCACAGTCCTTTATCAGTCCATACTGTTATTTTCAGGAAACCTGAAACCTAGACCTAAACCTCTATAGGATTAGGAGTTAATATTGTATTGAGTTATGATGGGGTCATTTCTAAATTATTCCTCATTTCCATGAATATAAACAATATGACCATGCGTTTTGTATGCTGGGATAGATGAAGTTCTTGTCATGACAGCTGTGCCTTGAGACTAAGATATCGCAAATGGTATAAAAGGTATGCAGAGAAATTGACACATTTAATTATTCCTATGACATTGGCGATGCAAGAAACATTCACTAGTCCAGAACACAGGACCTTCTTCCTGTATTTACTTCATTTAACCCTTGGGATGTCTTCCCGTTGACCTTTATGTTTTTCTGGGTCTAAATGTCAAAATATTATCAAAATAATATAACATTTTGGGTTGTCTTTTTTCCATACTTTTGTTGCTTTTCCGGACGCGTTTGACACTTTTTGAGACGTTATTTTATCTTTTATTATTACAAATGCTATAAAATTTAATAAACACACTTAAAGTCAGCTAAAGTGAGTTATTAAAACCTCTCTTTTTTAGTAAATTCTATGAACACAAACAATGTTCTCGATGCTCAAGCTCATGTGTAGAGCCCCTGGTGATAGTTTCATGTTGTGTTGAGCCTTCTTAGTGTTTTAAAAATAGTGATTTTGATGCCATCATCCCTAGCACTTCGATTCAAAAGGCCATTCGACCCAAAAAAACTATATTACGGTAAATCCTAAAAGTGGTGCTTCCGTCCTAATTATGCTTTTAAACTTAAGTTTGACTCAGGTACATTCACAAAAAGACCCTAGCTTGTATTTTGGCAAGAGTTACGCTTTAGATTAGCAAAAGTGGATTTGTACACGACGCTTCACGACGTACGCTTTGATCATTAAACTAGGGCCGTTTGTATTCATTGTTTTCTTTACTCATTTTTGAAGTGCCCCTTTTCCCCCCGGTGGGCTTGAAATAGGGAGCAGTGTGACCTGGATATTGGATTGTTGAATTGTAGACGTATTATTATTATTCAGATTATCACCTCTCCGACCATGCCGTTCCATTCCCCATCGATGTTCTTCCCGTGCCTCCCATTGGTCACCAGGTAGAGGTCGTAGGTGAAACCCACAATCTTTGCCAGTCGCTTGAGGACGTCGATGCAGAACCCCTTGCAGCAGTGCTTCGTGGGCCCGGTGCCATCCACCACCAAGCTGAGGAGAGGATGGGAGAAAAGACAAGATAGGTGAGATGGTGAACACGCTTATTCATGAGATTTGAAGATGTTTTATCGAGGACACCTTGACCCGGACGGGCTGCTTGGCTATAGAGTAGAAATTGAAAAGGAAGGAGAGTGTGCTGCTAGAGGAGCATCCATAAAGACACAGGGAGAATGTAACGGAGGAAGAAGGAGGGACTGAGGAAAGTAGGAGTTATTGGCATTTGTAGGATCTGGTAGTTTGAACATAAAACATTTTAATTTTACAAACTTTTTTAACAAAAGAAAGACAACTTTGTACTGATGATTCTGCCTGGAAGGGCCATTCCCTCTTTATTTCCTTATTTATTTTTCTGTGGCTATAGTTTTGTAATTTGTATGAAATGTTTAGTTCTAGTTTACGGGGTTCTACTATTATATTGGGGCTGCAATATGTTTTATGTATTCTTTTTATATATTTTGTGCAAAGTAGAGTATGTTGTGTGTGGACATTGGACCACAAGCTGTGGCTGCTGTGCCCTCCATCAGCTGTCCTTGCCAAGTACCCATTTGATGGACCTTGAGACACTTATGGCAGCTATGGCAACCCCTTGGCTCTGTTGCCTAGCAACTCAACTTGCACAACTGTTTTTTTTGTTTGTTTGTTTTTTACTTCAACCAAAGTACAAATGTCAATCGTATGAGGGTGGGATACCTAACTCCTCTGAAATTTGTATATTTGCAAACTGATTGGCAGACATTAACAAGGAAACACACGTTGTGTTATTGGGACATTTTGACTAGCAAGGATTTTCAAGGTTATTTTTTTCATTCCAGAGCCATTATTCTCTTCTTGTGCACATCATTTCACATTATTGACATAATGTTTAAATACACAGAATGATCCCACATGATGTAGGGCAACACAATGGCTATATTGAATGTTTTCATATAAGCACAAGAAAAGGTTTGCTCGCAGTTTGGATGCTGAATAGCAATCAGACTCATAATGTCACAACAGCGTTCCCCACAAGCAGGTAAATAACTATATTAATAACATGAAGTTATTAATATGCTTCGGTCAGGTAAAGTAAACACAACAAGGACAGGTTGATATGGCTCACATGTTAGCAAACAACGTGCATACAGTTTATAAGAGCTTTTTTTATTAATAAAGTGATGAAAGATGCTAGTATACTGTATATCTAAAAGTAACTGCAAAGTTGTTAATTCTGAGGGTAAGTCGATAGGAGCGACTCATTTTAATTATACAAAGACCGTCAATTATCCTGTTAATTTGTGCATTTTATACTTTTTTCATTATTAGTGAATTCATGGGATTTCGGGATTTGCTCACACAAGATGTCTGGAAGGTTAGACCCACATCAATTTCCAATCTGTAAACTTGCATATAATCCCAGCTGCATGGTCCTTTAACCCTTGTGTTGTCTTCACCTTCCGGGACCCTCTCGTATCTCTCGGGTCAAACTGACCGGGACTTATTTGGGGTTTTAAAAACATTTCTGAAATACAATTTTACTTCATAATCTATTAACAAATATTTTCTTTATCTCAATTTCAAACAGTTGAGATAACATACAGTATATGTTTAGGGAATGCAATCAGTCATAAGGTTATAATTCATGTTCAAAATCCACTATGTGATCATTCTTATCTTGGAAAAACATAAGTGGTCATATCCAGAATAACTTTCTGAATTGAGTCAAGAATACATGTTTATCACAGAAAATAAGAAAAGGCCATTGATTTTCAGGTAGAAATTATGTACTTGTACCATTTTTCTTCTTGTAAAAATTTGAAATGGGTCAATTTGACCCGAATACCATACAAAGGTTAAAAGACCAACAGCTCAGTGAAACCTTTTTTTTCCACCAAAATTAGCACATACTGTATATGTAATTTTTTTTCCCACCTGAAAACCCGTTAAATATAGGCGATAAACTCAGACTAGTTTGGAACGATGTTCGAGTGCTATTTGTACAGAGAGAGACAGAATCTGTGGCTGAGATAGCATAGCATGGGGTCATGTTTCCATCGCTGACCGTCGGAGCTGGAGCCGATACATACCCGTGATCACTGCAGTCATTTGTCCCAGAATGGAACCTTTCCCACTGAAGAATTAAATTGTCTGCTATTTTAAGGTAAGTGATTGTTTGAGATTAAGATGATTAGGATAATGTCACATGTGGTGGTCCTTAAGTTCAGTTTTAGTGCGTGGCTTGTACCCCAGTCAAACGCATGATCATTTTAAGTACTGGACAAACAAAACAAGTCCTTGGTGGTAATGACAGGAGAAAAGCATAAACACCTCAGGGCAGTGCAGCAACATCAGAGGAAAGAAGGTAAAAGGTAAAAAGGGCAGGTAAAAGTGTTTGCAAATCAATCACACAAGTGAAAAAACAAAAGTACATCAAATTTATATTCATGAGAAAAAAGACAAGCAATTGAGAGAGAGATCTTATAAAGGAAAAAAAAGACTTGGGTCAATGTAGTTTGATTAACAAGAGCAAACTTCTCTCTCAGCCAATAAAATTGATGGAGGATGAACTCGTTATCTTCCCATTGGCCTGGTTATGTGCTGGCAGTAAGGAAGCTTATCTTGGATAGACCAGGAGCTGGATCATGTGCACGCACACACACACACACACACAACACACACACACACTCTCACACACACACACACATACATCTCACACACACACACACACACTCACACTCACACACACACACACACACACACACACACACACACACACACACACACACACACACACACACACACACACACACACACACACACTCACTCACTGTTTCTTTTTCTCCTTGACTTTCTTTAGCCTTAAATGAACCTTATATGAACATGAAACAGGAGCAACACGGATTATAAAGGAATCTGAATACTACTGCGTATTGTAGACAACACATCATAGAAGTACAAATTCTTATTATTTCATGTATTACTTATCTTTTTATCTTTATTTGTACATATTTCTTTTTGTTTGTATGATATTTGTTGCACCGTGGGGAGAAGAGAAACATTTTCTGTATGTCTGGCACATGTTGCAGAATTGACAGTAAAGTTAACTTGGCATCAGTATAGAACCGTATCAAGTTGTTGCCATCTATTTGTACATATGTTATGAGTACAGTGCAAGTCAGTGTAAATTGGACTGAATAGCTCCACATATGCTGTGGTTCACACTAGAAGTGTTGGAAGGGAATAGAGCAGGGATCTCTTGTTCCATGATTCTAATTATCTGGACTGATTAAAAGACAATTAACCTTAACTTGCTGTGTGGTTTCAAGGTTATAGAATGGTTTTAATGAATAGTTGTAACAAAATCCTGCTTTGCTCTTAATTGCATGCTTGCAGGTGCCCTATGACTTGACCTATCTTCGTTTTCTCCCTGGAATAATTACCTTATTGTGTGATGTTTTAATTTAGTGATCCCAGAAGGAAAGTATTTATTTAAGCCCATTTCTTCCTGTACACCAGCACCTGCAGATGGTAAAGATTTACTGTCTTGTTCATGGACGCTTGGCCAGACAATTCAATTTAAAAAGGGATAAGAGCCCGGACTCCTCTGGTTTCAGGATGGTCTCTATCTAACCACTTTCGAAACTTCTTTGCTATTTCCCACAAGGGATCATAGGCTGATAAGGGTTTAGAGCAGAAAACACTAGGAGACATCGAGGTAAGAAATCATTTGTTATATACTAAACCGATCCTGTATGAAACCGTTTCAGTCCATTCTCAGATAGAAAATGGGATCCCTATATTATTCTGAATCATAATAAACAGTAGGTCATGCTAACCTGCCACTTTCTGGTGGATTCCAAAAACACATTTCCACGTTTGTACTCCACTCAGACTCTCTTCCATTGCAATATTGTTTTTCTCATCACATCTCACTTATTTTGGCTTTTGCAACACTGAATCATTTGAAACCTTTCATCCTCTAAGTGGAGGTGACATTTTGCTTTAATGGCAACAGTATAATGGGCAGTTTGGCAGTCGATAAAAGCCAAGAAGGTTACAGACTATTGTTGAGAAACCATCAATGCATGGCCCCAAAACAATGAACATTTTCTTTGACCATGTTTACAAGACACTAAAAAGAATTCTTTATTCACTTAAAGAAGTAGTTGATGTGGCTCGGGAAAGAGAAGTTTGGGGTCCCCTACTGGAGCTGCTGCCCCCGCGACCCGATACCGGATAAGCGGTCGAAGATGGATGGATGGACTTAAAGAAGTATTTTACCACTGGAAAGAGGGTCTTTTCTTAAAAGGACTGTCTAAGCAGTAGAATGGTGCAAACATTTTTCAAATTGGTACTACATGCCCACAGAAAAGGGCCTGTGATATTCATTGTCATCTAAAAGGTAGAAAACCTTCAAATATCACAATGCACCGCAATGCATCAAACCAATAAACGCTCCCGCTGGTGGGTGACGTAATGCAAGTCATCACAGATATGGTGGCCGGCTGGCAGCAAAAGGTCTCCTATTAAAGTTAAAAGATGAGCTAAAATATGTTTTTGTAAACATTTAAGGTGAGAAATAGGCATTGTAGTAACACAATCGTGGTTTATAGTTGATCAACGCTGCCTACTTCTACCGTTTCATTCTACAAGCTTCCATTACTGTAATACAGGAAACCGTGTTCACAAACTCGTACTCAGCTGCTGGGGGGTGTTACCTTGTATTGACGGGCATGCGACAGGGTACAGAGTCCCGGATGCAGGAGCTGGTGCCCGGGTCAGCCGGCTCCACGATGACAAAGGGCCTTTCCTCCAAGGTAACCACTCGGAGGTGCTGGGAGTCTTCCAGAGGCTTAAGGAAGGGGCCGTAACGAGACCAGGGATGGTAACGCAGTCGCAGGTGGCCGTTCTCCCACCAGCCAACCTGGATGGGAAAACGCACACAAACACAGGCGCTCAGGTCTTCAGCTCAGTGGCTCAGAACAGACTGCTCATATCAGATCATATCTTTTTTATATATCTCTACAGAATATGAGTCATTTACTCAATGACAACAGTTTTGTGTTTTCACCTGGACAATGTGATCTAGTCAGTGAGTCAACCGGGTAACCTAGTATCACAGCATGTATCCCTACCTTGCTGTTAACACATCTGATTTGCACAGAACTGATAAGCACCTGGAAGGACCTGGATGATTGTCAACCTGGTTTTAATGTTGACACCTGCAAATCAACCAATCCATGCTTACCGGGAAGCTAATGCATCTAGCGAAAACTAGCTTTCACATTACCAACATCATTTTAAAAGGATTATTGTCCATAATGCCCCCCAGTGGTTGAATATAGCAATACAGAAACATTATTTTGGCAGTCCAAGTATACAATTGGTTATACAAATGTTTTGTCAAAAGCATTTTTGGAACTTTGGCATCCTTGTGTCCCAGTCATTTGAATTACTGAGTATGTTAGGTAGACATCATACCCCTTCTTTCCCCTCCCTGTGTATTTATTGTGCAATGATGGCAAAAAAAAAGGCCTCCTAAAAAGAAGTCTGTGTTAGATGTCTAAAAACAGCTCAACCAGTGTGTATCTGGTACAGTAGAAGCTTCTAACTGTTCAGACAGAGATTGAGATTTTAAGTAATTATGTCATCACCATTGATGTCAGTTTAATTGTTAACTAAATTGTCAGCTCCTATACCCTCACCTCTACAGTAAGCCCCAATGGACATTATTATTAACCACAGAATGACAGGGACCTGACAACATTGGGTAAGGTGTGTTATATGAGGTACCTCAGCCCATCGGTCTGTTAACTTCATTGTAGATTATCACTGTTTGAGTCTTCTGTTAGCTCAAGTTTCCAGTCATATGATTGCATTTCCCCTTCTTCTATAGCCACATGCTTTTTTCTGCTCAGTAATGGGTTATGGGGGGGGGGGTGATCAAACGCAACAGGGGAGTGTGTCTTTGCATTGGTTGTGTTGTATAATGAGCAGTGTGTTTTTGTTAACTGAGCTTTTCGTGCTGCAACATGATATTTTGGAGTAAAGACTAAAGAGACAGCTTACGGTGTCACCGTGACCTACATGTGTAAACAAATCTGTTCACACCGACTGAGATCTTACTGGAAGGATGTGCAGCCACAACACAGCTAAGCTGTCTTTTTAATTTTGCCATTTTCTAGCTGTGGTGTAATATTTAGATGTTGATGTTGATTAAGCATACTGCCAATTCTCCTGTGAATCCCCCTGTCTGCTGGGATTTGTGAATAAACACGCAAAGCCTTTTTAAACACTTGTGACTCACATAGACCTTGATCATAATTGCTACCTTCCTATTCCAAACTCTTACTGTACCTTAAGGTGCACATATTATGAAAAAAATATTTTTTCTGGAATTTGGGGTGTTATTTTGTGTCTCTAGTGCTTCCACACGCATACAAACTTGGATGCTGTTTTGAGTGAGATATAGGTTTCTGAATGTCCTCTGCCGTCAGTCTCTGGGTGAGCTGTTCCAAATCTGCAAGGTTTTCTACTTCACTAGCCGAAACGTGGGTTATAGATGGCCGGGAAAAAATAAACTAATCCTTTTTCCAGGTTTTCTAGTCTACTTATTGATGTTGAAACAATCTAGTTTCTTCTGGTTTTGGTCCAAATTCACACTGTTATCAACTACATAACACTACTGTTACCAAACATTTTTCACATGATAATGGCTAAGGTCTCTTATCCTTCATGATATCTTAATGACAAATCAAAATGGTATCACTTTACTTGAGGTCGAAGAATGTATTTGTTACACTGTCATGATGGTGTCATGACAGCCAGTCTTATCCTTCATGATATCTTAATGACAAATCAAAATAGTACCACTTTACTTGAGGTCTAAGAATCTATCCATTACTATCCAGTATCATGACACAGTATTGTGAAATATCCTGAAACATCTATCCAACCAAGTACTAGAGTTGGTCTCTAATTGTGCACATCTAATTATAGCAATCATTATGTCAACATGTCATGTACAAAAAGAGGTGGATTATCTGTTCATGTCAAGTTATCCTGACAAAGACATCCTGTGGTAATGTCATCCTGGTTAATGTCGAGTTGTCATTACAAAGACATCCCAAAACAATTCAATGTCAACTTGTCATGACCAAGACAACTTCTGGTAATGTCACTTTGATTAATGTCAAGTTGTCATAATCAAGACAACCCAAACAATGTCAACTTGTTAGGAGGAAAACCGAATGACACTTAATGACAGAAGTCATAAACGTTCATGACAATGTCATGTCACGATTATGTTGATACTGTCAAGTAAAGTGTTACTAAATGGTTTTTAAAATCTTCATGTAGAATAAGATACACCTTCATTGATCTCCAATATTTACACAATTATCAATTAGTATTTGATCAAGTACTACTCTCTACTAATGAACTTGTTCATATGGTGCAACCTACTGTCAATTAACTGTCAGTTGTTAATCTGTACTTAGTAAACACCTCTGTCTTTCGAAATGCTTAAATCTAATTAAGGAACAGGTGGTGCAACCAGGCCCAGCTTCTTGTCCCCAGATGGGCGGTCAATCCCTGTAACGTACTGTGGAGACTGATGTCCCCACAATGTGATGAATACAAGTATTCCCACACACAAAAGAACAGGTGCAATCATAATACTCTACACTTTATCAGCAGAAATGCAGAAATATAAAGACAAACAAGTCACAAGAACACAATAACACATCTAAGCACACATACAAATAGGTGCACCAACACACTTCCACCTTGTTATTCATAAATATTCATTTTGGCTACTTAAATACATTAACACAAGGACCAGAGATACAAACAAGAGAGTGATGTAATTAACAAATTTGGAGCACCTGGCAAATTGGACCACCCTTACTCACTGTATATTTTATGCATTTTCTGTCCCGCTATTTTTTTTTATTACAGTTTTCTGCTCTTCTCTCCGACTCTCTCTGCTGCATAAATAATAATAGCCAGATCCAACAGTTCATTATGGAACAAAATGATAAGTACACTCCATTTGTCTTCAAGTTCACTTCTCTAAAATTTTTTGCATTAGGTTAACTGAAATAAATGGCTTTAGCCGCTCTTTAAACAAAAAAACTAAAATTACACACACACACACACACACACACACACAGACTAGAGCTGCAAATCTTCTTCTATAATACCATTTGAATTTCGATTGTTATTTTTTTAAATATTCAAATATTTGAATATTTAACGCTCAAATGCAGACTGTTAATATGTACTACAGAAGTCAGGTTTATGCAATGCCTCTATAAGCATGTGGTTGTTACACATTCTGTCCACATATTTGACTTCCAAAATCAGCCTGTCCTTTTAAGGGACCTACTTCATGGTGCATTGCATTTCTTGCATGCAACTTAGTTTAGCCCACAGCGGCAAACACAAATCAACAGAGAATTCTGTACTGACACATTATCTAACAAATGTAGTGAAGTGGCTGTGTTGTAAAGGCTAAAGGTGCCCGGTTAGCACAAGGACAGCATGTTAGAAAGCACAGCCGAACCGACTTGTCATAAACTAGGTAGCAATAGTGTTAGCCATGATGCTAACGGCAGAAACAGCCAATTGGCGCTGTTTGTACTATTTTTGTGATTCATAAGCAACCTGTTTCTATCAGATAGTCACGTTAACTGAGGATACAGCTATTAGAAGGTAATATATGCAGTTGAAGCTAACTCGGACAGCTAACAAACTTTAGCTGTCTCCATGAAGCTCCTAGCTTAACTCGCGACGCAGCTAGAAAACACAAACTAGCTTGATGGCTTGATGGATGTTGACTTTAAACTCATGGTAAAGCTATTTCGCATCTTTCTTCTAATTTCTAGCCGCAGCCTGTCACCGTCCAACCCCCGCTTTGCCAAAATGTTGCAATAAAATAAAAAAAAAAGGTACACGGAGATGTACTTTTGATAATTAGTGCAATCCCTTCAGTCGCACAGAGCTGGAGCTGAGGCATAATCATTTTTAGTCTCTTCATGTCTCTTTGACATTTTCATCACAATCAATACTCTAAGGTGCACTGCTCAGAAGACTCTATAATTTTGAGTGCAATAATTGGAGGATTCAATAATTTAATGTGCATTACTTACAAAATCAACATGCTTTCCAGAAAATGTATTGCTGTATACTATATATTCTTCATTGTTTCTTCAGCCCTAGTGACTGTGGTGGCTCATTGTTACACAGCTCCTCTTTTGTTCATTACAAACAAATCACTGCTGCTGCAGAGGCCGCAACGGTAAAACTCATCACTATCTGAGCACCAGAGGACGTTTTCATCCTCACAGTGATGAGAATAGCAATTGTAAAAACTGTTCTACCCTAGGAATAGGCCGAGTCACTGTTTATATGGTCTTCTTCTAGAAAGTAGCAAAACACTAAATTCATAAGAAAATGTTGATAGATATTTAAAGTGTTCATATTATGCTTTTTGGCTTGATTTGGAGGACCTGAAAAGGAGTTTTCTTGGATGTGAAGGTAAGAAACTTCACTTGTCATTTGTTAAATCTTAAATTAATTAGATGACATGAAAAGTATTCACATAATAATAATAACTGTGGCATTGTGATACTGGGCGACTCCCATGCCCCACCACCATTATATTATTTGGCTAATTCATTGTACTCATTTTGGCCTTCTCTTTAAACTGATAACCTTCAGTATCATGTATAAAGTATCATTTATTTTATACATGTCCTTTATAACATTTTTATTTCATTACTAGTCTTTTGCTGTTTGGATTTTTCTGCGTCTCTACTTTTCAGTTCTGTCATTTATTTTGACAGATTTTGCACTGTCCCGGCTTCTGTTTCCCAATGATGTCAGCCATCCGGAGAGGAGTCAAGGCTCCACAACTAATATTCAACCTTGTTGTTGAACATGATTGGCAGGCTGAATGAAGCCTACAGTCTATGCCCGCTTCCTATTACAGCACCCACATGTCACTCAAAGCGGCACACCCTTAGTTTTGGGTGTCTTTATGCCTTGATATAACTCAAAAGGATGAGTTATAAAGTCTGTTTTAAAGGCTGCTCCTTTGTGAAGAACATGCTGAATTATTGTAATCAATTAAGAGCTCTATAAAGCTCTTCCTGCAGATATATTGTTAGCCTGTGTTGTGAGGTTGTAAAATTCTTATTACGGCTTTAAACTGGAGTGAAATAGGATGCAGCTTTGTGTGGTTTAGGATTCCAGCTCTCTTCTGTCATGTTGTTAAAAAAGTACTGCGGCTGTCTTGTCTCATTCCGACATTGATCCATTGTTTACTTCCCTGTATACACTTGGGCTCAAAGAACAAACACATGTAAGATGGCGTGCTGTATAGTTGCATCACATAACACCTAATTTCATAAAACTCATAGAATGAAACGCTCAAAAAGGTATGAAAAAAAGGCTCAGTTGGCAGCAAAACACAAATCTAAAAAACTAAAAAAAAACTTTAATTCAGATATGATCTGCGCTGAAGTGCATATACACACAATAACATAATTACTTAACTATTTGATGCAGAACAAATGGCATGAAATAATGGAAATGAAATCACTTCAGAGTATTTAACAAACTGCATATCCTAAGGGTTAAGATTTAATTTTTATTTTGCACAGGTTAGCGTGACTCAACGTTATTTCTTGAGTTATTCCGGACGATTAAATGCAATTACAGCTCGGCAAATAATTTGGCCACTGTTGGACTGTCCTTATGGTTTGTGCTTTTCTATGCATTATGCATGTAACATTTAACTCCAACATCACTAATTATGTATCCGAAATGAATTCAACAAATTATAAATTCTTTACTTTGTGTGCTACTTTAAGTTTAAGGTGCCGCAAAAATCAGAAGCGGGTTAATTGCCAAACCTGCTTGGCAATTACAAAAGTTCACAAAATATATTCTTTGCCCAAAGGCCAGACCAAATATTAATCTCTCTGTGAATATGTCTGACTCTGAGACTCTTGATAAAGACAGTCCCAACAAGCTATACAGCCAGCTCTTGTTCAGCAGCCCTAAATTGCTGTGCTCGGCAAATATACTCCGTGATTCAGTTCAAGAGAGGTTAATTCAGCAAATATACGCCTGGGTAACAGGGATGCTCAGACAAATGAGGTTGGAGAGACCCAGTGGGCAGATAGGGTCAAGTGCTGGTCTCAGAGGGAGTTGTATCAACACTGTTTGCCCTTTGCGTGGCTCTTATAACCCGCAGGTCAAAGCCCTCACGCTAGAGTCACTTTAACAGACCATCAAGTCCTCGCCTGGAAATGACTGAGGAAAAAAAATAAATGATATAATGGATAAAAATGTCATTAGGCTAAAAAGAGATTCCATATTTACGAAGGGACTTTCATTATGGTAGTAGTGTCCACTGTTTATCTTTTTCAATGCAGTTAAGTGTTGCACGTTGTCCTTTTCAAACTTTTCTCCATAGGAAATGACTTTATATTTTGACCAGGGCACTTGTTATTTGGGATAGGGTTACCTGCTGGTTTCTTTGGACCGTAGCGGTTTCATGTTGTTTTGTACACAAGGGCTGGTTAACCTCTGTTAAAATTGAAAATCAACACTTTTGTTGATGCTTTTTATTGATTTTTTAAAAACCTTTTCTTACGTTTTTGTCCCTTTTTTATACACTTTTGAAGCTTTTTTTTCAATGTTTGTCACTTTTTTTGACGTTTTCAACACTACGTAACACTAACTTATTAACTTTAGTTTTACAGTTATTTTTGGGGATTTATGGTCAATACATAAGGAAGGAATGTATGTTGATGGATAATCACAGACTGGAATATGTCTATCAACTTTTACTCAATACTATTTGGAAACCACTTCAAATTTTTTTTTCAATCCTATAAAATTGAATAAGACGCCCCAAAATTAATGAAAGTAGAGATTTGTACTTGCCAAAGAGCGTTGTGTGGAATCAATCATGTTATTTAGGGTAGTTAAAAAGAACATTGATATAGGAAAACGGATCAATTTGACCCGAGGACAACATGAGGGTTAAAAGACCAGTTTCATAGTCAACACCTGAAAAAGGTTCTGAGCCCAGAAAACCAAAACAGTGTGTTAAACTTAGTCAAATGCAAAAAAAAGACTCTCCTTGCAGCTCTCGCTCTCTCTCACATGATCAACAGCCAATAGCAACGCTCTCTCTCTGAACTGACCTGTGATTGACCAAAGTCCCCCGTCAAATGTATCTAAAGGAAAAAAGGGCTAAGAGGAGGTGCTAATATGTTATTCATTACAGTTTAACTGTTAACCGCCAATAGGAACTGTTCAAAACAATATTATTAAAATAAAAATAGTTTTTGCACTCCAAAGAAAAACAGGAATACATTCTTGACTGCTAGTAAACATATTACTGCTACTACTTTGCACTAGCAAGTTGTGTTTCAAGCTGCTATTATTTTCTGCTTGAGGCTCTCTGCTGGACAGCAAGAGCTACGTGACACATGTCACTGTATCGATGAGGACTGGCGGGTTAAATCAGCCGTCCTATACACAGAGTATGCCAGGGAGACACACAGCTGACACCTCACAGATGCAGTGGAGACACGCTATACACACCGCAGGGCTGCTATAATGCATGGAACATCATGAAAACAGAAAAATAGCATCCATAGGAGGTGCAGAAGTCTGTTCTCTTAGATCACTTTAAAGCACCCATATTCTGCTCATTTTCAGGTTTATAATTGTATTTTGAGGTTGTACCAGAATAGGTGTACATGGTTTCATTTTCAAAAAACACCATCAGATCCTGTTTCCCCCTGTGTGTTTAAGTCTCTGTTTTAGCTCCAGAGTGAGACATCTCACTTCTATACTATCTTTGTTGAGAGTTGCACATGCTCAGTAGCTAGGTAAGATCCATCAGCTAGAGAACTGTTTTTCCAACACTGGTCAGTCCAAGGCAGGATTAGCTGGGAGACTTCTTCTAGAGGAGGGACAGTTGTGGAATACCTGCAGAACAGGGACAGGAAGTAGTTCTTTTGGAGATTATGGTGAACTAGTGTGTGTTGTAGCAGTGTTTTGCCATTGAGAACGAGCTAGCATGTGCTACAGTTAGTCACCTTGTCTCGGCTAGTGACGTAGAAAGCCGTGCAGATGTTGAACAGCTCACCTGGAGACTGAAGACAGAGGACATTCAGAAACCGGATCTCACTCAAAACAGCACGGAAAGTTTTTTTGTCCAAGTTTGTATGCGTGTGGAAGAACCAGAGACACAAAATAACACCCCCAATCCCATAAAAAAATATTTTTTCATAATATGGGCACTTTAATAGCAAGGTGTTGCAAAATTATTATGGTTTTTTTTTTGCCTAGCAACGGCTAAAATAAATTGCCTACCACAGCTTTAGAAGACACTTAAGCGCTCCATAGAGCTGAGTGGAACTGCAGAGTCCGGCGATAATTACCTGTAGGTTTATCACTAACATTACAAAGTCTCTTCAATCTATTGTAAATAAAAGCATATGTATTATAGCATCTATAAGTGTTTTTTAAGAATCATGAGCATACTTTTATTCCAGTAATTTGCAGACAGAAATCATAAAAACTCTACGATTACTCCATGTACTACATGGGGTTTTCTGTTTGAAACATGGCATCTTGATGATTTCCTCCTCCACTCACACAAACTACAGATATAAGAGTGACACAGGGTCGTCTTTTGAGAGCAGCAGTGCAAATGAAACCCTTATCTGTCAGTTTTTCTGCCGCCTGTAACCAGTTTTTCATCCTTTATCTTTTCCAAACCCATGGCGTACGAGATAGTAACCTGTCTCCACAGTCAGTATCTCAGCCTTCATTCAGTAAACATCCAATACGATAATGGTGAGCTGAATCAGGAAACGCACACACTGTGATTCCCACAGATGTGATAGGCTAGTGCTTATTGCAGCAGGCACTACTGTAATGTTCTGTCAGGTTCACTACTGTCAGAAGAAATCTCAAAAACACCTCAAAAACTAAAGAAGACTGAAAAATAAATAAAACATCTGAAATTCTCCAAAAATAAATGCCCCTTGTTCAGCAGTCAAGTGCTGCCTATTTGACAGGTTTAAAAAAGCAGTATTTAAGTATTATCAGTAACTTTAATATTTTCCTCCTTTCTGAATCTCGCTCCGAGGCTTGTTATCTCCTGCAAAAATAAATGGGAGTCAATGCCAGATGACAGTATGCATGATGTATACAATCCTGCAAACCCCTTTTTCAAACTCCACCATTCACTCCAAGCTTTTTCTGATGCAAATTCCCAACCATAAGTCGAGTTTCAGAGAGGGGGAACAGTATGCGGCATTGTCAAGTGAATGTGTATTATCATGAATGTTGACTGAACTGAGAAAGGGGGGATTTCGCGGCCACTTCAGAGTAAAGTTTCACCATGTGACACTGAGAAGGATAAAAACTGCTGGTAGAAAAAAACGCAAAATGAGATTTTACAAATGACGGATTTGACTTAAAAAAGTGTCAAGCAGAAGACGCAGTTTAACGTCTACTGTGACGGTGCTCCATCCAATGTCTCCACAGTTTCTCACTGGTTCCTTGCTCCTTGCTGTTAATTAAAATATCTATCAAAATCATCTGGTGAATGTTTGATAGTTAATTTTTTGGGCTTTAGAACGAAACCACTGTGAAATGTGACCACATCAGGCTGAGAGGTGTATCATGCTCGAAGAAAATAATTGCCCAGTGTCTGTTTGCACTTTGGTTACTGAGAGAGTACTTTGATTATGGTTTGCACTTAAATAAGACTAAATAAATGCAGTCCTTTATGTGTTGCATTTGCTGTTCTTATTTTTTATGAGGAAAATAAAGTACTTCAGTTAGAAGGTTACAAAGAGTTTCAATTAGGAATTAATGTAATTAATTAATGTCATCATTGAAGTTTTCTTTCTTTAAAATTGTGTGAAAATGTCTCGTCGTGAACCCAACATCGTGTCTTGTTTCGTTAGCCGAGTGTCTCGTCACACCCCAAATATGGACAGATGCTACCAAATAGACACATGAACAACACATCTCGAATGACAGCATTTATAGCTTTTGTTAATTTCAAATGCCCGTGGACCTGGCTTTGTATGGTATTGTCATGTTGAAACTAGAGATGTTCGTCTCCGATACCGCCTAAAACGCTAGTATCGGTATTGAGAAGTACTGGAGTTTATACACCGACCTGATACCACTTAAAAAACCTAAAGAAACACTTCTGACCGTGTCAACACAAACACTGAACCAATTGTTTCGCTGTCTGATTGGATCATGACGTCTCGTTCTCTGAGACTAAGCTACTAGCTAACATTACTATGGCAACTACCAGCAACGGGCGGAGTAGGAATGCTGCCTCCGGTTTACCCCGGCATGCCCAGTATAAGAGATTGTTTATCAGATATGTGGTTTGGCCGTGTAGTTTAAAAACCCTTATGTGCACGGAGAGCTTTTGGCTCAAAACTCCCGAAAAACCAAAGTGTAGCGATGTAAATGTAGTCTATTTAATGCCATCTGAAACCTTTGTTCATCCTTCACTTATGGAGCCCAACTGAAGTACTGTACAGGAAGTTTAGCTTTGTCAGGAAGCGGTTGAACTACAAACACTTCAAATCCAAAGACTCAGACTGATGCTGTGGGGTTAAAGCAATGAGTTTTCCTCCTTTCAAAAGTCAATTTCCTTCAAAGTTATCCTTTAAATGAAGGGGGTGTTAAGTCTGCACTCACCGGTGAACATACTGAGTCATAAAAGGTCAAGAGCAAATGGAAAACAGCAGGATACAACAAAAAGGTTTACTTGTTTTTCTCAGCTCGAAAAGAGTCCGGAGGAATTGTAAGTGCCTCTGAGGGCAGACCTTGGATTTGGTGCTATTACTGTACAACTGCTACAAATGGCCCCCGATGGAGAGGCTATTGGACTTGGACTTAGTGCTGGCTAACAAGGCTGACCAATCAAAACGGAAAAGTAGAGGGAAGAGAAAGAGAGAGAGAGAGAGGACGGAGAGACAATGAGACGGCAGAAAAGGGAAGCAGAGCAGCGATGAGTTAGCATGTTTGATGGGCTGTGAAATTAGCGGTTAGCCCGTCCAGCCGCTGTGTTATGATAATTACTGCCAACTTGCACAGCTGCGTACTCACCTCCTCCCAGCCCCTCCCATTGGTGTAGGAGATGACATCAAGCAGCGGTTTGGACAGGTAGCCGTCACTGTTGAAGGAATAATCCCGCCCGCCGAGGGATATGTTGCTGAAGTACCTGTGAGAGAACACAATAGAACAGAGAAGTGAAATAAGAGATGTTACTGCCCTGCATGATGGAGTCCATGTAAGGGGAAAAGCAAATACATGTGCCGGTTATCAAGGCTCCATGTCCCTGAGAAGTAGTCCCATGTCCCCTGTGGAAGACTAAACCAGCTGTGATATTCAATAAGCAAGTAAAGTCAATATACAGCATTTAAACTTTCATTAAATACAAAACACTAAAAACTACAAAATTGGGTAACACTTTGTTTGAAGGGGTGTGCATCAGACGGACATGACACCGTCATATGTATGATACCAAACTTGCCATGAACAGGAATGAGTCTTTCTGAAGGTTTGTGACTGTTGTCATTAAGTGTCATTGGGTAAAATATACACCTTCAAATGCAAAAGTAGTATTGTTCAGGACATTTGTGTTATGACAACTTAGAATTAACGAAGACAACAATCTTTGTGTTATGACAACCTGATATTAAGCAAGACAATATAACCTTTCATAAATGACACGGCAGGCCTAATTATCAAACTTCAAGAAAACTTTAAACTTTAGGTTTAAGTGTGACACATCACATGACATTGTCATTTATTGATGTTTAAATTGGCATTCTCATAAGACCATTATAAATGTATCATGAATATTTTTCCTTGACCTCAAGTAAAGTGAAACAATTTGGACTTTTCATTAAGCGAATGCAGTACCAATATGATTGAACGAGTTTTGGACAGATGCTAAAGTAACAGCTAACAGTTAAAATTTAAATATGGGGAATCACTGATGTTGAGACTGAATTCTGGTTTAGTTTCACTTAATTATTTAAGCTCAGCATCACATTTATGTTAACAAGTCTACATTTTTACAACAATCACAGAAATATGCTAAGTGGACTTACGCCATCGCCAGGCAGCTGCGTCCTTCTCATTTACGTCTATCCCCATTTTCTCTGTTGCTATGTTTCTTGGATGTAGCTAAACAGCTAGCAAGGTACGCAGGGAGATGATGTTGTCTTTCCTAATTTTGCCTCGTTCCTAGACAGTAATCGGGAAGCACAGGGGAGAACTCCCCTCCAGGGCCGATGCTTTTGGGAGTAACACACCCTTCACTTTACTGCCCATATAAAGAGCAGATGAAGCCCCCGTGTCTTGAGAAGCTTGTTGTTTATTGTTGCCTGTAGGCTCGATTTACACCTTTACTCAATCCTTTTGTTGCTCTTTACAGTGTTTTTAATAAAATTTTGGTGTTATTGATTTTGATGTTTTTGCTCACTATTTTCAATGACATGTCGTTGTCACTTTTTTTGATGTTTTGTCTACGTTTATGGCGATATTTTTGTCGTTTTAGACACTTTTTCCCCTTACATTTTGTCACTTTTTCCCAATGTTTTTGATGCTTTCTTCCAGTGTTTTTTAAAAATATTTTTTAATATTGTTGCTTTTTCCAACATTTTTCACCTTTATTTCGACTTCCTTTATTTCGGATTTAAAAAAAAAATTGACCCAGAGACAACATGAGGCTTAATGAAGAAATTAAAAAATTAAAAAAACTTGCTCAGTGATGTCATTTAACACATCATTTAACACATTTTACGCTACTCTCAAAACACTGGGATTGGTTGCATGCTTCTCCAGCCGTCATGCGCCAGACCAATTTCAATCGTTGAACAATTGTGGGCGACACTTCAGAGGTCTATTGTCAGAGTCCTATGCTATCTGCTCCAATTCAAGTCGCCTATGTACATTCTTTGACATCTTGGTGTTGTTACTTCACGGGTGAAGGCACTTGTTGTAAGTCACTCTGGACGAAAGATGTGATGTAGGAATCCAGGCGTGGCCTTGTGAGATGGCTAGAGTGGCAGCTTTTGGGGGTCGGGGGCAGGGGGGGGGGGTGTTTGTGTAAATTGTTAATCATAAATGTAAATATGTATCAAAAAACGAATGTAGTGTAAAGCAAAACCCTGCAATATGACGATGGTGCCAATTTTATAATTAACTCTTTTGTTGCACAAGCTGTTCATTTAAATGTATCTAATAATAGATAGTTTTTAACATTGAATGCAGATACAGAAGGATTTAAAGCAGACAACAGCCAGCAGAGGCTGACTCAGTGATGCAGCTGATAGAGTGCAGGAGAAGCTGATGGATGCTGAGCTATAAACTTGACAAAACACAGTTTAGGCTACTGGACGTTTTGCCAAATCAGATGTTGGACAGAAATGAGCATGGGTAGCAGATCAAAATCAACTTTTTCAATGTCACAATCAATTGAAAGGATAATGTTTCAACACAAAACCATAGTACTTCAGGTTGGACTCACAAGGTACTGGACTTTAGACAATACAGCAATCACCAATCCACACGTCACCAATATCTCAGCAGAGATTATACAATTTGTAGGCTGGGAGATCTCTGCAGCACCACAATTTTTCATTCAGAATGGTTTGACCCATATTATGAATTTTTATTTTTTAGAAAAAGGAGAAATCAGGAAAGAAAAGCAAACGAGAAAATAAAACAAAGCATAGTAATCTAGGCTGTGGAGGTAGAGCCGAGAGTTTCACAATGGGGAACAAACATCCTCGTCATCCATCACCGAGAAACAAAGAGGAGAGAGGAGGTAAGCGACGCACGCGGGGAGAGAGACAACACGAAGAGCGAAATTGGCCAAAATGTTTGTGTCCCCCCCCCACACACACCACCCGTCTTGAGCTGGTTTCTCATGTCACGCAGCAGCGGGAAGTGTGCAGAGAAAGAGGAATACGTGGGAGAAAAGCTGAGAGAAAACATTGGAAGACAAATACTTGAAAATAATTTCAATACCAGGAAAGACAAAAACAAAGAGCATTGGCGTGAACCAAAGACCTGAGAGAGAGAGAGAGAGAGAGAGAGAGAGAGAGAGAGAGAGAGAGAGATTTACCTTTGATGTTTTTTAATGAAATATCTACCTTAAGAGCATCTGGAAAAAAGCACATCAAAGCTCCTTAATGAAAACCATCCCGCACGCTCACAAACACGCACGGCGACCTCGCTGATGAACACCTCAACAACATCTCAAATAACTCTTAATCAACTGCAATCAGGCTTCAAAACAGCCAAAAAGTACGCACTGCAGAAATCGGTTCAGGAACTACTGGGCCTTCGCCGTCAAAAGCACACCTTACTCTACATATTCTCATGGTACTAATTTTCTCTTTTGAAAAATTTTGCATCTTTATTTTATATCCCTGACACAAAAAAGCTCCGGTGCACAGGAAGTGGTGTGTTTCAGGTACTGGGCGATATGGAGAAAAATCAAATATCACGATATTTTGGAGCAAACACCTCGATATCAATACTGTAGGTTTAACTAGTGGTGCCTTCACTAAAATATTTACACAATGAGATTTATGTTAAATACTTATCAGTAATGGGGATATAATGGCTAAGTGGGTAAAATAATAAATAATAAAATGGCTAGAACAGTCTGGTAAATTCAGAAAATTACATCACTTACATTTCATCATACTATTTGAGCAGTTGCAAATTTTTGTATTCTCAACTTGTATATATTCAAATATTTGCTCTTGTATTTTATTCCTATTATTATTTCATGTACTGTATATTGTATGTATGTACAGTATATTGTACCCTAGTATTTTTTATATTATATTCTGTGCTGTGTGACTAATTTTGCTGCTGCAACACTGTAATTTCCCATTTTATTGGGATCAATAAATATCTAACTCTCTATCTATCTAATGCAGCCTTTAAAACCAGGAAAAGACAACACTTATGCCATGTTAAGATATAATGATATCCAAAATCTAATACAATAAATAATCTTGTATCACAATATCGATATAATATCGATATATTGCCGAGCCCTATGCTGCAGTGATTTAATCAAAAATAATAGAAGAGGAAGAACAGGGTAACTAGCAGCGAGTGTTAACGTCCAGGAAGAAAAATCGTAACGAGTCAACAGGAAATGTAAAATGCATTTGACTGACTGACATGTCATCCAAACCAAAATGCCTCAACCAGTACCCGAGGCTATTTTGCAGAGGTGCCGTACCTGCGTCTGGCACTTGGGCACCACTCAAGATGATTGTGAATGATTTAAAGAAATTACAATAAACCAGAATAGTTTTTTCTCCCATCCCGGAATGCTGTGTGGACTAGGCAGACCCTCCTGTGCAACGCTGTGGGGGAAGGTCTGGCAATGCGAGACTAGCTCAGATCTAACATATCACTCAGCTGCATTTGATCACTGAAGACCCTGAGATGTGGGTTAAAAGCTGTTTGTTTTGGTGTACATAGTGCGACCAAAAGTCAAAAATGAATTTCGATCAGAAGTAAAGTTAAGTTATAGTTAAAGGCAGAATGAGTAGAAAAATCATCATTAAAAAAATGATACCTCTCAATCATCACTACTAGTGCGTCAACTAGAAGTGTGTGGCGGTGTCTGCAGAGACCCTGCCTGTATCTTCTTTTTGCTGTGTGGGACATTTCTGGGTGTCAACCTTGTGGGTGGTATGTACCCCCCCAGCCCCAGCGTACACGGTCTGGTGGGCTGGACTCGTGCAATCGTAGTGACCAGGTGCCAGATCGTAAGCATGCATGCACGAGAAAGCTACTAAAATGACAAATACAGACAAATACAAAGAAGAAAATAGTGAAAAAACGTCCATTGCAATTTCCCAGAGCTTAACATGGCATCTTCATATTGCTTGTTTTGCTCAACGAATAAGCCAAAAGCCTAAAAAAGTATTCAATATGTAATACAGAGAAAAGCAGCAAATTCTGGATGGAATAATTGTAATGTGTTTTACATCAATAAACTAAACAATTAGTAACCTAATTAGTATTGCATACTATATTGAATAATACTATATAGTCACAAGCAGAATGTAAGGATTCCTTATGTCTTAAAAAAAAAAGGTAATAAATTAAATGTTAGAAATGGCAAGACTCAAGCCTGCCGTCATAACTAGAGCCCAACCGATAAAGGATTTTTAAGGCAGATGACGATAAAAATATTTGGTTATTTAAAAATCCGATATGCCGATTTATCGGCCGATAAAAATTATTTAAAAACAAAAATCCAGAAATGCGTGACAAAACATAAACAGATTTCTCTAACATTAGTTATTTGTAGTCATTTATGAGTTCTCACTAAAATAATATGATAATTTGTTTTATTGTCAGAACAGAGGAACATCAAAATATATTAAAGGTCTGATAAATAAATGTATACAAATACAAACTTAAGATATGAAACTTAAAGTCCTTTGAACAAAACCAGTGTTGCCAACAGGGACGTTGTAGAGCGTCCTCTGGTGGACAAACTATACAACGCCAACGCTCATAACATGGTTGACAGTTTTATTTTTTAAATATTCATTTATCAGAATCATTTATTCGTCATTATAAATGATTCTACGGATATAGCGGGAAATGCCTAATATTGGCCGATAATATCGGCCCACCAATATATCGGTCGAGCTCTAGTCCTAACTGTGTACTGCATCATCGTACTGATCTCTACAGCATCTCGGTCTTTATTATAGTTTCAACACAGTGAATCATTCAAATGGGAATGAGGACAAGCATTGTCATATGAGCTCTGCTCTTTAAATCTGCTGTAGGAAGGTTTTCAAATGCTGTTTGATGCTCTAACGCCGAGGCACGTACAATTAACAGTGTCACACAAAGATAGTGCAGGCCTGCACAACATAGAAATAATTTACTTATTTACCATTATGAGTTAGGCCGTTAATCCTTAATGGTCCACTATGGAATTTGTTTGGGTCAAAGTGCAAAAAAACCCTCCCTTCATACTGTATGTTGACTTTAAGTTATGTATCAAATGCAGCAAGGATAAGGAATATGTCTAATGAAAAACAGCATTAGAAAGCAGCTTACAGAAGCTAGAAATCAGGATATTATATGCATATCCCAGCTCTGCTTTCTAATAGTAAGAGTATGAGCTTATCCCTGCTAGTAAATGCAATATGGTGTTTAGTATTTTTTTTCAGCATTCTGAATATTTCCATTTCAAGCGTTCTTCAGAAGGACATAAAGCCAAAATGTTAAATGAGATGCAGCTCCTATAGGTGCAGCTGATTGAAAAGTCACAGTCTATACTGCATTGCTGATAAACTTTGGCTTCATTTCCCTAAGGGCAACAGTTAGGGGAACTCTGAATTTAGAAGAAACGGTCAGTTCACTAATTGGTTGAGAGAAACTTGAGTTTCCTTAATGGTATGCTAATGTGGTCCTGGAGTATATAAGAGACAGATAATTCACTGCATTGTTGATGTGCAATAGATTCAGGAAAGAATGCATGAAGGTAGACTTGAATAGTTGCTTGTCATTGACAAACAAACAATATTACCCAGCAGAAATTCAGAGGCTTAATAGATGCTGAAATTGCAGCATGCAGTCTGGAAAACACAAAGCATCAACAGGAAAGCTGAACCTGATTCCCTCCAGGTTATGGTAATATACTCTACACGATCATACGGTGGTGCTTTTCAGCAGACTCCTATACCTCAACATCCATCAAGTGTTTGATAGGTAAGCTGTGCAATGGTACCACCACAGGAGTCATTGTATCAGAGTAATATCAGAATATCAATGCATGTAATTGTGCTTGGATGCAGTGGCTGAAAGCAAAATCCAGCCAGAACACATTCAACATGTTGGCTACAAATTAGTCTACTGTATATTCACAACCATGCACTTTCGGGATTGATCTATTGCCGCTAGTGTTAACTTCATCTAGACTAGAGTTAATATGTTTGTCAACAACCTTTTTTTGTGACGAAACTGCACCAATGTCCAAAAACACTGACTAAGACTAAATTAACATGCATTATTGTTGACAAAAAAGACAAGACTCAAATGTTTTGCATAAAATAAAGACTAAGATAAAATCTCTCTTCATTTTTGTCCACAATCGTCTCTACTTTTTCATCATGAGATAGAACTAGTGCAATGCGTCACACATCCAGGTAGCGATGTGGCCCGGGCGGGGAGGGAGGAAGCCCGGTTCAGCCTGCTGCAGAAGCCGCTACTGCGTGTAGCCCCGGGCAAGGGAAGGAGACAGGCTTTCAGCCTGCTGGCGAGGCCGCTCAACACCTTGCAGAACAGCTAAAGAAATGTAGGCTATGCAACTGCTTGCAACAAAACAACATGTTGTAGAGCCTAAATATGAACAAAACTAACAAGGCACATAATTAAAGACTAAATTAAAAATAGGTGACAAAATGAACACTAATTGCCGCCGGCCGCCGTATGTCCTTCTCAACTGGATTTCCGTTACCTTCCGCTTCCTTTGTGATGGGGATCTAACCTCCAGTGGATTCATGAGGACTATGGTTAACTTTGACTTTAACCTATTTGAGATCTCTGCAGGGTAAATTATCAGACAGCTAGCTAAACTTATTTGTCCAATCTGAGTTTTCTGTTTTGACTAAAACTAGACCTTTAGTCAAAAAACGGACCAAAAAAAAAAAAGATATCCGACTAAATATGAACAAAACTAACAAGGACATTTGGTCCTGACCAAAGAAGAGCGCTTTGGGATCTCCATTACGCACCATACCTGGCTGTGCTATAGCGCATCTCTCTATAGACCTGAGGCCTACAGACTGTAAAAGTGGTCAGGCATCTATTATTTCCCCAAAACATAGTTTAGTTTTGCTCATGTAACATGAGGCCGAATATTTCACAATTCTGTTTAATTGTTTCAAGTTTTTGACAACACAGACCAACAACACGCTCGACAGTTTGAATCAATAGTCGGGCACAGAACTTTTTCAAAGTGATCTGTCATGTAAAACCAGACTCAAGTTATTTCCTACCCAGACAACCTTTTACTTTAGTGCGATGACACTTGTTAAAATCACATTGACAAGCCCTAAAGCATCATTGGCCATAACAAGAGAAAGCCATGAGGGGGAAAAACAACTTGACAACAGTAACAAGCTGATATTGAAATAGAAATGCGCCTGCAGCTTTGTAGAGTGTTATGAATCGATTCTTTTAATCCATATATCTCATATAATGACATAATACAATACAGGGAGATCCATTTCACACACCTCACTGTTACCCTCTGGCGGTCCTACACAATTAAACTGGCTAAAGCAGAAGAAGCGACCAGATACTAGCACTGGTTGAGTTGCGGGCTCATCCACAGAAGACAGATCCATAGAGTTATCATCCACTCGCGAGTAAGAGGCAGAGATACTCGCACCGGCACTAGGTTCAGCTGTCCTGTCAATAAAGGCCTAAAAATGCCCAAAAATAATCTTAAAAACAAAAAAAACTAATTTGTTTCATTAGCACTTTGTTCATTAATGTGTGACGTGCCTCCTGGCTGGTTCCTATCTTTTAGTGTTCCACCTCTGTTTGCCTTTTATTTTGTAGTTTTCATTATTATCACTATGTTTGCTCTTTATATTGTTACCTTCCATTTTACCTGCAGATTTTACTTATGTTGCACTGGACAGCAACTTGTAGCCACTGTTTATAACACAGAGTTTACTTACCTACCTACCTACCTACCTACCTACTCCACACACCATGCAATCTCAAAGGGCACTTTAACAAAAAGGTACTCGCGTCTATGCCTCTGAATTCATGTCCACTTATTCCGTGACTGGAAAGTGTTTTGGCCGCCCTGGCACGAGTTTTGTAATCTTGGAGGTCCCCGAAGCCCTGTGTATTTCTCTCTCACCCTGTTTTACCACAACAAACGGGGGGAAAAACATCAGCCTTGAGGCTCAGAATGACAGACATCGGAGTGTCTCTATCCCTTCTGTTGGGAGGCAAAACTGCAGCTGAGCGTGGGCTACAATCTTCCCCTCTATTCCTCTCACTTTTATCTATTATTTTTTTCTTCTGTCCTCCCCCTCTGCCTCCTCCTTCCACCCTACCATCTTAAATCCTCTTGATTTTCCCTGACGGCGATTACAGTACAGTGCAGAGGAGCGGCGAACGAGAGGTGACAGCAGCGAGGAAGTGGAAAGAATCAGCGGGAGGGGGCAGAAGGTGCAGAGAGGTAAAAACCAAAAAGACAAGGTGGAATATAGAGAGAGAGAAAGACTGCCAGGAACAGAGGTGCAGAAAAAAATGCAAGAAAAATGGGAGACAGACGCAGACAGGGAGAGAGGGTGCGATACCGAGGATGACAGAGGCAGAGTGTAATGCATGGCACATGAGCCATGAGAAACATGAGCTGGGGAATCATCAAACGGGTACAATCCAACAGCTGCCTCACACACATGAAGGAAGAATCCAAAGAATACAGTATTGGTGCAGTTATTAATAACAGACTATAGACATATCTATGTCTACATCCATGACGTTCCAATAGCTGGCTAGACCATCTGTCCAATCTGAGTTTTCTCTATGTCTAAAAGAACTTTTGTTTTATTTTTCTGAGGTGCCGTTGCTCCGTCCGAGACGCCCAAGACTAAGCAGACCCTCCTCTGCAGCGTTGTATAGGAAGGTCTGGCAATGCGAGACTAGGTTTAATCTAAAACAGAGACCTAAACACACAAGGTGAAAACAGGATCTGCTGCAATGTGCAGTACAACAAAAATATGGTGTTTTTTGAAAATGAAACCATGTAAACCTATTCTGGTTCAACCTCAAAATACAGTTATGAACCTGAAAATGAGCAGAATAACTTTAATGTTCTGGGTGAACACAAACAAATGGATCTACTGGCCCCATTCATGTCCTCTATGGTATTTAACTACTGGTTACATATCTACAGAATTTGGTGTTCATCCATGAATGTATTAAGTGCAAAAAAGGCCTATAATCTCAAAAACATACCATACCATTTTGTGTGAAAAAAACATCTCAATCCCCTTTTGTCAAAAATGCTTAAACATGCATTTTCCATTTCTATTCATCATGTCTAATGAACAATAACATCCACAGAAAAGCGTAATACTCTGATGTAAATGCTGCAGCAAAGAAACAGAAACCTAGACTTACAGATTAATCTGTTCATATCATAGACTGTATTAATGTGTTAATAACAGTCTATGGGTCATACAGAGGCTGTATGGTACAGTGGAGATGGACGGATAAAAAGAAATATTCAGACAGGAAAAGATGACTGTCTGTCTGCCGTGGAGTGTGTACTAATGTTTAACACTCCTGCTCTAAAAAGCAGCAAAGACCTTGCCAGTGTGTGTGTGTGTTTTTTTTCCCCACCAGTGGAAATGTACAGCCTTTTTCTCGACTATTACTGGGAAAGCTTTCTGTGTAACCATGACAACTTATTTAAAAGCAAAGAGATGAAGAGAGACAGATAGGGCGGTTAGAGCGAACAAGCTGAAAAGAACAAGAGCGATGGAGACGGGATAGCGAGGGAGAGATGGCCAAGTTAGTTTGAATGATCAAGAGCCATTTCATGCTTCATATAAATAGTCTCGGATTTGTCAGCATTTATTTTCCATCTCTTTATCTTTCTATCCTCTTACCTGTCACTCTATTTTATTTGTGGGAATGTGGATGTCACATTAAAGTTAAATGCTATATAATTGAATATAATACATTTTTAGTCAAATAAATAATGGATAAACAATTACAAGATGACAACCTAAACAGTACTGTCCTTTCGGACAGTGTACCGTAAGCCAAGATATATTTTCATTCAGGAACTGTAAGAAATAAAATTGGTGTTCAAATGCTAAATAATCTTTATCTTTATATATTTTAAAAGCAATACATTTGAGCATACATACAGTAGGTCTATCTCCAAAGTCACAAAACAACGCAAATTAGAATATGAATGGTTAAAAAAGGCCAATCTCAGGCAACAGGTCAATAAAAATGTCGCATTCCATGCTGTGATCAACCTGGCATAAGAGTGGTTTTCAAGCCAAAAGGTTGGCACAGTAAAAGGCATTGATGACGTGTGAAGGTTTTCTCATGAACTGTTCTTACATACAGCTAAATAATGCTCTGTAATTCTCAGGGATTCTCAATTTGTTGCTGTATGCACCACAACGACTGTAGAAGACCACTCTGGTCTGCATAGGGAGGACGATGGGGTGGGTGGGTTGCTTGTAAAACACAAGGGTGTTCAAGTCGCTGAGAAAACACAAGACTCACACCCAGGAAACATGTTCATGTCCCGGGAGTACTAATTAAAAGGGGGCCGGGGTTTTAATCCAAACCACAATCTTTTTTTCTAATCTTAACTAGTTGTTTAACTAGTCGGCTCACACGGTCAACTTTTCACAGCTAGATTTAAAGGTGCTCTAAGCGATATTGGGTGACAATACTTTAAACTGATGTTTAAAGTATTGTCAAAGAAAACCGAGGCTAGCTCGCCACTCTCTCCTCCTCATGCTGTCCCCTCCCCCTCCCTTCCGTCCTTCCACGCAGTAACCCCCCCCAGAGAGAGATCATGGGCGCCATATTGGATACCATCATCAGATGACTGTACAGCCTAATCCTATAGGGCAAATATGCTATCTTGAAATAAATTGCTTATTTTCACCATAAACCGGCATATACATGTTATTATCAACATCTGGCAATATGTTAAGGCCTTTACGGAAATATTCCAGTGTATATTAACCTTTTATTTCTTAAATGGGCCTCTAAAAAATGCCCATTGCAGTGAGTGAGCACGTCAGGGGAGCAAGACAGGCCAAATACAGAAGGTTAACTTCAGTTATTAACTTACCTGCGCTACAAACACACGATTTCTGTAATTCCAAACATATCAGGACTAGCAACTAAACTCTTAACAAAGTTACTCACAATCTTTTGACAAAATACACAGTAAGACAAGGACAATACCACCAACAGCATACAGGTAAAAAGTGTGTTTTGGTCAGGTGTAAATTGCGGTAGGACAGGTCCACAATGTTATCACGCTAGCAATAATAACTTAGTAGTAACCGAGGCAAAGTTATGTATTCATAATATTTGGTGATCGAAATCTACATTAATAGCATGCCTGCATGGTCACAGTATATTATATCAGAGTTACAGATGAAAATTGAAGTCAGACTAGCTTAAACTCAAGTCATGACTATGGCAAGACCACAAGCATTTCTAAGCATTTAGGTACATGGAGTGATGCTAGCATAAGGCTTGGCTAACTTAAAACTTCATTCTACTTCATTCTTTTCTAAAGCAGTCTTCGAACTAGTTTGTTTTAACTCAAATAGAGAAAATGACATTTACCTCACACAAAAATGACATTACATGTCATTTAGTTGACACTTTTATCCACAGCAACTTAGAATTGCTATACATGTCAGAGGCCGCACACCTCTGGAGCAACTATGGGTTAAGCGTCTTGCGTCTTAGGGACACATTGGTTGATGTATCGCAGTGGGTGCAGCCAAACATGCAACAGTTTTTTCAGTGATTTATGTCATTTTTTTAAATAATTTATGACATTTTTCCACTAATCCCTGCACTATGTCAATGGGAATCAGATGAATGTTGGTATCCAACATGGAGCCCACAAAACACGTGACCACCTCTGAACCAATTGTGTAACGGGATACACAGAACATTCAATTCCCTAGTTGGCAAAACTTTCTCTAATATATGGCTTGTTAAACCTTGTTTCCAAAATGCACACTTCCTCCATTTTGGAATGGAATCAAACATGGATTTTCTTTTTTGAGTGACCTTTATTAACAATTGTTGTTGTTTTGGCCTGGGATGACTCATAACAATAGCGAACTTAGGGTCAAGACTCAATCTTGTCATTTATCACTACTGACCACAAACTACATCATTTGCGCCGTCATGCTATAATTTCTTTCAATCAGTTCTCATTTTTGGTGTTAAAATAAAGTGAAAAGAAAGTCGTAAAATATTTTTACACCTCATGCAGTCAGTATGTAGTGTCAACTAAATAGGCCTTTTTAACATGGTGTTAATAGCAGTATACGGTACAGTGTCCCATTAAGACATGGCAGTGTGACTATTACCCTGAATGCGCAATTTCAGCTAAATGGATTATTTAAAATGTACGTGTTTTTCCTGCTGTGACATGTCAAAAAAGTAAAATGACTTCTGTGAAAAAGGCCTTTTACAATGTTCAAATGTCATTACACTTTATAGTAAAAGCATAGCTACTATCTCACACTAAAAGTATCAGAAAAGTTATGTTAATCAAAATGAAAAGCACTGTGGCAAATCTACTTTCTGCATGTTGTCGGACCACAGTTTCACCATCTTTTGTGGGCCCAAACAAAGGTTTTCAGATACAGTACATACTCTAATTAGCATTAGTAGTGTACACATTGGGTAGTATTAAGAGGAGACCTTTATTTAATATGTTACACCATGGCTACAATACATTTAAGAAAAGATGAAGAAAGGCACATTGGAGATATTACATTGTTCCTGGAAATAGCCTGGTCCAGAAAAGCTAGCTGTTAGCAAAAGACGTGTATATGTATGTGTATGTGTAAGTATATTTTTGCTTGGCCAGACTTTCCTCCACAACGCTGCGGAGGAGGGTCTGGCTACTCCCAAACAGCACTCAGGGATGGGAGAAAAACATGCTCTGGTTTACTGGCATTTCTTTAAACCAATCACAATCTGCTATGGGCGGTGCTAAGCACTGGACAGAGGCCCAGTGCGGTTGCAAAATAGCCTCAGGAAGGAACTTGTTTTGGTGGATCGTGTACGTTCAAAGGTTTTTTTTAGTAAAACTAAAAACTTAAAACTGTGATTGGACTGATAGTCTAGCTAGCTGTCTGGATTTACCCTGCAGAGACCTGAGGAGCAGTTAATCATAGTCTTCAGAAGTCCACCGGAGTTTAAAATTCCAACACAAAAAAGCGGAAGGTAACGGATATCCGGCAAATTTAAGGCGGCAACGGAGCAATCCCGGAAGTGAAACGTCGTGGATATAGACTAACTCGAGCACTGCTAGGGGAGGCAGCTATGTCACGTCAAGTGTATTACTCAGTTTTTTTATTACAAGTTGTTGGGATGAGCAGTTCTCCAGAACAGAGTATCAGAGACCAAGCACTCGGCCTGTTCCTTAAGGGAACATTTTGTACGGCACTACACTCATTCCCCCTGGTGACTTGCTATTTACAATGCAGCAATTCAGGATTCCACCGACAGTCGAGTGATGGCATCTTAAAGCGCCCATGTTATGCTCATTTTCATCCTAATTGTATTTTGAGGTTGTACCAGAATAGGTTTACATGGTTACATTTTCAAAAAACACCATATTTTTGTTGTACCACACATTGCTGCAGATCCTCTTTTCACCCTGTGTGTTCACGTCTCTGTTTTAGCTCCAGAGTGAGACATCTCACTTCTATACTATCTTTGTTGGGAGTCGCAGCTAGGTGAGGATCACATCAGCTATATAACCGTTTTTCCAAATTTGGTCAGTACGAGGCAGGATTAGCTGGGAGACTTCTTCTAAAGGAGGGACACTTGTGGAATACCTGCAGAACAGGGACATGGAAGTAGTTCTTTTGGAGATTATTGTGAACTAGTGTGTGTTGTAGCAGTCTTTTGCCATTGAGAACGAGCTAGTATGCTACGGTTAGCCACCTTATCTTGGCTAGTTAGAAAGTTTCAAGTTTATATGCGTGTGGAAGCACCAGAGGCACAAAATAACACCCCAAATCCCAGAAAGTGTTTTTCATAATATGGGCACTTTAATGTGTCACAACATTTTCTAATGATTTGTGAATATTAAACAGCCCCATGTAGCCCAGTTAAATCACACAGAACAGATTGTGTGCTCATCTAGTCTCCTTCACTTGCAGAATCTATGAGTCACACAGGATCTCCATAGCCTTTACGGCTCCGTCAGGCTGCCCCCTCCCTTTGGTGTTCATGGTCAAGCCTTTAGTTTGTGTTGTGTGATTCAGCAACCGGCTTCTCTCTCTTATACACTCTGTTGTGTGTCTGGTGCATGGGATACAAACATTGTTCTCCACGATGTGAGAGCAGACACAGCTCCGCTGGGGCGTTCAGTTCCAGAGGACGGGGCGGAAAGTGATGAACTATGAATCATCTCAGTCAATAAGAGGAGGATTGAGGGAGAGAGGAAAGGAGGGAGGGAGGAAGGAAGGCATGCTGACGAACCCTATTGAGCGTTTTGCTGCAGAGCGCTTTCATTCATTTATGTATTCATTCATTCAGTTATCCGTCTATTTATTTAACCCTCTAATGGATCAGCCTTGTTATAAATGATGGGGCAGAGGAAAGTGGTGAAATTAAGAAATGAAAGCTCAATTGGCTGTATCTGCTGCATCAGGGGAACAGAGAAAGACAGAGCAATGCTTTGTATTAGCTCCCATTACACCCAGTATCATTACAAAAATGCTAAAGAACATCAGGGCAACATCAAATTAGCCCTAAAATCTAACTCAACCAAGTTGCACACAACCTAAAAGAAAAGTTGTGACCTATTAGACAGAAAATATCAAAATACAACACAAAAACAATATGTTGCGGATGTGTTTATTGCGGCAGTTGATATTACGATGACAGCTTTGTCTCATGTACTGACGCGCTTCATTGGACAAAGAGTGCTGACGCATACTGATGGCAATGCAACGCATGCTTTCAGGGCTACTAATTCATTCTGTGTGAGGCGTCATGTGTGGTGTCTGAATTTACAATCACAATCAGCTTTATTAGCCAAGTATGCATACACATACAAGGGATCTGTCTATGGTTTCCGTTGGCGTCATTGACTATGTTTACATACACCTAATATTCCGGTATTTGCCCTTATTCCAAAAAAAAAAAAAAAAAAAAAAAGACGATATTACAACAACTTACAAATGTGAATATTCCACTCATATTCCTGTTTACATGTAGCTGCGTGAGATACGGTTTTTCAAAGTTTTCCACCGGTGGCGACCGTGCAAACACAGCGTCCCTTTGTGGTGATCGTAGCGATGTGGGCGCATTTCCAAAACCCTGTCGATATCCAAGTCTTTCATAATTTTTAAAAATAGTTGTCATTCTTTTCTTTTGGGCATGCAAACTGTCAACTGCTTGGTTTGTGTACAACAACCACAGCAACGCACAGAGCTGATGTAAGCCGTAAACTGTCCTTAAACTGTGGTAAAACAACTCGTTCTCACTCCAAACTAAACTCAAAAAGAAATACGGATGCTTGGGCAGCGCCTCTCAGCGTCACATGCCACGCAAAAACGCACCCTACAGCGTTAGTATGTAACGCACCAAGCAGAGCAGCAGAGGACACTTTAAGATGACAGTAGTTAGTTCTACAAAAGCCTGAAATTCCACGTAGGGACGGTGGTTTGGACTTTCACCCAGGAGACCGGGGTTCATCCTTGCGTCTAATTGGACGTTTTTGCCAGACTTGAAGAGATTCCCTCAAGGCGTTCCTGAGATATCGCGAGAATGGGACTCACGTACAGACAGACGACCCAAAAACATAACGCCTCCGGGCCACAGCTAGGAAAAATGCAAGTAAACTCGGTTTTGTGTGCCACCTTTAAAAGGTGAATTTAAAAACAAATTGTAAAAATGAAAATTGATTTATGTGGAGAATATGTTTCTTTGTGCATGGATGTATCTTGTGAGCCTATTAGAGTTGGGCACTAAAGGTGTGTGACACTGACATGAAAATCAATAAGATGAAAGATGTACAGCTCACTGCTAGAACCGGTACTACCTCCTAGGAGGAGCAACGGACAAGAAATAGAAAGGGAGAAACGGAAAGAACTAACAAAAAAAATGAAAACAGGTGTGGAATGAAAGGGGTCTGCCCTTGGTCTCTGGTCCGTAGCTGAATAACTATTTCATGCTTTGGACTCAAGAAGTTACAAAGAAAATCCTGCTGACAAATGGAAAATTATTCACCCGGCCGGGAATTTGATTCGTTGGTGTAGCAAAGTCGAAAGTATTTCAAATTGGAAGAAAATCTGCAGTGTGTATCAATAGAAACACACCATTCTGTTTCTGATTTTGGACCTCAACCACTTTCTCCTCCGTCGCCACAGCCCCTTATTTCTCAAATTTCCCTTCTCTTTTTCCCGGTACTTCATCGTCCTCCTCTTTGAATCTCTTGATTTCTCTCTTGCCTCCCCTCTTTTCTCTGCCTGAGTCTATCAATCTCCCTGTTTCTCCCCGCCTTTGGTTACATCTCTCCCTCGGCCCAGCAGGGTTGTTATAGTGATGCTTGGCATTACATGTGTTTTCATTACGGCTGAACATGGCCGCGGCTGAACCACAACAGCAGCAGCAGCAGAGGAAGGATGTTAGAATAAAGTGGTGTCCTAACGGGGACAAGAGACGGGGAGGGGAAGACTGAAAATAATGGCAAAAAAGAATTTCAATGTTAAATCAATACTTGTCTATTAATATTAACCCTCTAAAGGACAAAAGACGCACCGGAGAGTCCAAGCAATGTTTGACAATACTCAGAGAGCGATATTAAAATTTATTCATGTATTACACTATTTTTTTGTGTGAACCCAAGACTTTTGTAAATTAATTTCAAGCAATTTCAACTGAGTTTAGGTTTAATTCCACAAGATATTTGAGAAATTTCAAAAAGCGGACATCAATTTTTTAGCTTTAGGGCCAAGTTATCTCTTTATGCATTGCCCTTGAACACATTTGAGCCTTTCTTTACAGAAAGCTGAGTTTCTTCTGAACATTTTGATATGAAATACCTTACATGGAAATACCCTTAAAAATGTCAATTTAAAAAAAAGATGTAAAAATGCCCTTAGACAGAGGGCTGTGGTTAAACTAATTTTTATAATGTGAAAGTGTCTTGAATCTGTGAAGATTTATCAAACTCAGGCTGAAAAAAAAGCTCCCCATCAAGCGCCTGATGTACAGCAGGTGAAAAATGTCATAGAGGAAGAGAAGGAATTCAAGGCCTAATCAAAAAGGCCTTGGCCAGGCCCCTGCTGACATTGGCCCCCATCCTCAGACACTCAAATTTGCACTTTGCATTAACCATCTGCCAATTGCACATACTATATAAAAAAATATAACTCAATCCATTTAGCCCTCTTTTTTGAATGGTTGTGACTCTCCCCAATGTGAGTCGAGTGCGCATGCTCAGATTCAAACAGTATAACGGCATAACTGTCATACTGAAATTTGTGTAATCCATGAAATAATAATCTTTTCTCATTACAAACAATAACAGAAGATGGGAATCATTTCAAAAACATTTTAGCTAACTATGGTTGTTTGATTGCTAACGTTAGCTCAAAACATCATTCAACTAACAGCCTTTGTTGTGTTTGATGCTAACTTGTAGCAAGCAGCCAACCAACTTTGTTTAGTAGGTCCATTTTTACTGTACTGACATTACAGAAGTCTCTCGTTAGCATCTTATATGCTACTTGTCGCAAAGTGACGCATGCACGACTCAAATCTGCACTCGACTTACATCGGGGAGTGACAGGTGGAAAAGAAATGAAGAGAGGAAGACAGAACAGGGGGAAGGGGAAGGACAAGAGGAGCTGTTGAGGAGAGAAAACAGACAGCTGATGAGGAAAACGAGAAGAGAGACAGACACACGAAACAAGGAGTGATGGAGAGGCTGGAGGAGTGGAGACAATTAAAGACGGAGAGGAAAACTGTGATTGGATGAAAGAACAAGGAGGGCGCTGGGTGGAGAAGAGTAGCTATTTCCACATCAAATGGCATCGGGAGGAACTTAATGTACCCTTTACAGTCCCATTTGCATGTTTATAAGCAGGAGTGGCAGCTCTTGTACACACACACACACACACACACACACACACACACACACACACATCCAAATACAATCACACTGATGTGACTGCCTTCATTAGCACTGATAGGACAGGTTGCAGCAAGGATACTGGGGAAGTGTCTGAAGGTGTGTGTGTGTGTGTTTGTGCGTGTGCATGTGTGTGTGTGTGTCTGTTTCAGCCTGTGTGTGAGCCTGTGTGAGCAAGAGCCTGCATGTGTGTGCGCCTGTGTGTGTAAGAACCTGTGTGTGTGTGTGTGTGTGTGTGTGTGTTTCCCAGAGCTGACAGCTTGCACAGCAATGGCAGCCAAAGTCACAGAGCCCGAGGAGATCTGCTCGCGGTTTACTGACAACTGGTAATTTAGCATGCAGCAAATGCAGCGAGTCGACTGCACATCAGGACTGCTCACTGCTCTTCGGGCTGCAGCGGTGAATCAGAGAGCGCGCCATAATCAAACGCTGATTAAATAACGGCTCACGTAATGGGACTTTTTTTCCCCGCAACTCCTTGTGGAGATAAGGGCGTCCTCTCGGCGTCCTCTCGGCGTCCTTCCTCCGCCGGCGGCAGCACAGCCAAGAGAAACAGGCCGATGTGTCTCCCTGCTACGATAAAGACCTCGTGTAGGAGACACGGCTGTAAAGAAAGTATAAAACAATTCTCCGACCCCAAGTAAAGCCACGGCCGGCGGACTAACCCAAGACTGGTATTACCCTCCCCCCAGTGATATCACTAGGTTCCCTGCTTTGGCGGATGGGTCTTCACCCTTGTGTTGTCTTCCCATTGACCATGCAACTTTAGTTTTTCTGGGTATGAATTTAAAATTAAAACAGTTTGGTTGTCTTTTTTCGACACTTTTGTCACTTTCCTGATGTTTTTGTCACTTTTTCCAATGTTTTTATCCCACATTTTTGAAGCTTTTTTTAGCGTTCTTGTATCATTTTTTCCCAATGCTATAAAAGTAGTGTACTGATATACACTACTTTTACACTACTATAAATACTGAATTTTCAAGATTTCTTTATTGTCATACGAAATAACGTGCAAAGTTCACAGCTTAAAAGACTACAGTACAGAAACAATTAAATTACAAAAACAATTACAAACTATTACTATTATTATTATTGGTTGAAAGACACCCAAATTTCTGATATAGAAACTTTTTGAAAATGGGAAAACCCTACAATATTGTCGCAATATCGACATTGATGTATTTGGTCAAAAAGATCGGGATATTTGGTTTTCTCCGTATCGCCTAGCTCTAATTAGTACTTTTACTTAAGTAAACTTGGTTGAGTTGGATTTTTTACTTAAGCTTCGCCTGGCAGAGCACCCTGCAGGTAAAGCACAATCGATTTGATTGGGCTTCCATTGCATTTTAAGAGAAGAGTCATATTCATGCGTCTGTTTTTCCGAGAGTACGTGTGTGACAGAATCTGTGTCCCGACGTATTCATGCATCCACACCTCTGAGTGTGTGTGAACATGAGTAAACATTTACATCTTTCTGCCTCTCTTGCTTGCTCTTTCATTCTGTCAGTCCCACCTCCTCTCCCTGCTTTCTTTCATCTTTCCATTCTGCCAGCATGCATTGTGCGCCTGAATCCAATTATCCAATTTACATGCTAAGCGATGCATCAGAGGCCTTTGTGACTGCGTTCCCCAGAGGAGCCGAGAAGAGACAAAGATGGGCGGGCGAGCGGGGCAAATAGGTAGATTGATGGAAGGAGCGCTAGTGGAAGGGGAGGGAGGGCTGATTTAATAAGCAAGAAAGGGGGGGGTGAAAAAAAATGATGGAGAATGACTGCCTGACTGATTGAATAACAGATTGATTGACGGATCAAAATACAAATAACCAATTAACTGACTGAGCTAATGGATGGCTGAATCAATCAATCGATTAATCCAATAACCAATGGGATAAGAATGGTTTTATATTTTCTTGTCACTTTTACTCCGTAGAGATGTGGGAATGCAGAGACATGTTTTCTTCCACTCCCACAGATTAGTCCAATGTATTTGGAAGAGAAAATTTAAATAAAGAATACATTTATTATCTTAACTCTCGGTTGCAATCACAGTTTACAGACCCGGTTTAACTTTGATCTACCGTAGCGTAGATGTGGTACAAAGAGGGCTCATTGCACCTATTTCAGAAGTGTTCTGGTTTGTTTTTTTTAAAGTGCTTTAGAGGATCTGGATAAACTATTGGCTTCATAACTGGATCATAACTTTTAGAAATAGCAAAGCTCCAAAAACTTGGTTTCAGAAAAATACAGTCTAACAACAACAACACATGTGGAAATAGTTTGCGGTGTACACAGATCACACATTTTACATCAAGTGCACGGTGTGAAGCGTCTGGAGCAGGTGCGTTTAGGGTGTGTACGAATCCACTTTTGCTAGTTTTTTACGGAGGAAAAAAAGGGTCCATGCGCCAGACGCATGGTTCATAAGGGTTGTTCTTAGTGTCTTTGTTAATCATAGCTGTGTTTTGGGCGTAACATGCAATAAACCAATCAGAGTGTCATCTCTTATTCCCTTTAAAAGCCAGGCGCGTTGCATAGTTGCGTTTGGTGCATTGCTAATATGATGGCGGGTTTGCTAAGCAGGAAGGAGAGATTTGTTAGCTTGTGTGTTAAAGCGCGAGCAGATCATATTATATTATTTCACAGTGATATTTTTATTTTTTATGTTTTGCATGTGTGTGTGCTGCTGCACTTCCCTGTGCGTGTGTGTGTAACAGAATAGTGTGCGCGCGCTGTGCACAAACCTATGCGCATTTTTACTAATTCACTCTTAAAATAACAATGAAATGCTGTGAAATGACTTTAGACCAGGTTGTTGTTGGTCAATGGTGCGATCACTTCCCGCTGCCTCAAGATCGCAATAGGCCAAGAATGCACCTGAACACACCTCCCTGTAGGACCAGCACGCCCATGGGTGCACAGATGGGCTCGGGTGCATTTGCTATTTAAACGACGTGGACGCTGGAAGCGAAATTAACATCTGCGTCGGTCTTAAACTAGCCAACACACTTGTGTCGGGCTTTGTGCTGCACGGTACAAGATAATCTCTCTGGCATTTAGCAAAGTTGCGTCTCCCGCTCTTTCTCTATAGAATCATTTTTTCATGAACGTTTTCTTTTAATGTGGGCTCCTTCCCCCCCCTTTCTCTGCATCACTTTCTCTCTCTTTACTTCCTGCCTGTCCATTTTGTGCACCAACGTAAGTCAGGTGTCTCCAGGTGCCGAGTTGTGACTGTGTGTGACTTTATGTCTGTATACATCAGTCACTGATTCACTCATGAATCAAGCCATTCATAGAAGGATGTGTTAGGAATTTGCAGAAGTCTGCCTACACTCATGCACTTACGCACTACATACATAGATGAAAATGTATTGGTGGCTGTAATCATTCCTTCTCTCCAGGTTGGCCAGGAAGTAGCACTTCCTAGACTGACGCCAATGTGAGGAACACTGGCAGTCCTCGTCACGGTGCAAAACTGCACACCAGAGGGTTTTTTTTTTTTTTAGAATAAAATTATCTCCCTGGGTGGTCCCTCCACTGTAGACCAGCAGGGTCATGCTTTCCAGGGAATCTGAATGAGTGAATATCATTACAAATAGGCCAACGTATGGAAGAAACCCACACGATTTAGCCAACTCAGACTCCTGAAGCCTTGAATAAGGAGAAGGGATTTTGTCCCACATCTCCTACATTGCAGCCATGCTACAAACCCGACCTCGCGGCCGGCATGGAGAGAAGGAATGATTGCAGAAAAAGGGAGTGAGGTTAGATTTAATATTTGCGGATGGAAAGCTCAGCTTCTACAGGGAAGGAGCAGGAAAGGCAACACAAGATGAAAATGCTTTCAAGTGAAAATGTGTAACTAAAGGGCGTCTTATGTTAATCTGGATTGTTTTCTGTGTATCAGGGCCATAAATTTAAAAAAAACAAAGAACATTTCACTTAAAAACAAAAAATACCCTTGAAAGTTCTTAAAACTGCCCCCTTAAAACAAAATGGTAATTATTAATAACTTTGGGTGCAGTTGTGGTGTGTTTCTGAGAGAAATACTGGATGAGGGAAGAGGGGTTAAAAAAAAGGATTAGGGGGGTCATTACCCCCGGCAGAGCCATTAAAGCATTGGTATAATTAGGCAGTAAAGTTGAACCTCCTTTTTAAAAGTCCCCATGCACATTTTCCAAAATTTAATAATCGGCCTGACCTCCCTAAAATCGGCTCTCACTGCTCAATAAATTATTCTGATTTCAGAAGAGAAAAAAAAGTTCCAAGGCTCTTTTCTTGCCAGTTTTTTGTTGAAAAACCTTTATTTCAATGGTTATTTTATATCAAAATCTATTACTTCACACCCTGAAGAAGAACATTTGTGCCGCTAAGTGTGGGTTGCTGCCCAGTTCTATTTTTAATGTAATAAGTTTCAATATGAAATATCCATTTAAATAAAGGCTTTTTTATGGCAAGTCGGACCTATTTTCTCTTTGGGACTTTTGTTTTTCTCTTCCAAACAGCACCTTCTTGATTTGTTAGAAACTTCTGAGCACTCCAGACTTTTTTCTTCTAACATTATCTTGACATTTGAGGACAAGAGTCATGTAACTTTAACTTGATTCCCTGCAACGCACCTCATGCATATTTAAGGCAGACAGGAGGCACGGCATGAACAGGTCAGCGCTAACAGCCATAGAGAGAGAGAGAGAGAGAGAGAGAGAGAGAGAGAGAGAGACTGCACGGAGGACAGACAGACAGACGTCACGACCAGCAGCTGAGTCTGTCTACTCCTGATCCAAGGCTGATCAGCTGTAAACGTCAGAATCAGACATTCTGCACCGACACTCACCAATTATAGCGGCGAGATTCAGAGAAGGCAACAACAGACAGACGGCATTCGCCTCCGGAGGACAAGAGGAAGGCTCCACAGCCTGACAACATGTTGAAGCGAGTTAAGGGCTAAGACACTGGAGAGCCTGTTAAAGTCTTCCTGTTACAGCAGTGCCGTTTAAGCTTTCTCAGACTTCATGTACTGAATGCACAAAAAAAGCTCAGATCCGTACTCTCTGTGCTACTACACCATGGGAAACTGTTAGTACAGGAGGATGAGGCACGCTAAAAGTGTACAGAAAATATAGCACATCTTTGAAAATATGTGTAAAAACACCGTCGTTACTTATCCAACACCATGAAAAGATATTCCTAGCTTTATTTTTGGTCAGTTTCACCTTAATGGAAATTGTCGGAGTGGAGAGGTCTTCACAGGTCCTACTTTCAAATTGAGACAATTTTCTGTCTCAATTTCTGTATTATTACACAGATCTACATGCTACATCAGAGAAACAAGCTAAAACTGAAAGAAAGAAAGAAAGAGGATTTAAGTGAATGCCAAAGGACAAAGTAAGAATGAAAGAGGTAGGAAAGAAAGAGTGAATGTATGCGTGAGCTGAGAGAGAGAGAGAAAGAGAGAGAGAGAACACAAGCTAATACCAGGCCAGTAAACACGACAGATGGGTGACAAGCAGACATGATGATGAGCAACGAAGGAAGGTGTGAAAAGAGAGAGAAAGAAAGAGGCAGATGATAAAAAGTATCATGACCGTAGCGTCCTGGCACCTCTTGATCATTTGTCTCATCTTTCAGTGTAATCTAGTTCTTTGATGAAGCGGAAACTGAAGCTAAAAAATAAGGATTTCATCAAAGGGGATTTGACCCTCTACAAGAAAAGAAAAAACTGTTTTCGGTTCTTTATGGCAGCTGCAACTACAGCTTGCAGCACCACCTGCATGGAATCAGCTTCAGAATGAACTCCAGGTGAAGGAGTTGGTCTCACTTTATTCTTTTAAAGGCTTTTAAAGGTCCTTGGAGAAAGGCAGTCTGGATGTCACTGTTTTAAATTGATTTAGTACCCAGGGCTTTTATGAGGACATTGTTGTTTGACTATGATGAGTGAAAGTGTGTTTATGTATTTACCTGGAAGTGTCTGTGTCTATTTGAAGCCGCGCTGCTGCCACTTGCCAGGACACTCTTGTAGAAGAGACTTTTAATCTCAAGGAGTTTTTTATTATCCTGGTTAAATAAATGTTTGAATGAACTACACTTAAACTGTTTCTTTTAATGCAATCTCGAGATCGCCAGCTCACTAAATGATTAACTGAATCAATGCATTCTCGCAAACGGGTTTGTGTGAAATGGTACCAAAAAAGTATGCACAAAAAATTGGTATAATATCTTAAAAATGAAAGGATGTCCTGCTGCCTTTACATCTTTACTAACAGTTAGCTACATAGACTGAGAAAAATGATTTCAGTGTGCCACTCAAAGACATCATCACCTTTTGAAGTGAAATGTCTTTCATGTTACTCAATGAATCAATCAATCCACCTTAAATGTCCATATGGCACCTTAAACCATTCCACTTTTTTCTTTACCGTCCTTCTTGGATGACATACGCTTCTATTATTGAAGGTTCAAGACAAAAAAAAAAAAGCAAATTGAATCTGATTATAAAATTGCAGATAGTCTATTTTCTTCGCGGCCTTATACAGCGGCATATGGAACACATACAGATTACAGTGCATTACTTTTGTAGCTACAATACAGTATATGTATGAATGGCTCATGAGAACAGCCTGACTGATTTTAATCTGTTTATGTAAACTGTGTCTGTGTTAAGAAGCGAATGATTGGCAAACCTGACAGTGAGCAACGGCATGTTTCTCAGCTATAATTTCACATGCATTTTCACTGCTTACACTTGACAAATATTACTGTTAGCTGATAGCACTGTGGGCTCCAGTGTTACATGAATTTTTAATGCACATCCATCTGAAAAAGGGTTATATCGGCAATATCACTGTATACACTCAACGGCTGCAGCTCATGTATGCAAACCCCGCCGTGTGAAAAGAAAAGAGGGATTAGGGAGATTAAAATATGCAAAAATGAATAAAGAATGCAGTTAGGTTACCAAAGCTTTAGAGAGCGCAGAGGCAGAAGTGCAAAGGGTTTTTCTGGATGAGTTCAAGATCATCAGTGTTTTTTTGTTTAACCCTCATGTTGTCTTTGGGTCAAATTGACTTGTTTTCTTATTTCAATGTTCTTTTTAATTCCCCAAAATAACATGATTGATTCCACACAACGCTCTTTGGCAAGTACAAATCCACTTTCATTAATTTTGGGGTGTTTAAATCAATTTTATAGCATTTGAAGAACAAATTAAAGTGTTTTTGAGAAAGTATTGAGTAAAAGTTGACATATTCCAGTCTGTGATCATCATCAACATCCATTCCTTTAATTTTAGTATAAATAATTCCTAATTTCTGCTTTTCTAACTCAAACATTAGGTAGAATTTCCTATAAATAAGGGTTTTTGACCATAAATTCCAAAAATAACTGTAAAACTAAAGTTAATAAGTTAGTGTTACGTAGAAGTGACAAAGTGACAAACATTGAAAAAAAGCATCAAAAGTGTTGAAAAATGGAACAAAAACGTAAGAAAATGTTAAAAACATCAATAAAAAGTGTCAACAAAAGGGTTGATTTTTGGGAAGACAACACAAGGGTTAATAAAATCCCCATTAGCTTCTGCCTTAGCTACCTTTCCTGGGGTCTCCATTATTTCATAATAATATAACATAAACTACACCCATCCATAACATTCATGCACACGATACATCATAACGACACCCGACACAAGCCCAAAGCCTAAACAACACCGCTCTCTGGCTCTAAAGTCCTGCATGTTAACGCCCACCCCCCCACCCACGTATCTGACTGCCTGTTTGTCTGCTTCAGTTGTTAGATTATAGTCTATTATATAGTGTTTTACCATGTGTCATTTCTAAAAGCCTAACCATGGACTAGGACTAGTCCCATATACATTGCATCGTTTGCACTTTAAATGTAACGATGCCTATATGTATTGTCCCTGAGAAATAAACTAAAGAAATAAAAAAATTTAAAGAATAGTTCATTACAGAAAGAAAGTACCTGGAAATTAATCCTCTAGGTCACAAAAAAGGATAGATAGCTCAAAGTGAATTTCCAAAGTCCATTTCAAAAGTTCAAGATCATTAAAAATGTTTGCAATCTAAAGAATTCTGCACCGTTTCTTGGTCGTGTACATCAATATACTTTTTACTTTTCATGAAAATATATTTCATCATTTTCTAAAATGAAAAAAAAATCCATGCCACCATTAAACAATGATGCACTGTCCTCTGTAAAATAGTTCAACGGGGAGTGTGGTTATTAAAAAGGTGAGACACAGAAAAGAGAGAGAGAGAGAGAGAGAGAGAGAGAGAGAGAGAGAGAGAGAGAGAGAGAGAGACTCTTCCACTCCATATGAGCAGTCGGTCCCCCTGGGGCTCCGAGATGACTGTCTCCTCTTTCTTCCACTTCTTTCTGTCTTATCTGCTTTTCTTCTTTTTCTTTCCATCTCTCCTCTTCCTCCTATGCCTTCGGTCTCCGACACCTCTTTGTCCTCATTTCCTGTCCCTGTCTTTCCCTCTCCGCGGTTCTGTCTCGTTGGGTTTTTACATTAAGCTTTATCATCCGAGTGAAAAAATAGCATGCAATATTTTTAATTAACAGCCAACAATAATATCTTCCTTCCTCCCTGCATGTTATGTCCTACATTATGCAACGCTGTGTTTCTATATTTAAGATAGAATGCATCAATCCAGAGGGAATTACAGTATTTTAAAACATAAATACAACAGTCCAATAATGAAGATTTTTGCTAACTTGGCTGAGCTACATCTTGGCAGTTGTCCTGTGGTCCTCATGTCTCCCTCCTGTCCAATGCGTCTCCTGACAACCTCTCTGCCAGTCGTTGTGTGTCTTACTTATTCAGTTGCAATGCACTCTGGGCCAGATGTACTTACATTTGCAAATGTGGTAGAGCCATATTAGGCATTTCCCTGTATCGGCATTTATAATGGCAGATAAAAAAAATATTCATTCATCAGAATCATTTATAATGACAAATAAATGATTCTGATAAATGAATATTTAAAAAATAAAAACGGACGGTCAACCATGTTATGAGCGTTGGCGCTGCATAGTCTGTCCACCAGAGGACACTCTACAACGTCCCTGTTAGTGATGGCGTTGCATAGTCTGTCCACCAGAGGACACTCTACAACATCCCTGTTAGTGATGGCGTTGCATAGTCTGTCCACCAGAGGATGCTCTACAAGGTCCCTGTTAGTGATGGCGTTGCATAGTCTGTCCACCAGAGGACGCTCTACAACGTCCCTGTTAGTGATGGCGCTGCATAGTCTGTCCACCAGAGGACACTCTACAACGTCCCTGTTAGTGATGGCGTTGCATAGTCTGTCCACCAGAGGACGCTCTACAACGTCCCTGTTAGTGATGGCGTTGCATAGTCTGTCCACCAGAGGACGCTCTACAACGTCCCTGTTAGTGATGGCGTTGCATAGTCTGTCCACCAGAGGACTTTTTGTTAATGTGTTTTTGTTCAAAGGACTTTCATATCTTAAGTTTGATGTTCTTCTGTTCTGTTGCGACAAAACAAATTATTATCATATTATTTTAGTGAGAACCTATAAATAACTACAAATAACTAATGTTAGGAAATCTGCATTGCTGGATTTCTTTTTAAATATATATCGGCCGATATATTGGCATCTCGGATTTTTAAATAACCAAATATCGTATCGGCCTTAAAAATTCTTTATCGGTCGGTCTCTAGAATATAGCGTTATCAGCATCATGGCCAACCCGCAGAAAGCGCACGCTGCGATACGTCAGTTTGCGTCGTATTTACCAAACATCCAGTTCCTCGGGTAATCCACGCCTTTCTCCGCCCACTATAGCGTAAATTGCGCTGTAGCAAAGCGGCTCTGGTACTGTGATACGGCTGAGTGCAGACTGCGACATTCCCACTGCTGATGCTATGACTGTTTCAAATGATCTTACATTACGCCAATCTTTGTAATGTAGCGAGGAGTTGAACAACTGCTGGAATGGAGATCCAATGTCATCTTTGATTTCGTCCAGTAACTCTAATATTGCATGGCGGCTTAATCTGTAACGCTTAATGATTTCGTGTTCACTCCACTGAAAAAGTGTATTCCTTGTAGCAAAAATCTGTTCAGCTTGGGCTAGCTTCATCTTGCTCGGAGTACTGCTGCCATTCGAGGAAACCCGCTTGCGGCTGGTTTACACCTGCTTTTAAGAGGCGGAGAGTTTCCCCAAGAATAGAGGGCGCTCCTACTGGCAGTCTTTGTAAATAGCTGGGAATATATAATTAGGCGCACTATACGGGTATCCTCCCACCTTTTTAGGTGTAACTCCAACTTTCCCCCTGACCTTCCCACGAACGCATATTGAAAGCACAACTTGTCTCTCCTCGCTCATGTCATCATCAATCTGTGATTTTACCCAAGTGCGCCCGGTTAGTAAGTACCCCGCATCGGTTAAGTCAGGGAACAATTAACACCTGGAACAGGCGCAAACGGCTTGATAAATCTAGCCCTCAGTGTCTCAGTTGTCTGAAGGCATTAAACCCTCCTTTAATCTGTGTCCCCCTCCCTCCTCTGCATGTCTGATGAGACTAATAATCCGGAACAGGATGTGACTGCTTTCACCTGGATTCACCAGATTAACATGTTCAAACGAAAAGAGCAAGCAATCCTAGTGTTTTCTAAAGCCCAATTTAATGCACCACAAGGCATTTGTTACCTGAAGTGGCCGAGCAATTGTTGCAAATGTCCCAGTTTCATTTAGGTTTAAGGCTGAGGCAGTTAAGCACCAGTGAGACATGAAATAGTCCAGTTTTGAGGCAACGGCCTATGATTATAAAGGCTCATCAGACAGGATTTATGCAACTCTCAAAAGTTATACCGGTGGGATATTTTAGTCTTTTGTTGCAACGTTGCAAAAGTAGAGAAGGCAATTTCTGAAGAAATTGCGGTGTGAATGCTGATTGTTGAAAGGCTGACGCTACACTGGATTACAGGCTTGAATGTGTAAGAACTATAGATGAAGTAGTGAGAATAGGTTATAGTCTATATCCATGACCTTCCACAGCTAGCTAGACTATCTGTCCAATCTGATGACTATGGTTACCTGGTCCTCAGATCTCTGCAGGGTAAATCCAGACAACTAGCTAGACTATCTGTCCAATCTGAGTTTTCTGTTGAACGACTAAAACAACTTTTGAACGTACACATGTTCCACCAAAACAAGTTCCTTCCCGAGGCTATTTAGCAGTGGCACCGGGGTTCCAATTATAAGACGATTGTTATTGGTTTAAAGAAATGCCATTAAACCAGAGCAGGTTTTTCTCCTATCCCTTAACGCTGTGTGGACGAGCCAGACCCTCCTCCGCAGCGCTGTGGAGGAAGGTCTGGCAAAGCGAGACTAGTAAGGTTATAACATAAACACAGTGTTCACATTACAAATTAATTTACCTCAAATTCATGCTTGCACACATTTGGCACTCACAGCAGCACCAGATAACTTGGCGTTGCCTCTGCGTTGATTTTGCTGTCGCCTCGGCAGACTGGCCGCATTTTTCCCTGCAGGGCTAAAGTCGGTATGAACACAGTCTTGGTGTAAGAAAATGATATTTACTCTCAAAGATCCCAAATCAAGTATCAGCAAATACTGCAGCTTTTTAGATTTTTTTTGTGCCTTTTTTAGCTCTTTTTTAGGGGTTTTATGACATGTGTGGTTCTGTCTCTGCACAATAGTTTGCTAACACATTCGGAGACTGTCTTCTCTCAAAAAAACGCCCCCATAAGTAATCTGTTCAAGCAGCAATTATGACTCATATTTATGTTTGTAGTGGCGCTGCCCTTTAGTGGCCTTAGTATTTTTGACGGGAGCAAAGCAGCAAGTAAAGTGACAAAGTATAAGAGCGCCTAATTCCACATACTTGGTATTCCACATACCAGGGTTCATGTCCCAGTTAAAGCAAAACAAGTTTTTTTTATTTGACCTTACGGATCCATTTGAACCCAAACCACGCTCTTTTTTCTAAACTTAAGTAACTAGTATTGGTACCTAAAGTTAAACAAATAGTTTTTGGACCTAAATCTAACCAAACTGCTATCCTTTCACTTTATTTGTGTATTATAATGCACATATAAAGCTGTATATATAAAGCTGTGTGTGTGTGTGTGTGTGTGTGTGTGTGTGTGTGTGTGTGTGTGTGTGTGTGTGAGTGTGTGTGTGTGTGTGTGTGTTAATGTTATCTGTTGGAGCAGACAATGCAAGAAAATGTTAAGTGTGAACAGACAATCAAGTTTTATCTTATGTTAACAATGTATTCAAAGGCCAGCTGTTGTGTTCTTTAAATCACTCCTATGGGCCGTATTAGGGGGTTGGAGTTAAGAACTTACATTTATGGTTGGACTTGTTGTTCATTAACCCATTCGGTCAGGACTGTGTGTCTGTCATGTTGTTGTGGAGTTCTCTTTACAAGTGGCCAAAAACAGGCAGGGATCTAGAAAATGTCATCTTTGAATATAAGCTGAAGTCGCATCTGTCACTGTCCTTTGTGAACTTGTCACATAGCCTTGTTGGTTTTCTTTTGTGCCATTGCAGCTGAATTTTGTGAGCTTTTTTTTTAATGTCATTATTGTGAGTTCCACTTGGTTTTGTTGTGCTGCATGCATTCATTGATTTCATTGCGCTGGCTCACATTGTGCTCGGCTGCTGTTGTTCGTAATCTAAGGGCCGGGGGCTGCAAAATGACTTCCACGCAGACAGCCAAATCACCATCATCTTTATCTCTGCCTCTGTCTCCTGTCATCTTCCACTCACTCTCTCTGTCTCTCTCCATCCTCTCAACTCTGCTCCAGCTCTGCCTGCCAAACTTCCAAACATCTCACACATTTCCTGTCTTCTCAGTCCTCCTTTTCTTCTGTCTGTACATCCTGAGATTTCTGATGCCAGGGTCTGTTTACGTGAGCAGCTGGCTCGGTGGATTTTTGGTGAAAGCAGTCATGCAGCTACGTCTTTTTTTTGGTCAAATACACATCTGTCTCAGCTGTCAAACACACAAAGAGCAGAAAAAACTGGCTAATGGAGATTGTTAGGAATGAAAAAAAGTGTGTTAATACAGCATAATACCGCAATATTTTCAGTCAATACTCGATACCTGGACGACAAGTATCAACATTTTAAAATATATGTCTTGGGCCGCATGGGTAGCTCACCTGGTAGAACGTGTGACCGTATAAAGAGGCTTAGTCCTCAATGCAGCGGCTGCGGGTTCAACTCTGAACTGTGGTCCATTGCTGCATGTCAGTCCTCCAGTTCAGGTCTAAGCTGTCTTGCCAGAAATAAAGGCCTAAAATGCCCAAAAAAAATCTTAAAAAGTATATATATATATATATATATATATATATATATATATATATATACTCCAAAGTAGGTCGGATCATATGATGTCTGTATAAGGCGGTCCAACCTACTCTGGAGCTGCAGCGTATATTTGTGTGTAGACAGACGTCATCCCATAGTCCAATCTCCATATTTCAGGAAGTCCATAAATCTATAGGACAATAATTATTTTTAATTAACTATTTTACTGTCTTGTTCATTAATCAACAGCATGTTTAGGGTTTTCAGTGGAAAAAAAGAGCATGTCATGGATATGAAAGGCATAACTATTGAAACACTACCTTGTTTTTCAAAAACAAATCTGCATGTGAGCCATTGTTTTTACCAGGTGCTTCACAGTAGGTGATTGTGGGGCTCGTAATAAGCTTTTTGTGCGTGCTCAGAACCAGCAAAAAAAAATCGGAATTAGAAACTAAAGTCTTTTCCATCATTAGCCAAAAAGGAATAAACCGCTGAAGGTTTATCTGTAGAGTGTCAAACATGCGCTGCCTGTAAAGTATCTATCATTGCTCCTACTGGAGGAGAGCAGCTGCATGATTCAGAGCAGTTACAATTCAATCCTACTCCAGAGTCACTTGTGCCAAAACATAAATTAAAACTTCCCAATTCACTCCCGCAGCATATTCCACTTTTCTACTGTTCCTCCAGCTCAGTATCCCTAAGATTAATGTCTATTTTAGACAGTTCCACACATCATGATTTACATCCTTCAGAACAAGACTGCCCTACCCCGAAAAAACGCTCCCTTTATCTAAAAAGATAAAAGAATTATAATAGTACATACAGTTTTAGCCCAATACAAGTAAAATTGACTATACATGTAAAAAAAGAGGAGAAATTACTAGACCAAAATATAAACAAGAATATTTGTGTATTATTCAACTTTATTTCTAAAAGAAAGAAAATCGCAATAAAATCTCAATAATATCAAATCGGAGTACTTAGAATCGCAATAAATGGAAATTGTTATACAAATTGAACCCATGTATTGTGAAAGAATTGAATTGAGACAAGGCATATGGTCCCAGCCCTAGAGGTTACTGTGTGGCACATAAGGTAATGCTGTCGAGGAGCCACGCGTGTCACATACAGCGAAGCAGGAGTGGAACATTCAGACGCTGCTGGGAATCCAAAATGTTTACCATAGTACCACTTAACCACGTCTGCCCTTTGGGTGGATCACATCTGATATCTAAAGCCAAGTGGAAATGAATCAAGAAGCATTAAAGATTCCTCTCAAACCTCATGAGATGCCACTAAAGCCTGAAATTGAAAAGATGTGAATGCCACCCTCGTTTTCCCGAGCTGCATCTTCACTCCTCTCAAGTGTAACTACAGTCCGTCATGCTGACTGAAATGACACTGAGCATTGCCTCTCACTCTGTCACATGAGGCCGCAGCAGAAAGAAAGCAGCTCCAGCCAGTTCAACACTTGTCCCAAGCGTGTAACGAGCATGTGTAGCGTTTATGTGATCCCTGATCACTGCAAAACCAGTACACTCATGATAGCGAGTCAGTCTTCTTTTCGGCTTGTAGTCCATAGGCTGTAAAATTAGAGGACGTAGCAGCAGGGATGTCACCCATTGGGTTGTGGACTGTTGTTTTGATCTTAAGTTTACCAATTTGGTCATCCCCATATTGTTTTTTTTGGATGAGAGGGTGGAGCTAGGGCCAAGCCAGTGTTTTTTATGGTAGCAATGGCGCAAAGCTGATTGCTAAAGAGGGAAAATTGCTGATTTTTATAACTTTCTGAACATCTTGCAGTGGATATTTGCCGGCAGGTAAACACAGACCTCCGGGTACTGCCGCCATTCATCTGCATGTACGGCAAACGTTCCCTTAAGTTACCGTCAGCGCTAGTTAGTTAGCTTGGTTGGCAGCACAAAACATTTTTAAGTGTTTAAGTGCTCCTATTAACTTTGATAAAAGGAAACCACATAGTGAGAGGGGCAAAGATCAAGAAAAAAACATGGACAACGCCCAACACAAGCTCACATGTCCACAGTGCCATGGTTAGCATTGCTAAGTCTCCGTCCTGATTAACAGCCAAGCCCCTAAATCATGCCCTGTCTTATCGTCTACTTTAACATAAATGGGACCACAGTTTACAAAATGAACATCATGCTGTATTGAAGAAGACTTGAAACTAGCAATTTAGATGATAAACTCAATTCTACAGAAACATACTTCTTTTTGGAGCCAGTTGAGTCGCCCCCTGCTGGATATGAGATATAATGCAGGTTTCTGCATTGGCTTTGCATTTTAGATACTGAAGCTTCATCTATAATTTTTTTTGAGTCCAAATATGCAATTCATCCTGATTTTAGTAAGAGAGTAAGCTAAACTGTTTATCACAAGTGTTTACGCTTCCAGTCCTTTTCCAGTTACCAAACACCTTCGGTTACCGCTCCATTGGACTAGACTGCACGAGGGCCGAATCCGATCTGTATCCCACACAAAACAAGCACAATCAATGGAAGTAGATTCATGATCAACCTAAATAGATCGATGTATCGAATCACGGGTTTTATCCAGATATGAACCTTAAAATGAAAAGTGGTACTGTAATGGCAGGTTTTCAATGTAGTATTCAGAAATAATAAATTCAGAAGCTCCCGGTGTTCCCAAAATAAATATGTTGAACAAGGCCACACAATTGTTCAAAACACCAAGAGGTTGAGTTTCATTTCTATGTCAGCAACACTTCAGTCGGAGCGGAGCCATATTAGGGAAGGTGTTCATCTCCCTCGAGAGAGAAATCCTTCATGTGTTACAGGTGTCATTCATGCTGCCGTGGCGAGGACTACCATCGGCACTCTACCAGACTCCCACGAGCCCCGGCGCTTGTCTGCATGACAGACAGTCGTGCTGATGATCGAGAGCATTCAATCGCCAAATACTGAAAGACATGAAATGTCTTACCGAGTTGAAAATGAACCTCCTCACTTCATTAAAGAGCGCAGGCAGGCAACCTGCGGTAACCATCCATCTGCGGTCGAACCTGTTGCCTGCGCGGGGAAGATTTCTCCAACGCTGTCATCAATCTGTCATACCTGCAACAATCTGTTATTTCCTGCCGTTAGCTGTTGTTATTTAGCTTTCTGCTGCACCTGCCTCATTTTTTCAAGGAAGAACATTTCCCAAATTGTCTTTCAATAAGTAGAGGGAACATGTGTCTTTTGCTCGAAAAAAAAAAGTTTAATTTATAAGAAATACAACGCACCCTCAAATCAATAAACCCAGATGTTTTTTTGCTGTTATAGACCGGTTATATATGACCAATAGCTAATGTTAGCCAATGTTAATGTAGCTACCTTTGGTAGGTTATGCTGTAGAACTAACATTACTGAACTGGTTCACTCACTTTCAGACATTATGAGCTGACCTGACAGTGCTAAATGTTTTAGCATTCATTTTTAATCCTGTAATATCCACATGTTGCCACAGCGGCCGCTGTTCTGGACCACAATTAACGCCAACCCGCTACAGCCACCCTAAAGAAATAAAAAGTCTGTTCAGACTCAACGTAAAACAAATTTTACAAAGACTAGTGTAGTTGCATAGAAAGTCTATGGAAAGATACAACTGTATTCAAAAACACACAAGTTAGCATTTGGCGGCTCGAACAGAGACTTATCGGGGTGGCAGTAGTTCAGTCCGCAGGGAGTTGGGAGTTGGGTTGGGAACCGTACGGACCTGCCAGGTGCCCTTGCGCTGGTCAAGCTGGCAGCCCACTCACTCTGACATCTCTCCATTTGTGCATGATTAGGTAATGAGCATGTGTGTGTATTTCAGGCCTGTGTGTAGTGATTACTAACAAACAAAAACAAAAGTGTAAATTATTATTATTATTATTACTACTACTACTACGTAGATTTACAGATTTTCAGCTTGAGATCTCTTTTGAATTTGTGACTCTAGAGACAAACAAAAGAGATTTTTAAGTCTGAAGCTGTGCGGTCAACAAAAATACACATGGACACGCCATATGTGCATGGTAGCTATGGGACTAATGTTGCTCCATTTGCTGTTTGTAGTAAATGAACAAAGACCGCAAAAACACTTCAGCATTCAAATGTGTACACATCGGGTGAAAGCTGGTGTCTTTACTGGGATTACAGATGTCTTCCCTTTATTAAAAAAAATGCTGATTGAGTTTTGGGGTGTCACCTAACAATACCAGTGCATTGTGATATCATTGGAAGTGTTTGTATGAACTGGTCGATCCATTACATTTTAGAGCCATAGCAACAATGAGGCAAAACAACTTCAGAAACATGACTCCAGATACTCATAATCTGTCTGCTGTAAAACTAACAACTTTAGCTTTGGCTGCTTCCTTTATAATGCAAATTAAAGCCCCCACATAATGCCATGCTATTGTTTTCACGCCTACTCGTCTTTCTTACTTTCTACTTGTTTTCTTTCTAGAAACACGCCTCTTCATATTCAGATCAGTGTTGAGGCCTGAGAGCCAGCACAGTTGCAGTCTACTCTTCAGAGTTCAAATGAAGCGGTGGTGGATTCAGAGCCTTGCTGAAGGCCCTTCTGACAATATCTGTGGATATCAAGGTCAAGGTCAAGGAATCTTTATTATCCCCGAGGGGCAATTTGTTGTGCAGCAGCATGTAACACATTAAAAATTTATACAGGACAACAGCCATACATCTAGAAAACAAAATAAAATAAATACATACTACACGGAAGACACCTCACATTGACTTGTTAAGAAAGCCTAAAGCAGCAGGGACAAAAGAGTTTTTGTGTCTGTTTGTTTTGCATTTAGGCAGACTGAATCTGCGGCCAGACGGCAACAAAATGAAGCAGCTGCTCAGGGGGTGACTAGGGTCGGCCAGGACTGACTGGGCCTTCTTCAGGGACCTGGTCTCATAGACAGAGTTTAAGTCAGTTAGAGGGATGTGGGAAATCTTGCCACACACCTTAACTATATATTGCAGCCTGTTCTTGTTTTTAAGCGTGAGGGACCCAAACCAGCTCACAAAAGCAAAGGAAAGAATAGATTCAATAAAACAACAATAAAACATCCTCATGAAAGTCTTATCGACATTAAAATTGCGAAGTTTTCGATAAAAAAACATGCGTTGATGTGATTTCTTACAGACATTGTCAACTTGTGGCTCAAAGGTGAGTTTGTCATCTATTATAATACCGAGGTATTTGTATTGCGTCACCACGTCTATAGCTTGATCATTAATGAGAGTAGAAGAGAGGGTGGGGGGGTTCTTTCTGAAATCAGGGTATTATACACTCATGTGTGTCTCCTGATACAGAGGTTATTCCGGGTGAACTGATGGAACCCAATGCACAAACCGCCCTTGCATATATTCTGCAAGTCATTAGTGAATGTCATGCAGTACAACCGCATTAGTAAATTTGATCTCCAGAGCCAGTCTAGCAACAGGTTACCAGACAGCTTTGGTAGCCCTGACAGCTTAAAAGAGTGCGAAATCCAGACTAGTTTTTTTCCAGCGAGTTCCCAGAGGGGATTGTGCCAAAGAACAGCAGCAGTCAATCAAGCATGCAGGTGAAAGTTGGACTTCTGCTATTCTGCTCATTTTCCTCAAAATATTTAAAGTCCCCCTGGGTAAGAGGGGCACATTTTCTAAAATGTAAATCTTGGATATTTTGAACTTGCCAGTTCACACAGACTTTAGCATTGTGTTAGACCTTTGACATCCTGGCAATATACAAGTTTTACAAGGGTCAATCACAAGAGCTGTTAGTGTTCTTTTATATGAGCCCAAATAGTCTGCTGTAATTGGGGATGAGGAGCAGGTTCATTTAGGCCTTCAGTCTTCTGAAGGACACACCTTTCAGGGCCACATCCTTCAACACTAGAAAGCCCAACGGGTAAAAACTACCCAGCTGGCATTTTTTTAAATGCATGCAACTCTTAATTTTAAAACCCCTTCATCTCTCAGTCCATGACTTTTCCTAAAATGGATTCATTAATCATCCAGTGAGTTATGGGAGGTGTGGTATAAAAAAAAGAAAAAAATATGAATCATTTATACCTAAAAGTGCCAGCGGGTACATTTTAACCCTGGCATTCCAACATGGCCGGGACGCATAGCAACGCGTATTGTTCACATGTCTTTTGACAAGGCGGCTGCGATATCATAAGTGAGAAAAGCTAGATTTGGACATGAGTGATGGAGAATCGGATCAGGGAGAGATCAATGACCCCTCATTTTCATTAGAGGAGACATAACTCGTGTAGCGTTAGCAGTTAGCTTACCGCACTAGCTAAAGTAATAAATAAATATTCATATTCTTTAGTGTCGACACAACCAATGCTGGCTTTAAGTGTCTACAACCGGAGTGTGTGTATGTGTGTGTGTTCTCACAGACTTCTACAGAAACCGACCTCCTGTTACAACCACATGTGTCGCCCCCTGCAGATAGAATGCAGGTTTAAGGCACTTCCACATTTGCAGGACTTCACCGAACCAAATTCGTTGTCCATTAATATTTACAGTCTATGGTTTTTCCAGACATCCCTTTGCAGATGCACAGACAACTGCATTAATTCACTGATAATGGTAGCTACTTGTACCAGTCCTGTCCTTCAGGACATGAATGCACAATGTCTGTCTCCATTTTGGCAGTGCTGAATGTGACCCTGGACAGTGGTGCTGAGTTGCAGATCAGTACGCTCTCAGTGTTAGGGTCTTTCATTATGAAATATATTAACATTTGTTTGACCTTGTGTTAGTGATACATAATCAATAGTGATGGCCAAATTAAGCTTTGTGAACCAGTGTCTTTATTGTCTGAGCAAACTAGATGGCGCTCTTGGTTTTAAGATAAAGGCCTAAGGCATTGCAGTTCAGTGTATTCTCAACCCTTTCTTAAACAGAGAGCGCCATGTAGTGGGCTCAGAAAGTAAAGACACTGGTTCATGAAGCTTCTGTTGGCCATCACTTATAATCAATCCTCTAAATCTGTAGCATTAGCAAGATAATAAAACATAAGACAAGTTAGACTATTGATCTCACAATGGGGAAATTCACTCGTCAAATTGGAAATAGAAAAATAAGAATTGATTAATAATGTTAAATATGTACAATGTAAACATTTATGTTATAGAACAAGAACAGTAACACAGATATCCGTGTTGCCATCCGTTTAACCTGCAAAACCATCACTATAAAAACGAAGCAGCTGTTTCCAGGTCAGAATGACTCAGCTCCGTGGATTCGCGCTGACTGTGGCAGCTCTCCTAAAGCTGCTTGACACTATTTGCTTTGCTATCCTGCTGTTTGCTCGCTCGCGTGCTCTGCTGTATGTCAGAAGCCGGGGTAAATGACACGGAAACTCAAAGTCACCCCCTCCCTCTCACCTGATTCTGTCTGGCACTCGGTGGGTCTGGTTGGAGTCACTCTGGCAGTTGCCGGCGTACTGCGAGCGGCTGTTGGTCCCCAGGTCCCTCCGTAGAGCCATCGCCCCGTGGGTGAGCACCGAGACGCCTTTGGCAATGCGCCTGAAGGATTAGGGAGAGAACAATGTGAGACAGAGGGACATTTTCTGACACTGCTGAGGTCCAGGGAAATGCTGGAGGGAGGGAGAGAGAGAGAGAGAGAGAGAGAGAGAGAGAGAGTCTGCGTGTCTGAGACAGTTGTCTCAGGTCAGTGTCTGCATCAATAAGTGAAGAGACAATAAACATTCAACAAGGCTCAAACTTGAAGGGGTTGTTTGTATTTTTTAAAGTGGAGTTTTATCAGGTGCTTATCCATAGTCCGTGGAATACTAGTCTTGCATTGCCAGACCTTCATCCACAGCGCTGCAGAGGAGGGACTGGCTAGTCCACACAGCATTCCGGGATGGGAGAAAAACGTGGTTAATTGGAAGTTCTTTAAACCAATCACAATTGTCTTGGGCGGTGCTAAGCGCCATACACAATGACGGTGCAGCTGCAAAATAGCCTCGGGAAGGAAGTTGCTTTTGTGGAACATTAGCCGTGCAACAGAAAACTCGGATTGGACAGATAGTCTAGCTAGCTGTCTGGATTTAACCTGCAGAGATCTGAGGACCAGGTAACCATAGGCATCAAAAATTCGACCAGAGTTTAAATGCCAACACAAAGAAAGCGGAGGTGATGGACATCTGACCAAAGATGAGGGACATCCGGCAAAATTTCCAGCGGCACCTGAACAATCACGGAAATTAAACATCGCTGATGTACTGTGGACTAGTGGCATACCTACAGTAGATGGTGGTTAGCATGCTGCCACACTCATCCAAACTCTAGTCACTTTAAAGAAGGCCCAACTAAAATAAATATATATATCTGTTTGTGCATGCTATATTTAGATATATATATGTTAACCGCTTCACCTTGCCACCAGACAGCTCTTTTTTTGGCATTGCACAAAAATTACATGTGAGGTTGAAGAAAATAAAAGTGATGATCCCGTTCACCATGGTGACAAAAGGATGTCTTTATGAACCAAAGTATACAGACGAAGAACGTTTGCAGAGGGAGACTGATTGGCCAAAAGAGAGGGAGGGAAAACGTCAGTGGAAACTGTCAGAAAGAGCTTTGTGACAGCAAGGTAAAGCTGTGAAAATATTCTAAATATAGCAAAGACTTAAAGCTTAGCCTCCGTGTCTGTACTCCTGTCTGCTTCTCCTAACTGGGGGCGTGCCAAACGCCATCTACTGTAGGTGATACGCTCACTATATGGGTAAGTACCTCATATAACCACACTTTAACATCTCTGAACTACCCTCATGTTGTCCTCAGGTCAAATTGACCCGTTATCCTATATAAGTGTTCTTTTTAATTACCCAAAATAACATGATTGATTCCACACAACTCTCTTTGGCAAGTTCAAATCTCTATTTTCATTAATTTTGCAGCGTCTTATTCAATTTTATAGAATTTGGAGAAAAACAATTGAAGTACTTTCGAAATAAATATTGAGTAAAAGTTGACATATTCCAGTCTGTGATTATCCATCAACATCCATTCCTTTAATTTTAGTCTAAATAATTCATAATTTCTGCTTTTCTAACTCAAACATTAGGTATAATTTCCTATAAATGAGGTTTGACCTTAAATTACAAAATTTACTGTAAAACTAAAGTTAGTGTTACATAGCGTTTAAACGTCAAAAAAAGTGGCAAACATTGAAAAAAGTGTTGAGAAAAGGGACAAAAACGTAAGAATAAGTTTTAAAAAAGTAAAAATTGATTAAAAAAAGCATCAACAAAAGTGTTGACTTTCAATTTTGACGGGAAGACAACACAGCGATTAATAGCACTGAACTTACTCCTCTGTACCTTAAAACTAAACTGGACAAAATTTGAAAGAACACCCATCTTGGCTGTTTAAATAGTGTGACTTCAACAAAATGAAACTTAATTACATCTTAACTGACTGAGACACTGTAGTGTTGCCCAATTTCCACAAATGAGGTCCTGGTGTTGGGGGTGTGCACTTCTCCATAAAGTGATGAATAAAGACTGAAGAGCAGAATTCGTTTGGTCTCCTCATCAGCTCAAAACTGGACTCATCATCCTTAGATGTCTTTCCTCTCTTCTTTGCTTTCGTACAAATGATCAGAGAGCAGCCAAGCTGAGACACATGACGGTGCTGTCAGGATGTCTGGGCATTAAAAGGGACACTGCCATGTTTTGTTCGCTGTCTGTCAAGGCAGAACTCCTGGACCCAAAGTGCAAGACACAACGAGGAACAGATTCAGGTGTATCATTTATCTAGTCTTACGTGGGGATGATGAGCGGGACACCAAACGAGAGTGGAAATCCAAATAAAAATAAAACAAAAAATGAATTAAGACTTGAAGAAGTAACAGGGAACAAGCAAAAATACCCAGACAATCGACGACGACATGATTAAAATGTAACAGAAGGCCTTATATACTGGGGCATTGTTAAGATTGTCATTTTCAGCTGTGCTTTTCCTATGACAAGCCAAAATGTCTGACAAGCCAAAATGTCTGCCGTGAAAAAGGTCTATAACGCCATAACATAAAACAGGAAACTAAGCCAGGGGTGTCTAACTCTACTTCACTAAGGCCACACTGGAAATGAGAACCACATCATAAAGGGCCAGACATGTATAATTTAGTTACATGTTTTTATTAATTTTTTTAAAAGTCAAATATCTTTGACTGTATTATTGTTTATAATTGCACGTCTTATACAGTCTTGTCACTTACAGTTTGGTCAACATAAGCCCCGGGAAAAAAATCTGCAAAAATGTTGCTTAGTCTTCATAGAAATCTAGCAAATCAATCCAAATAATTACATTTTTAAAAGCAGGCGACCACACAGCCGACTCACAACAACAGCCTGGTAAAAACAGTTTCTTGCCTTTATGGTTTAGTGCACAACCTTGGCAGCCCAAGATGTATTGTGAACCTAAATTGATATGCGGGTCAGATGAAATTTTGCCAGGGGTCGGGTTCAGTCCACGGGCCTTGAGTTTTGACACGTGACTTAAGGCCTCAAAAAAACACATACACAAAGCATTCATAAAAGAACCATGAACAAGGGATGACAATACAGAAAAAATGGGAAACGGTGAAAAATAACAAAACAGGGAATGAATAATCAATATAGAATAAAACTAAATAGGAAAAACCACAGCTGAACATCACAACCCTAACACTGTCGTGAGTAAGTGATGGTGAAGCAGCTGGTGCCAACAAGCACAACTTCATCCCGTTTCTAAATGTGTCTTTGTGTCAAGTTTCTCTCATTTCCATGAATAAATATCAACACACACTCTGGCTGTCTGTCTCGGGACAATTTAATAATAGATCCGACTTTGATCTGCAGGCAGCTTTCACAGAGCAAGATACTGTTTAACAGATACTGCTTTTTAATATAGCTGTAAGGTCAACTCGGATGCGTAACTCTAAAAACAGCCCCAGACACTTCTCACATCTTCTGATACATGAAAAAAAAACATTTGTTTAAAATAAACACCCGAGACCAAGAATACACTCTTCCTATAGTCCTTTTTATTGGAGAACCGCAGGAGAAGCTTAACTTTTGGAAACAGGAAGGTGCGGGAGACTTTGATGACTTATGCACATTCATTGATGTCGATCGAGAAGAGACAACAGCAGGCGTTAAAGTTTAACCACGTCCCTACCTGATGTATACAGTGCTTCTCTCCCTCAAGCCAAGATTGGATGGCACCAAAACAAAAGATGCTCACCTAAAGCCTAGTTACGTCTCTCTCTATCAGTGACTTGAATAAGTTTACACAACCATGCTTAAGTTGATTAAAAAAAACATCTTTTGGAAATTGATCTTAATGCCTTAAGTCAAACTATTTAGAAAGATCCCACCTTTTAAGGACAACACCTGTCTTTGAGAATGAATAATGTATTGTAAAGAAATAAATGTTCTTCCTTAAAATACAGGGGCCATAAGTATACGCCCCCCTATGTTAAATTACCATAGAGGCAGGCACATTTTTATTATTAAAGGCCAGTTATTTCATGGATCCAGGATACTATGCATCCTGATAAAGTTCCCTTGGCCTTTGGAATTAAAATAGCCCCCCTCATCATCATCATCACATACCTTCACCATACATAGAGATCAGCATGGGGAACTTTCCATAACATCATCTCTCAATGCAAATCAAACCGGCTATTAGTCTAACTGAAATAAAACCATGCAATCTCTATGTGTCCTTAAAAGGTTAGATTTTCGTAATTATTTTGAATTATGCATTAAGATCAATTTCCAAAAGATGTTTTTTTATTCCTCTTTTTAATCAACTTTAGCATGGTTGTGTAAACTTATTCCAGCCACTGTATGCTACGTGTGTTAGCCCCCTTTAACCTTTTTCCACCGACCTCCAAAAGGAGACAACAACAAAACATTCCCTAATCATGCAACTGCCTAGACTCCCTGAATCTGTAGAGTCACACATATTCATACATGAACAGGTTTGGTTATAAGTAGTCTACATAGACGAAGTTTAATATACAGGATGTTCTGCTGGATGTCCGTCACTATCGTCCCAATACTCTTAACCACCTGTGACCTGAGAACGGCCTGATGTTATCTAAGAGTTCCTATTGTCTCATCTTACCACAACATGGTGTTACTGGAAATTCCACCACAGTCAGCAGGAAACACAATGGAATGATCCAAAATTCCTGAAGCATTTCTATGCTTTCAGAATTCAGCACGTCAGACAAGCTGGCGGGCCGGGACATGAAGTGGGGACGGACTGTTGGATATAGTTCAAAAGTACTCTGCTCGTGAATTTGAGGTGTCCCACATTATGCCCTCTTCACAGGGAATTAATTCAGAGTCATGGTGTCCTCCGGAGCGGAAGCAGGCTTTTTACAGCTGTACTATGGTGTTAGTGTCACTTTGGCAGCTTTGACATTGCTGCCTGGTACAGTAAAGGTTCTGGTCAGAACATCTTTGTGTTTGGATATGGTGAATCAAATCAATGGAGCAAAATTGCTATTATTGGGAAAATAACACTCAATCTGTGAACTCTACTAAAAATAGGATTCAAGATTAGTACTGCTGTTTACGCCAAATTCCTACTCTATGTTATGTAGCTTAAAAGTACAACAGTCGGACACTTTTTGAACTTTTTGTAAGTGTCAGGAGTGAAAATGAGTCCTTGAGTTCATCCTCAACATTAGTATGTGTTCTGGTTTCAAAATGATGAAGACAGTTGGAGAACAGTTACATATAAAACAGGACGTTGTCTCTGCAGGACGATTCTTTTCCTCGGGTTTTTACCCACATTATGTACAGAATTTAGAAATTCTTTGATCATATGCCTTGAAAAACAGTGCACATAGCTGATGTAAATGGAGCATGCCCCATGGGATTTGGAGGACACAGCTGGTGTATCGTTTGCACCCCTCAGTATGCACTAATGTGAGCCGGTCAATTGGGTAAATGGTGCGTTCAGGCGATCCTCATTAAACTATTCAGTCGGAAAATTACCCAACCAATTTCAGTCACATTTAAATAGACCAATGAAAAATGTAGTTTAAGATAAAAAAGTGTATGTAAAAGTATAAAGCAGCATAAAATACTCAAGTAAGGGATCTTAAAACTGGGCCTACGGTTCTTGAGTAGTACATGTACTTAGTTATTTTCCACTAGTAGCAGGTTGCAAATAATAGAAGCCATGGAGGCATGAACTCTAATTTAAGAAAAGTTTAAGTTTACATGGATTTATTACCACTTTTAACTCGGTACATTATTTGTGAGAGGACCAAAATATTTGAAATACTGTAAAGTGAGTTTTTGACAGTGTGGGTTATTTCAGATGTTTTTTGATGAGACACTACTGTCTACTGTATAAGACTTTCTAGTGTACAAGCACTTTGTATTAATTGCTTCCTGCTGGTGATTAAAATTGGGAATTTCACCTTTTGAGGAGGATTGCCTGAATGCACCATAGAATATTGTCTGAGTAAGTCTGATGAGCTTTTCCACTGAAAGGTACGACTTGACTGGACTGGACTCGCGCTTCCAAGCGAGCTGAGCCAATACTAGAAGGTGTATAGTTAAAACACTGCAGACCACTGATTGGTCAGAGAGAATAGCCACTAGTGCAACACAGGACATCATGCACAAGCCTGCAATTTTTTAAATGACAAGCTACCGACAATTGCCAGCGCAATTTGTTTTTAAAATGGCAGATTGCAAAACTACGCCATACAATTTGACAAAGTGCAGACGTTCCACTGTTGGGTTGCCGATGAAAGGATTCAGCAAGTTGAGGATGATGTCAAAGCAGTTTCACACTATGGCGATCAGCTAAGAATCCCACTTACACAGGGGAGGAGGAGGAGGAGGAGGTGTTCTATCTGCAGTGGAAAATGGAAACAGAAAAGTAGAAGTGCCAAAAAAATCGAGCAGAGAGCTGTACCATACAGTGGAAACACAGCTCCTTTTCATATAGGGATTAGGTGTAGGTTCAGACTGACTGTCGGGTCTTCAGTAGGACCCATCTGCACTGGTCACATCACTCTAAGTACCCGGCACAAGTCTTGGGACTCACCATCTGTGCCTGATAGTGACAAGTGTGTCGCTCACGGGCCTTTCCTTCTCACACGGACAATCATTTTACAAGAATAGAAATCGGATGCATTGGAAACGCAGTTATGCAACATGGCAGGAACCCTCCATGTAAATAGATTTAAGATGGCCACAAGTGTTTAATAAAAGTCGGAAGACTGACGTGGCAATACCCAAAATGAAGTGTAGGACGATGAAAAGAAATAGTCATATCCTCAAGCTCAGCGGGCATTTCATGTCTCCAAATGTAGCACATCTAGTAGAAAAAAAAAAGATATTTGTATTTTGACCTGTTTAGGAGAAAAATGGAAAACTTATTTCACAGTTTGTAATTGTTGACCTAGTTTGGATTTCTGATGCGATACAATTGAACAAAATCTCCCTTACTAAGTGTTCATCCTGGATTGCGGAACTGTCTTAGGTAAAAAAAAAGAAGCTTTTTAACCCGCCTCCCCCTACGCTTCCCATCGGGACCGAGGTGGCTGTATTACTTCAAATCAATAAAGGATTCCACCTTTCACCTGATCAGTCTGTTTAGATTAGATGAAAATGTAATGATCCCTTCTGTGAAAACAGCAGAGAACACGTCATGGACAGAGCAGGCGGTCATAAAATCCGACTGTGCAGCTCTGTGTGTTGCTGCAGGAAAAAAACGCGAAGGTGCACAAAATCTGTGTTTTAGGAGTTGAAGAAGAGAATATGTATTTTCTCACTGACCCTCATGCATGTTTAAAATCATAAGGCTCAGCCTTGCAGAACTCACTCAATATGTATGAACCCTCAATTCAGCTGAGAGAAAAGAAACTACAACATTGGGACTGCACAGAACGACCAGGAACAACTAGCACATTCTTCCTTTTATGTTCGACAAGTTGAATTTCAAGTCAATGCCACACACCATTGGTCAGTGCAGGGGCTTTGTTGCCACTGGATCCGGTATGGCCAGAGGCCTATGGTAGCCAATGTTAATGGATGTTGGATGAGCATGGGGTTCATTCTTGACTTTGGGAACACATATCTGTCGTAAAAACTCTAATCGCAAGGTTCACTTACTTAGATATTGGATATTGTCGATAACTTTGGTGATAGCCAAGTAAGTGAACGTTAAATTTCAATTTGTATCACAAACACAATAGATATTGTAGTATGATGCTTGCTCTGGGGACAGTCCAATCTATCTTTTTCTGTTTAGTAGTCTCGCACTGCCAGACCTTCCTCCACAGCAATATTGAAACATTTTCAAATATTGCGATCTCCGCGCTGTGTCTGCGATAGAGTAGCAATGTACAGTATGTTCATTTTGAGCATACTAATGAATTGTCTCCATTTTAACATCTATTAATGAATTGTCCTTTTTTTCTTTCTTTTATTTCTCCTTGTTTTATATACTAAATGTTACTATTGTATGTCTTTTGTCTTTTATTATTGTAACTTCAACCTGCCTAATAGACTGCAGATTTAAACTAGCCCTCTGGCATCTTTACGTGTACTGCTGTACATGTTCATCAATGTGCATTGTCCTGAATTAATGAATAAATAAAAAATGTAATTTTAGTTTCTAGCTTGCATGTAAGTTAGATGACACCAATATTTGGTCTAATCATAACTGGTCTGGCAACCCAAAGGCCAGTGTTCTGTTTGTGTGCATGGTGACTTATGATGGGTGTTAGCATTGTTTATGTTAAGGGTTAAGGTTAGCTGCCTGGAAGGCAATGGTAGGGGCAAAAAACATCATTGAGCCTTATGATGTGGGGGTCTGGGGGTCCCCCCACTTAAAATTTTGAGCATTAAATACTCAATTTCCTGCATTCTGGTGAATTTTTATGCACCAGATAATTTTTTTTTTTTACCTTTATGTAAAGGGAAACAAATAGATTACAATCCCCATATAAAAATATAATTGAATATATTGCAGTAAGGCTCTCAGGCCTTCTGTATTGCTTTCATCTATTTATTCTCCTGTAGATTGACTTTTCTAATTATATCTGAGTCATTACAGCCTAGGCATCATTTACTCTTCCCCCCTTTTGCGTCTTTTGTTGGGGGAAGTAACCTCCTTAAATGTGCATTTGACAATTATTCACCTGAATGATACAATTAATTTAAATTTATTAATAAACCCCTCGACTGTAATATTTCAGATGTGTTTGAGCAAGATTTCGGTTCATTTCCAAAACTTTGTGCACATTTCAAATATAACTCACCTGTGTTCTCTGAGATTTGGAGGAGTTGTGATATTTTGAGAAAAATATAGTGATAATACAATAGGCTATTACAAGAATAAAGTCACAATATTTCCGAAAATAATCCACCTGCACCATAGTCTGCTGTGCATTACGTGATCGCTGTGCTGATACGGTAGATCTCAGACCTCCTGACAGACTCAGAGCCCCGTTTGAGATGCTGGTCTTTGAATGAGACAGTTTAGGGAAGTGGTTGTACGCTGCTCCACATCGATGGGGGACACGTCTATCTATCTCTATTTTTACAGCGAGAGTGGACACTAAGCGGTCTGATTCATAGCTCTGTGTGTTTGAGTCTGATCCATAGACTGCAAACGTCACAGGAAGTTTTGCCCCAATTAGGATATGATCGACAATAATTATCAATTCAATGTTATAATCAGGTTGACAAGTTAACATGTGGCTGAGGGGGCGCCCTAGGATGATCATGTTTAATAAACAAGTTTCTCTTTTTACTTGTCTTCTGTTTCTTTTCCTTTTTAGGAGCCTTGCAACGGAATCACACTCAACTGTATATGTGAATGTGCAGTTTAATGACAATAAAGTCTGTCTAAGTCTAAAAGTCTAAATATCTAAAAATGTTTTATTTCGCTTGTCATTCTAATTCTATTGGGAAGTAGACCTAAGGGCGACACGGCGCACCCAACACATTAAGCCAATCACCTAGGTTGCCTATAGCAATCGCCGGCCGTGAACCCACCAGAGTTTAAAATTCCAACATAAAGAAGGCAGAAGGTGACGGACATCTGGCCGAAATGGGGACATCAGGTGGATTTTCCGGCGCCACCTGAACAATCCCAGAAGTGGAACTTCTATAGACTATATATAGAGTACATGTATTACTCAAGAACCATAGAATCCAGCTTTACTTGAGTTTCTTATGCTGCTTTATACTTTTACATGGACATACATAACAGTCTATATTGATATAGACCATTTGGTAAAGCATATATAATGTCTAACGCGGTTTTATTTTTATCTAAAAGTGTACAGTACAAGGAGCCCCGAAAGTCCATCAGCGGTCACTACCAGGTCTTAAATAATCTCCGGTAGCCCTGTAGGAGCACCACAGCCAGTGAACCCTTGACGCCCTTCTGCTCTGCTCGTACCTTCGTGGCTCGTCCCTCCAGCCCTGCGGCCGGATGGCGAACAAGGCCTTGGGCAGCCCCTCCAGGCCCAAACCAGACAGCGCCGGCCCACGGCAAACCACATGTGACTGGACCCGGCCTGACCCGCCGCCAAGGCTGCCCGAAAAACCAGCTCCGCCTCCTCCAGGGAGCAGTACAGCAGACGGACCTGCAGGAGGAGGAGAGGCAAAGAGAGGATAAACAGAGGGAAAGTGGGAGGGAAAGGGTTGGAAGTAATTAGTACACTAGGAAGAGGGAGGGAAGTATAGAAAGGGACAGACATGGCAGGAGGGAGAGGAGAGGGGAAAAGGAGGAATAGATTAACAAGGTGATGGTTAAAAAAAAAAGGGAAAATGGGAGAGTGAAGGATGAATCAATACAATGGAAGGAAAGGAAGAGGAAGAAAAACAAATGAAAGACAGGACAAGAGAAATAAATGATTGAGATGTAGTAGAGAGGTGTAGTTAGAAAAGGAGGGATGTAATATAGGTCAAGTATGGAGGGGTAAGAAATAAAGGACAGAAAGTGGACACTGAGACAAGAAGAGAGGAATAGGGGTTAAGGGACGAAGACTGAAGAAGACTGACTTTAGGATTTAGGAAGAAAGAAAGGATGGAGCAGCAAGGATGGAGAGAAAATAGGACAATCACATCGTTACAAAGAGGAGAAAGGACATATTGAAGGAAAAAAAATGATTTATGATAAAATGATTTATGAAAAATGGTTATGACCCAAAATTAAGGAGGGAGATGGGGGGAAAGGAGGAATAGGAAAAAAATAGAGTAAGAGACAAAAGGATGATGAGAAAGGAAAGAGGTGACAGAGCATGGATGAAAAAAGAAGTGCAGAAAATGAAAGGAAAGGATGTGTGACAACAAAAAGAGGGGAAAAAAAATGAATTCCCAACCCATGTTTCAACCTCGCTGCTTTTTGGTCCCATAACGCTTTTTCATGTTTCCTTCACAGTTATGGATTAGACTCATTTATACACTCGGTGCACTTATACATTAATGCTTCCCCTGTTTGTTTATGTTTTAACACAGTGAGCTGCAACTGAAAAATGGTGCCTCTTGGTCTGCTTGCATTTCCTTCTCATACATTATTAAACAGGGAGGAATTGGATTGGGGGGGGAGACGAGATTAAAAAAGTTAAAAAAAAGAAGAGGCTGAAGTGTGTGTGTGTGTGTGTGTGTGTGTGTGTGTGTGTGTGTGAGACGCTGAGGGTACTTCAGATGATTACTCAGAGAAAGCACTAGAGGAGCCACAGTTTTGTAAGACAATTGGAGAGGTTATAAGTCTGAAATTAGTCCAAATCAAAATGCTTTACAAGAACATACTCCGATAGCAGCAGGCGTGTGGTGTGTGACCGTGCACATGCTGTGCGTTCGCCGGTGTTACAGGCGTCAGAGACAACGGCCCGGATGACGCCGATTCCATCCCACTCGGCCAACAAAATGGAATCGAGGACGTCATCAGACGTCTAACGCTCTGTCCCTGTCAATCACATCCTCTGAGCACTCTGGGTATATTTAGATCTCTTTACATACGCCGTTGGCATTCCTTGAGCTTGGAGTTTGTCATCTAGGAAATGAAGAGGATCCTGTCCGTCAAAGTGTTCTACTCTTCAGAGGGAGCCGAGTTTCCCTGCTTTCTGACACCCTTCAGGAGGAGGGCCTAATTTGTTACAATTTCGAGCCATCAATCACTCTGTTCGGGCAGGTGTCTCATTTTTCAAACGTTGGACATCTCATTTTAGAAGAAAACCTTTCATTTAGACCCCTGTGGGTCTTCATATTTTATCATGACAGAGTTTAATCGCATCAACAGCCAGGTGGAAATGAAAGAAAATGGCAAAAGACATCTTCTAATAGAGGGAATGGAATTTGATTTCATTTTTTTTGACATTATTTTTATTTTTTACACTGCATTGCATGTTTTCCAACAGTTAGATATTTCTCTCTATACAGTTAACAATAGCATCTTCCGGAATACTCAAGTTTTTTTATACTCAGTCAAGTCTTTCCCTGCATCAAATGTCTACTTTAAAATTGTACATCTGGCAAGAGTTCTAGAGTAATGACTGCAAAATAAACCCAATATGACTTAACTATCCAACTGTAAAGCTAAAAGTGAATGTGTATGTATGGTGTATTGATATATGCATGTCTGTATGTGTATATATCCACATATATATAAATGAGGGAAGGAATTACATTGTCTTCTATTTAACTAGGGTATACAAATAAGGGGGGTAAGACATTTAGTTTTTGTTGCTTTTCTTCCCAGTACTGAAAAGTGCATTTCTTTTTTTTTTTTTTTTTTAAATGTTCCATAAAAACTAAATAAACTACAAATGAATCACTAAAACCACATCAAGAGATGCTCAGAGCTGCCCTCTGACACAAGTCTGATTTAAAAAGTAAAAAACAAAGGTTGCATTACAAAAGTACTCCCTGCTGCTGCGCTGCCTGATCTGTCATGCATGTGTTCTCCTGTAATGATAAAGACATGCAGATGGAAAACAACAGGCCTGCTACCTTGCTTACCAGTCACCAGTCAACTGAGATGTGAATCATAAGCTGATGAAAGAAAATAAATGGCCCACGCAGCACTACATACAGCCTTCCCAATGTCTCTAAGGCATTATTTAAGCCAAGGACCCCTTAACTGAGGGTGAGATGGAGCAGGGACCCCTACTACACATTTTATAAAATTAAGTTACATATTGAATTGAGCCTACAATAATGTGTAAGGCGGCCTGGAGCCTTTATAGTGCATATAATACTAAGCTGTTTGTTGGCATGATTTTATCAATTATGTTACGTTAAAAATACATGTGGCAGTAAATCCTTATTAATTTGATCTATGGATGGCTATCTTATCAATTTTTTTTAATTTTATTTTACAAATAGGCCCATTTATATCTGCTAATATGTTGGATTCATGTTACAATATTTTCATTGTTTTTAAAAGTATATATATATATATATATAATTTGGTGGGCCCCTGCAGTACGTCTGTGGACCCCCTGTTGAAGATCTCTGCTCTAAGGAGTATGCATTTAAGGAAACTAACAGATGCATGATTTTGCATCAGCTGCGGCAGAAGGTTGTAAGGTCCGCAGTCGTATTTATGTGTGGCCAGAAGTAGAGGAATTCTTCTGGGCCACTGGAGGCTAATTTTATTTCCAGGTGTGAATGAAATACAGATTATTACCGTGCAAATATCCCTTGTGAGACATGTTAATGTACAATGAGAGAGGGAGAGAGGGAACAGGAGCAGAGAAATAGAAGGTGGGAAAGATGTAGAGAGCAGTAAAGAAAAGTCAAAGCGGGGAAACGGTCCTCTCTGTCTGAATTATGCTCACGTCACAGCCGAGGATGAACCAAATTTAATCAATGAACAAGAGTGAGCGTGCCTGCGTGTGTGTGTGCGGAGGGGATTTGAGCATTCACTCAGAGTGCAGGGCTTGTCTAATTCAGTACTAAACCTGAATTAAAATGCAACTGTAGATACATTACGACAAAGTACCCTTTTGGTTTTTCATCAAAGGCCTTAGCATCATAGGAGAGGACTATGCAGAAACTGGCATGTAACCCAGCGGCATTTCAAAATGGAACAGTGAAAAGCTGTGAGCAACACAATAATGGAAATATCATAGTAGGCACTATCATAGTACAATGACAGATCTGCAATCCTGAAAGATAAACCAGCACAACCAAAATCTGGAATCCAAAAGGTTACTGGCCTAATAGTGCTTTCCATTTTGGACCCTAAAGACGGATTTTAGGTCAAATTCGAAAACAGCCCCCTGACCTCAGCTTTCCGAGCTCGGATCTCAGACAACCTCCTAAAAACTCAAGCTCAAAATCCAACATGGCTGCCTCGTGCATCGACAGTTGTGGAAGTTGAAGTAACATACAGTTATTAGTGTCACTCCCCGATGTAAGTCGAGTGCAGATTTGAGTCGCGCGGGCGTCACTTTGCGACAAGTAGCATATAAGATGCTAACAAGAGACTTCTGTAATGTCAGTACAGTAAAAATGGACCTATTTAACCAAGTTGGTTCACTGCTGGCTACAAGTTAGCATCAAACACAACCAAGGCTGTCAGTTGAATGGCGTTTTGAGCTAACGTTAGCAATCAAACAACCCTAGATAGCTAAAACGTTTTTGAAATTACTGCTAGCTTAGCTACAAGCTAGCAATCAAACAACAAAAGATGTCACTTGAATGGCATTTTAAGCTAAATTTAGCAATCAAACTTTTCTTATTACAAACAATAACAGAAAATGGGAATCATTTCAAAAACATTTTAACTATCTGTGATTGTTTTTTATTTCATATATTTCACTAATTTCAGTATAACACGTTACACCGTGAACCGTTTAAATCTGAGCACGCACAACTCAAATCTGCACTCAACTTACATTGGGGAACAACAAGCACTTCTTTCTTATTTGTGTCTCATTTAATGAGTTGTACACACGGTGCTGTCCACGTTCTATCTGTGGACATGTTGTTATGCTGTTTGAAGGCACAAAAAACAGCGTAATGCGTTATCAACTGATATTGCTAACAATGGCTAACCTGGCTGGAGCTATCCCCACAATGAAAAATCATGTAAATGTAACGGTTACGAACGTGTTAAACTAATCGGGATCGTTAAACCTGGACCACAGCAGGTTAGCCTTGTAACCCTAATAAAAAAAATCCCCTCTGCCTCCTTTTCCCTACATGTTGCGTTAGCGTAAGTGTGAGTCTAACCACCCAGGGTGACTACAACGCTTTCCTACTTCAGGGGGTGTTTCCACGGTGTCACTGACCCACATCCGACTGCATAGTTTAGCGTTTGGGAGAGGACAACTTCCACTGGGACCGCTCCGGTCCGGTGCGTAATAATTGGTATAATTGGGTGCAGTCCTTGCCAAACAAGCCCAGCTCCATCTTTGTTCTCTCAGTTCAGATTTTAAAAAATGAAACAAAGGTGCATATAGGTCTACAAAAGTTTGTAGTGGGGGAAACACGCAAGTCGTTCTTCCACTGCCAAATTGCAATCATTACACACACACACACATATATGACAGTCCAAATCAACCCCCCCAATAACAAGAACACATCCAACTCGGATGTGGCATCATTTCAAAGTCAGAATTCAGACTTTTTTTTTTAGAATTCTGAGACACTTTACTTACTCACTTATCTTTGCCCTGCACGTTAGTTCTTACTGTCCAATATGTTTGCATAACTGTTTTCTTTTATACTTTTGTACTGATGTTGAGTATCCCATTAACATTATGAACACAACTCATGAGATGCCAAGAAGAAAAAACTAAAAATCAGTGCTGATGGTGTTATAGCTGCATCACCTGTCAGTTTATCCTAATAATAATGCTATACGCTGTCCTAATTAAAATCAAGGTGAAACAGATGTCCATTAAATTAATACAGTTTGCTAAGTATCAGCAGATGCACAGCAAACAGTTTGTAAGTGCACTTTATTGTTATTTACTGTATTTCCAGAACTTCATCATCCCATTAAATGTCATTAATTAGAATGTCTTAATGTGTGGAAATAATTTAATTGTAAAAAATATTTAATTAAAAAATTAATATTAATATGCTTGACTGTAAGGGATGTAACGATACACTCAACCCACGATATCAATATGATTCCCGATTTTTAGTTCACGATACAATCTTCTCACAATGTTTTCAACTGAATGAGCTGCAGAAAAATAAAAGAAAATATTCCTTTATTTATATGAACAGTCCAAACAGATGCAACAGATGTATACTCTTATCAAAAGTCATTTTTTCTTAAATAAAGATTTTAAAAAATACAATTTTTAAAACAAAATCCTACATCAAAGTAACAGAAAAAAATCTTCAAATAAATAAACTTAGAAGACGTAGTGACATCTGAAGTGAAATCAAAACCAGATTAGGCCCTAGGCCATTTCAAAATTGCATGGCGATTCATTTTTCATCTCAACAGGTTGTGATCTCTATTTTCAAATTGATTTTTAAAGTTTCATGATGCATAGTTATGACCATATTCACTATGCACACAGGTCTAAAAACTGGTCCGATCAGCATGTGTGCGATCGCTAACAGTTGCAGTATCCAGTAAAGAGGTGTGCTGAACAGACTTTTGCATTCGATGCTCTGGTATTTCCTCACTCAAGCTCCCTTGCCTATTCATCTTTGCTCCTCCAAAGCAGATACACTAAGGCTGCTCGATTATGGAAAAAAAGCTGTGAAATCACAATTATTTAACACGATTATTAATTGACATTTGGAAAGATGTTGCATTTATTGAACTTAAAAAAATGTGAAACAGTTAAATCCACAGTCAATACACCTTGAGCTGTGAAATTTCCCTTGATACTTTTCCAATTTGTTTTTCATTGAGAACACAAAACAAAATAAGAGTTTACTTGCAAAATGTAACATGCTAAATAATCTTTTTTCTCGATTACTTTGTTTTTGTGATAGTTAGGAGCCAAAATCTTAATTTCCATTGAAATTCAATTATTAGCACAGCCCTAAGATACAGAAGCCTCCGAACGTACTTTATGAGACAGTAGTGGACCCTAATAATTCCCAGATCACCAATACAAGAATCAAGTAGAAGACAAAATAAATGAGACATATAAGGCTGATTCCAAGCACAGTGCTCCTACAGATACACATGCAATACACTCTTTATTTTTTCAAGGGCATCATGCTCACATATTGTTGTTAAAAATACCAAATTTAGATGGATGATACTGACACTGGAAGACAATACCCAGAGGGCAACTTTTTAAAACAACAACAACACTACATCCTTGGAGAATGTCCAGTCCCAGTGTTGACTTTTGTTGATGTGGAAGTGGACATTTTAGTTTTGGACATTTAATAATAGCTCAGCAGTCGCAGCATTTCTCAGCTAACACGTGTCTTTTAGCACCATCATGTCAAGGTAGTTTGAAGTACCACCGGACGTTTACATTTTGGACCTTTGACAGAATAACATAACATCTGTTTCACCATGCTAACATTTGCTAATTAGGACTTATAGATTAGCAAAGTAGAGATGAGGTTGATGGGAATGTTATTACCGATGGCTCTATTCCATTTTGTCAGTGAGAGATGAATACCAGATCTATGATGCTAATATGTCACCATATAATATACAGATATTAATCTGTTTAAAACTGCTTGAACAGAAATAGCTACTTTCCATTTGAATCTCTCCATCAGTGAATCATAGCATTTCCTCCAATTTATATTATACATATACTGTATATATACCCAAGATCTATGGCACTGGCTCACTTAAATGTAACGCATTACACATTGGCTAGACATGCATCAACACTCTCCTAAAATATCCTACACCCGTACAAACTAACCTCTCAAAAATGAAATTTAAACCTATATACAGGGTGCAATTTGCAGTGGATGCGTGGCATTTCCCACTTTCTGGTCTACATATCCCTGCCTCTGCTCAATTATATTTAACCCCAGTGGGGACAAAAATGTATCCCCCTCAAAGTGAGCAAAGCTACTTCACCATTAGATCACCTATTATATATTATACCTAAAATAGAAGTTTAAACTAAGTAAAGCTGTAACGTGAACAGTCTATAGTGCCATAGAACAATTTAATCCGAGCAGCAGTTGCTGGTTGTACTTAGCCTGGCTAAATACAATACTGGAGTTCAGGCATGGCTGGGTGAGTGGCACTACATCCATGCTATTGAAAGGGGGGTTTAATTCTTCCATGTTTTGTTTTGTTGCACATGATCACAAAACATCCCCCCCCAAATGCTTTCTTCACAAATCGCACCCTGCGTATATACACATCTCCACATCTAAAGCCCACGGAGAGTCCGCTCCTTCCCCATTCAACATTTCCTGTCACTTTCATTACATTACATCATTCACTCAGGACCTTTTGCATTTGGTCCATTCTCCCTTTTATTTTATTCTTTCTTTGCATCTTGCTTTCTTCTTTTCTCCCTTTCATGGACTTCATTTTGACAAAGGTCATTTACTCTGACAATGGTAAAATGGTGAGAGCAAGGAATGAATACAAATAAAAAGGATAGTGTGAAACAGAGAGACGGAGGGGATAATGCTCATATACAAAGACAAGGGAGAGGGTGAAGGAAGAGAAAAGACACCCCGACACTCCTTCCTCCAAATCAGATGTGTTAGAGCAGCTAATACTCTGTCACCTCTGCCCATTCTGCTATTTCTTCTGCACTATGTTGTTTGTCTGCAGCTTCTATGTTCAGCATAAAAGTTTTACTTTGAATCTTTCAGAAGTTAACGTTTAGAAAATGTTTCCTGGGTCACTGTACAGTCTGATTTCTGTTCCATTTTCAATGTGCACTTTTAAGGTTGCTATCCAAGACCAGGGTTTTCCCTGCCATTAGAAGGTTAAGGAAGCCGTTTTGGGCATCACCGAAGCTGAATGAATGTATCTATAAGACTTTTCTCAGTTTTAATGATTGTGACTTCTTTAGCAAGTGTTGTCTTTAAAGCTTTGGTGTGTAACTCGAGTGAAGATAATGACCTCTTCTGAAGAGTCCATGTTTCTGAATCCTCCGTGTCCTCCTTAGCTACTGGCAACTGTGTGATCATGGAAAGGCTCGTAATGCTTCATCATCTTTACTTTAGAATTCCTCATGGGGGCGAAAGATATTACGTGCTATAGCCTGAACCTTTTTGAGTTATTCATTTATTATTTGCTCCAGCTTTTCCAACATTTTAGACACAGATGTGGTAATAATAACGGTCCAAAATAATGTGAGAATGGGACACAAATCTACTACAAAGGGACACAAAGTGAGCACAGAGACCCAAAACAACCCCAAAGAAAACAGAAATGACCAAAAAGAGACTCACATGACTACAAATAGATGATAAATCCCACAAAGAGATAAAAATTCACAAAGAGACTCAAAATGTATAGGGGAATTGCATTTATTTTATTAAAAAACTGTTGCCTAAACCCACCGCCAAATACGCGCACCACAAAGCTAGGGAACACATTGCAAGACCACGGAGCTTTAGGCAGTGACAAAGAGTTTTCCTCTTGTGGTCATTTAAGTTTTACTTCCATTTCTTCCACTGTAAAAACAATGATGTCAATAACCTTTAAGTCTCGCTAGTCCACACAACATTCCGCGATGGGATTAAATAACACACTCTGGGTTTATTGGCATTTCTTTAAACCAATCAAAATTGTCTTGGCCAGATGTAAGCGCCGTAGAGAGCAACGGCGCCGCGGGAACTTGTTTTGGTGGAACGTTCAAAGGTTGTTTTTAGTCGTGCAACAGATAACTCAGATTGGACAATAGTGTAGCTAGCTGTCTGGATTTACCTTGCAGAGATCTGAGGACCAGGTAACCATAGTCCTCAGATTGGACAGATAGTGTAGCTAGCTGTCTGGATTTACCCTGCAGAGATCTGAGGACCAGGTAACCATAGTCCTCAGATTGGACAGATAGTCTAGCTAGCTGTCTGGATTTACCCTGCAGAGATCTGAGGACCAGGTAACCATAGTCCTCAGATTGGACAGATAGTCTAGCTAGCTGTCTGGATTTACCCTGCAGAGATCTGAGGACCAGGTAACCATAGTCCTCAGATTGGACAGATAGTCTAGCTAGCTGTCTGGATTTACCCTGCAGAGATCTGAGGACCAGGTAACCATAGTCCTCAGATTGGACAGATAGTCTAGCTAGCTGTCTGGATTTACCCTGCAGAGATCTGAGGACCAGGTAACCATAGTCCTCAGAAATCACAAATTTACCCTGCCAAGCACAAACCATAGTCCTCAGAAATCACAAAGGAAGCCCACAGCAACGGATATCCGGGCTATGAAATCCTACAAAATTTTGGTCAAAAAAGGAGCAATCCCGGAAGTGGAAAGTCAAGCATATATACTAATAACCTTTAAACAAATGGTGGTACTTTGGAGTACTGCAAGGGGTACGTGGGATTTTTATTTTTAACCCTCCTGTTGTGCTGGGGTCATAATTGACCCGTTTTCAAATTTCTATATCACAAATATCGGATTCTTTCAACCAAGTGTCCCAAAAATAACAGGAAAGGTTCCATAAAAGAAAAAATAAACAGTAGTCTAGCGGCAAAGCTGCTGCCAGTATTTTCTACCAAAAATGTTTTGCGTTGGTCAGGGGGTAAACAATAATTTGAATAAGATTTGAGAACCGTTGCGTTAACCCTTGTGTTGTTGACACACAAAAAAATACTTTTGTTGTCCTTTCCCAACGGGGTTTTATTCTACTACTACTACTACTACTAATTCTACTTTTCGGTAACGGTTTTGTCACTTTTCCCAATATTTTGTCATTTTTATTTTCAGCGCTTATTTTTGACATCTCAAATTTCTGATATACAAAACAACTTGAAAATGGATGAAATGCTTGGATGTGCAGGGGGCAAAAGGAAGCCAAACACTGTTAAAGAAGAGCAGTGTGATTTATTTGCAATTCTGCGCTGAAAACCTTCAGACAAGTGGACTTATCATAAAGGATGAAGCACTGTAAAAGAATCCCTCGGTAAAGTACCGAATGCTCAAGTACTTTCAGGAGAACAGCTGCAGTGCAGAGCTGCAACAGTTACACTACAGAGCTCCCAGGTGTGTGTGTGTGTGAGGTAGTGTGTGTGTGTGTGTGTGGGTGTGTAAGTGCTCCCCCAGGATGTCAGTGTAAATGAATAGTGTGTCCTCAGTCAACCTCCCCTAAATACAGCTTTTACTGTAAGCCGATGTTAAATGGTGCAATGCTCTAGCTTTTCCTTAGGATCTTTCAACGCCTAAAGAAGTAACTTATGAACTCCCAGCTGCAGGTGCAGAGACTGCACCATAGATATATATATGGATCTGACAAATTTGATTAACCTGGTATTAAGTTTATGGACTCCAACTGTAATTAAATTGCCGTGTTTTTCTTTCACGCCCCCAAACCATAAATCAGAATGCATCTAGCCAACCAAATCATTTCTAAAACTGCTTTAACTGCCTTTAATATAATGCTGGTGACCCTGGCTGAGTACTTCTAGTGATCTTTGACTGAAAAATGTGATGCTTTTTCAGTTGGACTTAAAGTATTTCTTTTCTAATTCTTTAAATGTCCTCAATGTGCATTTACTTATTTCTGCGCTTTTCTCAAAACAAGTTAAAAATTGACATATTCATACATTTATTAAAGCACTGCACTTGCATAAAGGTATTGCCACTTTTTCTGAAAACGCAGTACAAATTGTGATTTTTTCGGTCGACCCTGAAGAAGGCGGTAGGCATTTTTAACTTCTGACTGCCCTCCAAAATAAAGGCTTTTATACTCACATTGTACACATCTTAAACTCTAATAGATGCATGTTTCCACCATTTTTTATTGTAGATTATCATGTCACCAGTATCAGTTTTGAGCGTCTGTCCAGAACTATGCCTGGGAACAACTCCAATAACTGTGTAGATGAATGACTGGAACAGCATGAGGAGTTTGAGTGACCTTATAGGGGGATGGTGGTTGCTGGGATGTCCGATGACAAGTTTGAGTCTGTTTTGAGTCTATGTGTAAAAGGAACAAAACCCATCCGGGTCTCCCTGGAGATTCTTTGATTCCTCAAATCGACCAAAGATAAATCCACACCATTCTCCTTCAACACTTGTGCCCAGCAGAAAAGAGCTTTAGAGGAAAATAAAAAGTGACTCACCTGGGCTTCGTTGTCTTTGAGCAGCCGCTTTGTCCGGGCTCCGCCAGGGTCATCGGTCACGTTAAGAATCACCACGCTCTTCTTTTCCCAGCCGATGAACGAGCCGTCCGTCATACCCTCCACCATGGCCAGGAAGTCCTCGTAGCCGTGGTGACGCGTGGTCACCACAGAGAAGGAGGTCCAGTCGTACTCTTCAAGCACCTCGAAGATGACCTCGAGCTGGAGGGAGGTGGAGCAGGTGAACTGGAGGTAGATTGAGCCACTTTCCTGGAGAGACAACATGAAGCCATGAGTACATGTGGGCATTCTGGTTCATATAGTCCCTAAATAAATGTTTCAGTGTATCAAATACAGACAAAGGTCAATCAGAAAAAAAGCTGATAACAAATCAATGTTACCAGCTCTGACTGCTCAAGCTTGTTGCTTCATTTTAGACAGAATTTGAGAAAGGTTCCCACATCCAAAGATTTCAGCAGTTTCTTTGGTGGGTTTTAAGTTATGAATGCTATGCTGCAGACGCAGAATATTCCTCAGATTTTCTACAGAAATTTCTAAAATATTCTTCATATTTTCTTTAGATTTTCACCTGGTTTTCTACAAATTTTAAACAAATTAAAAATAAACTCAGAATGCTAACACATCTCTGCCCCAAGCAGAAATAACAGTCCAGTATACTGTATATATGTTACTGTTATGAAGTATTATGCCTTTATGAAGGTAATACTCAAGCTACAATAAACCATAGTTTTCCTTTAACACCTTAAACCTTGTGTTGTCTTCACATCAACCATTAAACACTAAAAAACGCTTTTTTTGTCATTTTTTTAATGTTGTGGGTGCTTTGGGTTTCTGCCCAGAACGTCACTTCGGTGATAACCCTCTATAGCGTGCAGAGAGTGATGGAGAAAAGTTCTGCAATATTTTTTGTTTTGTTGCTGTAGTGAGTTTGAGTTTTTCCCAAGGAAATTGTATGATGTGCTACTTCAGTCTTTAGTCCAGGCAGACAAGCCCACTGACATTGGCATTCACCTTAAATTGGACAATAGACATAATTCAGAAACTGTTGGACTCAATACTGCAAGTCTGCCAGTTATATTGAAGTGTATCCATACAGTAGCAGTCTAATTCTTGACGTCGTCATGCAGTTCAGCTCTTTTCTTTGCCTCGTGGCTGAATAACTTCCGTTTTCCTCAGAGGAATAACAGCCTGTCTGTCAAAAAACGTCCCAGACCTTTGAAAAAGGCTTTTAGTGTCAGTGAAAGAAACAGTGATGGTCTTCCTCCGGCTCTACATTTAGTGTAATCTGGATAAATGAGCCGCTCACTGGTTGAAAGAGGAATTCATTTCTTTCTTTCTTCTATTGTAAATGTCTCAGATCTAGAACAAAAGGAAGAATCCATATAAGAGAGTTTGACAGAACTTAAACACAGAAATAAAGCAAAGCACCTATCATGACAGCGTGACTATTCCTTGGCACCTTTCTTCAAAATAGTCCAAAATGTTTAGGAGTTTTGTTAACAATGAATGACTTCTCTCTTCCTGAACATCGAGACTACAGCTGTGTACAGTAGATCAGGAAAGTCAAACTCAGTTTCACTAAGGGCCACACTGGAAAATGGGATTTGCATCAAGGGCCAAACGTGTCGTTTATTGGCGTGCTTTTATTTCAAAGAAGTCAAATATCTTATAAATTATTTTCACTTACAGTGTGGTCGACATAGAAGTCTGGAAAAAGTTCCTAAGCCATCATAGAAAAAAAAAATGCAAAAAAAAGGTTAAAAGAAACGTGGCAAAGAAGCAGTAAAAGCGTTGGCAAAAGTGACAAAAACTCCAGAAATAATGTCAAGAACTAGGTGGCTCAAAATCTATTGTGAACCTGCATTGATATGCGGGCCGGATTAAAATCGGCAAAGGACCAGATTTGGCCTGCAGGCCTTGAGTTTGACACTTGTGATGCAGAGGACCAAAATGGAAAGTCTGCTTCTTCCCTTGTCCACAGGTTACGCTGCTCTGAACTTCCACCTGGCAGCTTCATCCTGGTTTATGATGTGATGTAAGATGTTAGAGTAGAGTGGACAGGGAACATGGTATGTAGTCCAGTGGAATGTAACTAAGTACATTTGAGGTACATGTACTTTACTTGTCTTTTCTTTTAATGCCATTCTACTCCGCTACATTTAAGAAAGAAATATTCTACTTTTTTAATTGCAATAATCTGACATCTTAAGTTACTGTACAAATTAAGATGTTTGCACACAAAACACATGTAGTTTAGGAAATACGATGCTTTATTATGAATTAATTAAACTAGCCAACAATATAATGGACTGGAAGTACATTTCAAATGATTAAACCATTAAACAAATTGTTTGGATTGTTTTTCAGTTTCTAAAAACTGTTTTACAATGAGTACTTTTACTTTTAACACTGAGTACATTTTCGTGATGACATGTATTTTTTACTTAAATAACATTTTTAATGCAGGACTTTTACTTGTGACAGATTATTTTTAACATTTTCAATGCAGGACTTTTACTTGTGACTTGTGAGTATTTTTTACAGTGTTGTATTAGTACTTTTACTTAAGTAAAGGATACTTCTTCCACTGTAGTCTGAAAGATGAAACATGTTTGTTCCCCCTTGGGAGCTGGAGCAAAAGATTAAATACTAGCACTCTGGGAAAACACCAAAATAAAGGAATGACTGGTTTTTTTGAAGCATTGTTGACACAAGGTTGATAGATTCAGTGTGTCAGGAAAGAAATGCATGACTCAGTCTCCCAAGCAATTGAGAACTGATTAGAGTTTAGCTATTCAAATGTTTCTCAAATGCAAAGCTACTCCGGAGGTAAATAATGGCTGTTGTGTTGAAGCCCGGTAGACGAGGTCACAGAAGAGTAGCTTTTTCAGCCAATTTGAAAAACACAGTGGAAAAGGAAAGACAACTCGTGTGACTTCAAAGCCAACTCACCTCCCACCTTAATCACAGCCGCTTTTGATAGATATTTTCAGAATATGACATTTTACCATAGCTGAAGTTACAGTTACAGAAATCCCAATAACTACATGACACTGTCAAAAAGATCCACTTAGAAACAAACCTAATCTGTCATGCTTAACGGCTTTGTTACCTTAATGTAGTTACTGCTAATGTCTTTCAGTGAAACATTACCTTTTTGTCACACACAGATTACAGATTAGGCACCCATTGGTCTGTTAGAATGGGCAAACAAGCCTAGATTTAATACAAGGAAGGACAACAGTCATCATGACTAACTGGATCATACATTACAATTGAAACTTGTTTTGATCCATTGATTTGAATTTAACCTCAATATACAGTATACTGACTGCAATTGCCAATAAACCTTTCCTCAGTGGTACATTGAATATTCACGACGTTCCACTTCCGGCGTCGCCAGAAAGTCCATCGGATGTCCGTTACCTTCCGCTTTCTTTGTGTTGGCGTTCTAAACGCTCATTTGAGGACTATGGTTAGCTGCTCCTCAGATCTCTGCAGGGTCAATCCAGACAGCTAGCTAGACTATCTGTCCAATCTGAGGACTATGGTTACCTGGTCCTCAGATCTCTGCAGGGTAAATCCAGACAGCTAGCTAGACTAGACTATCAGTCCAATCGGAGTTTTCTGTTGCAAAACTAAAACTCTCATTTCTCCCATCCCTGAATGCTGTGTGGACTCGCCAGACCCTCCTCTGCAGCACTGTGGAGGAAGGCCTGGCAGTGCAAGACTATACACTGGATTACTGAAATACCCACACAGTGTGCCCTAGGAAGATCGCATTTTATACTCATGTTTCTCTACTCAGGAACCAGAAGCAGTTTGGATGCTGACGGGTTTAGCAACAGTGACAGAACTAGAGCAATTCTGACAAAATGTTCCTCTTCTTCATTACTGCTTAGTGACGAGGCCAGAGCATCATGCTCTATGATGTGTGCAGCATTTACAAAATAACTTTGTCCTACAAGGGACTTCAGTCAATGCAACTACAGATTCTTCACCCAGCTCTACTTTCTGATGCCAACACTATGAGGTACAGGCCTCTGTTACAGATGGTGGCTGTTATACATCAATATTACTCACAGGCCTGAAGCCTTTGTCACATCCAGAGCTGGAGTGTACATTTCTATGAAGAGTAATGTCTGAAAAAAGGAGACTTGCTTCAAGTCTGTGCCAGCTCTTGCTCTGATGAGAACCTAATGTGGTGAAAAGAAGTTAGGCAATAACTTCTGCTTGTTTTCTAAAATTGGTATGTTTAATTAAAGGACCTTTAGTGCTGATTAGTGCTGTTGTTAAAAGGTGCTTTATTTGTATATTGACAATGGATCAACTTGCGGCCGATACCGAGTGATCTGATACCAGTGTGTTAAAAAAGACAGATTTTAATAAGTTGTACAGCTGTATTATACTATCCCTGTATTGATGTGATATGATTGCTACCATAGATGTTAAACACTTAATGACACATGAACAAACACAAACAAATGTCAGTCAGTACGGAAAAAGATCACTATAAATCTCCTTTACGATAGATTTTGTTTGGATCTAAAGTGGATTTTTAACCCTTATTTAAAACTTGTGGTATCAAATAGGTTCATAAACTCAGTACTTGGCAATCTCGATACAAGCACGTTAGGCAGTATCGAAGGCTATTCTGATACTTGTATCGTTATCGGAACATATAGATCAAACGACCAGTGTTCTTCATAAAGATGCTAAAAGAGCGCGCTCATTAAAAATGCTCATGTTTGTCGTGAACGGTGAACTAAACGAATCCGCAGCAAGTGAACCGTGTTTTACGGCACCCGAGGATCGAAGGTTTCTGCCTGTTCAGGGAGTTTTTCCTCACTGTTGTTGCACCAAATGCATACTCTTGGGGGTAATTGTTGGGTTTCTTTAAACCAGGGGTCTTCAACGTTTTCCAGGCCAAGGACCCCCAAACTGATGGCGAGATGGAGCGGGGACCCCCTAATTATATATATATTGTATAAAATAGTGTTATATCAAACTGGTCCTATAGTGCCATGTGTAAATGTACCTTGTTATTGTGCATTTAATACTAAGATACTCAAATAATACACAGGTTGATATATTCATGTTTTTATTTTAAACATGTGCGAGGCCAGTGAGTAGGGCGGCCATGCCACTGCCATTTATAAACATAACATAACACAATAAACTGATACCTGCCAAGATCAACAATGTCTGTCAATTGCATGTAATCATGCATAAAAGCTATTCAAATGGACATTTTTAAAATATAAATGGGGGGAATATAAAAAAAATCTAATCAACCAAAACTTTCGCGACCCCCATGCAGTACCTCCGCGGACCCCCTAGGGGTCGCGGACCCCCTGTTGAAGACCCCTGCTTTAAACTATAGAGTGTTCTAGACCTACTCTATCTGTACAACATATTCTTATGAATGGGTCTGGATGATGTTGTACGAAAACTCATGCACACCAAAACATATGATATCCTACGGTCACGTGACGCCGGCTGGCTAAGAGCTCCATGGCGCGAGAGGAAGTGGCTAGTTGCTGTTTAAGCCACTAAATACCCGGGCTACAGACCTCCGTTGTATCAGGGGTAGTTGGTGGTTCAGTTACCTGACAACAGGTGACTTTGAGCTGGGTACAGAGCACTGCGAGCTGCCGGATGTTTTGACGGACATTACGGTTAAATTTAGTCCATAAAATATAAGCGTTTTGCCGAAAATTAAGATTAGGCACCAAAACAACCATTTAACCCTTCCCCGTCAAAATTGACATTTTTGTTGATGCTTTTTATCAATGTTTTAAACTTTTTCTTACATTTTTGTCCCTTTTTTTAACACTTTTGACACTTTTTCAATGTTTGTCACTTTTGTTGACGTTTTCAACACTACGCAACACTAATATATTAACTTTAGTTTTACAGTTATTTTGGGAATTTATGGTCAATAAACCTCATTTATAGGAAATTCTACCTAATGTTTGAGTTAGAAAAGCAGAAATTAGGAATTATTGAGACTAAAATTAAAGTATGTTGATGATAATCACAGACTGGAATATGTCAACTTTTACTCAATACTATTTCAAAACCACTTCAATTTGTTTTCAAATGCTATAAAATTGAATAAGACACCCCAAAATAGAGATTTAAACTTGCCTGTTATTTTGGGTAGTCATGTTATTTGGGGTAAAAGAACATTGATATAGGAAAACGGGTCAATTTGACCCAAGGACAACATGAAGGTTAAGATTAGGGAAAAGATTGTGGTTTGGATTAAAACACTAACTGAACACACATTTCCCGGGTAAAAGGCTTTCATTTTTCCCGGGGAAGTATGTTAACGGCCAACCATCCACCCCAACCACCTCCCTTCACGGCCAGCCCCGTTCTTACACAGCGGCCGTCATGTGGAGTTCTGAACGAATGGTTTACGAGAACAGGCTGATCTTTAAAGTGTCCTGAGCAGGGCTCTAAATTAACACACACAAAAAAATTAACTTTGGCGGGTAACATTGTAAAGTTCCTAATCAATTTGGCCAGTGCCACTGCATCTGTTTTAACTTGCCGGCTGCAGACACAATGCAACAGGTCAGTGTTTCCAGATTAACCTGTATTCCGGCAAGAAATTAGGACTAGTTGGTTTAGTGTGGGTGTTTAACTTGGAAACAATCTTTATCTGGCAACACCATGTTGTGACGTGCCAAACGACCATCGGCTACGTGCCTAGTGGCATTGATTAGGAGCTACAGTGAAACAGAGAAGATACGGAACACCACAATACAAACCAGAGGAGCATAAATGAAATGGTACAGTTAGTGAAACAAACGTGGAGGTATTTTTCAGGAGTTAAGAAACTAGAAGAGCAAAAGAGGAAGGCTGCAGACCCTGGGGACAATGAAGGGATTGTACACAAAGACTGAGCAGCAGGAACTGAGCATGTCCATAGAGACAGACTCAAAGGGAGATTTTGACATTACATGATCTTTAGCTTCTGTTCACCTTTAAAGGTCCCATGACATGGTTTTCTTTGCATGCTTTTATATAGACCTTAGTGATCCCCTAATAACATATCTGAAGTCTTTTTCCCAAAATTCAGCCTTGGTGCTGAATTACAACCACTAGAGCCAGTCCCACAATCAGCTTTCCTTAGGATGCCATTTCTGAGTCTGTAGCTCCTGAGGAGGAGAGGGGGGGAGCCACTTTGCTCGGTTGAAAGCTATGACGTCTCTCTCATAGGTGGGCCAAATTCTCTGGGAGGGCAAAGCAGAGAAAGGGAAAGTAACCTTGCCCCTTATGACCTCATAAAGGGAAGATTCCAGATTGGCCCATCTGAGCTTTCATTTTCTCAAAGGCAGAGCAGGATACCCAGGGCTCGGTTCACACCTATCACCATTTCTAGCCGGGGGACTAAAAGCATGCTGGGGGAACTGATATTAATGTTAAAAAAAAACCCTCATAAAACGAAATTATAATGCCATGGGACTTTTAAGGTATTGTTGTAACATGCTGGTTTTGAAACTTGTTTATATTTTTAACATTTTAATGTTTATCTGTCTTCAACCCAAATAAAAACTAGTTAAAGAAACATTGATGTTTAATATGTATTCATAATCCTGGTTTATTTTCCCTCTAGAAAAATTGTCTAGTAGAAAATCTGACTGGCTGGTAACTTTGAAAATCTACTAGCCTGTTGGCTGGTGGTCAAAAAGTTCATTTAAAGCTCGGGTCCTGAGATAACTTCTCATTATTTGACACTAATACAATTGAAATAAAATTGAATTTAATTATTTTATTTAGAGAGTGACAGAAAGACAAGAGAGCAGAGAGGGGAAGACATGCAGCTTCCTGCTCAACACCAAACAACTAGTCTCGCTTTGCCAGACCTTCCTCTGCAGCGCTACGGAGGAGGGTCTGGCGAGTCCACCCAGCATTCCGGGATGGGAAAAAAACGTGCTCTGGTTTATTGGCATTTCTTTAAACCAATCACAATCATCATGGGCAGTGCTAAGGACCGGGAAAAGCCGCTGCGCCGCTGCAAAATAGCCTCAGAAAGGAACTTGTGTTGTTCAGAAAACTCAGATTGGACAGATGGTCTAGCTAGCTGTCTGGATTTACCCTGCAGAGATCTGAGAAAAGGTAACCCACACGCGGAACGTCAAGGATATAGACTACCAAACAGCAAACAGACAAAGTTTTTGGAGTAGCATGTGAACATAGTGGAGCATTACAAAAACCAGATCTAAAAAGGAGAGTGAATATTGGACTTGCATTCAAAAACGCAGTACCAACTGTGGCAGAGTAAACCTTCTCAGCAGGTGGTCGGTTTGTGTGCGTATTATGAAACAGAATCCTGCCAGAGTCACTGAGTTAAGAGGTAATTCATTCACTTTACTCATTATTTCTTACAATCTGCATTCCATCTTCTAAGCCAGCTTTAGTCCAGAACAATAACATCTAAAAAGCTTGATGATGCAATGTTAAGTAATCCCATTTTATACCTGTGGCTCTCGTCCCAGGCTGGCCCCTCCCCCTCTACGGCAACCACGGGAACCCCCGTCTGGGCGGAGACAAACTCCAGCATGGGCGCCAGGGGGGCACGGTTTGGCGGCGGCGGTCGCTCCTCCTCGAACACCAAACCCTGGAAGTAAAACAAAGGTTGCAAAATCATACAAAGCTCTCCAGACAAAGGGCATTACATCAGCCTCATTGAGATGCAACTTCAAAAGCTTCTCCTCCCAATTTTATTCATCAAAGCTGCCGCTTCTTTTATTCCAATGCACCAAGCTTTGGGAATAAATTAAAGGGAGAACAAGTGGGCAAAATGCATTAGAACAATGTGGACGTTCACAAGACGGCCACAGTATTCCAGATAACAGCTTATACTCTGATAAAGAAAGTGTTTTCTTACTCTGCTAAAACATATCTAGACTGCTAAATAAACTGATTCTTTCTTTTACAAGTTTAATGAAACAACTGTTGGAGGCTTTAAAAAAATGGGCCTCCTGTGCTTCACTGATTGGCAATCAATGTTCACAGAGATAAAAATCGGAGTCAAGTCTCAGCAGTGGACTGGCATCCTGTTAGGATGAGAGTGTGTGTTGTAAGCTGCTTCACACACCACAAAAACAACAGATAAGCTCCTGGCTTATTTGGCCACCTGAGCTCCCACGGGGTTTACTAATATAACAGGTGTTGCATGCATGCTGAACTAGTGCTGCAAACAAGACAGGTTTTGTATGAACGTTCTGGTAACCAGGGTTTTTTCTTTTAAGAAAGAACTGTCAGCAGGGGTAATGAAGTCAGGATAAATGCATGAAGTTCTGGAAATTGTCATTACCTTCCGCAATGATAGGAGGCAGAGCAATAGTAATTTGAGACTGGCTTGATGACTTGACGCTTGTTTTCTTGTAGCAATTCAGGAGAGCAAATTGAAGCCGACAGCTCAATTCTCACAGAGAATCATTTGATATGCTAACAGGCCAGTGACAGGACATGGAAATAAGATCGCAAGTGTTACGTAAAAGAGTTAATATACTTAATCTAAGACGAGTGCAACACCTTTCCACTGTTCCATGAAAACAAATAGAGAGAGAGATAAAGATTAGATACATTAATAGATACATACATAATGCAAATTTACTATCATAGAATAACAGAATATATGAGTGTGAGAATGAGCAAATGAATCAAGAATATTGCATGAAGTGTGTTTTATTACCTCCGTCAGTGTGATCACAAGCAGCTCTCAGAGTTGAGGATGCAGATGTCCACAAGTGTTATACTTTGAATAAATGAGTGGATGAGATGAGCAAACACACAATGCACAATGAGAATGAACGTGACTGAATTATGGGACAGTTTGCAGTTCCTTAAAAACTCAACTGGATAAACAAAAAGACAAAAGCAAATCCCAACTAGACCATGTTAACGGTCTGTTAGGGACAATTGTGGCTCTGATTTATAAGGGGACAGTATGCTGGGGCAAGTTGGAAAAGGGTTGTAACTGGATTTACCCTGCAGAGATCTGAGGACCAGGTAACCATAGTCCTCAGAAATCCACCGGGTTTAAAATTCCAACACAAAGAAAGCAGAAGGTGACGGACATCGGGCGGGATTTCCGTCAGCAACGGAACAATCCCAGAAGTGGAACGTCGTGGATAGAGACTAGATTAAATTTAACAGTATACAGTGTGGCTCGAAAGTTTGGGCACCCTGCCCTTATTATACGAATGTCTAATCTGTCATTTGATGCCTTTTGGAGATTTTTCCATCTTTTCTTGGCTTCTTTATGCACATTAATACACATTTTCACCTGGGGTGCCCAAACTTTCGAACCCCACTGTAGTTAGGATCCTGTTAACTTGCATTGGTCCATTATAGCTTCCAAGAGAAAACGTTGAAGATCATTACTAAAATTATCCCAAAAGGAGTTGTGGCCAGACTATTATTTTGTACATTGTAATTTGTTAAATGTTCTTAAAACTTATGGGATATTTTTTTTTAAGTTTGGCAACTTTTTGGGGATGCAAAGTTGCATTTTGTAGATGCTCTTCAATCATTTTCAGATAGTTAAGGCAGTGTTGTAATGTAACAAAGTACAAAATACTTGTACGTATCTGTACTTTACTTATTTATATTTCTGGAAACATTTCCCCTAAGCATCTTCATTACTCATTACAACAATATAAAATCAGAAGTAATTTGTTAGACTGCAAAAAAGCCGTTTGGTGAATCATTGCTCCTAGATTGCAAGTTAATGAATGCTCCATTCCAGTTGGCAACCTAATGCCTGTTTATTGCCAAGCGCCAAAACCATACGCCAAAACAAAAGAAGAAGAGGAGGAAGCATAATAATTGAAAGTGTCATGGAAGGACATGGAAACAGATGACCACCCCGACGACAGCGGTGAATGTGGTGGTTATGAAGATAACGTTACACACCTGTGGCTGTACTGTATTTGCAAGAAATGTTTCTTCCTCACAAAAAAAATATATTTTTTTTGTTTTAGTCTTTGTTGATGTCAGCTCTCTCAAAATATGCAGTGTTTGACCCTTTAACTTGAACTGTGCCTAGGAAGTCCTGGAAAAGACTTTGAATTTGATGTTCAAGAAGTTGTGGAAACTCTGAATATTATGCTTTAGGTCGCCAAAAGTTTTTTACTTCTAATAATTAAGTACACTTGACATCAGAAAATTACTTTTGATACTTGAGTACAGTAAAAATAATTTATTTTAAGACTTTTATATTCTAAAGGTGACTTCAACGTCTACCACTGCCATTTCTGGTAAGATACTTGTACTTTTACTCAAGTATTTATTGCAAGTACTTAATACAAGACTGCAGTAATGCCATGTTTCTGTGCCGGGTAGGTTACCTGCAATGGTGTGGTAGCCAGCAGCTCACACAGCTGCAGCAGCAGGCTGCCCGGGCTGATCTCATTCACAGCCAGGTAAATGACGTTGGCCTGCCCCGACGGCGTCATAACCGTCTCCCCCACCAGCGCCGCCATCGACAGGGATGTTGAAAAGGAGGAGGAAAAAAAGGCCATCGCAGCTGCTCCTTCCAACGAAGCTGTATCCGTTACTCCCCTTCCTCCTCCTCCACCTCCGCCACCTACTCCACCACCTCCTCCTCCCCCCGGGCCGTTTCCCGGACCGGGCCCCTGCCCCTGCCCTGACCCCGTCCCCGGCTCGCCTATCCCCGTGCCTCCCACCACCGGCGTCTCCGGAAGCAGGGAGGAGCCCGAGTGGACCACAGCGATGTTGACCCCACCCGAGTCCCTCTCTCTCTCCTGGGGCCGCAGCAGTAGGGGGGGCGAGGGGCGCACAGGCCCCGTGCAGGCCAGGACAGCCAACAGCAGTGAGAGGGCGGGCCTTGGGGCCACCATGGGGTAAGGGGAGGGCCAGTGGCACCCGTCGAATGAGGTATGGGGCAGATGAGGCCAGGTGGGATATAGGGGTAGTGGGTGACGTCTTTGGGAAGGGGGGAGAGAGGGAGGAGAGGAGGGAAGGTGGGGAAGGGGGGAGTCGGCGGCTCACAGTGCTTCACCTGATGAGGAGATGAGACCCTGGAGAGGAGAGAGAAGATGATTAAAAACGGTGTCATCACTGTCACACTTCTTCTGAAACCATTGGACGAGTTTCAAACAGTAACAGAAAAAAATATACAACAAGATGAATCCTACATAAATAGCAAAGATAAATTGGATAACAGAGATTTGCACATTGAAGACTATAGGTAATGTTGCCACTATGGTATCCATACAGTTAAGCTTAAGGATTCACTGGGCCTTCCACATGTATGTTTAACATTAATGCATGATGTAAAAATAATGACCATTTATTTTCATCCATTCAGGCTAGTTTAATATGTAACTCAATTGTGCACAACATGTGCAGTAGGGGGTCCCTATTTTTCTCTCTCTCTCTCTCTCTCTCTCTACACACACACACACATACATACATATACACACACACGTACAGTATAAACATACACACACACTGTATATATTATGCAGTTATCTCGTTGTGAAGCACTTATTCTCTAAAATATTTTCATATCTCTCTAAACAATGCAAATAAATGACAAACACTGCATCTACTCATCCTTGTATGTATTGCTCCTGACTCCCACTTCCTGTTAGTCAGTAAACTTGATACTGTGGACATTCTCACTTCAATCCTGCTGACATTATTTAGGATTTAAAACGCACAACAATATACGTAAGGACAACACCGTATTTGCTAGAGCGATTACTGTATCAACACTGAGGATGATTAAATCAAAATGAGGATCTTGCGGATAAGTACTATAAATACATTGACAATATTGTAAATACAAGATGGGTTTGAAGTCTGAACATAGCGGCTTTTATTCCTACAATCTTACCTGGCTAACACTATTAAACCTGGGGAACATCTATTTTAAATCCATTAAATATTTGTCAAAAACATCTGCTAGTCTGTGGGCCAACGGAAGTGAAATGCATCCATCCGTTAATTGGCTCTTTTCCCCTAAAATGATTATCACAATTTGACCAATTTTGCACTCAGGACCTCGAGCAGTGATAAATTGTTAGATGAATACACATTTTATAGTGTGCATGTAGCGTAGATAACACAAGGCTAAATTAACCAAATAACTACAAAGTTTATCTAGTTAAACTTGGGTAAAGTGCAGGGGAAGTTAGCCTGTTGGACAAGCTACAATCTATGTTAGTACAAGACAATACAACCATATGTCACAGATTCTAATGCACCATCTGGATTCAAACTAACATGAATTTAGGATTCATGATAACCAGACTAATTACATACCGCACAAAATACACTTTGCAAATGAGTACCATTAGCCTATACTATTAGTTTTTTTCTGCAATCCGGCACAGACTGAGGTCTGAGTCGCAGGATGGCAGCGTTTGGATGGACCCTGAAGAACAGACAAGAGCAGGACCACAGAGGATAAATGGTGAGAATAAACCGAATAAGAAAGCCGAGAAAGACCTGCAGGTGACGGAAGGGATAGTAGATGAAGCGAAGGATCGAAGGAGGAAGAGAGGATTAGATAGAGGAGTGTAGATTCAGCTGCAGTGGGAGGACAGATGAGGTGTGTGTTTGTGAGGGAGAGCAAAAGGGTAAAAAATGAGACCTGCATATTTATGAAAATGAGAAGGAAAGAGAGTGTAAGGAAGTGTGCTTATGTGCAACAGACACAAAAGCACAATCAGTGCAACTGAATCCCAGCAATGAGACTACGCATGCTACAGCATATAATGATCCCTGGCAATAGCAAGGCAATCTGTGCATAATTTGATATAATGACCAGACCAAATGTTCTGAATTAGTTTAAAGCACCCATGTTATGCTCATTTTCAGGTTTATAACTGTATTTTGAGGTTGTACCAGAATAGGTTTACATGGTTTCATTTCCAAAAAACACCATATTTTGTTGTACTGCACATTGCTGCAGATCCTGTTTTCCCCCTGTGTGTTTGGGTCTCTGTTTTAGCTCAGAGTGAGACATCTCACTTCTATACTATTGTTGTTGGGAGCTGCACATGCTCAGTAGCTCGGTAAGATCACATCAGCTAGAGAACTCTTTCTCCAGCTTTGGTCAGTCCAAGGCAGGATCAGCTGGGAGACTTCTTCTAGACCAGGGACAGTTGTGGAATACCTGCAGAACAGGGACAGGAAGTAGTTCTTTTGGAGATTATGGTGAACTAGTGATTGCTGTAGCAGTGTTTTACCATTGAGAACGCGCTAGCGCTAGCATGTGCTACAGTTAGCCACCTCTTCTCGGCCTCTCAGCCTTCAGATTTTGAACAGGTCACCCAGAGACTGAAAGCAGAGGACATTCAGACACCTGTATCACACTCAAAACAGCATGAATAGTTTTTTATTCTAAGTTTGTATGCTTGTGGAAGCACCAGAGACACAAAATAACACCCCAAATTCCAGAAAAAGTGATTTTTTTTCATAATATGGGCACCTTGAGATGCACAAAAAAATAAAATCACAATTAAGAAATTCAAAAAGCAATTACCTCCACAGCTGCCCTTTAGCTCTATATTTTAATTCAACATTATCGCAGGAATCCTGTTTATTATTTATATAAATTACTGATTCTCAACGTCACATTTCCCACTACTTATTGCTAATGATAATAAAACTGCACATACTTTAAAGTCATTGTAAATCATAGCCTTAGCTAATTGTAGAGAATGTAAATGTTACAAGTTTTGTCCTATTTTGATGAATTGAATTAAAAAAAGCTACATTATAACAAAGAGGAGTCAGTGAACATTTCCTTTGCTCATGGTTCGATTGTTCAGCCACTGATGTCAACCAGCAGAACATTCTTGTGGTATTTAAATATAATCTCTTTGAATATCTATTTTGATAATATATCCGTTAATGTGTAATACAACATTTAATCAATCTATATGCAGATGATGAAACACTTTTCTTAGAGGATGATGTCCCAGTGCCAACAATACTGTTTGATCTGCAAGTAATCTCTGAGATTTGTAACTAAAGATATCAACTAACTATATTTATTACAATATGATACATATCAGTACCTAAACCCCAAGTTAGAAAGCTGATGACCTTGTCTGGTTGCTCTGACATCTGTGCACTGTTGCACATGTACAAATAGTAGGCTACAATTATGTCTTATAAGAAAAGTATGGATTTTTCTGTAGATTACATGAAAAGTTGAAAACCTGATTTGTGAATTGGTATGCTTTATACATACCCTAAAAATAAAAAACTCAGAGCTTGCAACCTACATGTAGGTCTGTTATAATAATTACACAATTGTCTAATCACAATATTTTTTAAGTATTCGCCGTTTCTTTGTTTAAGCGCAATTAATTGCTAACATTAGCTGAGGTCTTAATGGGTATGACTGTTGATGGTTTTGTCAATTTCAATGTTAATTTAAGAAAAAAAACAACTTTATGAAAAAAAGAGAGGCTTGGTTTACTTCATAGGCTGTGTATTTGTGTTGTTACATTATCTGGTTCACATAACAGTGATAATACCAAAAAATGTATCCTGGAATTTATTCAAAACTTTAATTTGTAAAAGTAATTAAGTAAAAAAAAAAAAACAGACAATTAGTAATAAAGTAAAAAAAAAAAAATCTGAGACAATTAATTGTACAGCAACATTTGGAATTGTTACAGCTTCATTTCATCTGAGCAGCTTGTCCAGTAGCGGCCCCAAAGAGGCTCTTGGTCTCTGAATCTCTTATCTTGTTAGTTTTTTCACTGCGCGAAGGTATGGATCAGAAACCTTCTGCACAGTTAAATGAAACCATTCGACTTTCTCCCACTACCAAAAACAAGTATGTTCTGCGAGTGCTCCTGTCTGTGCAACGTGACCAAAAGGCAAAAAGACTACAATTAGACTCCAGGTGCCTACGCCTGCCCACTACTCCACTCCACTATTAATGTACCAATCTTAGTGTTTAAAAAGATGATATATTATATTCTGATAAGGAAAAAGATGTTTAATTACAAATTTGAGCTTTATGATTTCATATTTCAATGCATGATGAGGCCGCTTCCATTGATGTCTCCAAAAGCGTATTATTGGATTGCTAGAATATGAGAACAGATTTTCTGACTGATAGCAAATGACGGCAGAATAGTCCCAGTAGTGAAAATTCCTCGTACACTTTCAAAAACCATCCGTCTTATATGTTCAATGCTGGTCTGATGTTTAGTGGTGCAATTTTCCTTTTGTATGTTATCACTTTCCACTCAAATACATAACACTTCCCAGTTAGTTTCCTGGAACACTTTTCATCAACCTCCAGGAAAGGTGAGACACAGTAAGACAGCCAGACAGCGTTCTGGTCTATTAAAGCTATACTGGTGAAATTGGCATTCTCTGCTGCACAAAACACAGCACAAAACAAAGTGCTATACAAATCCGAAACTACTCACCTGCTAGCAAACAGTCTTTTTCCAGACCTCAGTGACACACTGGCATCAGCAGTCATGTGTTTTAAATTTCATTCAAAGGTCACTTCACCAACAAATGTCTTTTTTTACAGAATAATGCAGGGATAAAAAATATAAAACCTTTCTATTCCATATTGTCTTCTTCTAGGGTGATTCTGTGTTTCTGGGTCGCTGAATGAAAAATAAATAAAATAAAATAATAAAAGCAAATAAAGCACTTACCAAAGAGGTCATTTCAACAACTAAACCAGTGCATTTAAAAAGAGAGGAAATAGTATTTTCCATTGTGCAGGCTTGGCCTATTTAAAAGGATGTCGAGGCTTTTCTAATGCACAGAGAGAAAATGGTCAATTAAAGTGTAAAGAACCTTCTCGATGACCATTTAAAAATACACCCCTCAAGCATCACATTGGCTTGGTTTTCGATTTGGCCGCTGCAAGGCTCTGCAATGCTGGTGCTCCGTTGTATCAGCGGCAGTTGGTGGTTCAGTTACCCGAGAATAGGGGGCTTTGAGCTGGGTACAGGGCACTGCGAGCTGCTGGTTGATTACATTACGGTTAAGTTCAGCCCAATAAAAAAAGTGAGCATTACGCAGTGATGAAAGTTGCATTTTAGGCACCAAAATGACTAGTTAAGTTTAGGAAAAAGATCATGGTTGGGATTAAAACACTTAACATTTCTCAAGGAAGCAAACTCGACTCCCTGGCATGAAAGTCTTGTGTTTTAACGCTCACCCATCCACCCAGACCTCCTCCTCCTCATGCCGCCAGCCGCGTTCTCATACAGCAGCGGTCAATGTGGTGGATACAGCGGAAAACTAACTAATAAATTGTAGTGCTGAATTTTTTGCTGAATACAAAAGGTGCAATTGAGGCATTTCTGGCCTGTTAGAGTACAACAGGCAAAAAAAACAGACAATGTGCAGCAATTCCCAGAAGTGCTTCACTGGTCTGTTTGTTGTTGCTAAGGAATATGAATGGATGGATTTTTTTTTTTTTTAACAGCACACCTTGTGCTCGCTGCCATTCTCATCAGCCTCAGGCAGACTGTTTACAGAGGTATGTATTTGATTTTTAGGGGGCGGGTCCTGCACCAAGTCTGGCACTATATACACCTTAAAGGTTGTCTCCCATTCAGGACAACATACAGTAAAAAAAAAAAGTAAAAAGAATGTGGACACCTCTACCCACATCGTTTTGGGTACTTTTGGTACAGGGCTGCTTTCATGGTTTGGACTATAGTCGCCTTTACCTCCAATTAGGGATACCCTTAATACAACAGTGTACAATTGCATTTCAAACAATGGGTTTTGACAAGTGTGGGGAGGCCTTTCAGTTCCAACATGATTCTCCCCTTTGTACAAGCAAGCTCCATGTTTTGTAATAGATCATAAATTATGACGAGTAGTACTACATGTACTATCTGACAATACAAGTGCAACCAAGAAATAAAGTTTGTATGGATTTTTTCATGTCTCCAGAGTTATAGTCACTCTGGATGAAAATGTAATGATGGGTGCACAGGAAGCCTGCAAGTGAATCATAAATGTTATGCTACGTGGTCGTAATACCAGCCATTAGTCATGTAGTTAGCCTTGGCTGTACTGTCAGTACAGGCTCAAGCTGTTGACACTCATCAGCCTTGGATACACGGAGAATGTGAAACAGTCTGAGGGCTTCAAGCTGCCAAACAGCAGAGCCCAGACAGCTGGTAAGGTACTGGCACAGTCTCAGCCTTCAGAGGTTGGATGTCCATTTGGAGGAAACAGTAAATGCAATCAAGACTGCCCAGATATTTAAATGTTAACGTGCCTGGTGTTGAAAGGCCTTTAATATCACACACTCCACAAACAGTCGTGGATGCAAGCAATCTCACCTGTTCTTAGTTTATTTATAGGCTTTTTAATTATGTAAAATTATTCTTAAAGAAAACCATAAATGTAGATCTTGTTCTACAGAAGAAAATCTAAATTGCTAAAATAAAAACTATTTTTGCCAGATATTGTGAGCTTTGATTCATGATGATTAGGGTTACCTTTTTCTCCAATCTTCATAAATGTTCCAGTTGCTGCAGTGACCCACTTTCCCATCAGTGTCATTAAAACCTCATCTTGTTTGATGTCTTATCTTCTCAGAGGACAAGATCATCTTCTCTGTATTGATTAAAGTTAACATGCTGTGTCGCAGAGCGTTTGTGTCTGTCTGTGTGGTGAGAAGAGCAGAACTTCAGCAAACACACGTCCAGAAAGTCCACTGGTGTATCTGTTAACGATGTAACATTTGACCAAAGAAGACAGTCACCAACAACCTGCTATGGTTGCCGTAGATCATCATTATGTTCGATTATGACGCTACGAGACGCCGTACTTGAGGAACAGTAGGTGTCTGGTTCAGTGTGCACACCCCCCGCCAAGTAGCCTGTTACTCCAGACTGTATAAGTTCAATATGGTTCATAGAAGTTCATGAAACAAACATAAGCAGATTCAAATTAAGGACTCCTCACTCAATTTGACAGATCCTTTTACAGTGACCTTTGGCCAGTTCGTACATGCATCTATTCTCTTAATCCCTTGTTTTTAGGTTCACAGTTTGAACTGTTAGATAATCCAAGCATATCTTAGTAAAATAGGTAGCTCTAGAAGCTTGACATATCCGCCGGGATGACTACTAACACAATATCTAGCTAGAAACATGCTAATGTTAATCAGTGACAAAGGCCTTCCCAGCAGAACACAGTAGCTTGCCAACTGACAGTTAGCTTGGTTGCTAACTGTATGATAACAGTTTACTCAAAAAGATATTTGGACAGTCTCTCACAAATGTCTTCAAACTATGTTGTCAGCATTGGAACATGGACCAAGGAACATGGTGCAATACAACTAAAAGGCCATGATAGCTTCTTCTGCTATTATGACTTTTTTTTAATTATTTTCACATGCAACAAAGGGCCAAAGGTCAGAGTCGAATCAGCAGCCGCTGCATTGAGTAGTAAACCTTTATGTAGAGGCGTGTGCTCCACCAGGTGAGCTACCCAGGCACCCATGTTCAACGGCTTAAATTTGCTTGTCAAACTTCCTAAATCTGAACTTGATGAGAAAGATTTGCATGTATTTATTTTACCCCGGCAAGCAGATCTGCTGATCTCTGCAATTACATTAATATTTTCAAATGTTGACCAACAATATTTAGAAGAAGGAGAATTGTCCCCATGGATATTAAATACATATACATATTCTGTATGTATGTTTGTCCCCCTCAGAAGCATATGAAAGAAAACTCACTCCACAAAAAAGGTAAAAATAACCGTTCAGACGGCTCAAAAGATGTACCGATAAAATAAAGAGATATTTATGTAGATTTAAATTTTTGAGCGTCCGTCTTTAACAAGGTCCCATTCTCTAACACATTTGTTGTTGAGAGGTACATGATTCCTTAAAAAACTATCCCTAAACAAGTGGGATGTTTTATATATATATATATATATATATATATATAACCGTTGCAACTCTGCCGTCCTTATGTTAAGCCCGCCCATCGACTCTATACACGATGTGATTGGCCTGACCAGAATTTAACTTTTTCCAGCTCGCAAGCCAACGGAGAGTTGCTAGACTGACGCTAGGGTGTGACTAGATGTCTAGGCTAGGAAATTTAGTGTTTGACACTCAAACTTTTATGAAGGAGTACCCCAAGAAGAACCCACCAGTTATAATGTGTCCCCACCAATGTTGAAACAAAACCTTCGCCCTTGGCATTGAGACCACAGCTTTCATAACCATGACAACTATGTTAATTCCAGAGTGAAAGAGTGAAAATATTGAGCTGGAGATTAATAGATGAAATTGTCAACAAAGCATGCTTGTCTGCAAACACAAACCTATAAAATACATTGGTGTTTTACTTTCTGAACTCCCTGTAGTGATGCTAGTCTGTTCACTTTACTCCATGGTTATACCAAGTAATATTCATAAGTGAAATATATAAGCTAACTAACCTCTTACTATCAATAGGCTTAATCAGCAGTCACTATAAAAGTGAGGTAGGAACATTGTGGAGTTCAAAATTGGTCTGAGGTTAGTATTTAGGCTGTCAGACTGGATGTTTAATGGGCCTTAATCAAAGCCAGCATGTACAATCTGAGATGAACAGCTGTACTGGCATCTAACGTGTCAAAATCTGCATGGGAATTAAGCTGTGGTTGGAAAAACAAAATGCAAACTACGCAAAAACAGATGAGAACAAGAAAAAAATCGGTCGATCGGCTGCTTCTGGGGTAGATGCTGGAGCGTGTTGCGAGTTTAGCACTCCGCGCTGCTGGTGAGATGGATTTTTGTACTTGCATGAAGCCTGCTAATGCGTGATTGATGATCAATCAGGATTCTGCTACCCAAGACACAGGGGGATGGAGCATTTGAAATACCTGCAACTGTGAAAGCAAATACCAAATTCTTTGTAGAGACTGTCAAAGCAGATGCATTTAAATGCTTTCAATCCACTCTAAAAACAGAGAACAAAGATTTAGAGGTGCATATCTATGATGCCATACAACTTTATTGTCAGTTCACAATGAACTAGACAACAATTACACATTATAAATGTAAATAGACTGTATTTATAAAGCACCTTTTTAGTCATTTTCAACTCATTCACATTCCAAGGATGCCGTACAAGCTGCCACCTGCTCATCAGATCAACTATTACACAGCATCGGGAACAATTCGGGGTTCAGTGTCTGGCCAAAGGACACTTTGACATGGGCAGCAGCTCCAGGGACTGAACCACCAACCTTCCGATTGACAGGTGACCGCTATACCACCTGAGCCACAGGCCACCCGCTGTAGTACAAAGATAAAAACACATCCATGGCAAAGAAACATGTTTCATGATGTCTTCGGATCCAGGTCTTGACTTGCAGCACTGAGTCTTATTTAGCAACAGGATAGACGGATGTACACAAGAGTTCTTGAGCCTTCTGTATGCAGAAGAAGGGACTCTATATCGCCTGTTAGAAGGCAAAAGTTGGTATTCCTAATTTACAACATGCACGGAGTCAGAAGAGATGCCGTTAACGACTCTGAGCCTGCTCTTCTTGTGGGTTGCTTGAAAGGTTGTGTGTCCTTTAGAATGGGTGATTCTTTTCTGTTCTTGCATGTGATGCGGCGTGTGCGCATGTGGGTATATGGGTGATTTGTTCAAAATAGTGGCCACCATCACCAGTCCCTCATCAACAAAGACAAGGTTTTTAGATGTAGAAGAAAAATGAAGAATGGGAAACATAGGAGGAAAAGAGAAATAGAAGAAAACAGACAGAACAAGTGGGATATGAAATGCAGTGGCAGAGATATTTCTCTAGACGGGGGGGATGGTGTTGGGGGATGAGGGAGCAGTCGGCAGTCTACACTACAATCAATCACCATCAATTTAGGTCAGCTTACCCACAATGCAGAGTACAGTACACATCCTCTGGAGCTTTGAGCCTCCTGCTCTGAGGGCAGAGTGACCGTGGCTGCTCCCCTGCGTATTAATTACATCTACTTACGGCACCCAGGAGTTTCATATCACTGTAGGTTTTTCTTATTTCAATTTTTTATTTTGCTGCTCTCATGCTGGCACTAAAGTCTGCTGCCTCCCCCCACTGAGTGCTGCAACGATGTGAATTAACTTTATTGGCTTCTGCCTCCTCATAGTCATGATGGCTTTTATAGTTCATGCTGTAGAGAAAGTGAAGCTCTCCCATTTATTGTGAAATTACAGCTTTTCATTTTGTTTGCATTTCTTGGTTGCTCTTCAGAAAAAAACAAAAATATTTAGCTATTCTTCCTCATAGCCCTCCCAGAAATGAAAGGGCTAAACCACTATAATTTGTTTTGCCAATTATATTTCGAAGGGAAAACATAATTGCTGCCTGGATTGTTTCCCTGATACAGTTTTTTCTTTCTACTGTATGCAGCAAACTAGTCGTCCTCTCCTTCTCTACAGGGTATTTTATTCTCCCTTTTCCTCTCTTCTCCCCAACCATCTCTTCTCTTCTTTCTCTCCTCCTCCCTTTCATGCTGTTCTCTCATCTCCTTTACCATGCCTCCCCTCCTCCTCTTCCTCCCCTCTTACTCCATCTCCTCTCCTGTGGGCCATCAGAATTCATTACAGGCTGAGCTGATTCATGGCTCAGTCCCACATCATTGGAGAGAAGGCATGCCTATAAATCTGTGGCTACACGCTAACACACACACACACCAAAAAATCCACTATACATATACATATGAGCATATCAAAGGAGCATGTCCGTCGTGAATTTATACACACATACAAAATATGCATTTCCCCCCAAACATCGCTCTCATACATGTAGAAAGTCATCAGCAGTCCACCCTACAAGCCATCATTACAGGCAGCAACCTGCTTGTTGCATGTTCTTTACATTTTCAGCTGCAAACAACTCCCGTCTTCATAACAAGCCCGGGGGGGGTGGGGGGGGTCTTAGGGGCGCTGAACTACACAGACTCACTGCAAATGATGGTTTTTCTCTCTGTGCGTTTGTGTGTACGCTCTTTTGAGTGTGTGTGAGACTGAGATCAAGGGTTTCTTTCAGCCGAGTCCAATCACATGTATACAGGTATACAAGGCAGCGTGGAGGATGTTGCTTTAGCTCCCTCGCCACCCCGAACCTCCTTATGTGTTGAAGATTCTGACACTGTTCACTTTCTTAGATGTAATATTCGCATGTTTCACAATGAGGGATTACTTCTTAGAGAATTCTTTGATGCTCCCTTTGAGAGCCTTTTAACGCCAAATCTTGTTTGTGAAAACTGCTGGCTACGGGTGGCAAATTACTTTCCAGAAGAGCCTCTGAAAGAAACACATACAAGTGCATATTATGTATATTTCATTATATACATCATCACTAAATGCACTTGAGTTCCAGATGTCCACCTATCTAGGGAGGTCGCGGGACATGTCTGTCCAAATAGGTTGTTTCACAAAACATGCTCTACATATCTCAACTAGTTCAGTTGACTAGCATTAAATCATTCACTTTGTGTAAAAAGCACCACATTTGTAATGCATCAGTCTGTTGTTCCAGTATTAGTAAAAGGACTCTATATCAATACACTACATACAATTGAACTACTTATTTACATTATATTCTTTAAAAATGATTGCAGCGTTGTGGGTCGGTGAAATTAGTATTTTTCCGACTGTACTACATGGGCCCTGAAAGCAACGCCTCTGATTGGTTAAAAAAGACTCCCCCAGAGCATCATGGGAAAGCTAAAACAGCTTTAGCATTCAACCACGTTCACGTTTTATCATGTTTTGATTGCCAGTTGTGATTATTGTAACAGTAGGCTTTCCCTGTCAATAATCAGCATTTATTAGCAGAATGCTAGCGTGGTATGGGCAACAACAACCCAACCTGTAAGAAATCAAAAGGACATACTGTAAGTCCTTTTGATTTTGAATGAACGTTCATTCAACTTTTGATCTATAATCCATGTTGAACTTCCAAAGACTACAATCACATCTGAGATGTCTCAACAGCAATCAGGCAAAAGTGTCAAATTTAGCTGTCTAGCTCCATAGATTCATTTTGCACTGGCCTGCGATCACCCCCAATGAAACTCTGGTGGAACTGCAACCAAATTCGGTACAATGGTGCTTAATATGGTGTGAACAGGCTCTCCATAGACGGGTTCTCAACTTGGCGCTCTTAAACTTCATCACCTTACTTCCTGCTTGTTTCTAGTCATGGTAACCACGACCACTAGAGGGCGCCTCCACAATAAACGTTAATATGAGTCGTAATTGTTGCTTCAACAAATGATCTATGGGAGCATTTTTCCGGGTGAGGACAGAATTTACCAGAAACACACTACATAAAGTTAGTTAGACATTGAGACCATAGCTTTCATAACCATGACAACTATGTTAATTCCAGAGTGAAAGAGTGAAAATATTGAGCTGGAGATTAATAGATAAAATTGTCAACAAAGCATGCTTGTCTGCAAACACAAACCTATAAAATACATTGGTGTTTTACTTTCTGAACTCCCTGTAGTGATGCTAGTCTGTTCACTTTACTCCATGGTTATACCAAGTAATATTCATAAGTGAGATATATAAGCTAACTAACCTCTTACTATCAATAGGCTTAAGTAGACATTCTCTCATGAAGGAAAAGCACAGGTAATGGTTCTAATCGAGGCTGAAAAGCATTTGCATGCCTTTTGTACTCCCTGGTACGACTTACTGGAACACTTTAATGGATCCACCTGTGATTTTCCTGCTGCAAGTCAAAATGTCTGGGAGAGGACCAATGCCATTACATTTTTTATTGTGAAACTACAATGTGTCCATGTGACCAGTAGCCATTTTTCCCTTAAAGGTCAGCCATCTATTGCTGAATAATGGAAGTGACAGTATGACTCAAAGTTCTGTGTGGCGAGTGTCAGTGTAGATCATTTTAGTATCTTCTTGTCTAGTTAGTTCTTGTCATTTAAGAGGTAAGTTACAAGGATATTCCTGCATGAGCTTGTGTTTAAGATGGATGCACACACACACACACACTCCTGAGTGAATGACTGAACAAATGAAAAATGGGCCAAGGAAAGAGAGCCAACTGAGGCCTTGACTGGGCATCCAGGAACGTATAAAGATGTAAACAGCGCAAGTCAATGTATCATCCTCAAGTCACTGAGCTCGCCAAATGTCACACACACATACCCTTCTTAAACACTACCTACACACACACACACACACTCCATTTTTCCTTTCCTTCAGCTTTACCTCTGTTTCACACTCCTCCATTCCGCTCACTCTCTTTAATTAACCCTGCCTCCCCCCCACTACTCCCCCTCAGGCTTGCACAAATGCATGCCAAGGCACCGAAACAAACATTTTCCTTACTAAATAGCACGTTCACCAAATTACAATCCATTAATTTATTTAGAAATTTTCATTACACTGCAGCCGACATAGTATGAAGAGTAGTCTCGCATTGCCAGACTTTCCGGCCAGTCCACATAGCATTCTGGGATGGGAGTAAAACATGCTCTGGTTAATTAGCAATTCTTTAAACCAATCACTATTGTCATGGGCGGCAGTAAGCTCCGCATGGAACTGCTGCAAAATAGTCCCAGGAAGGACCTTGTTTTGGTGTTTGTCTAGTTAATCGGCATTGCTATTTGTACATGTTGTGAATACGCAGGCCACAATAAGTAATTAGGTTGTTTTATTGTTGGCTCACTTTTACTCACAATATACTAACCGGCAACATAGGATTCCATTCAGTATGCTAAGCTAACTAGCGGTTGGGCTGCCGTTGTTGCACTGAACTAAAACAATGAATACACAGACAAAAATGCATTGGCCACCTATCTACAGCTAGGGAAGACCGCGATAAGCCTTAATTCAACCAACAGTGTATTACTTTAACTTGAGAGACAGCTGTCTGTGTCCTGTTTGTTAAATGTTATTTTAACCTAACCCACTAACTTTTCCTATACCTATAGTCTGAATTCCCAACGTTACCCACGTGTTGAAGTCTATTAGGCTACCCTGCATGTTGAAAAATGGCCCAGCGTGTGAAGTGACGGGTCCTGGTAATGGGTCCTGACCCATGTGACAAGTTGGGAGAATGTGTTTCTGAAGTGGGAGTTTCTGTAACAAGTGCAGTACAGGGCAAAATATAAACTACATCCACCATTAAAACACAGACATAAATGGCCTTATTTTAATGATCTAAGTGCAAGGCGTGAAGCGCGTGGCGCAGGTGCGTTTAGGGAATGTACAAATCCACTTTTGCTAGTTTAATGCCGTAATAAAGGGTCCATGTGCGGGCGCAAGTTCAAAAGGGTTGTACTTAGTGTCGGCATTAATTAATAGCTGTGTTTTGGGCGTAACATGCAATAAACCGATCAGAGTCTCATCTCCCATTCCCTTTAACAGCCAGGCCCGTTTGTACCATGGCGTATTGTTAATATGATGGCAGACTTGCACCATAATGTTTTCATTTTTAAATGTGCTGCTATAGAGGCTCATTTTACTAATGCACTGTTAAAATAACGATGAAATTCTGCGTTATTGACTTTCAACCAGGTTTTTGTTGGTCAATGACGCGACTACTTTCCACTGCCTCAAGATAGCAATATACCAAGAATCACCGAAACACACCTCCCTGTAAGACCAGCACGCCCATGGGCGCAGAGATGGGCGCAGGTGCATTTGCTATTTAAAGGACATGGTCGCAGGACGGGAAATTGACATCTGCGTCGGTCTTAAACTAACAAAGACACTTGTGTCGGACTTTGCCCTGCGCCGGGTAAAAGATGAGTATGAACACTCAAACAGAGTTTGCAGATTCACATGGCCGGAAACACCCACACACACACACACACACACACACAGACACCCACTCCACTCCACTCCACCTGTCATCGTCTTCCCACATTGCTTGCTTTAACGCCACTTTCTAACGGCATTGCTTAGAACCAGAAGGCTTTCTAATGTAAGGCTCTCTCTCTCTCTCATCTTTTTCTTTCTTCTCTCAGACTCTCCAACCTCTCTCCAATTTCATTTGCACATCCCTCTGTCCAGGTTTCTTTTTTTTGTTCTTTTTTTGAACCCTGCGAGAAGTCTTAAGAGTGAGGAAACAGATGGGGGGGGGGATTAAGATGAAAAACACTACACATTTCAGGCATGAAGAGAGAGATAACTTATAACAGATGAGGACGAATGTACTGCAGCATTGGTGGAAAATAACAAAAAGAATTGTTAAAAAAATATATCAAGCCTTTGAGAGAGGGGGTGAGTGAGAAGGGAGAACAGAGTGAAGGTGAGCGTGTTCACATGACTACATTAGTATTCTTGCCTTTTTGTAGAGAGGAGTGGGCAAGAGACACACTGGAGCAATAAAGTACAGAAAGTGCACCGTATAATGAGCGGAGCGGCAGGGGGAAAAGGGTGAGAAACAGGAAATGGAGGGCAGAGAAGAAAAGGGTGAAAAAACAGATATAAAGGCAAAGGAGGGAGGGGAAAAAAGAGAAATATTCCTGATATCTCTTACTCGGTCTGCAGCAGGCGGCGAGGCCTGGAATGAGCCGAGGAAGAACTTGTGGTTTGAAACGCGGCTGCATTATTCAAGGAAGATATTAAAGGGCTCACACAGCCGTTGGCCATAATGGGAGGAGATGGCAAAAGAGCGTGTGTGTGTGTGTGTGTGTGTGTGTGTGTGTGTGTGTGTGTGTGTGTGTGTTTAAGTGTGTGTATGTTTAAGTGTGTGTGTCTTTCCCTGCCAGGCAAAAACATGATTGAGTATTTCTCTAAATAGAAGCAATTTACAATCAATGCATCCCAAAGGTGAAGTATCTCTTCTTGTAAGGATGTTGCTTAGTGATTGCTTGCTGAAATAATGTGTCCTATTGTACATTAGGCAGCAAATAAGTACAGAAAAAGCTTTTGAGACTTCAGCCAAAACACAGATTCTCAATCTTGTTTTTAGCCAAGAACCCCTTAAAAAGTAGAGAATATACCAGGGGCCCCCTTATTAGAAGCTAGTAGACACATTGCAGATTCTGGGAGTTATAGATTTGTTAGATAAGAAAGTTATCCATTAACCGTTTTAACATTTAAATATTTGTTGAACTATAAAGGTTTTGCAAAAAAAAACACATCTTTGCATGCTACAAGAAATGGCTACAAAGTGCCATGTAGCAGTTTCAATGTTGATTCTTCCTTTTTAGATTTTTATGACCAAGAAAACAAAAAGCCTGTTGACATCCACTCTAAGAAATATGTGTAGTAACAGTTGTAGGTCTGTATAGAAATTGTATAGATCTTGATTCACAGTTGCTTTTCTTTACCGTTTAGGTTGCTTTTTTCGATGTATTATTCATTTTTTACATTTTTGTTGCTTTTATTAACGTTTCTGTCGCTTTTTGACAGCAAAGGCGTGTTGTGTGAGATTAAAGAAGCCCATACTTTTCACTACATTATTGAACATATAACTTTTTCGTCAATTTCTTTCCAATGTTGAAGTATTTTCAGAACTTTACTTACTGAGAAAATATAATATAATATAATATAATAGGTCTAACAGAAAATGTTCTGTGTTTTAAGTGAAGCTACAAACATCATTTCTGTTTTTAGTTACGGGACAAAGTCCGGGTAATGAGCTGCCAGAACTACTTCTGTTACAGATAAACTTGTTATCATATGTTGACCGTATTGTCTGCACATGTCTTGATTGTAGTGTCTGTTAACCTGTGTCTGTTAACCTGTGACATGATAGGTGTTTAACCAAAAGCACCACGATGGAAATAAGCCTTTGGACTATGAGCGTTTATGCTCAGTGATTTTATTTCAGCCTATGCAATTACTGCTGTGCAGTGTTATATGTGTTTGTTTTACTAAGTCATCAAATAAATCCAACATACAAAGAAAGATACAGTACCCATCATTACTGCAAACAGTGTGCCGCCCAGAGCTATTACAACAGCAAGTTAATTAGGCACAGCCACAATAAGTAATGGACTGCCAACGCAGGCTTCCACAAACGCTGACCCTGATCTTTATTATGTTGAAGTATTTAACTATTTCTGTCCAAATACATTCGATTCCCAGTTCCCATGACCCCCGTCTTTCTCAGGAACAGCAGACACCTTGTGCAGTTGTGTAAATATTTCACTCCGTGGCCCTTCCTACTGCAGAGTACATTCTGCTGGCCAGAGCTGCGGAGCCCTGTAAATAATGAAAAGCAAGGAGCATCTTTGTTTACACCACGGCCACTGAGAATACTTGTTTGTTTTGCTGCCAGATGTCCACAAACATTTGTTTTTAATCATGAAACTGTAGGTAACCATAGCAATGATCCTAAGGCATTACACTATGTTACAAATCCACTGGAGAAGCTAACCTTACCGTGGCTTAAATGGACCATGGAAATGCTTCAACGTGTGATGGTGGCTGCAGTAATGTCCGTTCCAAGAAAATAATTGACTCTCTTGAGGAAGCTCCACTCTACTCCGCTCTTTTGGAGCGATGACTGACCACTGATGATGATTATTACATAATTATGCATAAAATATCAATCTGCACAGCCCACATTATTTCATAATTGGTACAAAAATGTACCAGGAAGTATTCTGAAAATGAACAAACGTTAACACAGCCTGAGGCTCGTAGACCGGTCGGTGCACATTTACTGGAGCTTCCAACTAAAATCTGAGATGCCAATCGTTGTTTACCCCTATACACCACCGGGCGCGTCTGCACAGCGCTGCCGGCTCGCCGTGGCCCCCCGCGAGCAACGGTAGCCATTCGAGTCAGTGCTTGACCTTCCACCAGCTGGCCACGCCGGGAAGCAGCTCTCCGCTCCGCTAAAGATACACGCCATGTCTATTCTCACAATAGTATCGTATCGTTACTGACCTGGGCCTTTTCAAATCAAGACTTAAGACGCATCTCTTTAAAGTGGCGTTCAGTACCTAGTAATGTGATGGCACATTTATATTTATATTTATATTGATTTTACTTTTTCTCATTCATTATTGTATCTTTGTTAGTGGTGTGTTGTTGTTTTTAAATCTGTGGTTTTTATCTGTTGTGAAGCCCTTTGGTTCACCTATCGGTTGATGTAAGGTGCTATATAAATATAATACATCTGCATTTACATTTACAATATATTGGTCTGGCTTTAGTGAATTATTCAACTCCCACCCTGAACTGGCCCTCAGGTAGAGCAGGGAAATATATTGATATTATATCGATATCTTGATATGAGACTAGATATAGTCTGAGATTTTGGATATTGTAATATTGTAATGACATAAGTGGTGCTTATATTTGGTTTTAAAGGCTGCATTACAGTGAAGTCATGTCATTTTCTGAATTAACCAGACTTTTCTAGCTGTTCTATTGTTTACCTTTACCCATTTAATCATTATACCCGCATTACTGATGATTATTTATCCAAAATGTCATTGGGTAAATATTTTGTGAAAGCACCAATAGCCAACAAGATCGATAGGAGGTATTTAATCAAAAATATCGTGATCTTAGATTTTCTTCATATCGCCCAACCCTACTCTCAAGTATGTAACATGTCTATTTCATTCATAAAATAACTTTACAATGTGGTTGTACGTCAGTAGCCGACATTATATTACACCCCCGTTTCCATTTAGCGTGGTCGTTTCATTCCTTTTAGTCCGTGTTTGTGTTAGCCGACTATTCTTTTCCCTTCTTCCCCCGTAATGTTACTTGTGTAAAGCGTCCGTGGGTTTAATGAAATGCGCTATATTAATCTAAGTTATAATTACGTTGGTTGCTATTGCTGAATTTTTTATTTTGCAGCACCATCTGCATGGAATCAGCTTCAGAATGAACTTCAGGTGAAGGAGTTGGTCTCCCTTTATTCTTTTCAAGGCTTTTTAAAGGTCCTTGGAGAAAGGCAGTCTGGATGTCACTGTTTACCTGGAAGTGTAAACCGCGCTGCTGCCACTTGCCAGGACACTCTTGTAGAAGAGATTTTTAATCTCAAGGAGTTTTTTATTCTGGTTAAATAAAGGTTTGAATGAACAACAATCTCTTAATGCTTTGGCTCGTGACACATCTAGGCTAAGAATGCAACACTTGAAATGCAACAATGCATCTGTACCGTATTCTCTTATTGTAAATGAAAAGAAAAATATTCTTGGCAACTATAAGACCTACGCTAACTCGGTAATCTACAGCGGGCAATACAGCACCATAAAGAAAAGATCATTACGACATCAAGCGTGGTAAAAACACTGCCGCTTTTGTCCAAATCAACACAAACTGAAAAGTTTCTTAGAGCAACTTTAAAAGTGTAGCTAGTGGCTTTATTATCTTACATCAAAAATCTTGCCCTCAGCTGATGTCCATTTCCAGTTTGTTTGAACGTTTTCTAGGTTATCCTTCGGAAACAGGAAGTAGGTTGGCTAATCAATACGCCAACATCCCTTAGGCCGATGAAAGCATGATAGATGTACCTGCCAGAATGCTGAAAATCCCAACATAAAGGGTTTTAATAGGACACCGGGCTGACACAAGCCACCCAGATGGTTTCAGTGAGTCCTGACAGATGACATCAAGTCGCTCTCTGGTGATGCCTTCAAAGCTGTGGGAGAAGGCTTCACTTCTCCACAGGGAACCTAAGATATCCCACAGCACGCTGAATTAAACATGACAGGGACCCCATTTCCATAAAGAAACAGCACACATTGATTGTGCCAACTTATAGGCCCTTAAAGATTAAATTGCATGTTTGAAGTTTTTCATGTTGATGAATTCTTTTTCTAATCTCATCTTTGACTGCTGCGGTGAAATCGGCTTGTTCGTTTCATTTCAACAATGAGGAAAATTAGTATTGACTTTGCAGTAAACACAGTGTTTGGGGAGATATGTTGTCCCAGCTGCTCCTGACAAACATTCTGCCTTAAGAAACCAAAAACTTCTCATGTAAAACTGGTGGTTTCATCCTTTCTAACATAGTGATTTATTTGGATAAAGCATGCATAGAATATCCGACAGATTTGGAGTAGCTTTCCTGCAAGTCAGATATATTTGCTAAAGTCAGCAACGTTAAATGAAACATTTACCTTTACATCATTCCAGCACAAAAATATGCCTTCGCTGTAATACAGTAATCTACCCTTCCCGTCTGTTAATGCAAATTCAACACGTCAGTCACAGCCTTCCACTATTAAACCACTAAAAGGCCTTTGTTGTGAATCAGCTGCAGTTACTACTTCATTGCTAACTTGTCCCACGAAAATTAATATAGGGTCTGGATTTGTTGTGCATTTCTTTTTACCCACAACCGTCTTAACATCACACCAGAAGTCAAATGAAATGGCGAGGGAGACGCAAGCTGTGGGCCGAGATGAGCTGAGTGTACCGAGTCTGTCATTAGTGTCACTGACCAGATCAGTGGGTTTTTATGGTCCACACACTGGTGACTAAAAGTCCTGATGGCCGCTCAGCTGTGACGTCACTTCTTGGTTAAAGTACTCAAAGACAGCAGAAGTCATAAAAACAATCCAAATGTGATAACTCAAGCAAAGTAGGAAAGAGGTGGTGCTGAGCTATTAAAAAGTAACTCAATAATAATAATTTATACTGTTTATTGATCCCCAGTGGGGAAATTACAAAAAAAAAAATCAACATCAAATCCATAACACTAAAATATGTTCTGATTCAGTAAATGCACATTACTTCCTTTTTATTTTTAACAACCTACCCGTCCTTTGTTGTTTGATTAATATTGGTATACGATGTGGAATAAGATAAGAAAACCTTTATTTGTCCCACAGTGGGGAAATTGTGGTTTTCAACAGCAAAGACAAGAGCAGAAGTAGATAAGTGTACAAGTAGCATAAACAAGTGTCAAACACAGAAGTACCGTCATTACAGTAAAATAAAAACAAAGTTACTGTCCATTAAATAAGACTAAAATAGACTATGCCTTATACAGTCTCCTGCGGCATAAATAAATACTGGGGTTTACTGTGTGTGTGTGTGTGTGTGTTGTGTGTGATGTTATATACGGATGTGTTCAACATAGTTTTTTCTTTTTAGCACAGAAACTAAATCTAGCTTGTGCACACTGTCGCATGTAAAGAACTCATAGAGAAGTAGTTACTAATGTAACCTTTCTTCCGCAGATTATAATTTGAAAAGGGATCGGAAGGCAGTGCTCTGTGGTTTTAAAAGCATTTTTTTTTTAAACGTGAAAGTGGATGTTCCAGCTAAACCAGTGTTTTTTAGCTTACTTGCTCTTTAACCTTAGAAACACTACAATCTAAAGTGCTGTAACATCACAGTATCGGGAATGATGATGATGTGTGAAGTGACGTGCATTTGAATACCTGCAAATATTTTAACTGCTATTATTAAACCGGGTAGACGTCACTGGTTGCTCCCAGCATGGCATAAGAAGAAATTCTTCATTTCTTCTTATTAAGAAGCTTAATGGAAAACCATTTCTGACTCAAACTGAATGGAAAGAAAGTCAAAAAAGATTGAAATGTAAGAAACAACCAACTCAAGCAGAACAGGATCAGGCAGCTTGATGCAAATGTGGCTACCAAAAGAAAAATCACTTTATCACTTCATTGCCCCTGGAATGCATTCAATGTGTCCTTTAAAAGCAAAGTCAAGAGGGAAAGTCAATTGTGAATCTATGAGCTTACTTTCCAATTTAGCAACCTACCACACAGGCTGATTTACTCCACCATTCTACCTTCTCTGCCGCTCTGCTGTTGCTGTGAAACCCTCGCAAAACACAAACAGCCACAAGTTACTCGTCTCCTACCGGCTGTCAACTGCTATCCATCGAGCTTTCACTTTCAGGTTTCCCCCTGATTTGCTGGCATGATGAGGCATTGCAAGTGTGTGTGTGTGTGTGTGCGTGCATGCGTGAGAAGCCTGGTGCTGTTGTAAGTTGTGAGTGTGTGAGTGTGTGACTAAAACGTTTCTGCAGTAGACGGTGGGTTGTGTATCTCCATGAGAGTTGAAATCTGTGCCTGCAGTGAATCCTGTGTGCATGATGAGAGCTCTGGGCTTCAGTGCTTCTTATGTTTTGGCTTGAAAGGAGAAGCTGCAGTGATCAGGGAGCTGAGTGCTGGGCCCCACAGGGCTGCTACACACAGGTCAGGAGCTGTACTGCAAACATTCACACATATTTGTATCATTGCACTTATCAAGGACATAATTAAATGCATTCATTGTAACCACTGACCATGGACTGCAGTGCCATATTTACCATGCATTCTCCATCAAACCATATCATAACTAGATAGATCTTAAAAAGAGGTACTATGTGGTATTTTTTTTGCCCGAGTGCAGCTCTGCAGTACAACAAGCTAGAAGGCATATATTTAATTCAGTTTAAATTCAATTCTATTTATTGTGTCAACTCATAACAGAAGTTATCTCAGGACAGAGGAAAAAGTAGACCCAACACATTCTCACTCTTCCATCTTGAGAATACAGACTCTCGGCGTCCTTTGGCTTTTGTTATTGAAGCTAAAAGTCTCCTTTAGCGTTGGGACTCTTGACGTCACTTTTGACGCTCTGGGTCGGAACGTACTGACTGGCATGCAGGACAGTTAGGTTTAGGAAAACATTGTTGGTGGGGTTATAAAATGTAGCTTGACCCATCCGCCACCCCAACCAACCTCTTTACGCTGAATTTGAGTCTTTCATACTACTCGCTACCATTGTTATTCTTCATACTACGTCATCTTATAGCAACGCGGTCGCGTTGTTGCTCTGCCTAGCGCGTTCCAAACATACCTTGAAGGTGCTTTTTGGGTCATATCTGACGCTGAGAGCCACTGCCCATTGTCAGTTTGTTATAAGTTGGAGGTGAGAACGGGTTGATGGTTCGGTCTAACACACAGTAATTTACAGGGACCCAACAATTCCCCAAAGAGTATGCACTTGGTGCGACAACGTCAAGGAAAAACTCCCTTTAAACAGGCAGGAGCCCCAGATAGCACCTGACTCTGACATCGCACACCAACTAAACTGTAGTCTATTCGTAAGCTAAACCCCGCTGTCTATGAACTTACTGTAGACACGTAATACCCTACATGACCAACACTATATGGACACCCAAACATTTCAACAATCAGTCCCTCCAAAAAAACCATGATTATGCAATTGCATAATTCAGAGCATAATCAGCCAAAGTCTGCATATTTATGCGAGGGCCACATTTTTTTCAAATACGCTGCATTTTCGCCACGTGAATTGCAGATCCCCACGCAAAATAATGCGGGGCTTGCATGATGTCATAATCCCCGCATTTTCGTTGCAAAAAGTCACAAATATCTTAGCAGAAAGTTGAAAAATGTTGCATTTAATTCATATAAGAACTTCTTCTTTCCCCTGTTGCCATGGGAACATAATGAAGTGACGTAATTATGCGACAATAAAGAAAAAAAAGTCTCTTTTTCATCAATCCGCAGTTTTTGCAAGTTCCCGCGATTTCATTGCATAAAATTGCATAAAATCCTGCATATTCCATCGCATTTTTTAAGAAAACATGCCACATAAAGAAGGATTTTTTTTTGCCCAAAACAATCACAAAAAACCTCTGCATTTGACTTAAAAATATGTGATTGTTGGACTTCTCATTCCAAAACCATGTGCTTTAATCTGCTGCTATAACAGCCTCCACTTTTCTTTAAAAAGAACTGCTGGAGGGATTTCCTCCAGTTCAGCCACAAGAGCAATGGGGAAGCCAGCCACTGATGTTCAGTGATGAGGTTCGGCTTGAAGTCGCTGTTCCAACATGTCGGATATGGTTTGAGATCAGGTCTCTCTGTGCACGCCAGTCAAGTCCTTTGGCACCAAACTGCGATATTCATCTTTTATTACAGACCTGGCTTTGTCATGCTAAAATGTTGCCACCAGGATAAAGGCACACTACACTTACAAAAGTGTATAATGTGCAATAAACCGAATCCCTGTGATGTCGCACCAACACAACAATCACGTCAGGGTAGACAACCGGCCATTCATTTGAATTGTGGAGGAAAATAAAATCTTGTTTATTCTTGTTGTCATTTTCGGCTGTAACTGTAAATTTGAGGATATCAAATCTAAAAGAGTGACTATCTGTCATTTCTGCTGTGCATATTTTATGTTGCTTTGCTAGCGTCTATATAAAATCAAGTCTAGTGTTAGGTACAGCAACATCTCACCGCCGGATGGATTGACTGCTAGTTTGGGTGGGGTCATTTTCTGGAGTCTGTGTCCCAACAGGTAAATTAGGTTTCCAATGTGATGTTAGTGAAGGTGTTCACATCAGAAAGCATTAAACATGCATTTTAAATAAAAGAGATATTAACAAACATTTGTGATTGGGTGTATAATAATGTGTGACATGTCTGTTGTTGACTTCCTGCCAACACCCTGCCAAGGACTCCACTTTTGCCTGCAGCCTGGCTAGCACCACACAGCCCCCCCCACTCGTCCTAGAGTGACTCTCTTTCCACCAGACTGTCTATGAATCACTCTTTGTCTGCCCCTCTCCTAGGAACAATCCGTCCTGGGAAAATATACCTTCTGCTTTAGGCCACACAGCTCTCAGGGTTTGAAAAGTCATGTTCACCTCTCCAGCATGATGAGGTGGCTCTATCCTCTTCAAGAAGAACTCTTAATAAATTCACTCAGGGCAAAGAAGCCAGTGGAGGTGGATCCAAAAGCTGCCCAGATGTGTTGTGGGCTCATACAAGAGGAGACTCTAGGGGAGACCCAGAACATGCTGCAAAAATGATATCCATAAAAGGTTAAGGTAATTATTGTCACATACACATGTAGCAAAATTCATTCTCTGCATTTCCCCTCAAGGGAGCAGTGAGCAGCCAATTACCCGCCCGGGGACTAACTCCAGATCTGAGCCAGTGTATGGATCAAGGGCACTGACTGGAGAACCTAGTACCTTTTCATCGCATTAGACGCGGACAGCTAAACGTCCATATTTTACGCACTCAGACTACCTACAGGAGGGACCTGCAGCATTGTGAAACAACTCTAAACAGGCCAACATGTCTTTTTCAACACTTTCCACAATAATGCTACTCAAATAACCTTCTGAGGACAAACGGCGCAGTGGCGTGTCCAAACGATGTCTGACCAAACTCCTACCCAAAAAGCAATTTTACAAAATTTCATTTTAGACAAATATTTACAATTTTAATCATGTATAACTTAAAGACTTTGTTAAACTCATTTCAAGCACCGAAACAATATTAACACACAACAAAACACACAGTTAGGGTTTGGTGTCAAAAGAGATTTGAGGAATTTCAAAAAGCGAACATTAACGTTTCAGATTTAGCACCAAATTAACTATTTAAACACTGCTCTAGAAAAACTGTGACCATCACTATATAAGGAAAGATGAGGTTCTTCTGAACATTTTGATATAAAACACATGGAGATCAGTTATATGGGAATACCCTAAAAAGGTAAATTTAAGAAGATATGTGAAAATACCCTTAGACCTCAGAGGGTTGAAGGTGTTAATGATGTTGTGTTTTCTGCATTTTGGATTCCACTCACTGTGGGATTGTTGACAAATCACTACAATATAAATATTAATATAAAATACAATATAAGACTGGCTCTAGTGGCTGTAATTCTGCACAAAGGCTGATTTTTGGGAAAGAGACTTCAGATACAGTATTAGGGACCACTAAGGTCTATATAAAAGAGACTTCAGATACAGTATTAGGGACCACTAAGGTCTATATAAAAGAGACTTCAGATACAGTATTAGGGGACCACTAAGGTCTATATAAAAGAGACTTCAGATACAGTATTAGGGGACCACTAAGGTCTATATAAAAGGATACAGTATATAAATATAAAAGAGACTTCAGATACAGTATTAGGGACCACTAAGGTCTATATAAAAGAGACTTCAGATACAGTATTAGGGGACCACTAAGGTCTATATAAAAGAGACTTCAGATACAGTATTAGGGGACCACTAAGGTCTATATAAAAGAGACTTCAGATACAGTATTAGGGGACCACTAAGGTCTATATAAAAGAGACTTCAGATACAGTATTAGGGGACCACTAAGGTCTATATAAAAGAGACTTCAGATACAGTATTAGGGACCACTAAGGTCTATATAAAAGGATACAGTATTAGGGGCCACTAAGGTCTATATAAAAGAGACTTCAGATACAGTATTAGGGACCACTAAGGTCTATATAAAAGAGACTTCAGATACAGTATTAGGGGACCACTAAGGTCTATATAAAAGAGACTTCAGATACAGTATTAGGGACCACTAAGGTCTATATAAAAGAGACTTCAGATACAGTATTAGGGACCACTAAGGTCTATATAAAAGAGACTTCAGATACAGTATTAGGGGCCCACTAAGGTCTATATAAAAGAGACTTGAGATACAGTATTAGGGACCACTAAGATCTATATAAAAGCATTCAAAGAGCACCATGTCATGGGACCTTTAAGAGAGCTGTAAGAGTTTTCATGACATCTTCATGACGTTACTGACTTTTCATGAGATTGCTGCACTAAAAGCAACCTTTCATAAGTCAGTTGAGGCCAAACTTTAACCTAACACTTAATCCTTATGCTAGCTTTATAGACATAACCTAATCAGAGTTTAAAACATAATGGACGTCGCAGCAGTGACATCACCCATTGGTTTGTGGACCTCCGGGCGTTGGCGACATTCATCTGCATGCACGGCATTACAGAAAATCACTACGTCCAAAAAAATAATCTTTAAAAAGAAAAAAAGAAACCAACATGGAGCCAGGTGAGTCACTTCCTGCTGGAAATGAGAATGCAGGTTAAAGGCGACTCCCCATTGGCTTCACTTTTCAAACCCTGGATGTTGCCGCTTGAACCGAATGCCTAAAATCCTAAATTTGCAGCCAGACGTATACTACACCCTGAAACCAAACTGAGTCTCATTAGGAAATAAAACTCACTCACCCACAGCTTCAGATATTACAATAACCCTTTTGGTTATGACACTCACCATCTCCTTGGCTCTGACAGCTGAGATATCTTCCCAATATCTTGCCAGCTGTCTGGCTGTGGGCCATGGCAGCCTGCTCTCCGAGTTTATGAATACAATCTGGGCTGATGAATACCAACACTATACATTCCATTTGTCACAGAGCTGCACACTTGATTTGAGAAAATGGAAAATGTACATTTAGTTTGCATAATTGGTAATTGTAGAATTCTGCCTCATAGAAACATAAAATGTTATTTCACTTGACTCACAGCTGCTGTGAACCAAATTCACTAATCTTGGCTAATTCCCTGAGATGAATAATCACAGTTAATAGTAATGATGAGAGTATGTTCACTTTAGCTGTAAATGTGCAGCTTGAGATTCTGTAGCCAATAATCAGCCGTTCCCTCCAGGACTGATCTGTGAAAACCAGCTGGTGAACTGATCAGAAGAAAGGCTTTAATTACATCTCCAGCTACAGCAGGGGTTGGCGAATGCCATGAGGTCTGTGACTGGAAGGTTACGGTTTTAAATCTCAGACAAGGAGGAATAATATAATACTAATTATTATTATTATTAATATAATAATAAGACTACAAACTCATTTACAACATTTAAAGGAGAATTCCTGTCGATTTCAACATGTAGCTCTGTAGTTTGTAAATGTGGAGGTCTGTCAGTAGAGAGAAAAACAAAACAATCGGTGCTGCCTACACCGAGTTATCCTCCTGCTAGAGTTAGCACCCAGAAGGCTTAAACAGGGCACGTTTTAAACAGGTTTTTAGCCTCTAAATAGGCACGAAATGTCATGGCCAGGCACTTTAGAGGCCTTGTTTAGAGGCTAAAAACATGTTGGAATTCTCCTTTAATACAGAAATAATCCCAGAGGCACATAGTGTCTCCATATCCGAGACTGATAACGAACAGTACTGAATCTTATATGATTTTCTCATTCATAGATGCATCCAGTTGGCGGATAAATTTATACACCAGACTTCTTACTACAGCTTGATGTGTATTAACTCGTGCAGACACAAACATCTCAGTAGCTCTACACCATCTAGACCTTTTGAGAAGTATTCTTGAAGCATCATTATATGCTACCTGTAATCTTTTCATGCGTCCCTTCTTGTAATTAACCCACAAGTGTTCAGTATACAGTATAAATATATAAGTATAAATCCCTTTTTAAAGCATCAGATCACATGCTAAACTTATGTGCAAGGATGTCTGCTTGTGCATAAATCTTACAGCACTGCCTGTAAATATCATCATCATCCATCATTTTATCTGTAGTCTATATCCACGACCTTCCACTTCCCGGGATCGCTCCGTGGCTGCCAGAAATGGATGTCTGTTACCTTAGGCCTGCTGTGTGTTGTAATTTTAAATTCCGGTGGATTTCTGAGGACTATGGTTACCTGGTCCTCAGAACTCTGCAGGGTAAATCCAGACAACTAGCTAGACTATCTGTCCAATTGGAATTCTCTGTTTCACGACTAAAACAACCTTTGAACGTACACACGTTCCACCAAAACCGGTTCCTTCCCGAGGCTATTTAGAAGAGGCACCGTGGCTCTGTCCCAAGATGACTGTGATTGGTTTAAAGAAATACCAATAAACTACAGCACGTTTTTCTCCCATCCTAGAATACTATGTGGACTAGCCAGACCCTCCTCCACAGCGCACAGACATCCAGATCCTTGCCTGCCAATTTGGAAACCCTAAAAATGTCAGTGACGATAGATCAACATAACGCCCTTTTTTCCGTATTGTATTTGATGTCGTTTTCAGCCCTGTAAACCAAAGACAGAGTAGACTGGGGCACAGATTCAGAGAAGGGGGGCACATTTGCGTGAGTCTCTTTGTGGTCATTTTGCATCTCAGTATATAAGTTTAACTTCTCTTCTTGTTCGCTTTGAATTTCTTTGCATCTTTGTGGTCATTCTCAGTTGTCAACAAGAAGTATTTCACTTTCTCGGGTAGTGCGGGGGGGGGAGACACACACCAGAAGTAGCTAATCAGATTCCAGGGGGGGTGCCTTTGCCACCCCTCTGGCCACAGATTTACTGCAGCACATTAGAGGTGTAGCCACTCGCTGTTACCTTAGAAAGGTCGGAAAGTTCAGTCTATTTCTCTCCCAGCGGACACTGAAAGACTAATGCATGCTTTCATCCCAGTCAGGCTGAGTTATTGGAACGTGATAACAGTCCTGCTCATTCTCAACGCTACAGTACAGTGAGACTTTCAACAGGTTCAGACTAAATCAAAAGTGGAAGCAAAAGAAAACACACAAAGGCCGTTATGATTGCACCTCACTGTAAAACTGCACACTCACACATACAGTAACTTGTTAGAACAGTTGTAGGAAAACAACAATATTCTGCATTACTAGCTGGCTTTTAAATATGATGTCAGAGCGCTCCGTCAAGAAACAACTCATGTAAACCATGACTGCACGCCTCCCTGGATGTATTAATATGCTCCATTTGCTCACAAGTAAGTCGGCAAAAGTTGAAATTCAAAACAGTGCAAGCACTCTAAATCTGTTTATTTTCTGCTGCCTGCTAAATAGAAACAGCGGGGAGAAAATATTACATTGCAGCGTGTGTGTGTCTTATTTTTTTTTTTTTTAGCTCAGTCAGCTGTTTCCTGCAGGATAAGTTGGGTCTTGCATCCAAAGATTGCACTTTATTTAAATACAAGTCACAATAAAGCATTTGTATGATCTTGCTTTGTCTTGAGCCACAAATATATAATCTACTATTACAATATTTGGCTCATCAATGATTTTATATTAGAGATATAGTTTGATTTTTTGAGTGTAGAGGCACAGTGGAAATGTGAGGGAGGGGGGAGAGAGAGAGCGAGAGAGAGAGAGAGAGAGAGAGGGGGTCGGAGTTTCCCACCAGGGCACCCATCATGCTCCGGGTAAACAGGAAGTACAGTATAATGTTGCTATTGGAGACCAAAGGTATGCTGAATGCTTCTGTTGATCCATATACAGGCGGAAGCTGCACTGACTCAGCAGCCTGTTTATTGCTTCTCTGTTTGAGTTTTAACATACAGAAATTCAAGAAGTGTTATATGTAAGGCTGAAACAATTTCATAATCAAATAATTGTTACAAATATTTAAAAAAGGGGGAAAAAATTGCAGCTGTCTAGTTCTGAAATGTGATAATTTGCCACTTTTCTGTTCTTCCTTTTTGTTTTAAACGGTTGTAATTTTGTTGGTATTAACTTTGTGGTTTTTAGAACTTCATCTTGGGCTCTGGAAAACTCATATTTCTTCTTCCAACACAATCAATTAATTGAAAAGATAATCAAAAGCAATCTAAAATTCCTCCCAGCATGCTTTACTAGCCCAGCCTGTTCTGGTTCCGGCTCGGTGACCACCCGGCCGTGCTGCTCCCCAAATATTGACTGCTACACAGATTTGCTCATGAGTGTGGTGTGGCCTGAGTTAATCTGCTCGGTATCGGCCTGCTGTTTGCATATGAGCTTCAACAGCCTGGCAGCGACGGCAACTAAAATAACAAAACTGCTGCACAGTCGTGCATGACACACAGGCGCCTGCAAGAGGCCCCCAAACATGAAAGCAGGAGACCCTTCACACTACAATACCACACACACACACTGCTGGCTTTAAGGCTGTGCAATGAATCACATTTAAATCCGCAATTATGATTTTGGCTCCAGACGATCACAAAAACAGAGTGATCAAGAATTTTTTGTGTTCTACAAACAAAATTACTGAGGGATATTTCACAGTTCAAGTTAAGTTCAATAAATTCAACATCTTTCCAAAAGTCAACGAGTAATCGTGTTAAATAATTGTGATTTCAATATTGACTAAAATAACCATGATTAGGATTTGTTCCATAGTTGGCAATTTAAATGAGATTTGCTTCATAAACACTCTTTTTCCGTCACACACACACACACATACACACACACACACTTTCACTTAAAAAAGCCTCCACACACGTACACACCTTCGACAGTCCTTCCTGTGTTTAGACATTCACACACACTCTCATACACACAACCAAACACACACACACATGCGACAGTCCAAGATCCCCTGGAGGACCACTCACCAGCTATAAACCAAACACACACCTCAGTAGCAGAATGGATTACAGCTCAGCAAGCAGCATGGCCCAACATGCCATATGCTGATGCAGCAGTTTCTGGATCTGAATGCATGTGTGTGTGTGTGTGTGTGTGTGTGTGTGTGTGAGATATATGACGGTAAAGAAACTCAGTGAGGCTTTATGTGATTGACAAAACAATTAAGTGTGAGTGTGTGTGTGTGTGTGTGTGTGTGTGTAAATGTCAGGCAGAAGGAAAAGGGCTCCTGTTTGCAGCAATCGGACTGGAATTGATAACTCCCTGCACCCTTGACCCGTATCTGTTAAATGCTGGTTCTGAGTTATGTGGATGCCCTGAAAGACATGTGGCAAAATCAATTTCCATTTTCACATATTGACAGTTTTATAAAACAGCGCAAACATGGAGAAAAACGGAGAAGAACAAGAAGGAACAAACCAGTAGCTGCCGATGCATGGCACGCTGCATATTAAACAATTTCACTGTTTTGACTCATTATCTTAAATAATTTGTCCTAATTTCCATTCAAATCACTTCCCTGGATAGTCGCATGTGAATTGCAGCCAAAACTCTTGGAAACCAGCCTCCAGGCCATCACAGATTTATCATTTTATGCATTTGTTTATTGGCAAGGGAAGAGGGGTTCGGCTGTTATTTGGAAAGTTGATCTTGCGTGACAGTTCAATATTAAATCCTCTGAGAGAAACGTTAGTTTTATGGTTGGATTGGTTCTGGGAGCAAAGTCTGACTTTAAAAAAAACTAAAAATGACTTCCTGAGTTTTGTTAACAGCTAAAGGGATCAAGGCACTGAACCTACGGGGACTAATCGGATCAGATTGGCTGAAAAATGGCCAGAAAAGCTATCGCTCTGTGTCCGAAGTCCCTACAGATTTGATTATGTTTCTGATCCTGTTGGTCTGTTGTTGCAGAGCAGAGTGGATAAAGCATGTTCATGAGGGGTTATTTTAAGCATTTGGGTATTTTCTGTGACTAAAAGTTGTTCACAACTTATTAACCCTTCTGTTGTCCTTGAGTTGAATTTGACCCTGTTTGAAAAAAAGATATATGGGTTTCTTTCAAGGGAAATTGCATAAAAATTACACGCATGGTTCCATAGAAACGCTCTTTGAGGATAATTATAATAATCAGTTTACTACTTACGTTTAATTTTGGGTGTTTTTTGACAATTTGTGAGAGAAAAAAATGAAATTGTTTCAAAACAGTATCCTGGCTAAACTTTGACATATACCAGTCCGTTCCTCTGATTTTAACTATTAATCAAAATAATTCATAATGGGCGCCAGGATAGCTCAGTTGGTAGAGGGGGCGATAGGGTTGTGCCGATGTCGTGATGGCTGATCAACATCACAATGGAGAGCAACCATTGTGATGCATCATCGTCCATCGCCATATTTCACTGTCAACATCGTCAACTGCCAATTTAGGGGACTTTGCCCAACCCTAGCAGGCGCCCATGGATAGGGCTGAACAGTCCCGCCCACAGCAGGTCCCGGAAGTAAAAATACAATGCAATTTCTCCATTGACAATTGGAGTAAAAGCCATAAAACCGTAAGCGTCGATGGTAGACTTAAAACCAGCTATGACATGACTAAGCGATTGGATATGCTCATATAGACGACAAAAGTTCATGGCTCGATAATGAAAATATGTACAGTCTTGTACCTTTGGCTTTTTTTGGATTTTATGTTTGTTTTTTCACTTGAAATGATATGTTGTAGGTTTATGAGTCCCACCGTAGCTGGTTAGCCTAAGGTATGGTCTAAAACTCTTTATATACGACATACTTGGGAGAAATAAATAGGAAATGTACTTCCGGAACCCAAGGTCTCTCGGAGGAGGGGCGGGACTGTTTACTCCTCAACACAGCTGGCCCGGATTCCACTCTGACCTGTGGCCCTTTGCTGCAGGTCATTCCCCTCTCTCACCCCTTTCATTTCAGCTGTCCGGTCAATAAAGGCCTAAAAATGCCCATTAAAAAAATTAATTGTTGATATGAATTACAAAATTAAGTGTAAAATTAATTGGGCAGTGTTAGTGGTGAATCTGGCAGTAAAGGACAAGAAAAGGGTACATTTTTGGGAGGACAACACAAGGGTTAAACAAGACAATATAGAGACGGTACAGTACAATTACTGTCCATTTACAGTTTGTTAAGCTAGCTTACAGCAAGCCAGAAATTTGTCATTTTCCCATCACACCTGACCAATTATCTTATTTGGCAAAAAGTCAAGTGTTAACTGAATCACTTAATACACTTGTCCTGCTGGTTGTTTTGTTCCGATGGGCAAAGAAATTATCATCATTGCCGCTGTGTCAGCACTCCTATTATCTTTTAGATAATGAAGGGTTTTCAGGTGTGGTAAGGACTCCCTGGCGGCCATGTTGGAGGTCCTCAGCTCTTGTGCAACAATAAAGATAAGTGAAGAGTCAATCTGTTTTTCTAAATGTACAACTTGGCCGTCCTCACAGAGATCAATAACACGGCTGAGTGGAATTTAACATTTCAACACTGATAAATCTGATCGATAGCCAACAGCTGTTCATTCAGATATGATGATGTAAACACAACATCCTCGCCTGTCCTTCCAGAGTCATCTTTGGACGGTTTTAAATCATTCAGCTAAGAACATGTTCACACATTTTCGAGGCCATGAATATTTAAAGCTGACATTTCAAGTGTTCTCCATTTTAATGTCCAAATAAGCAGTTTATGTAATAATGCAGAAGCCTAAATGCTTATTTATTGTTTTTTTTTATTTTTAAACCTGCAATAGACTCACATTGCCAGAACTGAGGGTCTAGCTAGTCCACATAGCATTTCAGGGTGGGAGAAAAACGTGCTTTGGTTTATCGGCATTTCTTTAAACCAAGCACAATCGTCTTGGGCGGCGCTAGACGGAGCAACCGTGTTGAAAAGTAGCCTCGGGAAGGAACTTGTTTTGGTGGAACATGTGTATGTTCAAAAGCTGTTTTAGTTGTTCAACAGAAAACTCAGATTGGACAGATAGTCTAGCTAGCTGTCTAAATTTCCCCTGCAGAGATCTGAGGAGCAGTTAGTGGTCTTAGATAACCACTGTGTGTCAGCATTTTTGCATCAGAACATCCATCTGTACCTCAGAGGACTGTTTGTTTTTCTTACAAGGAATATGCTTGTCCTTCAGCGTTGGTGTGTTTGTGCTGCCGGTGCAAAGGCCTGGGGTTGAGCCAGCTGTATCCCTGACCCTCCACTGCTGCATGGCTATCCATCTATGTCTCTGCTAGAAGCAACGTCACTGCCAGACTCAGACAGGCACCAGTCAGGAGGACTACACTGCCCACACAATCACAAGAATTGACACAGATAGCGTTAGGAGTATTTTACAAACAGCTGTCAAATGGTATTATGTATACACACACACATACACACACACACACACACACACACACACACACACACAATGCGTAATGTGTGTCAAGCTCTTGGTGTCACAGATGCCACGTTTCAGTCTGGGACCAATCTCCAGCCCAAGGACAGTTGATAAAGATAGTCAAAGGATGAAAAAATGAATTTGCTAAGATCTGGACATCCTAAAGCTGCTGTCTAATGCCTGCTGCCCTGACTGTAGGCATTTAGACAGACAGACCAAGAGACACATGGCGCCGAGGCACAAAGCGATGCCCCCAGATGCTGTGATGATATCCAGTATTTCTCCCAGCGAGCCTGTCGACACACTGGTACACACTCCGCTCTCATCCAAAAGAGCAGTAGGACCTGTCTCCTATGTCTCACTGCCGGCCTGCCTGCTAACACAGGCACAGACTATGTCAACTAAGACATGAATATCCAGATACAAATATGTGTAAAAGATGTGGTTATGGAACACAAAGAGTGTCAAGAATAACATGTATGGAACACCAAGGTTACCAAGAGTACTGAATTGTGATTAGCTGCACGTTATCCATCATTTTGATAGAACTGCAATAATAATACCAAGCAATAATAGCTGCAATGCTCATTGTATCAGCTGTTATTAGGCTCTCTGTCTTCTACTTAACTCTACTAGGGTAGAAAACACATACTGCCCCAAAATATACATTTATATACATATTCTAGACTCAGGATGGAACTGACAGGACGGTGCTAGTTCAGCACCACGGACAGCGCCATGGATTTATTATCACATAGTTAAGCCAAAACGTTTTGCGTTGGCTGCTTTATTGATTTCCTATCAGGAAAGTGGTGCTGCCCAACTATGCGCTGCGCTACCCCTGCATTGAACACCGCTCGGGTTTAACCCTCCTGTCAAATTTGACCCCTTTTTAACAATGTCTATATCAGAAAGATGGCATTCTTTTTTAACCAAATTACCACAAAAAAGGATGGATTCCCTGCAACGCTCTTTGCCAATACAATCCCATTCTTTGAATTTCAGGTGTAAATTTAAATGGTTTCAAATCACCATTCTGACCAAACTCCTCCACTCAACATACGCTCCTCTAATCTTAACTATTAGTCAAAATAATTCTGAATTTCTGATTTATTAACTAAAATATTAGGTATAATCCTATACAAATGAGGATTATTGACCATGGATTCCAAAAAGTAGTGTAAAACTAGTGGTAGTAAGGTGATGGTAGTGAAATAAAAATAAAAAAATGCGTTGAAAATGTCAAATGTCAAACTTTTTGACCGGGGAGGACAACACAAGGGTTTATGCTTTGTGCTGCGCTCAAAGTTGAAGTTATTTGGACTTTGACCTAGTGGCCGCTGACCTTTCGAAGCGCCACCAATGACATAAGAGCATGTCGTTACCTAGCAACGGGAAACAGCTCCCTTGCCACCCTTGATGGCGTTTACCTGCGCTTCGCTCAGCGCCCAACCTAGTGGTGTGCAGGGAGCACATCGTTTATCATGTGTAGGCGGCTTTAGGCGACTGATGTTTCACAGCCATGGTCGGGGCCGTAGACTCTAACTTGCACAAACCTCCGTCCGTTAAAAGATCAATGAGTCAGGCAGCCTAGACTAACACATTCAACCAAACAACCCCTCTGCTAATGCTCTCTCTCCTCTCTGATGGAGAAGGGGGATGGAAAGTAAACAAGGGGAATGCATTTTGTTCATTTTGCTAACAAGGAGGATGGATTTCTCTTACCTGTAGTGCTATATATCAATCTAAATTGTTTTGGTGTGTGTTGCTCAGTGTCGGAGATATCAGCTGTAGAGATGCCCGCTTTGTATGGAACTAGACGGCTTGCAGTCCTTTTATCCAGAAATCGTGCCCTAGTTCAAATAATCCATGAACTGGCTACTGACTCGGATCATTTTAAAATTCAACTGAAACGGCTTTTGAAGAGGGAGCAGTCACGTAGTCATGAATGATCTGGTGCTTCGTGTTTTATGGTGTCTTTTATGTGTTTGTTCTTGAGTTTTATGTATTTTAAAAGGCACATCTAGGGACGGGCATTGCAACTTAGCTGTGGTGGGTGGCATAGGTTTATGCTACATACTTGTCCCTATACAAATACATTTTAAATCATTTATAAATAAACCTGGTTTTGAGCACTTTCATGTCAGAACTATTTTCTTCCACCAAACAACACCCGCCAACCGTATCACGTATTATGGATGAGAGGCTCCGAACAACAACAAGACTCAGCAGCAGCACAGCGAGCAGCCATTATATATTATATATTATAGCATTCTTCAGTATTGTGTTTAATGTGCAATCATCATGCTAAAAGGACAGATCAACAGTTTGCCAGAGCCTCGTGCAACTATGATGAGTGATTTTCAAACATGGAAACACACACACACACACACACACACACACACACACACACACACACACACACACACACACACACACACACACACACACACACACACACACACACATTACCAGAAATGGCTATGTACCAAAAACAATGTAATAACACACACTCAAAGTACACACTCATATACGCTCACACAGCCTATAAACAGTGCACAGAGTGACAGCCATCACTGTTGTGAGCTGAATAGTGGGAAAGAAGGAAACATCCCATAATCCATCACCCAGCGCCTTGACCCCCAAACGCCAACAGCCTCCTCCGGCTTGTCCTCCTTAATGTACTCTGACCCACCAGCCCCACCCCCAGAAACACCATCACACACACGATATCACACATGGAAGGTCACACAGTGATTTAAACATCCAGCCTCTCACACACACACACACACACACACACACACACACACACACACACAAAATGACAGATGGAATTCAATTTCGTCACAGCAAACTGATTTTCACGGACATTAACGTTCCCGCGTCTCTACCATAAATGGAAATTTCACGCAGTTAAAAAAGTCTTCCTCTGGTTTCAGTAAGACACATAATGACGTTTCTGACCCATCACACACTTTTTTATTTTTAAACCCTCGTTTATCCGAGAAGGTCGACAGAGAGCAGATGTGCCATCTCAGCAACAAACTGCCATCATTAAACACTGGAGCATGCACAGGTTCAGTGCCTTGCTCAGGGGCACATCGGCAGCTTTTACCACAGGAGGATACCATTAGTTTTCATTTTCATAAACAAAAATCCTTGCCCACCAGCTGGTCCTTTAACTGTTGACAAACCTGCATCTTTATCCTTCTAGCTATTGCCTTTTTTTTTAAATAGTTAAGTAAAAAAAGAGATTGCTCAGGAAAATTTGAGATTTTACAGACCGAAGACAGATCGGAGCTTTTCGAATGATTCCTTCAAGCCATTTGAGTCCCAAGCCAAACATGTAGTGCATTTGCACTGCTTTTATTGTTTTGCATTTCTAACTTCAATGAAGGTGTCTTCATTCATTGGCTATTTAAACATTTAAAATACAATATATTCCGAAACTGTAACGATGTTTCAAGCTACTAAGACTGCACTACAAATCACTGCCATGTCCCTCGTCTTTTCTTTTCTCATGTGAATAATATTTGTATTGACCTGTGTGTTGATCTGCTGGTTGATCAAGACTTAAATATCTCAGCAAGTACTGAAAGAAATGTATCAATGACAATGTACCTAATTACCTCCGTGTTCCCATCACATTTTTTATTTAATACATTTTTTATTTATAATTATAATCTGTCTAATAATTTAGTTTATGACCAAATACCTGCAAAACCACAAACCACAAACGTCTTTTAACTTTAAAGTGCTGAGAAACACTTGTTTTCCATTTCATTGAAAAAGCTGCTGAATATTGTATGGCAAAAGCTGGAGGGCTTAAAGAAGCAAGTGATGAGGCTCCGCTCAGAGGTTATATGAAACGTCTGTTTTCTAAATTACCTACAACACAAGCAACAAGCCACAGTGTCTTTGCACCACTGTGACGTGTCGCTTAAAGATCTCTCGCTTCATCCGCGATAATTAACATCTGTTCTCTTCAATCACGCAAAGCATCCTGTGTTTGATTGCTCCCTTTGCCAACGTGTCCTAAAGAAACTGCTAATGAGCCTGTCGGAGCAGCTCTGCACACTGATGATCTGCGCCTGCAGGCGAATTGCAATGCACAGACAGTGAGATGAAAAGCATCGTCAAAGTGAACTGCAATGTTTGACTTCCACTATAGATCAATCAGTGTGTGAACAATCAGTGGAGTTGATGACAAAAGGTCAGAAGTTGGTCTTTTCTTACTCTACAGATCACAGAGTAAAAAAAATAAAACACTTGTGCACATCTTCCTGATGCAGGTTAAAGCTTTTGACCCCAGCACCATTAATATTGATCGGACTCCAATGCTCCCATCTTTAAACATCTCTGCACCTCACTCCCTCACTCTCACATTCAGCTGCTGTTCGAAACTTCTCCAAAGATTACATCCCGTTCTTCTTCTTTATTCTCCAGCCGAAGTTACATCATTATCGCTTTTTCATTGTCTTCCTGGACATGTACTTATCAAACTGCAACAACAATAATTGTAGACTTAGGAGAAAGAAAAAGGGTTTTCAGTTTTAGTGAGTACCCTGTCATTTCATACCTTTTTTCACTTGGTGGTTACACAAAATTGAACTATACAGGCTGTTGGAGACTACCTTCACATAATTCCCTTTGTAGATTCATAATTCCCTTTGTTTCTTTTTGTATATAAGAATTTCCCAAAATAATAAATGGGGCAGACATACATTACATCCATGTTTCTTATTGGTTATTACTGCTCTGAGCATACATGTGATTAGTCATGTAATCACCTGAGAGCTGCTCTTTAATGTTTCTCCGACAATGGCATGCCTTATTTTGCATTTTAAGTTAACATTTTACTCCTGTAATGTTGCCTTTATCTATATAATTTTGGAATACTGACCAGGTTACTCATTTAGAAATATAAAAAAACGGCTAACAAAGAAGCTCCGTCCTGTAAAGTAAAATGATAATCTTTCTCTAAACATATCACTGATGGAAATGACAGTGACATGATACAAGTAGGAGCCATGATTTGCTTCTGTAATGTGAAGGCTCTGATTCGCTTCCAACTGCTAAAAACAAACTGCATGTAACAAAGACCACAAAACACTAAAAACAATCTTGTTTTCCATTTTAAAGCAAAATGCCACTTGATTTATTACCGAAGAGGCTTAAAGGCTGAAAATACTGTATATGTGATTTGAGAGGCAAGCAGAAGGATATGTGGGCATATTAGAAATGTAAATCATTCATTAAATAATCTTTTGACCTCCTCCAAAACAGTTAAGCGCCTGCAGGGGTCAAAACTCCCTGTGAGCATTCACTGAGGTTCACTCTATTCCGTAGTCTTGTGTGCAGGTCCATTTTAATGCAGAAATCTGCAAATGTGCGAAGTTTCTCTGCTAGATATCAATAACACTGAACTGTATGTGGGGAGAAAGTCTTCTAAAAACCTGCTAAATCATGAAAAAGTCTACTTTGCATACATTTCTTGTTTTTCACCCCAAAGCAAAAACATCAACATGCAGCTAAGTCTCAATACATCTTCTATCATTTCAAAATGTAATGCAGACTCGGCTTTATAAACAATCGCCTGCATTTCATCTATAACGCACAGGCAAATGAAATGAAAAGATGTACCAGCAATTATGACAAAGTGTGTTTGGGATACATTTGTCCCTTGAGGCATTATGCAAACTAAACTGATTTAGTTCCAGTTGTCATCTCATGTGTCAATATTGCTGAAAAGATTGCGCATGGCACAAACACTATCAGGTTTCTGCTAAAACATGTTTTATTCTATTTATTCATTAGATTTTCATTGCACTTCAGTTCTTGTCATTGTTTATAATACTGTTATGTGGAGAATGACTTATTTTCACCTGCCAGGGCTTCACCAGAAGGGTGCCCTCTATCTCCCGAATAAGATAGGATGTTGCATATAACTATCTACATTTTGATGCTATGCGGATTATATTAAGCATCTGCTAAATAGAAAAAAGTCTGATTGTATTTTATGTTCTTGTTATCTTGTAGATAACAAGTAGAGTAAAGCATGGCAATAGATAATTGTTTGAATACAATGAATAGAAATAATCCGTTTTTTTAAATGAAAGGTCATTGTCGCATATTACACCCAGGTTTCTGGTTGTAGGTGGGAGATTTCTAGACCAGGAAGCAATTTACTTTTCATAAAATGATGCTAAACTTTGGACCAAAGGACAAAAAGAAGGAATTTCTGATTTGTTTTCATTTAGACATCCAGTACTTTATTTTTTGACGCAACATAAAAGCTGTTGAAAATTGCCTTCTTCACTGGTTTTTAATGAGACATTAATTTTCATGTAGTCAGAACAATAGGGGGCTAACTATGGAACCTTGGGGAACACCAGAAGTCAGACAGGCAACAGAAAAGGTGGCATCACCAACCAATATAGAAAACGTTCCGTATGAATAAGATTTAAAACCAGTCCAGAGCAGTATCCCTGATCCACTTTTTTAAATGTATAATGTATAATTCATTGCATCAAGACTACAAAGACACCAAAAAAGAGGTAACAAAAGATTAGAGGTCTTGGAGAAAGTATGTGCAACCAGGAGATGGCTTTTTGCACCGTCTTCTAATGTAGCAATTCAAAAACAGGTACTGATATATCTGTTTTTGGACATGGTTGGACGACATAACATACTGACCCTTAACGCTAAATGGGGCAGCAGTGCTAAAGTTTAAATTCTAAAGTGTCACTTACAAAGCACATATTTAGGTTTTGAAAGTTACTCTTGACTATGGTAGCCCCATAACAGCCTGTAAAAATAAAATTTACAAAGAAAATGAAAATCACATCCCGCTCTCAAGAGGTGCAAAAATAAGCCTATACCCGAAATGGTCACAAATTACCCAGAAGTGCCAATAATGATGGAAAAGCAGCAGAGCTAAACACTTCATTACTATTTTACACTCAACCACCAGTCTTTCATCTACACCCATTGACCTTCAATCCTTCCTTTATATCACTTACATTTAAACTGCTCACAGTCCAAGAGCCTTTTGCCCTAAAGGCATAAAAAGGGCTTTTAGCAGTGGAAGACAGTTAAAATACACCTCCTCATTTATGTCCATTCAGACTTCCCTTTGTTTTGCTCATACATGCATTGCTTTTAGCTCCGAGCAGATCTCATCATGCCTTTTAACACAGACTTCTCTTGTGCCTAAGACATCACCTCTGCAACTCTGACTCCAACTTTCATAATGTTCTTCCAAAAAAAGAAGAAAAAAAAAAGATCATTTCACACAAAGCCTTCAGTTCCTCAGCTGTGCAGCTCCATCTAAGTCAGAGACACATTTCTTGGTGACAGGAAATGCTAATGCAGCTACTCTTATGTTTGTCTTTCCCAGTTGAGAACACTTTTAGCACTTTGTGTGCAGGGCAATTGGGTGATTAAGTCATTTCATTTTAAGTTGCCTTCAATGTCTGAGACAGCATTTCCTTTTGTTGTTTCTGCATCTACTGGATAAAAGACTTAAATTCTGCTAAGGGGCTCTGCAGGCTGAAACATTTGGAAACGTTATGGCAACCAGTTTGAGATGCAATTTTTACGTCAGATAGAGAAATATTAGGCTACACTGGCCACGGCAGTACAGTTGGAAAGTACAAGTAGCTTTGAGAAGAGACAAAACAGGGGACTTTTCTATGATGGATGACATTGTACAAAATCAAAGTCCTGTTTGTAACAGAGGCAACAAGGCCTACGATTAATTAACTTTAGTTGCATGAAGGTCTGTTGAAACATGAATAGTTTGCTTTAAATGCATGAGAGGTTCTCTTGAATCTATTACAGTGAAAATGCTAATTAACCAAAAATTTAAGCACAATCCTGCTTGACAATTAGAAAATGTAGCATCAGTGATCTGTGTCCTGCTTTCTTTTGGCTCAGTTTAGAAAGGGTAGTGCTTATTTCCCCACAAAGCCCTGTTTTCCTATCTGACTGGTATGTAACTCAACTCATCAAAAGCTGTCCAGAAGGAAACAATGAAACACGAAGACAGAGAGCGGTTTGACAGCTATGAAGACGGGAACAAGACCGACTTTGTTGCGAAATCTTCAATTACCCAAATTGATGCTGAATTCTTTTTTTTAAAGTTTTCACACAGAACAGAACTGATGGTTGTGATGTTGTTTGATCCTATGTGGTTTCATTTCAAGTGGTCAAATCCTCCAACCCACCACTGAAATAAAGTCCTTTTCCACATTATCAATGTTGGTATGAATAAGGTTTAATTCATTTTGGGATGCAAGTGAAAGCTATACTCATAAAAGTTGCAAGTTTCAAAATAAATATTCAAAAGACATGGACAATTCAAAGGCACCGACCACAGGCAACAGTTGCAATTAAATTTAAAAATAAACCAAAGTCATGTAGATGGATGAAAAGATCAAAGAGGAAGTTGTTTTTGACATCATTCCCTGTCTAAGACCACAGCTTATTATTAGGACATTTTTCATATTTTATATTAAGAAAACGTTTATTTATTACAGCATGAGGTTATTATTATGACTTATTTTTATGCAGTAAGGAGCGGATGATTTGGGCCAAACAACTAATGCCTGCTGTCTTCAAATAAACAGGAAGCCTAAGGACAACATTTCCCAGATCTGATTTTAAAACATGAGTTAATTTGCTGTTGCAGACAGTAGCATACATTATTAAATATCTGGTGAATATTTTACATTGTGCCCATGGTAGTGTGTTGTAGGTGTGGGCTTCTGCAACTGCTGCCACATTTCAATACCTGAACTAACTGAAACTCGTTTTACAAATATCTGTTCATTTTGTAGCACAAAGTTTGAAATATGCAGATGAGCATTCATGTGCCTCCTAGAATAAGATTAGCTTTTTTGTTAGACTTTGTGGTGCCAAGTGTGCATTGCTGTAGTGGTTTTCCACTACAAGACCTTAGGTTTTCTAGGGGTTCAAGTTTTTTTTTTTTTTATATATATATATATATATATATATATATATATATATATATATATATGATATTTCATATTAAGGTTTTCATTTAGAACCAAAAAGCTTTTGTTTATGTCTAAAAAAGTCAAGCCGACTGACTGAAAAATGGACACCGATTAATGCAAATTTAATTTCTATTATGAATAATGAAAATTAAAGAAAAACTGTTTGTTAAAATAGGGCTTATCACGGTCTCCCCTAGCTGTAAATAGATGGGCCAACGCATTTTTTTTGTCTCAGTGCATGCATTTTTTTAGACCGGTGCAACACCGGCAGCGCTGACGCTAGTTAGCTTAGCATAGTGAATGGAATCCTGTGTTGCCAGTTAGCATATTGTGAGTAAAAGTGAGCCAACAAAAAAAAAAAAACAACAACCTAATTACTTCTTGTGGCCTGCGTATTCTCAACGAGTACAAATAGCAATGCAGATTAAGAAAAGACGATTTCCTAGGCAGATATTGATTTGGGACTATATTGGGTGGAAGCACAGCCGAAGCACTGCTACATGGGCGTATTTTTGTTGGTTTACTTTTACTCACAACATGCTAACGGGCAACATAGGATTCCATTCCCTACGCTAAGCTAACTAGCCGCGGCGCTACACTAAAACAATGCATGCTATGAGACATAAACTGCTTTGTCCCACATACCTACAGCTAGGGGAAAACGTCATAAGACCTATTTCAAAAAATGGTGGCGTATTCCTTTAAGAGGGGGGAAAAAGTTGCTTAGTTGTTGCTCATGATCTTGCTTGTTTTTATTTTTTTACTTTGGGATTGTATTTGTTTTTTAACATGTTCAATAAATTAACTAAATGAAAACTACAATTGCTGCTTGGTGCATATTATCAATAAATCACTTGCAGTAGAGATCAAAGAGAGTTGAATCACTGGCTCGTCTGCAATGAATTTTTTTCCATGTATGAATGTTGAATGACAGTTTCAAAGATAGTGTCGCTCTTTTATTCTGAAGGATGGATAACAAATCATGATGTGCAGCGCTGGTATTTGTGGACTTTGGTATTCTCACTGAAATATTATAAGACCTTGACAAACATGCATGCTAGACACCTTGAGAGAAAGATGGGAGCTGAATAGTCGTAAACAAAAGAAAGCAGGCGGTCTGAACTCTGGAACAATCTCAGGAATAAACAGACAATGTCTAATTCTTTCATGAGCTCCAATGATTTTAAAACCTCTCCATCAACAAGAGCTGCAATGCAGAGGGCTACTTTAAGCCATTTAAACGTAAATGCCACTGAAATTCATCTTGATGACAGGCGATCATTAGTTCATGGGCTGAAAATCTCTGCAGGCCTGTATCACTCTGTGACTTAAACACCTCTGCTGCCTCCATATTCGGCTTTCATTCCACTAATGATTTTCCTCTTCAAAAGGAAACAGGTTTTCCTATTTTTCCTCGAAATATATGCATACTTTTTGTGTATTTTCCCTATCTTTGCAGGAAAGCAATTTTGGCAGTGGAAATGGTGCAAGGGGAGCCGTCGCCGTGCATGCTGAGTGGCGTGAATGCATCTATCGAGGTAAGTAAATGGCCCACTCCAAATATATGGCCCACAGCGCGGGTCGCTGGTGAAATCTTTTATTTTCTGGTTTGAAAATTAAATTGATCTAAGAAATAGGGAGGGATGTACACTCATACACGCATAAAAACAGATCATAAAAGCCTCCAGCCCTCCAAACAGGACAAGCATAAACAGACGCACACAAACACAGTGTGAATGTGTACTGCAGTAGAGAGAGAGAGAAATCCATTTAACACTACACAAAGATATATTCAGGGGGCAAACAACAGCAGCACCTAACAACTGCAATATAGTTCAACCCACTCTTAACGGCTCTGGTTTCGGAAGTGTTTTTTCCTATAGAAATAAAATGGATAAAATGGACCATTGAACGGTTTTGATTGGTACACAACAAAATGGCGATTGTTGTTATTTTGTCATTGACAATTTATGTCAGTGGGGCCGTAAACTGTGTCTCTGGGATGAGAGTCGCCCGATGCTCAGGAGACGTTCTCCAAAGTTGCAAGGAGTGAGAAGGGACAATTAGACCCAGCGTAAGCGGTTTGGCAGACCGCTAACGTTAGACCCAGCCCACTGTTCGGCTCCTTCTCTGTAACTGTCAGCCAGCCAGCCCATGTACATTTGCTAAATGTTAGTTTGCTAACTCCGCCTTAACGTTACCTGTCTGTCATATTTTTAATAGATGTTTGTCCACCGGTGTTTGTCCAACATTATGGAAAGGAGGTAGAATTTCTCCCATTCCAAAAGACAAAAAGTCAACTTTTAATAGTCCAAACCACAGGCCTATCAGTATCTTGCCTGTACTCAGTAAACTTTTAGAGAAGCTTGCGTCTGTGCATATTCAAGACTTTCTTTCTATAAATGGTTTAACATCTATGTTCCAACATGCATATAGAGCTGGTCACTCTACTAGCACCGCTATGATACAAATGTCTGATAGCTGGCTTACATCCACTGACAGGTCGATGCTTGTGGGCACAGTTATTCTAGATTTCAGTGCTGCATTTGATGTGACTGATCATGATCTCTTAATTGGTAAACTTATTTGTTAGGGTCTTAAACACAGCTATTTTGTGGTTAAGAAGTTACCTTTCTGGTAAATCACAGAAAGTATATTACAATGGTACTTTTTCAAAAAAGAGGGTGTTAAACTTTGGTGTTCCACATGGGAGTTGCCTTGGACCTCTTCTATTTGCAGTTTTCACCAATGACAAGCAAGCAAGTTTAACAATGTATGCTGATGATTCTACCCTCTACTATGCCGCATTGAAATTCTCTGAGCTTAATCAGGGTCTATCTAGCGAGCTCAACATTGTAATTAATTGGATAAACTCAAACAAACTTGTGCTTAATGCATCAAAAGCAGTCTGCATGATATTTGGGTCTAAACATAAATAAGCACACGGGCCTGAACTGGTTCTTGAAGTTGCAGGCCAATCTATAAAACAAGTAAATAAAGTTAAGCTTCTAGGACTACGCCTTGATAGTACATTGCCGTGGTCCGATCACATTGACTATATGGTTTCTAAGATGGGTAGAGCAGTTGCCATCACAAGGAAATGCTCACCATTTCTAACCTCTTCTTTGTTTGCTCTTTACTTCTATGGCACTTGGATTATTGCTCAGTAAACTGGTCATCTGCTACAAAGCAGTTAGACTTGTTCTGATGTGCAATTCTAGGTCTAATGTTGTGAAAATGCATGAACGTCTTAAATGGTTGAGTGTTGAAAACAGACTATTAGCCAATGTGCTTACTTTATTGCACTCGGATATTCAAACTCAGACACCACCATTTATTTTTTTCAGATATTCACGCTTATTTAACAAGAAGAGCTTGTTGGGGGCAGATGATTCTACCTTTACCAAAATCTAATGACCTGAAAAAAAACACAGAGCAAGTTCTTTGTTGAATAAAAATTCGTTAGTTCTATCGAAGTTCATTTTAAAAAGAATATACTGTAATATATTTCCCTATTTGCTTGTTTTACTATTGTTTTTATTTAATTGTAACTGTATTTTTTTCTTTTACTTTGTTATTTAGCTTTGTAAACATATTGTTGTATTTTGTTCTTTCCTTTAATTTTATTTTCTGTATATGTTATGTAATGTTTTAATATTGTCTGAATAAATGTTGTTTTGGACCCAGGAAGACTAGCTGGTCGTCTAGGCGTCAGCTAATGGGGATCCTTATAATAAATATAAATACATATACCCCTTTGCCACATTGTTCACAGAATACAGGCCAAAAAAAGCTGTCACTCATGGCAATGTGCTTTGTTTGGGTGAAGTATGACGATAACTTTCATTTAGCAGCTGATACTCCGCTGCTCGCTTGTCCGTCGCTGCTAAACCTCTGGCAACGGTACCCATAAAAACGCTCTGAATTTTACCCATTCTCATCTGGTCACCCTAGCTTATTCATGTCAATTATTTTCCACGTTCTTATTGATTAGGTCTCTTCTTTGAAACGAGATCAACAAAATCAAAAAATCTGAATGATATTGTTCTGACCTCGCATCCGTGTGTAGGGAGGTTATGGTTGCTGGTGTTGAATGAAAACAGGAATTGTCTGAACTCTTGGCTCTAAAGCCAGCACGTGCTGCTAATTAATGCCACAGAGTTATTTTACATTTCAATACTCTACTGGCTAAAACGCCTCGTTATCTACCTAAAAAAAAAAGAAAAAAAAGTTGGGTTTGTTATGGCAAAGAAGTGCATACAAATCCAGCAGAGTGCACGAGGAGAGCGAGATGAGATTAATGAGACGCTCGGAGCACCTTTGTCTCCTGCAGTGTCTTCAGAGTAATTAACAAAGGCTCGGCACTGACTTAAAGGTGCCGGTTTCAATGGACATTACCTTAATTGTAATTTAAGGGAGGTGTTGCGGATGGGTGAGGCGGCGGGGGAGGTAGGAGTGTGAGAGCAAAGTCAAGGTGAGTAAATATAACACTGATTCATTTGAAGGATAAAAAGACAAAGAGAGAGAGAGAGAGAGAGAGAGAGAGACATGTTGCTGATATCAATCAGTTTTGTTCTTATTGTTACATTTTGTCGACATGATTGTTGCTTTTGCACGAATGTTAACACAATGTTTTATTGTTTGCATCATACTGTACAACTGTAAATGTTTCCCTGTTTATGTTCTTCAGTAATACTGTGTGTCAATATGGTCATACTTGTATAAAGCTCTTTGCATGTGTGTCTCTCTCTCAAATTCAAAGGCTTACTGTTTTTTTATTTATTTTAATTTCTTAATACATTTAAATTTTTTCTAACACACAACTTAATTACGCTTTAATTACTTCTTTAATGAAATGTATGGGGTTGACTGTTATTATGTAGTTTGTATGATGTTTTGGCAATATTGTTGTTACATTCATGCCAATAAAGCAAATTAGAGAGAGAGAGAGAGAGAGAGAGAGAGAGAGAGATGTTTTATAGCCTCTCTTTAGTCTACACACACACACACACACACACACATTTTCACATCACATGTTTCACCAAAACAAGTTTTTCACTTCACCGAGGCTATTTTGCAGAGGCACCATTGCTCCGTCCGGCACTTAGCGCCGCCCAAGATGATCGTGATTGGTTTAAAGAAATGCCGATAAACCAGAGCATGCTTTTCTCCCGTCCCTGAATGCTGTGTGGACTAGCCGGACCCCTCCGCAGCGCTGTGGAGGAATGACTTGGTGTTTATTCGGCTCAGGATGCTGAACTTTAACCTCAGGGGAGCCAAGATTACAGGTCTCTGTGGGGTGTGTGTGTGTGTGTGTGTGTGTGTGTGTGTGTGTGTGTGTGTGTGTGTGTGTGTGTGTGTGTGTGCCTGCCAGGTTTAAATTACTTTGACAGTCCACTTTCTCTGGAGGGCAGAGTGCTAATGAACTCTACTGGAGTATTTATACAGTAACTACAGTTATCACACCTAATTATTTCACAAACACAATCATTCATTAGTCCGACTGTGCGGCAGTTTTAAACTGCAATATGCAATTCATTTTAACTGCATTACACCGTATCCAAGCAAGGGTTTGACAACATCTTATATTCTTTATTTTCAATTAGCCTGAAAGTAGTTAAAATAATTACTTACGGTTTTTAAGAGTCTACATGCACATGCTTGAATAAATCATTAAAGCATTCTTTGGAAATATTTGTTTTAACAAGCTGGAAAACCATGTTTTCTTTTTTCCATTTACTTACTTCCAACTTCTCTTTGAATGCAAATCTGTGTAATAATGCTGAGACATTTTTGACGCATATATCCCGTTCCCTTGTGTCATATGGGTGCGGCCAGAAGTGAACTGGGTTGTGTAGTGGAGAAGAATAACTTTTACATATCTGCATGGAAAAGCCATACGGTCAGATATTTGTTATGACTAGCCAGGCATGCTGTCTTTCATTCTTATTGCAGCCTTTTTTCCAAAAATCAAAAAAAAAAATGTTCATTTTATTTCTGGTCTCTGTTGTATGTACACTTTGAAGTTTTTTTTGGTCCATCTGACAGAAAAAACTGAAATTCCTGGCTTTTTTAGCATATTTATTAAAAAACAAAAACTGAAATATCACATGGTCATGACTTTCATGTTTTTTTGTTCAGTTTTAGTAGATCATTCCACCTAAACAGCTGAGTCGTTTTGGGAAAGATGCAACAAGTTTCTCCCATCTGTTACAGGTATCCTCTGCCATTCCTGATGGGCTCAGATCCTCTCCAGTTCTGTCAGGTGATGATGGGCAAAGCACAGTGACCTGATCCTGGTGTTAAACATGCACGCCAATATACAGTCATTTTACGAATATGACAATATTCAATTTGGGTCAAGTAAACAGCATATAGGGTTGGATATTCCCAAGAACACCTTTTTTCCAAAAATAGCATTTTCAGACTTTAGACGTGTAGGATATGCTGGTATAATTTGTTTTTGGAAGGCATTCTTTGGACATGTCAGTGGGTCCAGAGCACTCTGAAAGGTTTCAGACCCCTTTAAATTTTTCCCTTTTGTTTCATTGCAGCCTTTTTCCAAAAATCAAAAAGTTCATTTTATTTCTCAGTAAAACACTCAGCAACCCACCATCTTGACAGAAAAGACAGAAATTTGATGAGCAGTTTTGCATATTTATTAAAAAAAAAAACTGAATTCACATGGTCAAAAGTTTATCCCTTTGTTCAGTATTTAGACCAGAGGATTTTATTTATCACCATCTTGAGTCCTTTTGGGAAAAGATGCAAACTCCATGCGGGCTTTCATGTGTCTTGCACTGTTTCTCACATGCCATGGCCCCGACTGGTGGATTGCTGCAGTGATGGTCTGCCATTTCTCCCATCTCCCGACTGCATCCTCTCCAGTTCCACAGTTGATGGTTCTTCTTTGCCTCTCTGGACAGTCATTTTCCCCCAGAGATGCTCAATTTGGTTTAAGTCAGGGCTCTGGCTGGGCCATTCAAGAACAGCCACAGAGGTTATGGAGCCACTGTGTTATTTTAACCTTAAGTGCAGCAGTCATTTTCTTGTAACCTTGAAGATCTGTGCCCAGTCACAATCTGTCTCTGAGCTCTTCTGGCAAGGTTTTGACCTCATGATTGTCATTTGCTCTGACATGCACTTCATCTTTCTTATATAGAACAGGTGTGTGGCCCTGCCTAAAAAAGCATCCAATCAGTATAATCAAACACATACCGCTGGACTTAAGGCCAAAAAGTTCTATCTTGGTCTCAAACCAGAGGAATGACAGGTGTAGAACCATCTCAAGGATGATCAGAAGAAATAGACAGCACCTGAGTTACATATGAGGGTCACGGCAAAGGGTCTGAATACATATGACCATGTGATATTTCAGGTTTTGTTTTTAATAAATATGCAAAAATTTCTAAATTTCTGTTTTTTGTCAAGATGGGTTGCTGAGTGTACATTACTGCCAAATAAAATGAACTTTTTTGGAAAAAAGGCTGCAAACAAAGTGAAAAATTTAAAGGGGGTCTGAATACTTTCTCCCATCCCACTGTATTTGTTATGACTAGCCAGGCATGCTGTCTGTATTCTTATCCTCGTCATTTGCTTCTTAGAATTATTCAGAAAAAAAATGCTGTTTTTTGGGGATTTCTGGTCTGTGTGGTATTGGACTTTGAAGTTTTTTTGGTCCGTTACGTTGGATGAGGAACAGGTGGACTGGACTCTCCTGGCTTTTCCTTTAGATTAATCTCGAAGACAACTTGTACTCGCGCCGTGTAATGACTTTCATGTTTTTTTTGTTTTACGCGTATCATTCCAACTGAAACTCTCTGGCTTTAAGACTATTCCCTTCCAGGTTACAGGGGTAACTTCAGCTGTTGTATGATGGGCTCAAAGCACTATTAAAACACAGATGACCTACACAGTAGTACTGTGCCTGAACACATCCTGTTTATTTCAGTTTTTGTATGTTTACATGCAAATATACCAAAATTATTCTGTTTATGACAATATTCGGTTTGCTGAGTGTACATAAACAGCATATAGAGGTTGGATATTCCCAATAACACCTTTTTTCCAAAAATAGCATTTTCAGACTAAGACGTGTGGGATATGCTGGTAATATTTGGGTTTTAGAGGCATTCTTTGGACATGTATATAGCGCATTCTGAGGTTTATGGTCAGCTCTGTGCGTTGCTATGGTTGCTGTACACAAAGCAACCAGTCAACCGTTTACAAGGCTGCAGATCCGATAAGAAGGAGAAACACAGCTTCTATATCAACCGGTTTTTGGATATTCGCACACATCGCTACGTTGACCTTCTCAAGAAGCTGGTTGAAGGAATGAAAGAGGGACGCTGTGGTGGCACGGCCAACAAGCCACCCACCGCTGGTAAAAAAAGCAGTTTACATGGCTAATGAAAGTGAATACCTGGTCAAACAATAAACAAACAGCAATAAAAACCCTGATTTAGACGCATATTCCGAATGCGCTGTATACATGTCCAAAGACTGCCTCTAAAACCCGAAAAATACCGGAATATCAAACATCTTAATCGGAAAATGCTATATTCGGAATAACGCCTTATTCAAAATATCCAACCAGTATATGGCAATGCTGTTTACATGACCTGTACCAAATTCAGAATTCAAATAATGAAATATTAGCATGCATGCAAACGTACTCACTGATGCAGGACTCATTTTTTATCTTCTTCACTGCTCCTATGCTGCTTTTGCATGTGTGGCTAAAAAATGATTTCTCGCAAGCCAATCAGAGCAGTCTGGGCTTTTTGGGAAGGGGAGGCTTAAAAACACAGGCGCTCAAACGCAGCGTTTCAGACAGAGGGGCAATACAGGTAGAGACAGTAGGACAAACACTTTAAAGCATTTAAACATGTTCTAGTAGAAACCCGAAAAAACAAAACAAGCCTGAAAATGATGATGATACGTCTCCTTTAAAATCCTCATATTCAGAAAAGAAAAGAAAAACAGAGCACATGCCTGCGGTTACAGCAAGACTCCCCACAACCATCGCATCGCTTCAGTCCCCTACAGCAGATTAAAACCCTGTTGAATCACAATAAACACATCTGTGTGTGAGGTGAACACGGCAACATGTCGTGCCGGTATCATCACCTCAGCCTGCCTCTATCTGCTCCTCGTTGATTTAAAAATAGCCATGTTTGTGTGTTTGGGCAAAAAGTTTGAATTGCAAATCGCTGCTGAGCCCGTATGGAAGACGGTGAAGGGAAGCGACGTGCGCAGGGCCGGGCGTGTTTGTGCTGCAGTGAGAAGGGCTGAGTGGAAGAGGCAGGTCAATACAGACCGGGCTGTAAACACTCACAGGCTGGAATCATTTGGAAACCTCGGGCATCCACTGCAGGGAGGGAGGGAGGGGGAGGGAGGGAGGGAGGGAGGGAGGGAGGGAACTAAATGAAATGTGGCTGAATGGGGGGGAATAAAGGATGGTAGTAAAGGGAAGGAAGAATGGGGAAATAAAGCAGTGGAGCAGATCAGGGAGAGAGAGAGAAGTAAAACTATGAAAGTGAATATGGCCAGAAGAAGAGAGAAAAGATTTAGTGTATTAAAGCAAGGATAGACGAGGAGTTGGGGGGAAGGAACGAAGGAGGCAGGAGTGGTGAAGAAAGAAGGGAAAGCAAAAAGGAACAAAAGAAAGGAAAGTAGGCAAAGGGAAGCGTGAGGGCAAAAAAGAAATGAAGAAAGAGTAAAGGATGGTAATAAAAAGATCTAGATAAGAAGGAAGGAGAGGGGAGGGAATGATGGAGGTGAAACAAAATAGTCATAGAGAGGGAAGGATGAAGGGTAGAAAGACAAAACAGGAATAAAGTAAAGTGGGAATGAAAGAAGTGTTAGGAAGGGGGAGGTAGGGGAGGGAAAGGTGAGGGAGGAAGGAAGGAAGGAAGGAAGGAAGGAAGGAAGGAAAAGATAAGAGGAAAGTGAGGAAGAACCGAGGAGATGGAGTGAGCGAAAGGAAAAGAAAAACATTGTAACTAAAAGGAAAGGAGGCATAGGAGTGATGGGAGGAGAAAAAGATGGAGGACAGAAGGAGGGAAAGGATGAAGAAAGGGATGAAGAAAGAAAGGAAGGAAGGAGAAGACAGAAAAGGAAGAACAATGTAAAGGGAGGATGGACAGGAAGGGATCGAAGTAAGGAGGAAGGGATGTGTGCAGACGAAGAGGAAACTAATCCTGAGGGGCAAACAGCAGCTTTGCTCTTTGGGTTTGTGTAATCCAGTCTCTCCTCTCACATGTCCTGTCCTCTCACATGTCCTGTCCTCTCACATGTCCTGTCCTCTCACATGTCCTGTACACGCTGCAGCGGGGGTGTCCCACCAGACTGTCTGTCTTTCAGGAAAAAAGAAAGGAAAAAAAAAAGAAAAACCTTTTTAAACCGACCGACTCATCATTCAACACCATTCATCGTCCTGCTGTCAGATTTGCCCGCGAGGGTGCTAGTCATAAAAACAGGCAGTCAACAAACCATCTGACCCCGGTAAGAGGGGGAAAACAGGCAGCCAATAAACCAGCTGACCCCGGTAAGAGGGGGAAAACAGGCAGCCAATAAACCAGCTGACCCCCGGTAAGAGGGGAAAAACAGGCAGCCAATAAACCAGCTGACCCCCAGTAAATGAGGGAAAAACAGGCAGCCAATAAACCAGCTGACCCCCAGTAAATGAGGGAAAAACAGGCAGCCAATAAACCAGCTGACCCCGGTAAGAGGGGAAAACAGGCAGCCAATAAACCAGCTGACCCCCGGTAAGAGGGGAAAAACAGGCAGCCAATAAACCAGCTGACCCCGGTAAGAGGGGAAAAACAGGCAGCCAATAAACCAGCTGACCCCGGTAAGAGGGGGAAAAAACAGGCAGCCAATAAACCAGCTGACCCCCGGTAAGAGGGGAAAACAGGCAGCCAATAAACCAGCTGACCCCGGTAAGAGGGGAAAAACAGGCAGCCAATAAACCAGCTGACCCCGGTAAGAGGGGAAAAACAGGCAGCCAATAAACCAGCTGACCCCCGGTAAGAGGGGGAAAAACAGGCAGCCAATAAACCAGCTGACCCCCGGTAAGAGGGGGAAAAACAGGCAGCCAATAAACCAGCTGACCCCCGGTAAGAGGGGGAAAAAAACAGGCAGCCAATAAACCAGCTGACCCCGGTAAGAGGGGAAAAACAGGCAGCCAATAAACCAGCTGACCCCCAGTAAATGAGGGAAAAACAGGCAGCCAATAAACCAGCTGACCCCCGGTAAGAGGGGAAAAACAGGCAGCTAATAAACCAGATGACCCCCGGTAAGAGGGGGGAAAAACAGGCAGCCAATAAACCATCTGATCCCCGGTAAGAGGGGGAAAACAGGCAGCCAATAAACCATCTGACCCCCAGTAAGAGGGGAAAAACAGGCAGCCAATAAACCAGCTGACCCCGGTAAGAGGGGAAAAACAGGCAGCCAATAAACCAGATGACCCCCGGTAAGAGGGGGGAAAAACAGGCAGCCAATAAACCAGCTGACCCCCGGTAAGAGGGGGGAAAAACAGGCAGCCAATAAACCATCTGACCCCCAGTAAGAGGGGGGAAAAAAACAGGCAGCCAATAAACCAGCCTTCCCTCAGTAAGAGGGGGGGGGGGGGAAAACAGGCAGCCAATAAACCAGCTGACCCCCAGTAAGAGGGGGGAAAAAAACAGGTAGCCAATAAACCAGCCTTCCCTCAGTAAGAGGGGGGAAAACAGGCAGCCAATAAACCAGCTGACCCCCAGTAAATGAGGGAAAAACAGGCAGCCAATAAACCAGCTGACCCCCGGTAAGAGGGGGAAAAACAGGCAGCCAATAAACCAGCTGACCCCCGGTAAGAGGGGAAAAACAGGCAGCCAATAAACCATCTGACCCCCAGTAAGAGGGGGGAAAAAAACAGGCAGCCAATAAACCATCTGATCCCCAGCTGACCCCGGTAAGGCAGCCAATAAACCAGATGACCCCCCGGGGGGGGAAAAACAGGCAGCCAATAAACCATCTGACCCCGGTAAGAGGGGGAAAACAGGCAGCCAATAAACCAGCTGACCCCGGTAAGAGGGGAAAAACAGGCAGCCAATAAACCAGATGACCCCCGGTAAGAGGGGGGGAAAAACAGGCAGCCAATAAACCAGCTGACCCCCGGTAAGAGGGGAAAAACAGGCAGCCAATAAACCATCTGACCCCCAGTAAGAGGGGGGAAAAAAACAGGCAGCCAATAAACCAGCCTTCCCTCAGTAAGAGGGGGGAAAACAGGCAGCCAATAAACCAGCTGACCCCCAGTAAGAGGGGGGAAAAAAACAGGTAGCCAATAAACCAGCCTTCCCTCAGTAAGAGGGGGGAAAACAGGCAGCCAATAAACCAGCTGACCCCCAGTAAATGAGGGAAAAACAGGCAGCCAATAAACCAGCTGACCCCCGGTAAGAGGGGGGAAAAACAGGCAGCCAATAAACCAGCTGACCCCCGGTAAGAGGGGAAAACAGGCAGCCAATAAACCATCTGACCCCCAGTAAGAGGGGGGAAAAAAACAGGCAGCCAATAAACCAGCCTTCCCTCAGTAAGAGGGGGGGAAACAGGCAGCCAATAAACCAGCTGACCCCCAGTAAGAGGGGGGAAAAAAACAGGTAGCCAATAAACCAGCCTTCCCTCAGTAAGAGGGGGGAAAACAGGCAGCCAATAAACCAGCTGACCCCCAGTAAATGAGGGAAAAACAGGCAGCCAATAAACCAGCTGACCCCCGGTAAGAGGGGGAAAACAGGCAGCCAATAAACCATCTGACCCCGGTAAGAGGGGAAAAACAGGCAGCCAATAAACCATCTGATCCCCGGTAAGAGGGGGAAAACAGGCAGCCAATAAACCATCTGACCCCGGTAAGAGGGGAAAAACAGGCAGCCAATAAACCATCTGACCCCCGGTAAGAGGGGGAAAACAGGCAGCCAATAAACCAGATGACCCCCAGTAAATGAGGGAAAAACAGACAGACAATAAACCAGCTGACCCCCGGTAAGAGGGGAAAAACAGGCAGCCAATAAACCATCTGATCCCCGGTAAGAGGGGGAAAACAGGCAGCCAATAAACCAGCTGACCCCGGTAAGAGGGGGAAAACAGGCAGCCAATAAACCATCTGACCCCGGAGGGGGAAAACAGGCAAGAGGGGGGGGAAAACAGGCAGCCAATAAACCAGCTGACCCCCAGTAAGAGGGGGGAAAAACAGGCAGCCAATAAACCAGATGACCCCCGGTAAGAGGGGGGAAAAACAGGCAGCCAATAAACCAGCTGACCCCCCGGTAAGAGGGGAAAACAGGCAGCCAATAAACCAGCTGACCCCGGTAAGAGGGGGAAAAACAGGCAGCCAATAAACCAGATGACCCCGGTAAGAGGGGGAAAAACAGGCAGCCAATAAACCAGCTGACCCCCGGTAAGAGGGGAAAAACAGGCAGCCAATAAACCAGCTGACCCCCAGTAAATGAGGGAAAAACAGGCAGCCAATAAACCAGCTGACCCCGGTAAGAGGGGGGAAAAACAGGCAGCCAATAAACCAGATGACCCCCGGTAAGAGGGGGGAAAAACAGGCAGCCAATAAACCAGCTGACCCCCGGTAAGAGGGGAAAAACAGGCAGCCAATAAACCAGCTGACCCCGGTAAGAGGGGGGAAAAACAGGCAGCCAATAAACCAGCTGACCCCCGGTAAGAGGGGAAAAACAGGCAGCCAATAAACCAGCTGACCCCCAGTAAGAGGGGGGAAACAGGCAGCCAATAAACCAGCTGACCCCCAGTAAGAGGGGGGAAAAACAGGCAGCCAATAAACCAGCTGACCCCCGGTAAGAGGGGAAAAACAGGCAGCCAATAAACCAGCTGACCCCCAGTAAGAGGGGGGAAAAACAGGCAGCCAATAAACCAGATGACCGCCGGTAAGAAGGGGGGGGAAAGAAGCCAGCTTGCCACAACAAACCCCTCCTCAACTCGCCTTCCTGTCTGAGGAAAACAGGCAGTTGATTTGGGAAGCGGCGGGAGGAAGAGTGATGAGACAGCTGTGGTGACACTTTGCACAAGTCAAACCAGAGCATCTGCCAATAGACAGTTTTTTTTTCTCATCTGAGCACCACATCTAGCGCTATCGCCTGCCGGCGTTAATAAAACAACACAAAGTGTGCCAAAGAAAAGGCCGTACACATATGGGAAGAGAAGAGCTGGGGGCCGAGATGGAGGGAGGGGTATTTACGATCACTGCATTTAGCCAAACGTTCAAACTCTGGCTCAGATAAGCAATTCACGGCCCTTGATTAAAGTGCAGCGTTCAAACAGAGGAGGGGATCCATCTGCTCGCCGCTCTCCAGCCCTCTTATGTTCACATGTGCCCGAGACCAAGCCCATTACAGGCCATATGCAACCCATCTCTGGCAGAGTTATCTGCGGGCTTTGCTTGTTCTACAGGACACGAGGGCGCGTGAATGAAGCGCCACCGGGTTAAATCCCGGGATGAATCTCTGCAAAGCAAACAAAGAAGCGCCGTTGTTCATTTATGCACAATTAGGAATGTAAGTAGAGACTAAGAGTTCTCTGGCCAATACAGATGAGGTGCTCTTCAGCAAGGCATTCAACCACTAAGTAGCGGTAGGCAATATATTGATGTTGTATCGATATCGCGATATGAGACTCAATATCATCTAAAATCTTTTCATATATCGTTATATGGTAAGCGTTGTCCTTACTTGGTTTTACAGGCTGCATATAGTAAAGTGGTGTAATTTTCTTAACTTACCAGACTGTTCTAGCTGTTCTATTATTTACCTTTACCCACTGTAAAGTGGGTCTAGCCGCTACAGAGCTCTGCGACGGCAGCTATCAGCGGTAGCTGATGTTTCAGTTACCCAAGATCAGGTGACTGTGAGCCGGGTACAGAGGACCGCCGTGACGAATGTGCATCACTTTGTAACACAAGTTAAAATGCTCGCCTGGCTGCTAGCGTGGCAAGCCCTCATACTCTGCTTCTGACTGGCTAGTAGTCCTTACCTAGGTACTGTCAGGGCCCTCATACTCTGCTTCTGACTGGCTAGTAGTCCTTACCTAGGTACTGTCAGGGCCCTCATACTCTGCTTCTGACTGGCTAGTAGTCCTTACCTAGGTACTGTCAGGGCCCTCATACTCTGCTCCTGACTGGCTAGTAGTCCTTACCTAGGTACTGTCAGGGCCCTCATACTCTGCTTCTGACTGGCTAGTAGTCCTTACCTAGGTACTGTCAGGGCCCTCATACTCTGCTTCTGACTGGCTAGTAGTCCTTACCTAGGTACTGTCAGGGCCCTCATACTCTGCTTCTGACTGGCTAGTAGTCCTTACCTAGGTACTGTCAGGGCCCTCATACTCTGCTTCTGACTGGCTAGTAGTCCTTACCTAGGTACTGTCAGGGCCCTCATACTCTGCTTCTGACTGGCTAGTAGTCCTTACCTAGGTACTGTCAGGACCCTCATACTCTGCTCCTGACTGGCTAGTAGTCCTTACCTAGGTACTGTCAGGATCCTCATACTCTGCTCCTGACTGGCTAGTAGTCCTTACCTAGGTACTGCACATGTGGGACTTCAAACAAAGATGGAAGAGAAGAGAGATGCCTCCCTCTGTAGCTAAAACAGAGAGCTCAACACACAGGGTGAAAAGAGGAGCTGCAGCGATGTGCAGTACAACAACAAAAAATGTCTTTTGAAAATGAAACCATGTAAACCTATTCTGATATAACCTCTAAATACAATTATAAACCTAAAAGTGAGCAAAATATTAGCACTTAACCCAAACCATGACCTTGTCCTAAACCTAACCAAGTAGTTTTGATGTTTTAATATAGGGTAGAAAAGATGCAGATTCACATGGTAATTTGTGCTCGTACTCGTGCCTTTTGAGCAGATGTGGAGCTGGGTGCACTTCCTTCCTGTGACAGCCTCGACTGGGAGGTTAAAGCATTGCGCGTCCTTAAACTATCCAGCATGCACCATCAAGCACATCCTTGAAGATTGTCCAATCGCTATGGTAGCAGACGGCTGGCTCAACATCACAGCAGAACCAGATGGTAAAGGTGACAGAAGGTGCCAAGTGGTATTATGTGTGTCTATGTCCGATTGTGTGTGTGTGTCTCAATCTGTGTGTCCGTGTGTGTATATGTGTGTGTGTGTGTGTGTGTGTGTGTGTGTGTGTGTGTGTGTGTGTGTGTGTGTGTGTGTGAGAGAGAATCAAGGCATATTCTCACAATGTTTTGTGTTTGTATGTCGCACCCCATAACAACACAGCATTGATTCTCTATGTGACCCATCTGTCTACCTGTGGTGTTAGAGATCTAATTTGGTCACACAGGCACAAACTGTAAGCAACACCTACCTAAACCAAGGAATTTGGACAATGTTGCGTTTGTTCACAAACGAGTACAATACAGCCTCAGTCCCCCTCAGCAGACAGGCTGGTGGATGAACATGTTCTGCAGCTGTGCTCTGCTGGTGAATATGGCTAATCTACCAGCCGCAACGACACGCCACCATCCATCATCTGCTCGTTCTGTTCTAATAATCAAGTCAGAGGGTAAAATAGTAAAGCTAGGAGGGCACTATGAGAGTGCAAACCCCTACCAGGCCTTAATCATTTCTGTATCCAGCCTGCGATTTGGATCCCCTCCAAATTTGAATGTGTTCTGTATGGCCCATGCTACACCCTTTAACCACTAAGGGTCCTTAAAACAGAGCCAGTAGGTTTTTTGTATTCTTGCTGACAAAAAACACAGAAGATGGAAGAGAAAATCATTGTGTGTGAGATAAATATTCTAATATCAAGTCTTTAGATGTAGTTGCTAGGGTTGCACGATAGACAAAATTGATTATAAATATTGCGATTTCTATATTAATTTTGAGATTCTTAAACATGTATAATTACAAAAGTTACAGGAAAACGCATCAAAATAGATTCATAACAAATATAACAAGGTTTATTTCAACTGACAGTCATATTGGACTGGTCCAACATGAATGAATAAATAACGACCATGCCTACAGAACAGGACATGTCGTACTGGTTGGACAGTATAAAATTAATAAGAACAGGACACAACTTTTCTTTCGCTTCTCTGATTCATTCAGTTTTCATTTCTATTTCTTCACTTACACTATCACTCTGCTGAAATATGCACACACGTGGTACGCTCCATAGGGTTTGTCACGTAGTGGACCCATGATACGCTCCATGGGTGCTGATGTGCACTAACATGTGCACGTGGCACGGTAACTAGCCAATGAAAAATGCCCATTATAGCGTTTCAGGCTCTAAATCAAACAACTAAGCCACAGAGCCAACAGACGGGTCGATTTATCATGTACTCCTACTAGTCGCTGCCAAATTATTTTAAAACATTTGATATTTGAGGTTGACTGATCAATGATTTTACTTGATGTCACAATGGTGTCTGTGTGTGTGTGTGTGTGTGTGTGTGTGTGTGTCCAAACGCTTCTCGCAAGTTAAACAAAGGATTAGTTAACTACTTTATTGAATTTTGGGTGTTTTATTACCCCCACAAAAAAAAAACTTTGACAAAAGACAAAAAATGATATTATTTCATATAAAAGGGGTTTCTTGAGCATGAATTTGAAATTGAATTTGTTAAACTAGTGGTAATATATTGGTGTTAGTGATGTGTACAGTATACAGATGGTAGTGTTACAAAAATGAATACAATTTTGAAAAAAAGCATCAAAAAGTGATAAAGTATCTGAAACGCGTCAAAAAAAGGAATAAAAAAGTATTGAAAAATTGTGCATTTTCAGTTTTGACTGAACCTCTAATCTTGTACATGAACATCTAGCAATTGGCGTTTTTCTGGGATTTGCGGGGTCGTCTACCTCCAAAATTAAAATAGTTTATGCTCCGTCCTGACTGTCATAAAGTAAAAAGTCAGTGCAGGTTGGTGGAAACAATCTGTATGCGTGGTTTGTCCAGTCTTTGTAAGTTTCAGCTGGGCCACATTCAATCACAAAACAACAGAAAACTTCTTTATCTACACTGTGAAAAACCACATTTCAGGGTTTTTTTTTAACTTTATTTCATCATATCCAACCTGCAACTGAGCCAGCAATTTTTAATTAAAGTTGTTTTGCCTCTTTTTTTCAGTACACTGTAAATAATGGCTGTGAAATCTACAGTTATTTACTTTAGATTTCACAGTAACATTACTGTATATGATATTTACAATAGAATGCTGTCAAGTTTACATTAAAACCTTGTCGACATGACAACATCACAGTAGTTTAAGTATTACAGTTGAAATTACAGTAGTCAAAGCATTACTGTAAAAACCACTATAGTACAGTAAAAGGTGAAGTAAACTACTATATTTGTACTTTTTTATCTCTGTTTTGTATTTTACAATGAATACATAAAATACTGTAAATGGAAGTAATTACCTTTTCTGTAAAAAGAATTCACAGTAACTTGCCGGCCAATTGTTGCCAGTAACTTACTGTAAATTTTACTTTAAATTTGTTACAGTGTACACATAGTTAGATCCCATCACGAAAAAAAAGTGTGTTTTTCTTCCTTCCAGCCCTTCAGGCCAGAAATCAGGAACTTCAGCAGCCAATATGTTTCATTTAGCGACGCCCACTGAGACCACTGGGCTGTGACCCTGTGATATGAGAGCATGTGTACACTCGCCCAACTATAACATGTATCCACAGGAGACAGGAACGCCTGGAACATTGTTTCATGGCCCCATAGATGAGAAGCTTGGTACTGCATACAAAACAAGGCATCAGGGCAAGGTTTTAACTTACTCTTCATATTATAAGTGCTCACTTTGATCTGTTTTTACAAAAAACATTTATTTTCCACTGTTGCAAAAGCATATCAAGTCTCATAGAAAAAGATTGTGCTTTTTTTCAACAAATTTCTCTCTGTTCTGCACCGCATTGTTAGTCGATTTCTACTGAAAAACTAGTCAGTGTCTCTTGTCAATAGGAGGCCGCAGTGGCAATCACACCTGAATATTCGACAACTAGTTTAAATAAATTACATGCACAAATGAGCACTGCTCTTTTTTGTCCCCTTGTTTTGATTTCACATGGATGTATTGGCTTTAAATGGCACTTTGGGCTACAACAGGAGTGTTCAAACATTTTTTATAGGGTGCCAGATTTGATAATGCAAAGATACCCGGGAGCCAATGGTCCCTTCTGACATTTTTTAAACAATAAAGGTTACATACAAATGCACAATTTTATTTTCAATGTCACGATTATAAGTTTTTAAAACAGCAATACTAAAACCCCAATTATGAGCTTTAATTACACTGAACACTGAGTCCACTACAAATACCTCCTATCTAGGTTAGCATAAGACTTAGAGGAAGAGAGCAAAAATTATGAGCGGCAAGGTTATTTGTTCATGGTGAGAACGGAGGCCTGTGTGCACTCAGACAGACAGATCAACTCCACAAAAAACCAACAGTAATTCATGGACATGGAGTCATACTGTAAAGCTCCAAAGCATCATTATCACTGTGTGCTGGAGTGATCAAAGTAACAACTTTACCCAAACGTGCTACACTGTCCATCGACGTGCTGGTATCTATGACCCAGGCACTGAGGAAGAACAACTGTAATTATGACAACATGACCGACGACGGGAAGTGTCACAGAATGAATTTAAACACAGCTGAAATGAGACAAACACCAGCACCATAATAAAGTGATATAGAGTGTGTGTGTTTGTGTGTGTTTTGCATCCAAGCCAGATATCATCGCAAAGTACTCCTGCATTATTTACGAGCCTGTCAAAGCACACAGAGAGCGTAAGACACAGAAAAACAGCTTGGGGTACTTCGATGCATTTGCAGAAATAATCTGAAGCTGGGACATGTCGCTCGCCGCTGACAGACTGGCAACGGCAGCTCAACTGATGGGACTAATATTGAGAAAGACGGGCCAGTATATACGGGCTGACACATGGGGCGGGCGCAGGTATGGTAATATACTGAAGCCCCCGCTGGGCCAAGTGAAGAATCAATTTCTCTGGGCGGTTATTGAATGGAGACTGCAGAATGGAGATTGCAGCAGCATTACAAGCAGGTGAGATAATCGTCATTACAGAAGCTATCCCGCTCTGTTTGATTCCCGTCACCATTATTTACAATAACAGTTCATATTGAGTCCACAGGAGGCCTTCACACCGAGCATGTGTAGATTCTGGAGTGACTGCTGCTTTAGATTTGGTTCATTCTGGTCAGAATATCGTCTTTAGAACTAGGTCTGCAACTAACGTTGCCCCTGCCCCATCGCCACCCCTCCACCTACATGTAGAGTACATTAGAGGTTATTACTGACACTCCTAAATCTCTGCTGTACCAGGCATTGTGCATTCTTGCAGAGCCAGCCAGATATCAACATATACATTATGTACTAGGGTTGGCCCTTAAAGTGCCCTATCACGAGTCTTCTCCCCCTTTCAGTATAGTAGCTCTGGAGGCTTGGACACAGCTGTTTCGGGAGCGCTATCACACTTTCCTTTAACTCCCTCATTGGACTCACTTTGCCACCATCGTGATTATTGAGTGCAAATATAACCGCCCGCTCTGTTAAAGGCAAACATTCCACTGTATCAGACACATGATTGAGTCTAATTTAGTGGAAAGTAGGTCAAGTTGTACTGTCCCTAACAGGTGGCAGCATGGTTCTACAGAAGGTAAAATGAATGTCTAGTTTGGGGTTAATGGGCTATGGACAGTTCTAAACTTACAATAGCTCAACAACAATATCGTCCATCACAATGTTTTACTGTAAACATTGTCAACTGCAAATTTAGGGACATTGCCCAACCCTATTATGTACATATTCCACATAAATTGTCTGATTGTCTGACTAATCAATGCAATTCATTAAGGTCTATTTAACCATAAAATAATTTTAGCCTCAACTTATTTGCATAAATTTATCCTCTGCATTGTATTTTGCAGTCCCAGTTTATTCGCCACAAACAGCCAACAGACAGTACAGATGCAATTCTCTTATAGACATATATGGCTCTGACTGTGTGAGTGCGTGTGTGTGTGTGTGTGTGTGTGTGTGTGTGTGTGTGTGTGTGTGTGTGTGTGTGCTGCAACTCTTTGAAACTCATGTCAAGTGAAGTCACAGAGCATGGGATTCGTCTTTGAACTCATCATTTGAACTGGCTTTGCCTCAATTCATTCCTTCTACATTTGACTGTATGTTCATATCTTATGATTGATTCTGAATGCAGTATGTTATTATTTTAAGGCAGGTCCCCATAGTAACTAATATGTTTGTTTTTTGTATTAATTTGTTATTAACAGATGTTTCATCTTGGGGCTGTGTTGGAAATAAGTGTTCTCACATCCTTTCTTGTATATTCATGAAATCAATCCAATGATTCAACTCAATTTTATCCAGCTCTATTCAGTTCAGATGAAAGATGAGGTTTATAAAATGAATATTTGCCATTTGAAGCCCGAGCAAAACAAATTAGGGCTAAACAATTCATCTGAATTTGAAATCTCAATATGGAATATCACAAAATTCAAATTGCATGAGAAGCAATAAATGTTAAAAGGCAAAAAAATGTGTCAGAAACCAATCAGATTTTCAATGAAAATGAGAATAATTACACCAAAAACGATAATCAAAATGGGAATCAAGTAGCAACTGCACTATAAAAAATTCTTCAGCTCTAAAACAAAAAGTAAGATGTGGACTGAAGCTCATATTGACTTCCACACAGAAATAAAAGCAAAGCCAACTATCCCCATGCAGTTCGCACCAAAGCATACACGTAGAGCACTAATGATGCATTCATGTGCATTAGAAAAGTAGTTTGCTCAGATGTGTTGGTAATAACGTATAGATGTTGAAGCTCGAGTCAGGTATAAATTAGTCTCACATTGCCAGACCTTCCTCCACAGCTCTGCGGAGCAAGGTCTGGCTAATCCACACAGCAACCTGGGATGGGACAAAGACGTGCTCTGGTTTATTGGCATTTCTTTAAACCAATCACAATCGTCATGAGCGACGCTAAGCGACGCATGGAGCAACGGCCCCTCTGCAAAAAAGCCTCTCGTAAGGAACTTGTTTTGGTGGAACGTGTACGGTCAAATATTGTTTTAGATATTTATGCTATTTGTGCAACTGCAACACAGAATTTCCCTTCGGGAAGTATTTCTAATTTCTAATTCTGATAGTGTTGCAACTGAAAACTCAGATTTGACAGAAGGTCCAGCTAGCTGTCTGGATTTACCCTGCAGAGATCTGAGGACCAGGCAACCATAGTCCTCAGATTGGACAGATATTCTAGCTAGCTGTCTGGATTTACCCTGCAGAGATCTTAGGAGCAGGTAACCAAAGTTCTCAGATATCCACCGAAGGTTGAGTGCAAGCTTTGCATTTTGAAGTCAGCTGCTGCCCTGGATTTGTTGTGGCCTAAACCTTCCCTGCACTCTGTTCAGTCCAGCTGTTCAGTGGGGACAACTCAGCTGCAATGTCCTTTTGATTGGACGTGAGAGCCAGATGACACCCTTTTATTGAGATTTCAGTTGTTTTGCTATAAGTTGTTTTAAACTTTTACTAACTATTCAGAGAACAATAAGCATATAGTTGAGATTAACGGATATATAAATGCAAGATAAGAGGGAAATATAGACCTAATGAAAGAGAAAAATACAGGAAGAAGGGGGAAAATGTAATTGCTTTAAAGTAGGTGAAAGAATCCTGACTGGAGCTCTGTACCTCCCTACAGCTGTAGAGGATTGTGTATCTCCACCCACACCTGCCTCATCTGCATGATAGAGATGTTTTAATGTTTGACATCCAAACACGTCCAATAACAATTGCAACACACAAGCTAACAAGATCAAGTCTAGTTTGCCATTAGAGGAGGGGTTAGGTTAAGTTCTACTTTTCTACTATACAAAACCAGGGAAGCTCCTTTTAAGGAATAGATAAGTGCTTAGTGTGTAGGCTTCATGAGAGAGCGAGTGATGGTGAATGCGCTCAGAGCAGAGAATGCATCATCAATTTACTTGTTAAGTGGTAGTAAATTTACAGTGTAAGTTTTCGTTTGTCTCTGAATAAATGTTCCCGTGTCTTGCTTCTCAACATCGTAACGAAAAGAGCCGAGGCGGCAGAGGAGAGCATCAGTCAGTAGAAAAATACTCCGACACAAGGAGAGGATACGAGTGGACGGGGAAGCCCGTCTACACTATCGGTCAAAGGTTTGGGGTCACTTAGACATTTCATTTGCAGACAGAATACCAGCTGAGATCAGTTGCATTGCTTTTTTAACCAGGGCAGCAGTTTTCAGATCATATTATGTGCTTACATAATTGCAAAAAGGGTTCTCCAATGTTTTTTTTTAAATGCTATCAGATTAGTAAACAAAATGTACCTTTGAAACATTGGATGAATCGTTACTGATAATGGGCAATGTAGATATTGCATTAAAGATCAGCCACCCACTCAGATCAGCTGGTATTCGGTCTATAACGGAGTGGAATGGACATTGACCAGTAGTGTACAAACTGATCAAACGTAAGTATCTGGAGACGCAGCTTACGTAAATGGTACTAGCTGCAGTAGAGACCACCAATGTTGCACCTTCCGAGCAAGTTATGGCACTCCAAAAGCCGTGAGCTTCATCCCTTACCCCACAACTTGAATAATGTGGTGTAAGCAATAGGGATTGTAAATTGTCTTTTGTCAAATATTGGCCCAGTCATTTTCAATAACACGTGTTTAATTCCCTCATGATCTCCCCCCAAGGAGACGTTGCTTTCCTGCAATACAGGCATTCATTGATTTGCACAACCTTTCCACTAATTAGGAAGCCAACCTGAACCTGGGATGACTTGTGCTCTACGTTCACAAAGAGACCCAACAAACAAAGGCGGGGGACTTGCGCCTGAGCCGAGGCAATTAGCAAATTAACAAAAGAAAGGTTTCGGGATTTGAACCCTAATGCATCTGCACATTTTGTCAAAGCAGAAGGTGGTTGTGGGTCCTCTTATGTTCTTTTTGTGGTGGGGGGAAAGGTGGGGGGGGCGTTATTATGTGAGGTTTATTAGATGTTCATTGAAGCTTGGACGAGATAATGTATGATTATGTTCTATGTAGGTCAACTGTATGTTTATTGTGTGTTTATGCGCGATGGGTCGCCATTTTGTTTCTCAGCGAATGCCCAAGACAAATTTCTCCTATAGAAGACAACAAAGGCGTGTCTTATTCTAATTGGCAACTGCATTTGGGGGAGGACAACATTACCAGGGAGTAAGGGAAGGTTGGGGATCCCAGTTACACTTGGAGCACTCCTGATAGGAATTCTAAAGCAAGATGTGCAACGTCAATAAGCTAAAAGCATGTGGGGGGGCCAGGAGGAAGCGGTTTGCTCTACACCATCAGAGTGTTCAGGGGAGAAAGGTTGAGTGCGTGTCATTAAGATATGCCCCCTCCGCCTCCAGGCCATGCAACACAGAAGAAAGATTTACAACATGTGATAGAAACGCAGAGGCAGGATTGGAGCCGCGTGGTCGTCTTTCCCCATTTTGTGTGGCGATGTTCCTCGGAGAACAACACAGGAGAGGGGACTCGCACCTGAGCCGAGGCAATTAGCTTAATGTGTCTCCACATTTTGTCAAAGCAGATGGTAGTCTCGCACAGGAGAGGAGGGTCTGGCTAGTCCAGACAGCATTCCGGGATAGGAGAAAACCATGCTCTGGTTTATTGGCATTTCTTTAAACCAATCAAAATTGTCTTAGGCCAGACGGAGCAACGGCGCCTCTGCAAAAAATAGCCTCGGGAAGGAACCTGTTTTGGAGGAACATGTGTACGTTCAAAGGTTGTTTTTAGTCGTGCAACAGAAAACTCAGATTGGACAGATAGTCTAGCTAGCTGTGTGGATTTACCCTGCAGAGATCTGGGGAGCAGGTAACCATAGTCCTCAGAAATCCACCGGAGGTTAGAATTACAACACAAAGAAAGCCCAAAGCAACGCATATCCAGGCTAAATGAATGAAATGCGGAGGCAGTTACACTGTACATATATAGATATATGGATATAGATTAAGCAGAGGGTGACTAAACAGCAACAGTTTTCTTTTCTACTTCCAAGGTTTCCTGAGCTAATCCTCAGAGGCTTGCGCAGTATTAACTTTTCATGTCAGGCATTCGGTGTACATGTTCTTGTTTGGAGTTCAACAGCAGAGGGTTCACCTCTTACATCAGCATTACAAGCATCCAGTAGAAAGGAGTGGGTAAAGGTCAAAGCTACAGGAAAATGCTAATATTCCTGCGGCAGTAAAATGATCTTCTCAGAGCAGAAATAGTCTCCAAAAACAAATCTATAAAGAGGTCTGAAACAAATTAGACCACACACTGTAGAGAAAGAAGTGATGAGGGGGGACATTACCAGTTACAGGATCGTAACTGTTTTATTTTACGGTGTCCATAAACTAAATACAAATTATGCTTCCTGTTGGCATAAACAGCACCGGGAAATTAAAGTGAACGTTCAATCATGCTCGAAGAAAACAAGCCGGAGCAATTTGAAGGGTGGAAGCTGATGCACTCTGTAAAACTTGATCTTGCTTGATCGGTTCAGCATTGATGAACGTTACTGTATTTAAATAGTCGCTCCGCTGTCCTGAAAACCTCTTTTGTATATCTTTATGTATTTTGCATTTGTGCTTAAATAAGCAAAGATTTAAGTTAAAGCTGCACTAATCAATGTTTTCAATGTTCTCCCCTCACTGGATTATCTTTACAGCTCCCCGCTGCCTCAAAAAAGCCCAAAGCATACTAAAAGTTCCATCTCACCCCTGACAATCAAGAACAGACAGACTTAGAAACAGTCTTTATCTAAGAGCCATAACATCACTGAGCGCTACTTGAGCTTTGGGTTTTTAACAAGAAATCATGCAGTGGTGAAGGGGTGGGGGAAGAAATCGATACAGTATAGTATAGTGATATATACCAGTGTGGTATTAGTACTTTACCTTAAATAAGGATCTGAATACTTCTTCTACCACCGCATGCAAATCACAGCCAGACGCCTCCCGATATATCATCACGATATGCCACTATACAATATTACTGTGATTTTAAAGATATTGCAATATTCTGTGATAATATTGCAATTTAAAACCTTTTTTCCAACTTTAATTTTTCCCAATTTCTAATGATATCCCCAAAAGGAAAAGGAAACAACACATTCTGTTAATGGAACATGGGATTGTACAGTATTGGCAGTAAAAAATATTGCAATACTATGCTGTATTGATTTTTCCCCCCCACCCCTACTGGCTACAATTTAGTTCCACTTCCACATGGAAGCATATTTTCTTTGTTGCTAGATTGGTTGTAGGTCACGTTTCCTTACTCTCAATTGCTTGTAAGTCTATTCAATTGCGTGGCAAAGGCATTTTGGTCTGCACTGTTGATAACGGCCCGTGGAAATGAGAAGTTCTAGATTAATACGCATTTGCAAATTAATCCAACCAAACCAGAGCTAAGAGAAGGGAAATGCATCCATTGGGTCGCAAGAAAAATTACTTTAAATAACTAATGTGCCACTAATGTGCCTACATGTTTGCTGAATGTGTCAATAGGCAACTGGATTCTAACATAAAATAAAAGTCATCAGGCAATTTTGTAGGCTAGAGCTCATTCCACTGCCACGAAGTGGCCATAACATTAAGATATAGGGCCCTATTTTAATGATTTAAGTGCATGGCTTGAAGCGCCTGGAGCAGGAGCATTTAGGGCGTGTCTAAATCCACTTTTGCTAATTTGACGCCAGAAGAAAGCATCTGTGCGCCGGGCGCATGGTTCAAAAGGATGTTCTTAGTGTCTTCATTAATCATAGGTGTGTTTTGGGCGTAACATGCCAATCAGAGTGTCATCTCCCATTCCCTTTAATACCCAGGCGCGTTTATTCCTTGACGCATTGCTTTTATGATGGCAGATTTGCACCGTAATATTTATTTAAATCTTCTGGATGTGTGTGTGCTGCTGCGCTTCCCTGTGTGTGTAACAAGCATTGTGTGCGAGCATTGTGTACGAGCATAAGCACATTTTACTAATGCACTTTTTAAATAATTAAATGCTGCGTTATTGACTTTAGACAGAATTTTCTTGGTCAATGGCGCGATCACTTGTTGCCTCAAGATAACAATAAGCCCAGAATTTAGCTGAACACACGTCCCTGTAAGACCAGCACACCCATGGGCGCAAAGATGGCCGCAGGTTTTTGTTTCGTTTGTTTTATTTGGGGCGCAGGACAGGACATTAACAACTGCGTTGGTCTTAAAATAGCAAAGACACTTACATCTCTTTGCCAGGTGTGAGACAGGGCCCTTAAAGCTATCTTTAGTTAAAAATTATTGAGAGTTAATAAACCAAATGCGCTTCATCAGGGCTTCTTAAATTATAATTGGCAGATAAAACCATACAACCCACAAAACAGCGCAAACAAAATACAAATACAGAAATCATGACATGCTTATATTACTAATATAAATAAAAAAACATTGAGGAAAAAACATGTTTTCAGAGCCTTTAACTATGAGCAGAGAAAATGCACAAGTTGCACTCTCTTCAGTCAGCTACCCGCTGAGCTGATGTACCCTTGAGCAATGCGGTTAACCCTCAGCTGCTCATGTGGAGCTGCTCTGTGCACACATGCACTTGGAAAAGCAGGACGTTGCTGTAAATGAGCACGTTCGCTCTGCAGACCTTTCACCGGACACACAAGTCTTACAACACCTGAGCCGAGTAATGGTTGTGAAACATATTTTAACGTTGTTCTGCTCTGACCTAAGGCTGAGAAATGCTGTTCATTAAAATCATCTGAATGCTCATTTGTTGTTCAGACAAATGGATAAAACCTGCATGCATGTTGCCTTGGTTATAAGCCCACAACACACACTGCTTTATTTCAAATCAGAATATGTTGTCCTATGTTGCCAATGCCTGAACAATAGCATAGAGTGACCATTTTCAAACATAAATCTCAAAAAATAATAACTTTCCTCTGTTGATTAAACAGCCACCCAATCTATCAAGCGCATGCCCCCCACTGCTGCAGAGTACATGGAATTAGCAATACAACAGTATAATTAAGCCCATTGTCCCCCTAAAGCAAAAGTAGGTTGAATCTTTTTGCTTAAAACTAATATTTTCATTAGAAAACACTTGTATGTCCTATGGTCCAGGAATTTTGGCCTGGGATACATGAGACCCCATGTCTGGCTGCAGGGGCCCAGGTTCCACTCAGCCCAAGATAATTTGTTCTGGGAGATGGGTCAGTCCTAAGCGGAATAGATAAGCACATAAGAAGCTGGGTCCAAACTAGTTTAATGATAGCCAGACAGATTATTTTAAGAAGGCGGAAGAATGAAGCGGTGCCATCAATCCAAGAGTGGGCTTGTGAGATGGCTTGGGTGGCAGGGTTTGAAAAGACTGGATGTCTACAAGGGGAAAGTACGTTAACTTTCTGGAGGTCTCCTAAGAAGCTCTGTGCTGGGGACAGAAGTGTATGATGGGCTTATGGTGTTGTCATTATACATTGGTTTATTTGGTATATAGTTTATTGTCTATTTTGTTGTATGGTCTTGAATATTGTAGTTACTGTGTCATCTTTTCTTGGTTTTGGAGGGGGGTGGGCCGGTGGGGGGACCATAACTGGGAACAAAGAGGAACGGATGTGGGACCAAAACCTTAAAGTCCCTGCAAGCACCCTTGATTCATAAAAATTAAACTCATTCCTGCAGTTCCACAGCTACAGTACATACATGGAGTCTAAAGAAGCGATTCTTCACCTTCTCCCTTGGAATGGTAAAGCAGAGATCTGGAAAAGCTGCAGGGGTGACAGCCAAGCAAATCACTCTGTCTCTGGCAATCAAACAGCGTTGTCTTCAGTGTGGCTTTGCAGCTGGACGATGAAGAATGTGTGATATGGCTACAAGTTGATTGTCAAACTACTATTGCCCAGGTTAAGATTAAGAATATTTTATTCATAGCATGTAGTTTTACATATGACAGCAGTAGACTGTCCAGCATTTTTGATGGTGCTTTACATAAAACTGTCTCCTAAAGGTTAACGGATAAAAACAGGTTTGCCCTTCTTGTTAAAAGTCATGTATTTTTACCTGTAGTTTGTCTGGTCAGTAAAAAATGTTTCCATTAGCGGAGAAAAAAAAAAAAAAGAGAAACTGGATTTCTTTGGGGACATGAATGTGTTGGGGTTCTAACCGATAGGGCTCCTGACCTCCAGTGCCTTTCACAAGACCTCATGCCTTTAGCACGTTGCAAGGCAGATTGTTGTTTGCCTGATATAGAGAGTCTCACGACACTGAAGTTTGAATCCTTTTCCATATGTGTGCAAATTCATTTGATTAGCTTTGAGGTCCACTGGGAGCCTCCTGCTTTGCAGGATATATTTGGCCAATGGTGTCATCATGAGGATACGTTTCAGGGATGTATTGCTCATCTCAGAAGTGACGGTGCTGCGTATGCACACATCTTAAAGGTTTGGGTAAAATCATGGTTTGAATTAGGGATGGCAGTAGCTCAGTCCGTAGGGAGTTGGGTTGGGACCCGGAGGTCCGCTGGTTCAAGTCCCCGTACGGATCAAAGTACGGAGTGTGGCTTGGTAGCTGGGCTGGGATCGCCCTGCCAGGTGCTCTTGAGCAAGGCACAATAACCCCCCAACCAATCAGGGTCCAGCACTAGCATGAATAGTGCATAGTGAATAGGTCCTGAGCATGTGTGTGTATTTCAGGCCTGTGTATAGTGATTACTAACAAAACAAAGTGTAAATTGTAATTTCCCCACTGGGGACCAATAAACAGTATTAAAAAAAATGAACGTAATGATAAAGAGTAAACGCCATTGTTTTTTTAAATGTACACCCGTTCTGTGATCCCGCTCCGTAGTGTGGGAAATCAGGAAGCTGCAGCAGTAAGGTTGTGGGCAGTGTTGACGATTTGGTGACTTTCTCGCTAGATTAAGCGACTTTTCAGACCCTCTTAGCAACTTATAAATGTATTCTTTATGTTGTAATTCATTCCCATGCATGCAGTCAGAGACCGTTTAGAAAACTATAAAGGATAAAGGATCTTGGATGCAGTCAACAGATCTTCAGTCAACCACTAAACAGCGCTGCTTTCTCCCCTTATGTCCTCTTGAAGAAACAACTCCTTGAGCAGATATGGATAAAGAAAAAGGTCCTGTGAATGGCATGTTGAGTTTCAAAGCCCTTCCAGATGGTTCTCTCCACAAGACCAAAGTTATTTGCTGTATTGGATGTACTGTTGATGTAATCTGCGTTACCAACACAGCTTTTCCCTTTTATCACATCTACCAAATTCATAAAACATTGGTTATTGACTAATCAAATATGCTGCCATAATCCGGAATAATTTGTTTTAGTTGCTATGGTAGTGTTTCATTCAGAAACCCGTATCTCACTCAAAACAGCATGGATAGTTTTTTTTCTAAGTTTGTATGCATGTGGAAGCACCAGAGACACAAAATAACACCCCAAATCCCAGAAAAGGTGTGTTTTTTCAGAATATGGGCACTTTAAGGTGAAACAGAGACATGATAAGGAATCCTCATGCATGGAAGAAGTGGAACAGTGAGATAAAGAGAGGTGACATTTTGAGTTATATCTGGTTCTATTTCTGCAGCAGACAATTCTGAAGCATTTATCCTTTATAGGTTTTTTGCTAAAATGTCAATATTTTAACTTTCTTTGTTGAAATGAACGGGCACAGGTGGCCTTAACTTACTGGGCTCTTTTACAGAGAGAAAATAAAAAGAATCCTGCTGGTGAGCAAATGGACCAGACATTTTGCGAGAAGTGAAAATAAAAGCACACCCGATTTTATACTGGGATTATCGTTGTGGACCATCAAACAGGGGGAGCGGAGTGGTGGAGTTATCACAACTGGAAAATAGGTTGTTTGTAAGTAGATCAAAGGTTTGGCCGATATGTAGCTAGTGGGTGACAACCTTTTGTGCATTGCAGTCCTAAAATGGTTTAAAATGTTTCTTATTGTATTCCATGGAAAGAACCAATTCTGCTGTACCGTTGCTGTGGCTTTCAGCTCCAAGCCCATTGGTTCCCACCGAAGGTGTCAATTTATATATTAAAAAAATAAAAAATAAAACAAATAACACCCCACGAATATACACTGTCATTTAAAAAAAGGCCTCAGTAATTTTCTAAGACAGCTGCTAAAGTAGTTTTTGATCAAACAAATAGGACATATTATGCATGTTTTTTTGGGAACTATTGTCAGCGGTGGAGAGAGGAATAGAAATATATCTGACTTTGATATATCTCTATTCCTTTCAGTTTTCTCTTTTCATGGGATTTATTGACAGTAATAAAAAAATCTAGACTATCGCCAACAACACAGGAACCAGAGACCAACAACACAGGAATAGATACACAGAATAGAAATGAACACGATGCAAAGGGATAGTAAGAATAGTTTCCAAAGACATTCATACATTTTGAAACGTATAGCAGGAGTTTAGTTTGATAGATCCAGTAAGGTGGAACTGAAACAAAACTAGAAGCAGACACAGTTTAGACAACTCGGAGTAGTTTCCTGTATCTGTGTAATGTGGTCTCCGCCACGCCTCTTCAGGAGACTAGCGGCAGGTCGGAGTGTATTGATTCCAACGCGAGAAGTGAACGTGAACACAGATTATGAGCGATCCTTTCGCCCCATAGTCAAAGTAAATATTAGACCCATTTCTCACAAGCCACATATCTGCAGAACATTCTGACACTAAAATGGCATTTTTCAGACAAACACATCAGGAGAAAATTAACTTTGTTTGAGACCTGTTTCTGTCTCAAAACAGAGACACTACTGTCCGCTAACACAGAGAGAGGAGGGGATGTGTTACAGTATAATAACAGCTACTGTAAGTCGACTACGTGTGAGTGTGTGAAGAAGGGGCTGAAGAAGAGGATGGTGGGGGGGGATATTAAGCAGCTTCATGCAGGGACATCCTACAAATTTCATACATTTATTGCTTCCCGCTACTTAAAATTCAAAGCTCATCTCACTTCTGGTTGGCTCATGTAATCAGTGAACCTACAACTACCATTCCCCCTCTAACACACACACACACACACACACACACACACACAAAACCAATTAGCTGCAGCTGTGGCATGTTGCTGCTGACCACCACTTTCCGCTACAGTGCATGATGCCAGCTAGATTAACACTCATGATGGCCGAGCTGGCCGGTGATGTTACTGGCCTTTTTACGGGTTTTTCTCATCTAAATCTACTTTGTTTGAACGTGTTAACAAACTGATTAGCATGTCAGCAGGAAACCTAAAAGAGAGACTTGTCATACCAGTGTGCATCCATCCAGCTACATTACATTTCCATCAAAAGGTTCTCAGGCTCTCAATTGAAGACTTGTCTCCAAATTTAGATCACTGTGATACTCCAACTATAAACTAAAACTTTGTATCTACTAAGGAAAGAAAAAAGGCAGCTTTCACCTTAAAAGTAGACGAAATAGAAGAGAAATAGAACATTTTACAACAAGTATTAGTTATGGAGAGAGTGAATTTAATTGTGTTGTTACTTTTTGCAAACATGCTTGAATAATGTACACATGTACATTATCTTTTCTCTTTGGCTTTTGACACATAGTAAAGATGTCGACTTCATTTACTTGTTCTTATTTGCTACTTTGTGTGTTTTTTAAATTGTATGGTAGTGGATTATAAATATGTTTTTGTTTGTGTTTCTGTACAGCACCTTGGTCAACTTTGGTTGTTGTAAAGTGCTTAACAAATAAAGTTGGTATGGTATGTACACTGCTGTCACTGCTAATGCTAGCCTCTAGCTAGTTTGCAAATGCTAAAGAACAAGAACAACAGCAACACAAATGTGTGTCAGTAAGCTTACCTGTATAACTGTTTTATTCACCAAATTTATCAGCGTATAAATACTCAATATCTTAACACTCCTAATGCTAGCCTCTAGCTTGATAAAAAAAGAAAGTGACCAGAAGCCAACGTAGGTAGCTACTTTATTTAAACTTGCCAGGTAATGGGAACCATGTACCACTGCTAATGCTAGCCTCTAGCTAGGGTCAAATCGGCTACTGAATATCTTAACACTCGCCACTAGCTAGTTTAGAAAATCTACATGTACAAAAGAACTTAGGTAGCTGGTTAACACGAAGATATAAAACAAATTATGCATCTGTGTTGGAAAAATAATTTAAAAAAAGTTTTAATCTCACTCATTTTATTTGTCCTTGAAATTCTGTAATGTCAATTTTGCTTCTTCAATGGCAAAAATTATTTCTATCCACTTTGGTTCCACTACATTGTATATTTTTGATAAATGAAACAAATTTTAAAAGATCTTTACAGGGGCCAATAAAGCATGACACTATTGTTGCAGTATTTTACAGCATTATCCTGCTCTAAATCTTCCTGCATGTTATATATCATCACTGAGGAGCTGCCCTACAGTCACTAATCTGCTCTGCCGTACCAACAAAGTGAATTATTTACCTCACACACGAGATAATCACACTGGATCCTCTCTAATCTGGATGCTGCACACGTCTTGAATGCACACGCACTCACAAGGTCATTTTTATCTAAGGGTTGGAAAATAGGAACCGTCGGCTCAGGAACCTTGAAAACAAAGACTAAAGAGAAAGACTTAAACGATGGAAGGTAGGAAACAACAGCTTGGATGTTAGTTTCAGCATTTACTGCTGCAGAATGTTTTTGTGTCACTGTGACTAATGTACCATCTTATGTCTTACTTGTTCTTAAGCAAAAAAATTTTTGCGATCCAGTATGTTTTCTGGAATTTTCCAAATCTGTCTTTTTCTTTTCTTTTTAATATTTCTGGCAGTTTATATACCTCTGGTAGTGTTTCTACCCTCCCAAGGATCATACGCTACCCATTCTGTGGGATTTATTACTTGAATAATTACTGTTCCAGTCAGCTCATAGTTTTTTTTTTTTAGGCATTACACATGTGCCTCCCACGTCGAGTTTCCTGCCTCAGCCCATCACTTGATTCCGTCACCTGTCCACCAATCTTCTCCTAAATCCCCGGTCAGCGGCAGCGTAGCAGGCCTTACGCCACTGAGAGCCAACGGTCTGGAGGCTTTTATTTCAGGTTCACCTCAGCCATGGTGATAATCTTTCCCTCTATGCAGAGTAGTCTATATCGACGACGTTTCATTTACCAGATGCCATCCGCCAGATGTCCCTCACTGTCAACTTTCTTTGTGATTACTTTAAACCCCGATCGGATCGAGCAACATAAACCAGAACCTCTGTGCTACCTTACACGCTGAAAATGGATTTGAAAAAAAAAATTGGATTGTGCAACAAGGCAGGCCTGCTTGGTTAGATTGGGGAATGATTTACAAAGAATATGTTTACGGGACTGATTGGCGGGGATTGGCTATCTACAAAATACACACGGCAGTACGCCGACTCACGTTACTGTATGGTGCAAACGATTAATTTCATTTAATATTGTATGTGCCGTTTTCTGTTGTGGGGGTGCAAATGTTCCACCAAAACAAGCTCCTGCGCGAGACTATTTTGAAGAGCCATAGATATTTTAATTAAACAATATAAACTTCTACCATAATTGAATCTAGTCTGAAAGGGTTTTATGTTGAAATGTCAACTTTATAGTACCCTCCTTGTAGTTACCCTGTATTTATCTGGATTTTGTGTTGAATTGTAAAAGTTATACTTGTCCCCCTTATGTACTTTGTCTTGTGTCAGCAATAGGAAAGTGTTTATTTACAATGCGTGTGAATATAATGCGTCCTATAATGGATGGGTCGTGTAAGCTGCCAGACATGAAAATAAACCATTCATTTATAGAATTTAGGGACGTAACAAGGTACAAATAAAAGAACAAAAAACTGTAATGATACCAAATATAGTGGAACTAGAGATGAAAAGTTGTGCAGGTAACATGCCATCCACACAGTGAGTAATTAGCAGGCGTTTTTTGTAGACTGTACAAAATGGCTACTGTTGAGTGGAGGCGTGTGTGCGTTCATGTTTCTATAAAGAAAGATCTTAGGGCTGGTGCTGTGTGGCTGTGTTGTTACAGTCCAGACTTTCTGGAGGCAGAGTGGAGACAGTTTAGCATCCTGACAGCCTGGTGTACAAAGCAGTAACCCAGTCTGGTTTATACATCAGGCTGTCAGGACGGGTTTTAGAGAAGCTGTCCTCTTCCTAAAAGGCTGTTTTTGAGCAACACACTGAACACAAACACTCAAATCATCCCTGTGTAAACAAAAGATTTGACTTTATTACCTCTATTACAAGCAGGGTATCGTTTAAAAAAGGTTGATACCAGTCCCAATAACGTGACTTTGATACCGGTTCCTGAGCAATATTGTTTTCAATGCCAATTTTATAAAATCCATAAAAATGTTATATGAAATGTTATATTATTATAACACATCAACCTTACGGTCTAAATCTTTTTATTTTTCATCTCCAACTACGCAAGCCCCTTCTCTGTGCGAGTTTTAACAGTAGACAGCCTATCAGCAGCATTATTACATCTTGGTAGAAGCATGCTGCATGCTTATTGGCTCACTGATGCGGATGAGATTTACTCCTTAGGTATTAAAATGAGGTATTGAATGACGAGGCATTTTTTGATACTTGATACAAAGGACGTCATTCAGTCGGTGAATGACGACACTAAAAAGTATCAAATTCGGTACCCAGCACTAATCGCAAGCAGAACAAGCAGCAAATACGACCCTGACATGACTTTAAGGTTTAAGCATATAGCACACGCTCATGGTAGCAAGACTAATGCGCTTATAATTCACTGATATTACAGTTACACATGAGTGCCAGGGTTTAATCAGCAGTAGCAAAAGCAAAACCAAAAATAACCTTCCCTGCTGTGACATAGAAAGTAAAGTGTCTGCCTGAATGTAATGATCAATTGTAGGCTACACAGCTGATTGATTACGCAATACCTTTTTCATCTCCGCCTAGAGTGAACAAAGGGTGTTACTAAAGTGGGCAAAATGAGCAAATTAGGAGGGATTTAGGTAGAACTAAAGAGATCTTCTCAAGCAAATGGTGCTTATCATCCTATTAGCCTGCAGGACTATAGACAGAGAAGGGGCATCTGCAGGAACTGCTTTGGGCAAAAGGTACTGAGGCTGCAGAGGAAGAGGTTAGGTGAAATTAAATCACAGTTACAGCCAACAGTGTCGACAGGAAGTCATTTTTTTTCGCCCCCCAACAGAAGTAAAAGAAATATCAGCGGCATCACCAACGGGCTGATGATCTAGTCCGTGTACTGTACGTGAGCCGTGACCCTGAACATACATGATGTGTGCAATACTTTTCACTGTTGCTCAAGAGCTCCTTATGTATTGTAAATGTCAAAGCTATTTTTCGCCCGCTGCCAACACAAATGCCAAATGTCGGCTGTGTGCCACAGGAAGGGACCTTTTTTTTTTCCCTTTCTGATTTTCATGTGAGTTATTATTTGCATGTGGCAGCATGGCACGGTTATCTATCATTATCAGTCTGCATGCCTGGTATATACCCACTTCATCACAGTATGAAGATTTGACTGCATGATACCCTCTGCAAAAATGAAAAACCTGCATATGGTACATCATACTGACATTTGTCATTACTAGGGATGCAACCATTATAGATTTTGTTGGTACGATTATAGTCTGAAAAATATAATAATAATCAGGGTTTCACACTTTAGATTTTAATGTGTCATTTATTGCTGCCTTTGAAAACAGAAATAACACGGTGACAGTTTTTAAAATGATTATATGATCAATCCTCAACCTTCACTAGCAATTACCCTAAGCAGCTACAGCTGACTTACATTTTTATGAATACTAATTAAGCAGGTTGTACATTTTTATTCGCCACTTGTATATACGTTTGTACATTCTTTTTTGTATTTTGTACAAAAAATACAAAAAAATTTTTATTATTTTTTATCTTCATTTTTGAATAGTTGCTCTTGTATTCTATCCTATTTATTATTTCTTGTATATTCTGTATGTGTGCTGTGTGTCTTATATGTTGCTGCTTTAGCACTGAAAGTTCCCAATTTGGGATCAATAAAGTCTATCTAAACTAATTTTAGTCTAATTTGGCCTTCTTACATACTTAAACCCAAAGCCATCCAGATTGAGATCTATGCAAATAACTACCATTGCAATGGACGCTATAGACTGGGAGTATAAAAAAACTATATACATATATTAAATAAAAGTAACTCAAAAACCCAGTAAAGGTTGTATTATTCCGCTCTAATACTGAAGATGTAAGCTTTTCCTGTTCAATGACAACCAAGACATTCAGTGTAAGCCGTGGCCTGTTGGTAGCCAATACCGCTGAAAGGGTTAATGTTTATTAATCCCCTCAACTAAACAATAGATGATTATACCGATACTACCTTTGCTGTTGCATTAGTGAGAAAGTCAAATGAAATAGATCCCCGTCATCTCCAGCGTTCTTATTACTGTGGCTCTGACCATCTGAAAGACCTGCAGTGGAGCGTCAGTGTTAATAAAACATTTAGAGCTTCATATGCAATCATCAATACTTCACCAATAGTTTCTAAAAGATAAAGGGAGCAAGTGTAGTTCAAATGCCTGAGGAAAAAGTCCGACTTCTACGCCATGCTATGGCTGGGCGATATGGAGAAAATCAAATATCACAATATCTTTGACCAAATACCTCAATATCAATACCGCAACGGTATTGTAGTGTTGACTATTGGTCCTTTCACAAAATATGTACACAATGGAAATTTTTGATAATTTAACAGTAATGTGGATATAATGACTCAGTGGGTAAAGGCTAATAATAGAGCAGCTAGGACAGTCTGGTAAGTTCAGTAAATGACATCACTTTACTGTAATGCAGCCTTTAAAACCAGGAAAATACACCACTTATGTCATATTACAATATCCAAAATCTAAGACAATATATAGTCTCATATAACGATATCGATATAATATCAATATATTGCCCAGCTCTACGCCATGGTTACTATTTTACTGCTGTTTTGGTCACGGATCGTGAAATGGAGTTTAAGAGAACTCAAAAGATTCTCAGAAACCTCAGACCCAAACTCCTTAAATAGAACAAAAGTGTTTGTCATGTCTATATTGAGCTTCAGAAAGAAGAATCACTCTCCACCGAGTCAGCTCAGTTGCCTTAACAACTCGAGAGTGATCCGTCTCATGGGTATATACTTTTTTACCTCAATAAATCAGAAGAACAGGGGTCCAAGGCAGCTTCCATGCATTACACCAAAGAAGTGTTATATTTCTTGGGCACATGCATCAAGAGCGACCAAAGCATTTTCACCAGATGTAAGGTAATGTGGCAAATGCAGATATTTCCTTCTTGAGCTTCATTCCCGATCTGCACTAACAAGTGCAAAGCATGGACACACATTCAGCTCCTCAGACTAGTTGAATTATTCCCAGTCGTCATTATTAAACATGCCTTTAGCTTGACCCAAATGTGGAGTTACGGCTCCAATGCAATTTCCTTAAGGGTGGTATTAATGGAGTTTTCACATATTTGTCTCTGTCACCATCTACATTTAGCACACTGTGGACATTGTCACGTTTGTATAATTTGTCTCTTTGATAGCACAGGGTCTGTTTTCAAGTGAAAACGGCAATTTTCCCAAAAGAAAGCTGTACACTCTGATGTATAATTTGTGTCACCCACAGACACTACAGCGATGTGTGCCGATTACCATGTCATTGCTGGTTGGCTGCTGGTTTTTATCAAAACCAATCAAATCTGTATCATATGACCATTCAACAAAACATGTATCTGTTTAGTCTGGCTTTTAATATGTAGCAGTGGTGTGACAATTTCAGTCTTCTGTTTCTTTGTAACCTTTTCTGATTTGACTGATTTCTATCTTCACTCTTTCTATTGTATATGTTTTTTTTACTCTTGGTTTCTGATGTGAAGCACTTTGGATACTTGCTGGTTGCTGTAAAGTGCTATATCAATACATTTTGATTGATTGAGTCAAGATCTAAAACCAAGCTCTGCTTATTGATCACGTTTGAAAAGTAAACTCTGGGAGCTTCTTATTTTGCTTCCTTCGGTGCTGAGAGAAAGAGATGAGTCTCGCTGGCAGTGACACACAAGTGTTTAGCTTATCATTGGCAAAATTACTGCTTTGACTTGAAAATGGATAGAGAAATCGATGCAGCTAGTACCATTAGAGACAAAAACACACACAGGGGTCTTTACTTTGAAAAGCCTTTTTTATACATCAACTCCATTTAATTTCTTCGGAGAAAAATTCACCCTGTAGCCAACGTCAGTATTTGGGCAGATCTGGCATCACGGATCGTTATTTAGAGGTTCTGCTGCATGCGCCACCGCAACTCATTCATTCAAGTGCACTCATTGTGGCCTAGTATAACCACAGTGGTCCTACTTCAGCCACAGAGCAGCTGGGGGCCAAGCTATTGCGTGCTTACACCTCGGCACTGGTCTTTTAGTGAGGGGAAAGTGTTATTCATTCAGCGTCTCCCATTGGGCCTGTGCAGGGATTCAAACCTTTGCCTAATTGACTACATTGCATTCACTGCGCTGTAGTCACTGCAACCTCGAGAGGTGGCGTGAGGTAAGGATCTTGTCTGAACTGAGCCCCCTGAGCCTCTGCCAGTGGGAAGAGTAACACAGGCATTTCATATCAGAAATTGCCTCCCTCTCCAAAGCTCCTCTAACAATATTCAGCTCAGATTTTAGGAAAGAAGGGTATTCAAAGAGGCTCCGGGCTAAAAGCCTACAAAGTCTAAAACGTACCGTGGCAGCAGGGTAACATGCAGCCGAGGCTGAGCCGAGCCCAGCTGACTCGGTGGCTGAAAAAGAAAGAAAGAGGGGGAGGGAGAGGAGTGGCAAGGGCAAAGACATATAGGACATTGAAGGAGGACCAAAAGGAGGTGGTAGGAGGAATGTAACAAAGTGGATTTACTTAAGTACTGTACTTGAGTACTAAATTGAGATACTTTTACGTGTGAGTCTTTTAATGCAGAGAGAGATACGGTGCTTTTTACTCCACTACATTAATCTTACCGCTTTAGCTTCTAGTTACTTTACAAATGTTTGTAATGTTTTATTATAAATAAAACTACCCAACAATATATAGGTACAGCTGTAATGATTAGCCAACTGAACACTTAGCTGTTTGACAGAAGTGTTTGGACTGTTTCCAGTTTCTAAAATGTGAGGATTTTTTTTTACTTTCAATACTCTAAGTACATTTTCCTGATGATAGCTTTTTACTTAAGTAACATTTTCAATGCAGGACTTTTATTTGTAACAGAGTATGGTTTACAGTGTGGTATTAGTACTTTTACTTAAGTAAAATGAGAAAGAGAGAGAGAGAGATAGAGAGACCACAAACAATCCTCAGGTGAGGCATTGCTACCAGTGCAGACTGCTCCTCAACCTCGGTATCCACTGTCTCTTTCCTTTCTCTTCATCCGTTTTCTCACCACTCGCCCTCTGTTGCTCCCCAGTGCATTTGTCTCGGAGTGCTACAGCACTCCAGGTGGGGTTACAGGTGCACCGCGCAAATCCCTCACCTCCCTCCCTCAACTCCCTCCCTCCGCAGCCGGCTCGAGCCCCATTAATCCGCTGATGTAGATTTACAACGACAGGCCAACCCGGTGAGCCCCTGCTTTGTTCACTTCAATTCAGGAATGTTCTGCTGAATGTCCTTTTGTTTTTTTCCTCCCTTTAAGCTGCCTCTGTCATGTTTCCTCAAGCTGTTGCCTTTCCTTACTGTTGCTGCCTTTTTCGTTATCCCCGACATGTTTCCTTCAAATATCTGGATGTGACTGCTCGGATAATCCTAAATGAGGGATTAGCATGACACCTGACCCAGACAGGGAGAAAAACCAAAGATGAACAGCTCCACCCTGCATACTGAGACTAGGTACCTTTCCACTAAGAACATATATTTTATTAATGTTGTGATATCTTTTGTCAAAAACCAGGAAACATGGCAGAGGATTAATTTATGTTTGCTGAGAAGCAACAGCCCTAAATAGCTTTTAGCTTCTGCAGAAGTGTCATTACTCCCCTGCCATTGGTTAATAAAACAGCTTGTGTCTGTCGGCTGAGGCGCATAATGCACATAGCAAATGTGATGTCCTGGTTAAAACCTGGCCCCGAAATGTTGCTGCATGTCATCAGCTTCTTTCTTCTCCTCGCTCTGTGTCTACCTTAAAATATGCCACAAAGGAGAGAAGTTCCCCCATTACCAATAATGCCATATGTTTTGTAGAAAAGCAGCAGTGTTCTCAGAGGAGCCCATTTGTCATTTAGAATCGCTGTGCTGATCAAAATAAAAAGACTATTGTATCAGTGAACGATTGAAACTATGGTTAACTGCACAATCCTAATCACCAATTTGGTGGTTTGGTGACTGGCAGGTCACCTGGGGGTAGCCTGGTCCTACCAGAATCATCAAATCCATTTTTTTTTTTTTTTTTTTTACTTTAACAGTTCCACACATGTACCATGTCTTGTTGATTCACATGTGCAGCCAGTGATTCACCAGTAGCTACAGTGTTTTTCACTGAGGACGCACAAGTCAATGAAGTCTCATCTAAGTGGGTTATGATCATGGTGTGCCATCTAACAGAGCTGTATGTTCCACTATTTTAAGAATATTCAAAATAACTGGGTTTTAATGTGCAGCAGGTCTTAGCAACAGTGTTGCCATTTAAATGCTATCAAAACAATTATGTGATTATGTAATGCCTATAAAAATAACTTTCAACCAAATGTAATGTCGTTTTAACAACCGATGTGTCGTGGGAAGCACTCCAACCACAACACACAGTGGTAAAGACTTCTCAAAACCTTCACCAACCCTGGCATGTGCAGCCTGTATCGGATCAATCAAGTTTGCTTTAATCTGCTTCCACACAAATACAAACTTTGAGTGAGATATGGAGTTCTGAATGTCCTCTGCCTTCAGTCTCCGGGTGAGCTGTTTAAAATCTCCACAGCTTTTCACGTCACTAGCCGAGACAAGGTGGCTAACAGTAGCACATGCTAGCTCGTTCTCAATGGGAAAACACTGCTACAACACACACTAGTTTACCATTATCTACAAAAAGAACTACTTCCATGTCCCGGTTCTGCAGGTATTCCACAAGTGCCCCTCCTTCAGAAGAAGTCTCCCAGCTAATCCTCAAAATACAATTATGAACCTGAAAATGAGCATAATGTGGGCGCTTTAATGCACCTGTCTTAAAGATTTAAAACAGTCTTGAGTAAACTCCATTATTATACACAGTAAACGCCCCACTGAAGGACACACGCTCAATTTTCCACTGTGGTTACTCTATGGAGCCCTATAGCATCATGTTTTCATATTTATTGTATGTGGTTTGTTTTTTGTGAGAAATCTATTATTATATCGTCTTTTCCGTTTTGTTTTGTTTCATCCACTGCTGGAGACACACTCACTCCAGACATTGTAATGCGTCCACCAAATGGCATATGTAGGCCCGGCGTGCATGGATTTATCTTTGACACTGCAGCATCTTGTCCCTGGCGGTTCCCTGACACTGGCTCCTTTCCACCACCATCTCCTCTACCAGTCCTCTGCTGCCGTCTCTCTCTCCCTTCTGTCATTCCTTCCATCTATTGTACCCATCTCACTCTACTGTCCTCTAGGGACATTGTGAATTTTCACTGGTCTCACGCTATCACACACGATTATCCTGTCAACGCTTCAAATCGATATCACGATGCCTCATCTCTTCAATATTATATACAGCAATACTACACATGGCTTTCATCAACATATTCAAGCAGTCTCATATATATATATATATATATATATATATATATATATATATATATATATATATATATACATACATACATATATATATATATATATATATATATATATATATATATATACATATACATATATATACACACACACATACACACACATACACACACACACACAGTATGTATATGAAGGAACTGGTCTTTTTATTGTATCTGCTCTTAAAAGATATTTCCTGAATGTTGCAGAATCTTAACACCGCAGACAAAAAGGCGAAAACTAAAAAAAAGCAGCTACCAGAAAATCAACAACAGACATTGGTAGGCAATAATCAATAGCAGAATAGTCCTTCCATCCCTTTGTGGCTTCAGTTTTATTTCCACTGCTTTATTATTTCCCTCTTTCTTTCTTCCATTTTTCCAATCCCTCCAAATGTGACACCGCAGGCTGCTGGTCCCCTTAGTTTCATCTCCACACTGTAGACACTGGCCTTAGCCCTGCATCAGATATGAGGTGTGTGTGTGTGTGTGTGTGTGTGTGTGTGTGTGTGTGTGTGTGTGTGTGCGCGCACACACACACACGAGGGGGCGGGACTCATGTCCAAGTGTGATGAAACACACCTTAGGATGAATGCAAGTCCATTCATCTCCTTGTTCTCAGGCATCCATTCACGGAGGCTGATGGAGCGTGGCGATAAAGAGGAGAGGAGATATGAATGGTCCGACTCTGAGAGGGAGGGAGCGGAGGAATGAGGAAGAGGGGGAGATTTGAATAAAAGCGGGAGGGAGGGAGGGAGGAAGGGAGGAAATGGAGAAAGAAAGGGCAGAGGGGACAGGGATATGGAAGATGGAAGTAGGGATGAGTTAATCAATAGAGGAGAGAAGGAACTAGGAGAAGGAAAGATAGTAAACAGAGGAGAAAGGGGATAAAGAAGGAGAAGAGGAGGGAAGAACAGAGGTAGGAGCGAGGATAAAGAGGATAGCATCTGACCAGAGAGAATGAAGGAATAATAAAAACTGGAAAAAAGCAAAAGAGTCAGAAAGACCAAGGCAAAAAGAAATGTGAGGACTAAAGGAAACAAGGAAGAGAGATAATGAAGGAAAGAGGAATGGAAAGATGAAAGGCCATAAGGTAAGTAAGGAGAAACCAAAAGGAAGAAAGAGAGGAACAGAGGAAGGAAATATGGAAGTGGGGGAGACAAGGAAAAAGACAAGAAAAAGAAAACTAGAGGGAACAAAGGATGAAAAAGGAAGAGAAGAAACTGGGGAGGAGTAGAGATGGAAGAAAAGATGAGAGGGCACAGGAAGTTAAGAGTCCAAATGAGAATGGAAACATCATGAAAAAGGAGGAATGGAGGGAAAGGGAAACACATGAAAAAAGAATGTAGGAAGGAAAAGAACAGACAGAAATAAAGTAAAGAAGAGAGGAATGAAAGAAGAAGCACAGAAGGGAAGGAAGGAGAGTCGAGAGGCCACAGGGAAGTAAAGAGAGACCAAAAATGCAGTGAAATAATCAGGAAGAAGAGAAAGGAAATATGGTGGGAATAACAAAAGACAGATGAAAAAGAAATAGTAAAGAAAGAGTGAGAAGAAAAGTAGCCACTGGAGGACAATAGGTAGCAACATTTCACCTGGAAGTGAGGCAAGACCAAAAAAGAGGACAACAAAAATAGAAAAAGACACCAAAAAACAGAAGACAGGAAATGGAATAAAAGAAAAGAGATATGATTAAAAGGATGTAGTGGGGGATGAAAGTAATGAAGGAAGAAAGAGCATAGGGAATTATGGAGAAACCACAAAGGAAGGGAAGTAGGGAAGAATAACCAAAGAAGCAGAGGAAAGGAACACAAGGAGAAGGGGAGGATGGAGGTGAGAAAAGATGAAAGCATACTGCTAAGTATAATCAGAGAAGAAAGGAAGGAAGTGGAGACAAGACAGATGGACCGACAAAAGGAGATAGGGGTGAAGAAAAAAGTGGAAGATGGAATGTAGAAAAGTTGCAACAGGAAGTAAAGGGAATGGAGGAATGGAAGAAAATGAGGAGGAAGGAAGGACTATAAAAGAAAGAGGGAAGAAGAAACAAGGAAAAAGAGTGGAGGGCAGAAGGGAGAATAGACGACAGGGAACAGAGTTATAAGAAGAGAGAGGAATAGAAGGAGAAAACGGGGAGGAAAAGCAGTAAGATGTAAAGGAAGGGGGAGAGGAAAGAATGAGGAAGGGAGGGAGGGAAATCGAAAAGGAGAGGAAGGGACAAAAAAAAAAAAAGGAAAGCAGAATAAAGTCCAGCCGAGTCCCAAAAAACAACCCAAAATGGCCGAACTCCTTTGGCCTTCAATGGATATGATGTCTCACACACACACACACACACACACACACACTAACGAGACAGAGAGTGTGTTTCAACAACACTGGGGGATTATATGAATGAAATGAAGTATTCAGACAGCTTAGTGTCACAATTAAATGTGTGCGATTGGGGTGAAGAGACAGAGACAAAGGGACGGAGGGCGAGAGAGGGAAGACTCACAACAGGAGGAGAGAAAGCGAGCGAGACGGACAGCGCCAGCCTCCCTTTGCTCTCTGTCTCTCTGCTTTGCCACGACTGCGCTGTGATGGATTGTGGGAAGTGATGGCACACACTCCTACAGTTGAATTCAAACAGAGAGACAGAGCAGAGCAGGTGGCAGGTCTCACCGATGTAGGAGGGGTTAGAGGCCACCTCTTCTTTCACCGCCTCTCTCCTTGTTTTATTCTCCCTTCCTCCCTCCCTTCAATCCTTCACTCTCTTTTCTCCCCTCGCTCCCTCCTTGCTTACACTGTCGCCTTTCTCCCTTGTTCCTCCCTCATTGTACAGGTGGACACACAGCTACCAACATCAAGACATGTCTGTAGTACATGGCAGCTAACAAGCTACCAGATGCTGTTAAACCCTGTTGGCTTTACAATGTTCTCAAGCTAATTTTACAATCTGTGGACAGTCTACCCAAAAAGTCTAAGTGGCCTTGTGGCAGTTTAAAGGATAACAACGGTTTGGAACAATCTGTGCCTTATTTTTGTAGTTATGTTATTATTGCATTCCTGAGAGGAATTGTCAAGACCTGTGAGTCTGACTGGGGAAGAAACACTAGCAGTCAGATCGGTTGGAAACAAGCGAAACTTTTAGCCCCGGAAAACCTTTTTGGAGGTAAAGTGCATCTGAAATGTCAGTAATAATCCCTCATTGCAACTGTGCCACAGGGATTGTAAGAACACTGTGCCAAAGCACTGTGGCATCAGCTCGCAGGTCTCTAAACTAAAACGCTGTCGCTCTCAGTCTTAGACCTGATTACCCCCCTCCCCCTCCCCCTCCGTCATACACCAACACCGGGGTGGCCTCGATGCCATTCATTGCATGCTTATAAAGTAAAAATTCTGATTTATCAACGGTGCACAAATTGATTATGCGAGTGCAACTGCAGGCGAACACTTCAATCATGAGTTTGGATAGGTGTAATTGCACATTTCCTCTGGACAGCACGCACCCAAGAGAGAGTGAGACGGAGAGGGAGAGAGTGAGCGGGTGGGTGTCACAGGGTGAAAGAGAGCAAGCGCTACTGGCAAGATGCCTTTATTTATTTATTATGGGCCGCATAGCTCAGATGGTTGAGCGGGCACCCATATATGGAGGTTTACTCCTCGACGCAGCGGGTCCAGGTTCGACTCCGACCTGCGGCCCTTTGCTGCATGTCATCCCCCTCTCTCTCCCCTTTCATTTCGTCAGCTGTCTTGCCAATAAAGACCTAAAAATACCACAAAAAAAAAGAAAAAGATGATGCCTTGGGGTTTGGAATGGTTCAACTTCATACAAATCAGTTTGTCATAATCTCGACTTTCTGAGTAGCGTGACTTTGGTCTGACTGGTGCTGGTAATGCTCAGCTATGAAAGTATGAGCAGATAGATTTGGGGTCCTGCTCATCAACAGTTTAACAGGCCATCTTTGTGGTTACATCACCAAAAAAAAAAAATCAACATTTTTAGACCACTTTTTCTCCACAGTGATGATCACAGCAGCTTTGATAGACAACTTCCCCCTCGTTTTCATTTTAGTTAAAAAGGGTGTCCGACATTTTCGAAACATCAGCCTTAACACATTCTCACTGCCAGCGCGTCAGAAGGTGACAGCTGGTCAGGTGCATTTGGCGTTTGTTAATGACGCCCTGGGTCGGGCCTCTTGGTGTCGCTTTTTGACACTCAGGGTTGGAAAATAACGTTGTAATGTATGTAACGTATGTACGTCAGTGACAAGTGGGACACGAGCCCCCGTCTCCTGCGTGAACGTCCCGTGTGGTTTGATCCATCCACCAGCCCAACTAACCTCATTACATGGGTTTTCGTTCTTTCATGCTACTCGCTACCGTTATTGCTCTTCATACTACGTCATCTTACAGCGCCGCGGGTGAGCTACGGCTACTGCTTCCACACGGGCGCTAAAGGGTGATTTCTGCGAGTGTATCTGATGCTGAGAACCACTGACCAGGCGTCAAGTATCAAGTATTTGACGAGTTGGGTATGCGAATGGGTTGCTTCTCCACATCCCTTTGGAAGAAACACTGTGTCAGGCTCAAATGATGCCTTGGCAGTAGATAGCCTCAAAAAAGAAAGTGAATATAGAGGAAGCCTGGCAGTTTTTGTGGGCCTCAGCCAGGAAGTCATCATATTTATCCATCACTCCCTGTCTGGGTTAACTACCCAACACGGGATAAAATGGCTGGATCGAGCCAAACAGCTCGCTGGCCTCATGAAACAGCATCATGAAAACTCTGCTGACTCAGCAGTCGATGGCCTCAAAATGGTGGAAGCAGGGAAAAATGTGTAGCCAAGATGATTTTTTTTTTTTTTTCCCCGACTACTACTAGGGGCACAAGGTCACACAAACAAGTCATACATGTCAATGCAGAATGCAGATGGTTGGTGTGGTTTATGTCAGCTTCGACAGGGCCGTTTATAGAGCGACTGCACAGCTACTGTAGCTGGAGTCAAGACGCAAAAGACAAAAATGCCAGCTAAGTTTCTATTTTGTTGAATGTTAGACGTCAGTTTGATGCTTTTAGTAGAGAGAAAAGAGCAATGCTTGCGAGCATCTCTGCAAGAATGGAAACCATCGCTACACACTCAACTAGTTGTATCATGCATTCGGAGAACTTAGCAGGTGAGAAATCCAAGAAAATAGAAGGCTTGACTGCTAATGTCACACTGACTCTCTCTCTCTCTCTCTCTCTCTCTCTCTCTAATCTACCTCCATTACAGCAACCATGCCTCAGCAAAAAACACTTACACTGTACACGGCTGCTGTACAGTAACGGGAGGGAGGAATAGTGTGTTACATGACTGGAAATTCAATTCAAACTGTTGAATTAGACACACACACGTATAACTGCAGCATCATCAATCCAAGTAATGTTTTATTTTCCATCATGCTTTGAGGAATTGTGCTTTGTGCTGGAGATTAGAGTAGAGGTGGAGATGGAGACGAGGGGGGGGTCGCTCCTAGCTCTATATCCCAATTCCCCCCCATCTGTCCTAGGGAGTGATCTTCACACACAGCCTGCTGCTTGCTGGTGCACCCACTGCTAATGGATCTGATAGCTGCCCTACAGCTAATAATATTGAACGAGGGGGGCGGGGTGGGGGGGATGTGAGATGTGAGTCCCCTCGGTGCAACCAGGGCAGCCACTGGAGAGGGTATAACGCACATATGCGCAACAACCGGTTGGGAAATTGCGGGCAGGCATGCATGCGGCTTTTCAGAAATGTCACACAGTGAATCCCAGCTGCCTGCATCTGTCTGCCACTGACTGGAAGTTATGCGCTGACTTCATGCGCGAGACAACGACAAAATAAGATAGATAGATGGATGGGTGGATGGGTGGATGGATGAAGGGGTGGCGCACCGGTCCGTGCATGTCTGTGTGTGCGCGTCTGGATGAAAGACAGCCATTCCGCCCGACGTGCACGCGCATCAATGACAGAGGGGTCAAAGCCTCTCACACCGGCCGGCTGCGTCCTATAGGCTAACCGCAAAGAGCGCGAGCCAGGGAGAGTACCCCGGGCTGCACATACATGCACAGAGAGCCCCGGAGGACACGCAGCAGCAGCGCACATCCAAACAGCCGGGATGTGAAGGGCAAAGCCGGAGACAGTTTTTCACCTTCCAGAGTCTGGAGGGTCCGAAATAAAACATGGGAAGAATGTACTCACTGTTTTCAGGAGCCCGACACTCTTCTGCTTCTCTTTTTGCTCTCCGCGTCTCTTCTCCGTGCACCACAATCCATCCGTCCATCCCACCGCTGGACATTCCCTGCGGCATATAGAGCCTGGTCGATTCTAATGTTGCGGGATAATGTCCTCGGGATCAAACGGAAACATGTCACCCCCCCAACACCACCACCAACAACAAAAAAAAAGAGCAGCTAATCACGCGCGCGCACAGTTTCGTCCTTTCCTCCACTCGGTGAGGCTACATGTTGCTGACTGCTGCCTCTCCATCCCGCGCTCACTCTCCCGTCTCCCGTTATTTTGTTAAAATTCAGTATGTACGCTCTGTCACCTAGCAACGTCTCCCTCCCTCCCTACCTCTCCCTCCTCATCACTTCCTCGCGACACGTGTTGAATGCTAAACTAAGTGGCCCGGTGTGGGATGACTTCTTTCCACCTTAACCTGAATATTTCTGTATTGTTTTCTTATTCCTTTTATTCATAACTCTTTATCCATCGAGTCCTGCTTTCTCCCCCATCTCTAACACGCTTTCATCCCTTCCCCAAAGATGCATTTTCATCTTCCCTCACTCTTTTTTCCTTTCCCCCATCCCTCCCACGTCTCCTTCCTTCCTCCTGCCCCCCAGTAACCCACCTCTCACCCTCTTTTTCCCGTCATCCCCTCCTCTACTGTGTCAGCCCTCTCACGGCCACCAAAAGCATCCAGTGCAGGAGAGATTGACAAGAAATAACATTATCAAATCTGTAAAAGCCTGAGGTGAAGATAAAATAAAAATCTAAGGATGCCTTATGGTCTTTATGCTTTGGATTTACCTGTGCAAAAAAATAAAATAATCTGTAAATCATGTAATTGGTAAGCATTCTGATAGTTAGTCATTTTAAAACACTTGCAGCAGAACAACTGCTTAGATTAGTTTGATATTTATGAATTATTATGAAGGAGAGGTTCTGTGGCAGCTCATTAACCTTTACTGTGTCTAATAAGTAATAAAGCCCGACCAATAATGTATTTTTAAGGTCGATACCGATACGAATATTGGATTATTTAAAAGTCTGATATGCCAATATATATATATTTTTTTTTTAATCCAGAAACGTGTTACAAAACATTAACAGATTTCCCTAACATTAGTTATTTATGAGTTCTCACTAAAATGACAATTTGTTTTATTGTCACAACAGAACAGAAGAACGTCCAAATATATTAAAGGTCTGATAAATAAAAAGTATAAAAATACAAACTTAAGATATGAATAAGATATGAAAAAAGTCCTCTGAACAAAAATACTAACAAAAAAAAAACAGGGACGTTGTAGAGCGTCCTCTGGTGGACAGACTCTGCCACGCCATCACTAACAGGGACGTTGTAGAGCGTCCTCTGGTGGACAGACTATGCAAAGCCATCACTAACAGGGACGTTGTAGAGTGTCCTCTGGTGGACAGACTATGCAACGCCATCACTAACAGGGACGTTGTAGAGCGTCCTCTGGTGGACAGACTATGCAAAGCCATCACTAACAGGGACGTTGTAGAGCGTCCTCTGGTGGACAGACTATGCAACGCCATCACTAACAGGGACGTTGTAGAGCGTCATCTGGTGGACAGACTCTGCAACGCCATCACTAACAGGGACGTTGTAGAGCGTCCTCTGGTGGACAACTCTGCAACGCCAACACTATTGCAACAGACTCTGCCATCACTAACAGGGACGTTGTAGAGCGTCCTCTGGTGGACAGACTCTGCAACGCCAACACTGGGACACAGACTATGCAACGCCATCACTAACAGGGACGTTGTAGAGCCTCTGGTGGACAGACTCTGCAACGCCACACTAACAGGGACGTTGTAGAGCCCTCTGGTGGACAGACTATGCAACACCATCACTAACAGGGACGTTGTAGAGCGCCTCTGGTGGACAGACTCTGCAACGCCATCACTAACAGGGACGTTGTAGAGCACCTCTGGTGGACAGACTCTGCAACGCCATCACTAACAGGGACGTTGTAGAGCGTCCTCTGGTGGACAGACTATGCAACGCCATCACTAACAGGGACGTTGTAGAGCGTTGTGGAGAGCAACGCCATCACTAACAGGGACGTTGTAGAGCCCTCTGGTGGACAACTCTGCAACTATTGCACAGACTATGCAACGCCATCACTAACAGGGACGTTGTAGAGCGTCCTCTGGTGGACAGACTATGCAACGCCATCACTAACAAGGACGTTGTAGAGCGTCCTCTGGTGGACAGACTCTGCAACGCCATCACTAACAGGGACGTTGTAGAGCGTCCTCTGGTGGACAGACTCTGCAATGCCAACACTAACAAGGACGTTGTAGAGCGTCCTCTGGTGGACAGACTACGCAACAACACTCATAACATGGTGGACAGTCCGTTTTTTTTTTTTTTTTTTTTTTTAAATATTCATTTATCAGAATCATTTATTTGTCATTATGAATGACAAAAAAATGAAATCAGCCACTATGATTGCCGATACCGACATATCAGGAAATGCCTAATATCGGCCGATATATCGGTCGGGCTCTAGTACGTACCAACGCTGAGTCAACGCTGTAGCTCTTGCTGTAATATGATGCATCATCAAATGGGGACTGAGTTCAAAAGTTACACAGTGGCATTACTCCTCACGTCCTTACGCTCAGGTTTTATTTATAGTCTACTTGCACTTTATTTACAATTTAAAACAACGTTATTTTTACTCTACTACATTTCAGATGGACACATTGTACTTTTTACTTTACATTTACTTGACCGCGTTCATTATCATACAGCATATTTAAGCATCCTCTTGAATATGATTCACTCTTAGTACATAAAGTAGATAGCCCCACCTTGGCCCAATTTACAATATGAATATTCATTATATAATAATATTAATACTATGACAGAAGGTGGTTTGCATAATACATACGGTTCCATTTGATACTTTGAGTATATTAAGAATTAAAATAAGGTTTATTACAAAGCAGGGTTTCACTTACAATGAAGTTGTCTTGGTGTTTTCTACTTACAATAAATTAAATTCAAATAGCTTTATCCCCTGGGGGAAATTTGAAAGCACGAGGATTACTTCTGCACATAATTATAATAGACACATTGCATACCATAATAAATAATAAAGTGCAAAAGTTCAATAAAAGAAGAGCAGAAACACTAATATAAAATAATAGTCTGAGAGAAAATTGTGTGTGTGTGTGTGTGTGTGTGTGTGTGTGTGTGTGTGTGTGTGTGTGTGGCAAAGTACTGCTACGGTAAAGAACATGAATACAGAATAATTTTCCCCAACTGTGTACAGTCAAAGGACATATGTGTACATAATGTGTACCAGTAATGGAGTTTGCTACTTTTACTAAAAAGAAGTAAGAAATTATTTTAAAAAAATACATTATTTTGCATACAAATATTTTGTTATTCATTATTAAAAATGTTTAATGACAATATCTGAAATATCAAAGTTTTGGCTTCTGTAATGTGTATCTATGTATTTATTTTTTTATTTGATTTAATCGTTAAATAAGTGTAATGAGGATTGTAGTCCGCGAATGCAAATATTTAAGATATTAGATCTATATCTATGCAAAATCTGTGCAATACATACGTCACAGAATGAGTTCATGGGAACGTGCAATATCTGGGTAGATTATGTGCAATCGGGGGGGGCAGTACTCAGTACTTTCACTTTCTTGTATGTGTGTGTGTGTGTGTGTGTGTGTGTGTGTGTGTGTGAGTGAGTGAGAGAAAGTCACACAGATGGTGTGTGTGAGAGAGAGAGACAGCCAGAGATAGTGTGTGTGTCTGTGTGTGTGTCTGTGTGTGTGTGTGTGTTAGATAATTGTATCATGTGTGATGTGTCTGCATTTTTTTCTCTCAACTGCACAAATTTCTTCTAAAGGAGACAAAAAAAAGGCAAAATCGCAGGGGTGATGGGGGGGTCAAGACCTATCCCACCTGAGGGTTGCCCCTCCCCCCCTAGAAATATCATTAAAACATATTGTACATAATATAACTAACCCTTTAAATAATCATATAAGTAGTAAATACAATACAAACTCAAACAGGGCAAAAGTCCCTTCCCCCCCTCTTGCTTCACAGTGGTTTGGTCCACTGCTTGGTTCGCTCCCTTTACGTTAACGGCACACAGACGTCAGGTGGGACTCGTGGGAGAAATTCTAAGTTTATTGCCCCCCCACCCCATTTGTCAGATGAGATTCACACCCATGGGTGCATCTTATCTTATTAATTGAGTGTATTGACATTTTGAGGGTAAAAGGAGGCTTGTTATTCTTCATTATGCTGTCGTAAATGTCTGTGCTGTTTTTAATGTTGAGTTAGAATCGTATTCAACACCTGCGTGTGAAGATGACTAATGAACTGCTGAGAAAAACATGCTTCCCTCCTCACCTCTTCTCATATTCACATTTTGTAATTTCTTCCCTGAATTGTTGCAACAGCAAAACTTTCTCTCCCCTGCCCGGAAGGGGAAGGATAATAATTGCCGCATGGATTTGTTCTTTACAACTCAGTGTGCCAACCTTTTGTTTTTTTGTTTTTTGCTTCCTCTTCCCACCTTTACATACTCCACTGCTATTCTCCCACCGGAGATAATGACAGTTCTAAATTCACGTTTCAGAAGACAAAAATTCTTGGCCAATTAGCTTAATCTCAAATCATTTGTATTTCCACAAATTATTACCTTCCTTCCTCTGTTGTCAAAATTACTCTCCTCCACATGTAATTACCATAAAGTGTTCTCATCAGAAGACGGTTGCATCAGAACTGCCACGCCGTTATCGCTGGCACGATCGGCGAGCGCTTGGAAGACATTGCTTTTTAAGATTGGAGTGACTGTCAGTGTTGTAGTTTATTTTTGGTGTTTTTCCATGTATTTTGAAGAGACAGACTGCTCTCATTTCAGCCCTTTAAGGTGAAGAACATGCACAAGTGTATGAAATGATCTCTAAAGCCTTGCTTTTTTTATCTTCCACCATCCTTCATCGTTAATGGACCTGTGAGAGCGAGAGAGAAAGATAAAGGCTAAAAACAGATGATGTTGTCAGTTTCCTTTTATTTTCCCTCTCAACACTTGTTCCTCTCCCCGGTTGTACATGCTGTCTTCTCAGCATAAATATAAAAATGACATGCAGCAGTCAGTCACCCGGCCAGTCAGCCAGCTAGGAGACATTTAAAAATACGCCCTAATTATTAGAGGAAGGCTCAGACGGACATCTTGGTTCTTGTTTACACCGCGGCGTTGTGGCGGTAAATTGGACACTGGGAATCGACTTCTGGGTTCTAAAAAGCCTGTCTGCCAGAGCACAAATAAACAGTAGAAAGAGACTGGTGAGGAAAATACAAAGAGGCGCGCGCACACACACACACACACACACACACACACACACACACACACACACACACACACACACACACACACACACACACACACACACACTTTGTGGGAACCCACCATTGACATAATGCATTCCCCAGCCCCTTACCCTAACCAACACAGGTAAATGTCTAACCTTAACCCTTTACCTCACCCTAACCCTAACATAATTCTAACCCTAATCCTTAAACCAAGTCTTAACCCTTAAACAGCCCTTTAAAGTTGTGGCGTCCAGCATTTTGGCCCCATAAAGCTGTCCGGACCCCACAAGTATACTGGATTTCTGGTTTTTGGACCCCACGAATGTAGTTAAGTGAGAACACACACACACACACACACACACAACACACACACACACACACACACACACACACACACACACACACTATAAGTCCACTTAAGAATAATTTACATGGACATACAGTATTATATTACTGGTGCAAATTACTGTTAAATACATATACAAAATCATGGTCCATTAGCATACAGCAGGTCTTCATACTATTAAGCATACCCCTCTGTTCTTATGGGTAGAAGTAACAGCGTCTTCACAATATATGTGGCTGCCTATAACAGCCGACAGAGCACAGTAATTTGCTAGATGTTTAGCCCTCTTTTTGCCCATCCCAGGCTGACCTTGCCCATCCCAACCAGCCTGTGTGTGACCTAGGCTGCCAAATATGAAAACAGTCGGCACCTATAGCCTCGCTCTGAGACGGTGTTTAGGAGTGGTTGGTATTTAATGACCTTGGTCAAAGAAGCTTCCGCCATGCTAGGATCAAAGGTGCATGCAACCTCTAAAATGAACACCTCACCTGACTCATTGATCAACATCTGGTGAAGTGGCAAGCCCGTGTGAGAACGTGAGACGTGTGAGAATATTGCAGTGCTGGAACATTGATGGGTTTACACAAGAATTGTTGTACAGTCTTACTGAGGGTGAGAAGAGATTTGATATGTCTGTCAGTATTAGATGAACTATTCTGTCATGACGTGCTATGTACAATCCATTGTAAACATGGCAGCCATTCAGGAACATGTGTGGTAATAATGTATACGTGTGTGTGTGCGCGTGTGTGTCTGCGTGCACCTTCTTCTCTTCTACATTTATCCATCCATTTTGGGCAATGTAAAAGAAAAGAGAACCACCACAGCTAAAGGGAATGTAAGAATGAATCTCACTCAGTTTTAAATATCTTTCCAAAGTTGACACAAAATACATGGAGAGTCCATAGTTCGGACTCACTGATTCAAGTTTTTAAAAAAAGCTGTGTTATAGTGCCGCACTGAAAACAAACAACGCCACTGTCACGCCCCGATGTAAGCGCATGTGTCCCTTTGCAACAAGTGAAGATGTGAGTTATGCATAGCAAGTAGCATACAAGATGCTAACGAGAGACTTCTGTAATGTCAGTAAAAATGGATCTACTTCACCAAGTTGGTTCACTGCTGGCTACAAGTTAGCATCAAACACAACAAGGCTGTCAGTTGAATGATGTTTTGAGCTAACGTTAGCAATCAAACAGCCATAAATAGCGAAAACGTTTTTTGAAATGATTCCTATCTTCTGTTATTGTTGGTATTGTCACCAATTTCAGTGTGACACGCTATGCCGTGAACGTTTAAATCTGAGCATGCACGACTCAAATCGGAGCGCGACAGCCACAACAGCCACGGGAAACTAAAGAGGAAACACTGACTACGTTTAGATGCACATAATATTTTTTGGCTGTTTACATGGCTAATGAAAATTAGTATTCCAATAATAATAATCCACCGTTTACATGTAGCCGTGCAAAATACATTTTTTTCAAAGGTTACCAGCGGTGGGTGGCTTGTTGGACCGTGCGAACACATCGTCCCTCTTTCATTCCTTCAACCAGCTTCTTGAGAAGGTCGGCATAGCAACGTTTGTGCATATCCAAAAACCGCTTGATATCCAAGTCTTTGATAATGTTTAAAAGAAGCTGTGTTTCTCCTTCTTATCGGATCTGCAGCCTTGCAAACTGTTGGTTGGTTGCTTTGTGTACAGAAACCATAGCAACGCACAGAGCTGACCATAAGAGACAGTCAACTGGGCGTGAAGACCCAGGTTGAGCATATTCCAAATTTGCTGTATACATGTCCAAACAATCCCTCTGAAATCAAAATAATCCGGAATAACCTACGTCTTAATCAGAAAATGTTATATTTGGAATAAGGCCTTTTTTGGAATATCCAACCGGATTATGCTGTTTACATGACCTGTAACAAACAACGTCAGAATACTGTCATATTTAGAATAACAGGGGAATACTGGTGCGCATATAAACGTACTGACTGGTATTTTTCAGAAACGCTAGTGTATAAGCGTGTGTGTGTGTGTGTGTGTTAGAGCCCGACCGATATCAGCGGGCCAATAATATATATATTTTAAATATTTATTCATCAGAATCCTTTATAATGACAAATAAATGATTCAAATAAATGAATATTTAAAAAATAAAATAAAAACCGACGGTCAACCATGTTATGAGTGTTGCCGTTGCATAGTTTGTCCACCAGAGGACGCTCTACATCGTCCCTGTTGGAAACATTGATTATTTGTTTTTGTACATTTTATTTATCAGAACTTTAATACATTTTGATGTTATTTTCATTTTTTGTTAATGATATTATTTTAGTGAGAACTCATAAATAACTACAAATAACTTACGTTAGGGAAATCTGTTAGTTTTGTAAGGAGTTTCTGGATTTTAAAAAATATATATCGTCCGATATTTCGGAATATCGGATTTTTAAATAACCAAATATTTATATTGGTATCGGCCTTAAAAAAGCCTTTATCGGTCGGACTCTAGAGTGTTAGTGTGTGTGTGTGTGGACTTCTCTGCCACTGACGCAGAGTGTGCGTTGATGTACCTCGGTCTGAAAATAGCCTTCCCCTCTGACCTGCAGCAAGGTTTGGTAATACCGTCCTGAATAATGTTAGCGGTAATGCTCCCCCAGAGGATGCATCTGCAGTTGTTGGCAGAGGAGAAGGTCTGGAAAACGTTGCTCCTGCGACCCGCGCAAAGATGGAAACCCTGTGTTTATGGATGGTCGCTACAGAAGCCATTAGGGAGAGGTGTATGGTCAGACAGGGATACCATATTTCAAGGGGTTGTTTCCTCACTGGGGGTGGGGGGGGTCCTGGTGATTTCATTGACATATTTGGATGTTTGTCATCAGTAAATCACAAGTACGTTTAAAGCTCCTAAAATCAAACTGTTCATTCTGAAATACTGTGTGTATTAAGGGTTGGATCCTCTAGGGGAACACAGAATAAGTCAAATTGCAGCTACAGTGGAGTTTAATAGTGGAAAGTCTTTGTCTGGCTATCACCAGACCAAGCCAAGCTCGATAGATTTGAGACTGGGCGTTGGTCTGGGGAGTCTACTCTGTATATAATCTGCACAAGAAGCGAAACCAACGGGCATAGTTCAAATGACTCTGTATGCCATTGGACCAACGATCCTGGAGATGTAGAAGCCACAGCAGTATAGGGCTGGGTATCAATCAAAAATTTTCGATACCGGTACCAATACCGATACCTTTACTTCGATATCGGTTCCTGAACGATACCTTTTTCAATAGGCCTACCAGTTTTATAATATCAATTCTGAGAAAAAGAAAATTACACAAAATAATAAAGTTCAAATCTTGAGTTTTATTTTTTGCTCAGATTTTTCCATTCAAAGTACTTCTCTCATATAAAAAAAATATTTTTTGCCGTCCTCGGCACTCTTTGATGAGGCGGAGTCCGGTGGTGGATATTTTGAATCACTCGGAGTCGGCTCTGGTTTTGCATTGCCCACGGGCGGCTGAGAGGAGGAGGGCTGCGCAGGCTGCGGTCCGCTCTTCTTGCAGTCAAACACTGTGCAACTTTCCGCTCTTAAATTGATCCCGTGCACTATCAGGTGCTTCATCAAATTAGTCGTGTTGCCAGCCTTAGCAACAATGTCTTTTTTGCATATATTGCATTTCGCACTGTTGGCATCAATCTTAATAAAGTGAAGCCACACTTTTGATCTAGGTGGCATTTTTAAGCGGTACAACGATGCTCGCAACCAGTTCACAACAGATACACGTGAACCCCGTCTGTCGGCGTAACCACGTATGTATTTTTCCTGGGTGACGCAATCACGTTTAACGTTACAGCCAATCACCGAAACTTGGCACCAAAAGACGAGGCATAATTTGATACTGTGTAAAACCGAAACATTTCGGTCGGTACCATAAAAAACCGAAGTTCGGTACCCAGCCCTACAGCAGTATCAGCGGGTTGGCTGTGCTTTGGTGGTGTTTGGGGGGAGCGATACAGCATAGTATCACGATATTTTCAGTGGCAATACTGTATCGATACACAGACGCCAAGTATCGATCTTTTATTATATACAGTATGTGTTGGCCAGATTGTCTACTTGACGATCACATTTATCAGCAATAAAATTAAAGTGAGATGAACAAAGAACATTTTTTCATTTTAGATGAAACACATGTTGAAAAAGTTCTCTTTTGGGGACATCATTTGAAATTGGGAATTAAAAATTAGAAGGTTATAAATTGCAAAATATCACAGAATCATGCAATATGTTTAAAACCGCAATATCTTTTTGTATTCCCATCTTGTATATATTCAAATATTATTCTTATATTTTATTCCTATTATTTCATGTATATTGTATGTATGTATAATGTATCCTAGTATTCCATTTATATTCTGTGCTGTGTGACTGATTTTGCTTAAATAATTTCCCATTTGTTTGGGATCAATATCTATCTATCTATCTATCTATCTATCTATCGTATCGTATCGTATCGTATCGTATCATGGCATAAGTATCGTGATAATATGGTATCGGGAGGAGTCTGGTGCTTCCCACCCCCAGCTTGGTCGCTTCTCCATCGTCATCGTGTTAAACCCGCCGAGAACGCGCCAGGTAGATAAGCCAGTTTGTGATTGGTTCCCGCTAAATTGTGAACTGAAGCAGGAGAATTAAACGTGCAGGTTTCCTGTCTAGGAAAGTCTTTCGGGAGGTTTACAAAGCAGTGATTTTGTGATTTATAGGTTCAAAAAAAGTGTAGAAGTCAAGGTTAAAAAAGCAATTTACGCCAGTTTAAATCTTGTGAGCTGCAAATGAACACATACATGCTTGTTTGATGCTTTCTAATGCTGCTATTTCTCTTGGACATTTAACCATCAAATACCCACAAGAAGGAGTGGACAGACAGACAGACCAGAATGCATTGAGGGTGTGCTTTTTAATGAATGTCTATTTGATCGATTGCTATGAAACTTATCAACAAGGTGTAAAGGGGATCCCTTCACTTTTCATGTAGCACCATGACCATGGTTAAGGACCAGATACCTGCTAAACTAATGGCATTCCCATCAGCCTCAGCTGTAGTGTGGTATGTGAGCATTACCAAATATTAGCATGCAAACACGCTTAACTAAGATGATGCAACTTGGTTAACTTTATGCCTGCTGAACATCATGCATGCTAGCATTGTCATTGTGAGCATGTTAGCATGACTGTTTTAACCACGGACACGGTCGCTCCCTAACCGTTAACGCAGCCGGCCCTGTGCCTAAACCTAACCTGATCTTAACCAAAGAGGAGTAAGATCACAGACAAATAATGTCAATGGCAATTACAAACAACACATTTTGGACATCTCATTTGGAGGATGTGAGATTTTGAAGAAGTCCGAGCATGTTCTCTGAGGAGGGAAATTAGTAGTCAAGGCCGGCTGAGGGAAAGTGGGTTCACCAAGAAGGTGAACATTTTATCAAGAATTCATTTAAGTTAGGACTGATGACATGATTTTTATTTATTTTTTTTACAGTGTAAGAGGATCTGAGGAGGAATATTTAAATTCGGACTCTGAAATCATCAGGTCAGATTCAGATTTGTGTTCCCTGAGGCTTGATCAGGTCTCATTATATTCAGCATATATTTATATATTTGTAGTTTTCTGAGATTGTGAAACAACCCCCCCCACCTCCGGCCCTGCCAGCACTTCCTGTGACATTTAGGCGCTTGACAGTTTGCCCCACAGTGGACTCAAATTAAGTGAAGAAATAAATTTGCATCACGATAATCAAATTTTGCCTTCCAGCCAGGTACGTTTTAGGTTATGAAGCAACTCTGACATTTTGCCAGCAGTGACAGGATGTCCATGAGGTTTGTTAAATATCAACAGGGAGACAATCTGCTAATGTATATAAAGTTGGGGAGTGTAACTCTGCAGAAGCATGTTTTATGGTAAGAACTTGGGTTTTAATCAGATTCAAGCTCATTAAATGCTGCTCAACTGCGGTCTGATCTTTAGATATTTATTTAGTTAAGTATTTATTCATCACCAAAAGGTTATTGAGACTTTTGTACACTTCACCTTCTATCGCCCTCTTTCAGACAGTAAACACTGCTGGTAAGTAACTTTGAAAATGAGAAGAAAGTGTTGCACACTCCGGCTCCATGAGTATATCTTATTTATTCTGACGACGGTTCGGCCCTCGGGTCATTTTCAAATCAACAAGGCCTGAGGGCCGAAACGTCGTCAGAATAATAAGAGATATACTGTACATACGGATACTTTATTAATTTAAGTCTACCTCCAGTGATCAGCCCCTCACACCAACCCTTGGCGTGCACAGTGCAATTTTTCTATTTAACTGTGTAACTTTCTATATTATTATTTTCTATATTATAACTAACTTTAGCCATTTTCACACTAGAACTGTGTAACCTTGCCAGTTCATGAAAATAATAGTGTGCGGAGGTTGTTGCTCAACACTGCGCACATATGTTGTTAATTAATATCAATATATTCTCTGTGTGAAATGCTACTAAGAATTATAAAGTGCATATAATGCATTTAAATGTGCTGAATAAGTCATATATAATGACTAGGACCATCTTTATTTGCCTGAAAGGAAGCCAAGTCAGAGCTAGATCAAGCAGATAACTCGAGACCGCTAAGCTAACCTGGCATATTCTCACTGCGACATATGCTATCCTTCCTTTCACACATCATTTTTATCATGGCGATGTACTAAAAAGAGTCCTCCACAGATTTAGCCTTGCATCACTATAACGCTGTTGGACAGTTTAAACAAAAAGGATCCGGATTTATGCAGCAGAACCAGAGATATTGTCCTTTTTATTCCAAGCATTCTTCGTCATTATCAAAACCTGGCGCCCTCGTTACCCACAATGGAACTCAAACTTGTAGTTTTCAGACGGACGCTGTTTTGAGTGACACCACTTATATATTATGGGCATATCGGATTCATCCAGGAGCATTGCACGTTTGCCAGAACACAAAGCCAGAGAGCAAGAACTGACTCAAACATCCCAGCAGCTAATGTACCTTCACTGAAACACAAAAGGTAGTGTCTGAATGCTCAGGTACACAGTAGAGACTGGGTTCAAACAAATCATCCAAAGAATGTCAAGGGTATAGTTGTGTGTGTTGTTTGTGCCTAATGAATAAAAGCATCACATTACCATAAGCTAATTCCAACGCTGCACATTTATCATCTTGAAAAGTTAAACAGCAAAGTGAAAGTCAAAACAACTTATCCAGCAAACAGGGGAATGAATTACTTTGGAACTCTGCCACAGAAAACATGAATGCCTTTCTGGCTTATTTTTAAGGATTTTCAATAGAGGATAACGATGCACAAATCAAAAAAAGTGTTTGATATTTTTGTTTTACTTAAACAGTCTCTGTAATCACTGTAAATATTGGTAATGCGTGGTAAGATATCCTGTCCATACATCATAGTTATCCATATATCTGTAGCTTGGAGTATGATATTGTGTTTTTTTCTCATTTGATCAAAAATGATGAAAATTGATATTGACATTTTGCATGCATTGCCTTGTTGTAAATGAAATGTGGACATCGGTGACTATGTTTACATGCACATAATATTCAGTTTTTTCTCTCTTTTCCCGAAAAAGACAATATTCCGACTATGCAGTTTACATGGCTAATGAAAGTGAATATTCCACTAATCTTTCCATTTACATGTTGTGCAAATATCCAAAAACCTGTTGATATCCAAGTCTTTGATAACGTTTAAAAGTAGCTGTGTTCTCCTTTTTAAAATCGGGTCTGCAGCCTTGCAAACTGTTGGCTGGTTGGTTTGTGTACAGAAACCATAGCAACGCACAGAGCTGACCATAAGCTGTAAGCAGGCAACAGGTCGAAAAAAAACCAATTGAGATGCATATTCTGAATGTGCATTATACAAACAATGCCTCTAAAACCTGAATAATACTAGCATATCACACATGCTTAGTCTGAAAAAGCTATATTCGGAAAAATGTCTTAGGAAAATCCAGCCAGAATCCACTGTTTATGACCTGTATTAAATTGGGAATATTGTCATCTTCTGAATAACAGTGGAATAATGGTGTGCATGTAAACATACTCAGTGCTGGGGCAAAGGGGTTGTTTTGAGTTCTGTTTCACAGAACCACATTCTCAGTTCCCATTTTGGGGAAGTCTTGACATTTTATCTCTCAATTTGATTTTGGGATGGCAGAAATAATCCCATTTGCTTTGGAGATAAACAGAAGGCCAGTTTCCAGGTATATTGGCAGTAAAGATGCTAATGTTACAGAGCCTTGCTTTGCTTTGTTTCCTAAAGAATAAAGCTGGCAATTTCTATGTTTCTTACTTCTTCAAATAATGAACTTTGAATGAAGACTAACTCGTAATTTGTTTGGAAATAATTTGATTCCATGTGCATATCCTAATCTTAAAACATATTGTAGAATTAACAAAGCTCAAGTTACAAGTCTGCATTTTACAAATATAACTACAACGGTTGAACTCAGATTGGACAGATAGTCTAGCTCAGGGGTCTTCAACGTTTTCCAGGCCAAGGACCCCCAAACTGATGGCGAGATGGAGTCATGATTACCCCCTTAATTATATATATTGTATAAAATTGTGTTATATCAAACTGGTCCTATAGTGCCATGTGTAAATGTACCTTGTTATTGTGCATTCAATACTAAGATACTCAAATAATACACAGGTTCATATATTCATGTTTTAATTTAAACATGTGCGAGGCCCAGTGAGTAGGGTGGCCATGCCACTGCCATTTATAAACATAACATAACACAATAAACTGATACCTGCCAAGATCAACAATGTCTGTCAATTGCATGTAATCATGCATAAAAGCTATTCAAATGGACATTTTTATATAAAATATAATATAAAATATAAAAATATAATATAGAATATAAAAAAAAGTCTAATCAACCAAAACTTTTGCGACCCCATGCAGTACCTCCTGTCTGGACCCCTAGGGGTTGAGGACCCCATAGTCCTCAGTTGAAGACCCCTGGTCTAGCTAGCTGTCTGGATTTACCCTGCAGAGATCTGAGGAGCAGTTAACCATAGTCCTCGAAAATCTTTTACATTTTAAAATGCCAACACAAAGAAAGAGGAAGGACACGAACAACGGCGATATGACATGCATCCGGAGCAGTAGAAGTAGAACTTCATGGACTGAGAAAATGATAATCCCTCTTTTAGACTTGTTGGTTCAACTCGCCTTGCACTAGGCGGCAGGCTGCAGTGGTGTTGGTGGGTTGTATAGAAAAGGGGGAACAAAACATTAGTAACCATTTTTAACATAACTCAGTCCATTAGACAAAGTACATCCTCAAAAACGTTTTATGTTTATATATTATAGTATTATTTCTATTATAGTGCCTATTATATGTTGGAAAATAATTTATTTGAGATATAATCTTTAACTTTAAAAATGCTAACGGGATGTCTTGTAATTATTCAGAGGGTATACACCCTTACAAGCAGCACTTTAAATAAAAATAATAATATTTTTGTCTTCCATCTGGTTCCTTTTCCTGAGTATGAATGCCCTTTTCAAGACATACCGGTCTGAGAAATCAGTGACAGAAAGCCATTTGTAAAAACAGCACATCAGTGCTCTCAGAGGCAGCAGCATAAAGCCAAAATAAGTCCCGGCCAAACCAAAACACAGGCAGATTCTCGTCAAGTCCGCCTTGGGATCCCACATAATCACTTTCAACTCACCACGGGAGCAAGTCCAAGAATACCACCATCGCTAACATGCTTATTCGCCAGATCAAATCCCATACAGCTCTGATCTATAGAAATGTCTTCAGAATGAGTAAAATGTCAGTGAGCCGCTGGTTGATGATTGCTTTTTTATTTCTGCTCTTCCATACTTTCAGTGGCAGGCTTGAACACCAGCAGGCTTCCTCTCTTGTCCTGTCAACAGCAGCCGTCATTTAAAGTGATAATCTAACTACATACAGTAATGTGTTTTAAAGTGAAACTCAACTTTGATCCAGCCGATCAAACACAACATGGATTAAATGTAGCTCCAGTTCATTGAGGGGTTTCCATTTATTGATCTAAACTGTTGGGGTCCAGGTACTGTTGGGTACCGGAACTGAATTTAAAGTACCGGTACTGATAAAAATGTGAACGGTACCCAACCCTGACCGGTCGTCCATTCACGTGGCCTTTAGCCGAGAAAAGCTAACTGTGGGCCAGGTACCGGTCCCCGTAACGTGATGGTTGAGTTTAAGCTACAAAAGTTACGTCTCAAACGACGACGACAGTGTAGTTAGTTTTCAAGATTAGGCACCAAAACAACTAGTTAAGATTAGAAATAATGTTTGCAGTTGGGTTTAAAACCAGCCCCCCTCGAGTAGTAATCCTGATACACAAACACACGACTCCTGTATTTAGTCTTGTATTTACCTCTTAACTTCTTCTGGGACACAAACTCAGTTCCCCCGCTTTAAAGCCCTTTGTTTTATCTTTGCGGTCTTTTTCAGTGGCAGTCAATGTGGGAAATACTGTAATAATTACGTGGAATGTGTACAAATGGCACTGGGATTTAAATGTTGCTGTATTGAAAGGGGTCTGATACAAGTGAAGTACTAACTTTCTCATAAACAGCACGAGTTATTTGCCATTTTAACTCATTATAGTCATTTCACACTGCCAGGCTGTTCTCAGGTGTGAGTGTATGTAACTGCATTAGAGCGAAGGAGAGCACTCTGCGCTGGAAAAGCAAATATATTCTCAGTCAATCTTCCTTAGATGAATGAAGGATAATAGAAAATAAAAAAATAATCTATCAGCAGTCTGAACATACAGTACAGGTGTGTACTCAGTGTTATTCAATAGTCAGACCGAAGAGAAAATCTCTAATTGAGCCAACTTTTGATATGGATCCGTAACCAGAGCGCTAAATGAGATTCCCCCCCCAGGCAAAGAGAGAGTCTTTTGGCCTCATTTATTCTCAGGACTAGAATCAGACAACACGGATCAATCCACAGCACTGTTGGCGGATGAAAAGCACACATCTAAAGTCAGTTTCTCAGTAATCGCCAAATAACGTGTGTGTGTTTGTGAAACTACTTGATGAGGTTTTGGCATACAATACAAGGATCTGAGGATCAGAAAATTTAGAGCTAGAAGGTTTTTTGTTAAGTGCATAGTATGCCACAGGTACTGCAGGACGTCGTCTAAATCCCCAGCCTCGGAGGACGTATTGCGCGTCTGGCGTGCATGCTAAGGTGTTTCTAACGAGGCAGATGGCTTGAAAAACTCCCTCCAGCTTGACTGTGCTTTCACCATGAGGGGGCTCGAAGCTACTTTAAAAATCACAGAAGATGACAAAGTCCTGGAGCAGGAATGCTACCTTTTGAGATGCAGGCTAGATTTGTAAAATTCTACATACATGTACATTTTTTGCTTCCTGCCATTCTTAAATTCTTTAGTTAGGACTTATCTCTTCTTACTCCTTTAAATTTCATTTTGAGTTTTTTTAATATTAATATGAGTTCCCCCAGCCTGCCTATGGTCCCCCAGTGGCTAGAAACTGGTGAGAGGTGTAAACCGAGCCCTGGGTGTCCCTCTTTCTTTCTTTCGGTCCCTCCTCTACATCATAATCTTTCTCTTAAGGAATTTTACACCAGCTCCATGTGTTTGAATAGATATTCATTTTTCTTTCCGCATGAGATGATATGTAAATTAATTCCTTAAGTGCAAGATTTCTCTGTGTCTGTGTCTGTGTCTGTGTGTTATTTAAGGAAAGGAGTGTGTGTTTCTGCTTTAACGTGCATAGGAATTCAGGCAATTAGAATATCTTATGCAAATATGGAATTAAATCCACTTCCTTTGATTGTGCTTGTTTTAACCTTGAGCGTGAGCAGTGATCTACAGTGATGGAAATTGTAGACGTGGTTTTAGAGCTAAAAATGTGTGAAAATACAATCACACAGTCCCATTTTGGGGAGTCATCTCCAATCTGGGGACAACAATTCAAGGTTCAACTGTTAAATCTAGGGTTAAGACCTGGCTTTAGAGTTAAAGGATTAGCTTTTTTAAATTTAAGTGTTTCAGATTTAAATTATGGTTAAAAGGGTTTGATTAAGCCATGTGCTTGTAATGATTACCAATAGGGTTACATGCTATGAACAAATTACATAAATATCCAAAGAAGTATGTACAAATGATTTTGTGTGTGTGTTTGTGTGTTTGTGATTGAGACGTGAGATGCTGCAAAAATAAGAATGAGTTTGAGAATTATGCTGCAAGCAAACTCCATCAATGTCTGTCAATTAACCAATAGCACAGGCTCTTCTTTAATGAAACTCTCTCTATCCCCTCCAGCCAAAGTCAAGGATGATGGATTTGATTTCCAATGAAGCGTTCGTGTCCCTGACAGATTGGCTCCGATGCTTTTTTTGTAATACTCGGCCAAGATGTAGTCCCAGATGTGGATCTAGTCCAGACTTAGGCAAAAAATGTACTGGCATACGTTTTGAATAAAACATGAGGCACACTTGATTTGTCTTATCTTGTAAGCAGGCACATGTGATTTTGGGGACCGTTTCAGAGTCGTGCGGTGTGGAAAAAATGTATTAGGGATGCTTCCCTTGTACTGAGTCACACTGCCTTTGCATAATTGCCTTTAGGGCTGCACGATATGAGGAAAATGTCAAATTGACTATTTTGACTGATGATGCGATTGCGATATGATTCACGATATGGGAGGAACTGATCAATTTTTTTGATCATCATTCTCATTGAAACACAAATAAAAAATTACTATAGTCATGTTGTGCGACTTTTGCAGGAGTCCGTACCAAACAATGAAGGCTGTCTTCCTTTAGTCTGTAGGATGGGATTTGTAGGCCCAGGACTTCTCTGCAGCCCCACCTTACTTCTTTCAGAATGGTTAAACACACATTAATAACGCTGTCAGTGGCTCTCAGCGTCAGATACAACACAATAAGCACCCCTCAGCGTCTGTATGGAACACACTGCTAATGTGCATATTTAACTTCCAACACATGGCCAATACAATTGAAATTTTAATGTGGGGCAGCGGTCGGTCGGTCGGTCGCAAAATGGGAAATTACAGCGCTCCAGCAGCAAAATATCGGACAGAATATACATGAAATAATAAATAGGATACAATACAAGAACAAATATTTAAAAAAATAAAGATTAAAAATAAAAAGTGGAGAATGTACAAACGTATTGTATATACAACTTAATACAATTGAATTTTCAATTTTGGGCAGTGTAGATTGTGTGAGCGCTTCGTTACCTTCCCGTAGTCTATAATTCCGCCTGGTGACCATTATTTTCCGTGGGATGCTTGTTACCTTCCTCTTCCTTTGTGTTGCCATTTTGAACTCCAGAGGATCTCTGAGGACTATGGTTACCTGGTCCTCAGATCTCTGCAGGGTAAATCCAGACAGCTAGCTAGACTACCTGTCCACTCTGAGTTTTCTGTTGCACAAATAAAAAAAACTTTTAAATGTACACACGTTCCACCGAAACCAGTTACTTCCCTGAGGTAGTTTTGCAGCTGCAACGTTATTGCGTCTAGCGCTTATGGCCGCCCAAGACGATTGTTATTGGTTTAAAGATTGGTTTAAACTGTTATGCTGATGACACACAACTGTACATAAAATATGACTCACAATCCACTGCAGCAACAACATCGTCTTCAACACTCACCACCTGTCTGGAGGAGATAAAGGTGTGGATGAACCACAATTTTCTCCAGTTAAACAGCTCCAAAACCGAGGCAATCTTTGTTGGCACCTCACATCAAGTCCAGTCATCCTCCATAACCGGTATAACTATCTCTGGTCAAGACATTCCCCTCTCCACAACAGTCACCGATCTTGGTGTAAGATTTGATCAACAACTCACCTTTGAAGCCCATATCAAAAACCTCTGCAAGATCTCCTTCTATCATCTCAGAAATATTGCAAAACTCCGTTCTACACTCACCTTAGCTGATGCTGAAAAACTGGTCCATGCCTTTATCTCCTCCAGACTGGACTACTGTAACGCACTTCTCATCGGGATCCCTAACAAGAGTCTGCAGAAACTGCAATATGTTCAGAACAGTGCTGCTAGGATCCTGATGAGAGTGCGAAAAAACGACGGATCACACCCATTCTCTACTCGCTTCACTGGCTTCCTGTTTCTGCTAGGATTGAATATAAGCTCTCAATTCTCACCCACCAATGCATCTATGGAAATGCCCCCCCTACCTGAAAGAACTACTCATCCCTCACACTACAACACAATCCCTCCGCTCAAAAAACTCCAACCGCCTTCTACTCCCCAGAACCAAACTCAGCACCATGGGTGATCGAGCATTCTGCTCCGCCGCTCCTCGGACTTGGAATGCCCTCCCTGACCATCTGAGGGCACCACAGACTTTTGAGACTTTTAAAAAAGGACTAAAAACATTTCTTTTTAGCAGAACCTATGAGTTTTAACCTTGCACAAAAATGTTGTTGCACTATTTATAGATATTTTATACTGATGTTGTTTTTATGATCTTACCTGTAGCACTTTGAGATTTGTTTAAATGTAAAGTGCATTACAAATAAAATGTATTATTATTATTATTATTTTTATTATTATTATTATAAAGAAATGTCAGTAAACCAGAGCACGTTTTTCTCCCATCCCTGAATGCTGTGTGGACCAGCCAGACCCTCTTCCGCATCGCTGTGGAGGAAGGTCTGGCAATAAGAGACTACTTTCCTTGAATCAGATTAACTAACTTCGACACAGTTACACCATTGTGCTGCTAGGTGCAGCCTGGGTTCATTTTCCAGCTCAGTGGCACTGCGGCAGCTTTTCTTTGTGAATAACCCTCATTCTTGTGGACGCTCTGGGACTCCAATGGACCCTCTTTTTTTAGTCATAACCTCAGTGACAACTTTATAAAGATGAATTGAGTAGAAAAGAACAGAGTTATTTCAACAACCAAAAAAAATTAATAAATAGAAAATGCATTTCCCTGAAGGAGCATGTGTCTGTGCCATATTACTCCTGCAGTCTCACTCGATTCCCCCTCGAAGGCAACCACCCGGCCGGCGCTGTTCTCTCCTCCAGTCTTTGGTCCCTAGACGCTGCAGCTCAGGATGTTTATAGATCTGAGGGGATCTGAGGAGACTGCATGGATTTGACATGGATTTTGACAGCCACGGCAGGATTCAGGCGACAGAATGAAATGGAGGGGGGGCGGGGAGAGTCTCGACTGGAGCGACGGCTGTAATGCAATCACTCGCTGTCTCGCTGGAATAATGACCGCAATTAGTGGTGAATAAAGGGGAGATTACTGAAGGGGCTGCTGCTCTAAAGAAGATGTCTCGCTTTCACAGTGACAGTCTGTATTTCAACTTTCTTAAGTGTTGGTATTTTAGAAAGATTAGTCTGTCCCCTCTTCGCTTGTCTCGCAATGCCAGACCTTCCTCCACAGCGCTGTGGAGGAGGGCAGTAAGTGCTGAACAGTTACCCTAAAGCAGTGGCAAAATTAGAGCAAACTATAAATGAATACAATATGAAAATGAATGTGGACAGCTCTTTTTAACAGAGAAGCACAAATGTTCTCACTTCTGACCAGTAAAAAAAAAAAAAAGTGTGCACTTCATCCACCAACATTATCATGTGCCTTTGTTTTTCATTATTTTATAGTACAGAAAGTACAAAAAGCAGCATCTCACACATAGCTGCTTGTAACTAAGGAAACATGTTATACATCATTATACATCACTCCCCCCCCCCCGTTTTAAAACTGCACTTAAAACCCACCTATTTAAAACCACTTTTAATGTGTGGTATTTCTCATTATTGTAGTTGTATTGTGTATATTTTCACTTCTTTTACTGTTACTGTATTTGTTTTTATGTGAAGTGCCTTTGAGTACATTTTACTGTTACTGTATTTGTTTTTATGTGAAGTGCCTTTGAGTGCATTTTAACATCCTATATAAAATAAATATATTACTACTCTTTCTCTGTAGTGGCAGTAAACACAACATGAGCCCACCAATACTGTCACTGTGCTACATTCAAAGCTTAAAAAGATATTTAGGGTTGACAAAAAGTAAAGTTAACTGCGATGAACACCAGGGGTTCCACAATGTCCTGATACTAGGGATGTTTGCTTTCTTCTTACGTGGAAATATAAGATGTGTTTTGATCAGAATTTGGCGTCATTTTTTGACGTGCAGGGTAAAACCACTTATGGTTAAGAAAAGATTGTAGGTTGGGTAAAGAAATGTATATTTTACGTGATAACCTATGTCAGGTTGCAGGGACCCAGGTTCCATTCAGCCCAAGGTTATTTGTTCTCGGAGATGGGTCAACCCTAAGAGGGAGAGACTGGCAGGAAACAACGGTTGAAGTGCAGTTTGTAGGGAACAGCCAATTTGGAACAAACTGGAGGAAAACTTGAAAATTCTATCTCCATCTTCAAGGAAAAGTCTCAAGGAAAAATTGCTCTTAACATATGATTGTTGATTATTCCGTAAGTGCTTCATATGTGCTAAGATTGTATTTTTTTCTGTATTTGTCTATTTTTTTGTCCTTGGTAAATTGAGTTTTTGGTTTGTATATTATCTGTTTGTTTATTGTTATCGGGCCCCCTCCGAAACGCTTTTAGGAGCTTATTTGGGGATCCCCATTTCACGCAGGACTTCAGATGATCATTATACCTTCTGAAATTATGTTTAATGGTACAATGATGAGGTCTGAAATTACGGTGCCCCAGAGATGCGATGGAGGGAAAAAAAAAACAACTCTAGATCTTGCCTTTCATGGAGGACAAAAAAAAGAAGAAAAAAATGTAGCCTACTGGGGACAAACACCAAACTTGAGATCTCGAGTTTGAAAGTTGAGATTTTTTTTTCTTCATCGAGATCTCGACTTTGATGGAGGGAAAAAAACACACACAAAAAAAATCCTCTGTGTGAAAGTCAAGATCTCACAAATAAAACTTCAGATCTTGCAAAACAAAGTCAAGATCACGCAAAAGTGTTTGTCTCCAGTAGATATTTCTTATATATGTTTCTTCTGTTTGTTTTTTTTCCTCCATGTCACCTGCAGGGCTCCGTATGAAACAAAACAAAAACTTTAAATAAAGATTAGCACATAAAAAGCTGAGTCCAGACTAGTTTAATGTTAGCCAGACATATTTTAATTGGATGGAAGAATGAAGAAGTGCCGTGAAACCAAGAATGGCCTTGTGCAATGGCTATGGTGGCTGCGTTTGAAAAGATGTCATAGAAATGGTTTTTAAAATTGGATGTCTCTACTAGAAAATGGGGAAAGTACCAGAACTTTCTGGAGGTCTCCTAAGAAGCTCTGTGCTGGGGAGAGATGCATATGATGGGCTTATGGTGTTGTCATGTATTCATAGGTTTATTTGGTCTACTGCGTATTTTGTTACCTTTGTTGCTCTTCATACTACTTAGCGGTGGCCGGTGCGTCCCATGCAGGCGCTAAAGGATGCATGGTGCGCTGGTATTTGGGAGTGAAAACAGCTTTTAAAAGCCAATAACACAATCCAACCAACAGTTCTGGTCCCCGACAACTTTGTTCTAAAATCTTGCTTGCTCAACTCCCCGCAGCAAATTGAGAGATGACATCTGCATTCCTTTTTTTCCCTCCAGGAAGCTGCAGACGCAGAGTGTAAAGAAAAATCTCATGGGTTTGTGGGGGAATGAGAATATCAAATATGCACCAAATGATGTCTACATAGCAACTTCTTTCATTCACACACCTATTGGATGTAATTTCCTTTACTTGTTTTATATTAAACAGTGCAACAGTCATTAACAATTCTAGGGAGGAGGGTGGGGGCCATTATGACACATCTTTAACCCCAAACTGCTTCGAATAAATAATTAAAAATAAATACGTAAAAATAAATACCAGCAGTGGTGCAGTTTGACCTATAAGTGAGACATTGATAGTAGACGAGCTGTCAGAAGCTTAAAGAATGACAAACTTCGCCTGTCAGATAAGAGAAGCGCTTCTGCTTCCCTTAAAAATGAGACTGAACAGCAGTCAGTGCCGGGGTCCCAACGGACTGATGATATCAGAATATATCATGGTGCTAAATAAAGTGAGAGAAGAGCTACACATCTGTAGAAAGAACATGGGGAAAAAAAAGGTAAGTAGATCACTAAAAGTTAACGTTCAAAGCGTAACATGACGGGTTTTCCCCTATCGGAATGGATCATTGTGATGGATCAGATAATCATCAGAGAGTCTAATCCGCCATACTATTGATCTATAGTCACAAAGGATGGTTACTAGTATCTTGCTCTTGGGTGCAGGCTTTGCTTAAACCCCAAACACGCCCAAAGCATTTCCTTTTCAGTGCATTGACTGATCCTCTGTAATGGCACAAGTACCTAATTCACAGTTTATCCATGGCCATTGATTGGCCGTTCATTAAAACGAAATGAAACATCATTGCTCTATTGTTTACTTACTATGTGCATAGACTAGGGAGATGACAGCAACATGTTCACATTCAAGTGACAAAGACCTCCTATGGCCGCAGAAAATGGGACTTGTACTTCAGGAGAAAACGGCAAAAGTAACAAAGTTTTTAAATGAGCAACTATTGCACCCAAAAAGGTCCTTTTAGTGCCTAATGTATGCGTTGGGTCTGGCTGAGACAGATGTAGTCAGCGATAAAGCAGACGTCAGTGGTTTAACTTCACTAACTTCACCACGGGACGAGGAGCGTTCAGAGTACATTCAGACATTTAAATCACTTGCATTTGTATATTTACAATGTTAAATTACTTTATAAAGACTTTTTTTTCAAATCAAAGCGTGAGGTTGTGATCCTTGCAGCAGTCTCTTAATAATACCTTAAACAACTGTTGCCACTGTGCAGAGAAGGTTTAGGTTAATAATGGATATTCATTTAATCAAAGCCATCCCTGTAATCTGCGGGGTAATCAAAACTGACTGGCCCTCACCAACAAAAACAAAGAATAAGGTAGTGATTAAATAAAGCACACAGGGGTTTGTGATGGCTAATAGAATCAGCGACTCTTGGGCATTTAGGTGAGCCCCGTCTTTAATCAGAGTACGAACTAATAACACGTCTGCCGCTAAACACACAGGAGGATAAAAGGCACAACGCCAACCCTCCATTGTTTTATTCCATCACTCATCGTATCCCCCGGCACATTAAGGCACTCTTCAGCCCTAACAAGCTCTCCCACGACATTTGCTTCAGCTTAATGGATAGAAAATGTGTCTGAGTGTGCCGCGCGTGTGCGTTTGGTTTTTCTCTGATAATGAACAGACGCCTATGACTTACCTAGAAGCTCTGATATTTTCCCTTAAAATCTGTCCCACAAAAGCTAGAGCAGAGAATAAGTCCTTCCTTTGAATAAAATACTTGAAGTCTTTGAAATAGTGAGGGCTACTGCGGTACATTAAAACATCAAAGCTATAGAGTCTGTAGGAGCCGAAGACTGCTCTTTTTTTTCTGAATTCTTTATTCGTTCTTAATCTCTAACTGTTTGGTACCACTAAAGGTAGACAGTGAGAAACTTCTGGTCCAGCTTCATCAGAAGTGTAAGAATAGGCCTTCCAACAAAAAAATCATGTCCCAGACCTGGGGCCTCATTTATTAAACTGTGCTGCGAATTTGCGTCAGAAGTGGCATACAGACAAAACATAGGATGCTATTACGTACAGAAATATTCAGATTTATAAAACCGTGTGCACACACTTCCTATGGGTGGTCAGCAGGAGTGGTTTGAAAGCTTATGGACCTTTTGAAGCATTTGGATCTGTTGTGGAGTCTTCCCTTAATGATGCAATAGCTCCTCTGTAGCCTTCTCAGAGTCCGTCCATCCATCCATCTTCATCCGTTTATCCAGTATCGGGTCGCGGGGGGGAGCAGCTCCAGTAGGGGACCGCAAACTTCCCTTTCCCGAGCCACATCAACCAGCTGGGACTGGAGGATCCCGAGGCGTTCCCAGGCCTTCTCAGAGTGCATTATTAAATATTTGTGGAGGTGATGTCTGACTCAGACTCAGAGTTCTGCAACACTAATATAAATTGCCGACATGTTGTAGTCTTCTAGATTACAGTAAGGATCACAGTTTCATGGCATGCCAACAACCACCATGCAAGGCTTACGGAGCATTTGATACATTATTATGGCAGCTTGTACACCGCATCCCAAGGAAACATTCATTTCTTTTCATTCAGAAAGACTTCCAGCTGGCCAGTGGAAATGTAATTTTCCAAACCTCCCAATCTCAGATCTGCTATCAGCCAGTGATAAACTGGAAAGCCGTTTTCTAGGATCCCCCACTCAGAAATAGAAGTTCTGGCACCTGATTAATTGCTTTCTACTCAGACACACACAACACACACACACACATACACACACACAGAGAGATGGCCTGTGATAAAAACGCAAACAAATTCAAATCTCGGCCGTGAAAGGCCCTTGAGTTTGTGAATTAAAATCTGAACATAACCAGCCACATGGACAGACAGGTGGGCTGAAGAAGCTGGAGATGTGACTAAAGATGTGGACAGACAGACAGACAGACAGAGGACGACATTAACGGGGAAAAGGAAAACCGGCAGAGCGACACCCAGACGGAGGAGCGGTGGGGGGAGGCAGACAGTTTGAAAGACTTAAAGAGACAGGCAGGCAGGCAGGCCAGCAGAGAGACAGACAGCTGCGAAGGTCGACAGGTTTGCATACAGTAAGACCCCGTAACCCTGGCAACGGACAGCCGATCAGTCATTCACAGTCGGTAAAGTTCAATTCAGTCAATCTTTATGATCCCTAGCGGATAATTCGGGAGGGCAAACAGGCAGACACATGGGCAGTGAGACAGACAGGGCATCAGGGACAGACCGGTGGACATGTAGAGGTACAGTGGCTCAATGCACTGTTGGACACTACACACACTGCATGCCATGCTGGTGTTGTCATAACAACCGACATTTGAAGCCCACTTCAATTTGATTACAAGAGGTGAGAGAGACATTCTACATGTGTTCAGCTGTGTGTGAACCGTTTTGTTTCAAGGTCGTGAGAGACCAGCCAGATAATCGGCTGTTGGACAGTCTGGTGAGGTCGGTGACTCGAGTCTGTTTGGTGTGCTCCGTGGTGTCGTCCGTCGGAGGGGCCGGCGGCCAACCTGACATGCTCGGTTGGAAGGCGGGCACTTCTGGCAGTCAGATTCAAATGACCAATCTGATTGGTGGAGTGCAACCCGGGGAAATTACAAGTGGTATGAGCGTGACCAGAGTCTCTTAAAATCTGACAAATCTTTTAAACTGCATGGCCTATTTCTCGCTTAAAGGGGAACTATGCCGTTTTTTAAGCTTAATTTACCTAAACTGAACAGTTTCGGAGTCATTGGAGTGGTTAACTGACTTCTTTCAAGTTCAATGGTAATTGTCGAGCTCCCCCCTAGCGCCTGGGAGCTGAAAACCCTTAAAACTTTTGTTTGGCGATTCTCCAGACTCAGCGCCAGGAAGTTATCGCGTGATATCAAGTCGCGCAATGTAACAAATTACTTCATGGCACTGCACACATACGCCCATTCAGGAACTGGCTAACAAGGTAGCAATTGAGGTTTTCCCACTATCGTCATGGCTGAGCTGGCTAAAAAGAAGCTGAAAGCTAGGAAAGCATTGTCGGAGGAACAGAGAAAGAGGAAGCGGCAGACTGACCGAGGGAGGAGTCAGCCACAAGTAAACAGACGAGCTGCCATGTGCATCTATTACGAAGCTGTAGGGGGGGCTCTACAGAGAAATCTGTGAGGAAAAAAAAGCAAGAAAACAACAAAGAAATGGCCAAAACTGCATAGCACCCCTTTGAAATGTTTTCAGAAACATGTATCAGTGAACTATTTTAGTAAAATATGATATTGTATTCTGAACAAGCCGCCATGAAAGCCTGGCTTTTTATTTCCAGTTAAACCAGAGCCACATGACGCGTTCGTCCAATCAGCTGCCGTCAGCATCGCTTCGAGGTGTCCAAGGCACTTCTTTTGGGCCAACTCGGGGAGGCAGTCAGTCCGACTGCCTTTTCTCAGCTGTCAGCCGTCTGGTTGGTGTGTCAGGGCCTTTAAGAAGAGATAGGTGAAGAAGAGGAAGGATGATGTGAAGAACTGGAGTTCTCGCTGCAGACAAAGAAACGTCAACAAGCGGCACACTTCTGGAACTGGATCCCAGTCAAGCTGACAGGAAGAAGAAGTGGTTAATCGCGATGCTGGCGGCACACCACATGGTCTAGCACCATCGTTTTGTTAGAACTTCTTTTTATCCGAAACGTTGCTTTATGACCTGCAAGACATTCCCATTAGCCTCAGCTGTTCTTTGAGTTTGGTGCTAATTAGCAGATGTGAGCATACAACTGGGGTGCAAACTCATCATGGGGGAAAAGGCAGCGGGGGGGCTTGTAAAAATGAATGTGTATTTTTTGCTCCTTGCAGCTATTGCATCTGCTATTTGGTCCATTAAAAACGAGGCTTAGCTGAGCGTGCACACCATGTGCAGAGGCTCGGCCCTTGTCGCAGCGGCTGCAGGTTCCTGCGGCCCTTCGCTGCATGCCATCCCCCTCCCTCTTCCACTTTCCTGGCTTTATCTGTCCTATCAATAAAGGCAATAAAAGACAAAAATATCTCTTGGGAAAAATTTTTTTTAAAAAGGAGGAGATATGAGGTGTATAAATTGATTAAACAACCACTACAAATAAAAGAAAAAACTGTCACAAGGTCATTTTAATTCAGTTTTTTGTCATTTTCAGTGAGCTTGGCATTTTGCTTCTTTCAAGCAACATACTGTAATTAGACAGAGCATGTGAGTGGAGCGTGAGCGTGAGCTCCCTCTCCATGCCAGCGCCCGTTGGATTGTTTTTGCTGGTGGAGCTCCCGGCATGAGGATAAATACAACACAGCGTTTTAATTTTTTTTTAAGAGTGACAGGGGAGCAATTTAAGTCAAGCTGGCTAAACTCCTAGTTGAGCGTGGAGTAATACTGAGCGGAGTGGCTTGGAGCTGGGGGGCGAAGGTAATGAACAGCTCCGTGAGTGACGAGAGGTGTTTTGTAATAAGACTACTGTAACACGCGGTTTTTGTTTTTTTTAAATTGATATCTTTATTTTCGAACATGCAAGAGAAAGTATATACAAATAAAAACCAAAAAAAATAAAAATAAACAAACAAGGTACCCTTCTTTCCTGTGTTACATACCTCTATCACATGTGCGAAAAGGAGTAGGAAGAAGTAAAACTTATGTACTCCTACCCCTGTAATTCTTGCATTCCTTCAATTTACAATATTTATAATTATGTTGCTATATATATATATATATATATACATACATACATACACACACACACACACACACACACACATTTACCCTTATACATATATAAAAAAACAAAACAAAAAACAAACAAAACTTTCTACAGCACTTCTCTATACCTTCTGCAAATAATTTCTTTCTTAATTTCTTACTTCTTAAGTACATTTTTTTGAAATGTAGTTTGTTTAACTACATCATAACGTAGGTCAATTTTAGCTAAATATGCCATTGTCTCATGAAGTAGCTAAATGTTCTAAGGAAAATACAAAAGTTAATTGTTTAATTGCATCATGGTTGAGGACAGTATTAGCCTTACTAATATTATCTTAGCATAAGGAAAAGGGAACCATGTAAAGTTAAGTTATTGTATTTGGCATATTCACTAAGGAGCTCAACTTATGTTGTAATCAGCAAAATGGTAACCTTAACGGTAAACTAGTGTAATTTGGAAAAGCAAATAGCTAGCCAACGTTAGACTCCATGGAAAACATCTGACATTACATCCAACCTGGGATGGCTAGCGTTAGCTAAATCAAAACAGCTCAACCCCATCAGTCCCAAGCGTCACATGTCAGCCAATGAATGAGGTTATCATGGCGCTAATGTAAGAGATTTGGTTCTTGAGGCATGCAGGCAGTCAGACTCTCTGTGAGTCTGTCCTCGTAGAGCTGCAGCTGTGTCTAGTGCATACTGTGTGTTTATAATCATGATGCCTTAATGTAACTCCTTTTCTTAAACAACTTTCTTTGCCCACAAATTGTTGCCTGTGGTCCTTAATTAAGTGTTAAGGCACATAAAGAATGACAGACTTACGTGTTCATAAATAGATGTCGATGCAGAGAGGTCAGTAAGTTAATGTGGGACCTGTGAGACCTGACAGGCAAGTAGGTGAGATCGACAGCCACAATAAACAACCCTCAGTGAATACATTGGCTGACCTTTGACCCGCGGCTGCCTAATGCAGCGTGGAAACGAAATCCCTCCCATTAGTTTGCTGGCACTCTGCACACACAGACAGACACACACACACAATTTGGATTTAAGTTGAGGAAGTGCACACAGGTGGTTTGATGAAACACACCAAAGAAGTGCACACACACACACACACACACACACACACACACACACACACACACACACACACACACACACACACACACACACACACACACACACACACACACACACACACACACACACACACACACACACACACACACACACACACACACACACACACACACACACACACACACACACACACACACACACACACACACACACACACACACACACACACACACACACACACACACACACACACACACACACACACACACACACACACACACACACACACACACACACACACACACACACACACACACACACACACACACACACACACACACACACGCTTTCCCACTTGATTAGCATAAGCACCTGTCCCTCCGCCTACAGCAGCAAACGCTCCAGCATGCAGGTTTACTGCTGCCATACGGACAAAACACGGAGCTAATATAGCCGCTCGCTGGCGAGTGACAAGGTAATTTCCTCCTCCCTCAGGCCTCATATGAGGGAGAACTAAACAATGCATGGAGGCTTCTGGGAGCTCAATCTGCACAACAGACCAGAAATATTGTCTTTTCCATTCGCTGCTTGATTGTACACATGCAATTGTAGAAAAGTTGAGTGGATAGTTTGCCTTCTCAAAGACTCCTATTTTTCTTTATGAAAATCAATAAAACTTTGAACCAATCACTTGCTTTGACAATAGGTTATCATTTGGAGAAATTACTTTGTCCATTTTGGGGATAAAACAAGTTGTTGACCGACCCAGAACGCAGAGAGACTACGATACACGGAGAAAAACTTTAAGACAAACTACCAAAGACAGAGACAAAAAGCTGAAGTCCCTACACATCACACTGGATATGTAGGCATATCACTCAGCATATATTCCAAATATAGCTATAGTTAAAAGAACAGGTGTGTCACATGAAACAGAAAATAGATCAAGTGCTAAAGACCAAAAAAAAAAAAATTTAAAAGGAGGAAGCCAAATTATTTACTTGCATTTTCCTGACACTTAAATACTTTTAGTAGTTTTTAATGCAGTACTTTAACTTGGAGTGGATCTCATAGTGTGGTATTGGTACTTTTACTACAGGGCCTGAACACCTCATTAACCACTGCTGTACAACAACTCAGACTAACATGACTACAGTATGTTGTAGCTAACGTGTTGTTGGTGTACTCATTTCAAAGAAGTCACGATCTGCCCTCCTCCACGAGATTATTGCAAAAACAGATAAGGATTGTTTTAAAGTTGCATGACAAACAGATTCAACATTAGATGGCGAGTTATAACACGAGACAAATGTATTAGTTTTTCCCAAAGGACTACCGATAGACCTGAACATAACAGGCAGATGCTCTCACTCATGCGTAATCATGTTATCCATTTTCATCCTGAGAGGCCAAAAAATGACGGTGCCATTGCTTTCTCAGTTGGCAAACAGGTTGACGCTCTCCAAAAAACAATAGTAAATGATTATTGAAATGCAGAATGTGTCAATATGTGCGTCGTTGGCTGGCCAGAGTCCCTCGCCAAGCGGCTCTGCGTGATGTTTGTGCCGAGGCCGGCGTTGGCCACACCTGGTCGGCTCGCTCTATCGTCAGGCACCGCCGCCTCCTGGCTCTTCTAACTCGTTAATCATGATTAACATTCTGCTGGAAGCCATTTATTACTGGCTACCTCCCTAACACCTGCGGTTCTGGACCCCCGACACGTCTCCATCAATTCCCTCTGGCTAACAAAGGAGGATAAAAGAATGGAAGAACAGAGTGCCAGGGAAAAAAGGAGGTAAAGTAATCACACATGTATTTGGCTCATTAGAATAAGTGTTTTGTGGTGCTGGGCACAGAATATCCCTGAGCTGGTTTTAGACTTAATATACTGTATGTTGATATGTTTTTGCAACATGTATTCATCCCCCCCCCCCTCCAAGTGTGGCATCTTTGCACCCAAGACTTCACCGTTTTCCCTGAACTGTACTCCGGTCATAAAGGACATCTCTGAACTCTGTCCCGAAACCCAGACGGAAGAACATCTGGAAAATAAAACTCGTTAAAAATGCTCTAAAATTTCATAAGAAGCACAGCTGCTGTACTATAAGTTTAGGCTTTAGCTGATAATAAAGTCAGTCTATGTCAAAGGACACTCGCTAAGGAATAGAGATGTTCAGATACGGATAGCAGTATGGGAAAAGCCTCCGATGCTGCCTAAAATGCTGGTATGGGAAAGTACTGGAGTTTATGCAGCGATCCGATACCACGTAATTTAGCCCCAAAGTATTTAATTAGACTGGCTAGAATACACCGTAACACAGATGCAAGCTGCGACAGGTGTCGAAACACCCCTGCCGACCTAACCCATGTGTTTGGGTCGTGCCCAGCCCTAGTATACTATTGGTCTGCAATCTTAAAAACAGTGGCAGTGGTACTACAGAGAGGCAATATTCTACAATAAGAAAAAGATTTTAAAAAATAAAATAAAATAACAATTGCTTTCACAACACTGCCGAAGGATTTTATTACATTGGAAATCTAAAATTTTACTTAGTGTGTCTCTGTGGTTTAATGACCCAATGCAGTTCATACAGTTAGAGAAAATAAAACACACTCTCAGGGGGTCCAGGGACTCTTCGGTCTGGGATCAGTGCTGAAATACTTGGCTAAACTGAAGACTGTGCCCACTTAGCAATCAGTGTTATTCATCCATGAGAACTATAGTAGGTAGTACACAACTTCTACAATGGGAGCCTAGGTTTGTGCGTTTCTTTTTTGTATTATTGTTATTATTACTAAAAGTATTTTATTTATTTATGTTCTTTTTCTGTCATGACTGTCAAACTGGAGAAAATAAGAAAGTTCTATGAATGTTCAGGAAAAATGTAACCTGAGCCAGGCCGTACAACGATAGCAATCATATCACATCCATACAGGGACAGTAGTATACAGCTGTTAATATATGACACATTGGTATCGGCTCAGTACTCGGTATCGGCTGATACGCAAGTACACGTATCGGGATCCACAAATGGTATCAGACCATCGCTACTGGCAACGCAACAGAAGGCTGGTTTGGCAGTCTGTAGTAAATAAATGGACTGCCTGGAAATTTAAACCAGTTGGTTTTGTGTTGTTTGCATACTTAAAGCAGCCATTATTAATATTGTATAGTACCAAAATCTATTGACAATGATAAAGGGTCCCTCAAAGTTTATGCATGCATTTGTTTAACTGTGCAACTATATTTTTTTGTTTCAAAGCCGTCTCCGCGTCGCCATAAATATTATTCCATTTCATTCTGGAGGGGAAGTATTGAAAATCTTTTTGAATGCAAGGGCACCATCTTATTGTTTTTACTTTTCTTTATAGATTATTCAAAAGGGGTCAAATTGTCCGATTTTGTGCATTGATGTAATTTGTGCCTCAATGGGCAGAAACATGACAAGATTATTTTCACTTCCTCGCCGTGACTGCGGTGGTGAAGCTTTAGCAGCATCATCAATCATCATCATCATCATCATCATCATCATCATCATCATCATCTGTGTGCTGCAGGTGCTGCTAATTGGACTGACGAAGAGGATGAGTGGTGATTGGCTCCAGTGTGGGTGGGTTAGACAGAGACGAGGTCCCTGTTAACTGTAAGAAGTGAGGTGTGGCCGAGAGGGCGTAATGAATTAAGTACGATAGTGTCATCTCATTATATGTATATATGATTTGCATGGCATGGTGGCATTAGGGTGACAGAGTGATGTCAACATTAGGCCCCGGGAACATGCCGGTGAGTTGGCGTGACTTCACCACAAGGCAGCTACAGTCAGCCATCCCGGGGGTCGGGGTACACAGAGGTCACAGTTCGGTTCAGACATCATGGTTCGGTATGGAGGGCAAAACAAAAATGGAGTTGTTGTTTTTTATTGCTCATGTCTCAGGTTGTACTGCCTAGTGTCATACAGTCTCTCACCGGAGTGTAAAGTAAGACGTAAAGTAGAGCCCGGCCGAAAGGATTTTTAGGCCGACACCGAGTTTTTGGTGCTGCAGGAGGGTCTGGTGAGTCCACAAAGCATTCTGGGATGGGAGAAAAACGTGCTCTAGTAATTGGCATTTTTTCCCCCCAGGATAGCAAAGGCATGTTCCGCCGTACTCTGCCTCTGATTGGCTCACCCTGACGATTTTACCCTTACCTGAACCAATCCAACCTGAGCAGGCAACGAGTGCTAGCCAATCAGAAGGATAGAGTGGTCCTGCCTTCCCTTATGGCTTCGCCATCAAAGGAAAATGTTTTTGGCGCCCGGGAGTTTTTTACATTAAATATTTGTGTATGGGCACCCAGATAGCTCAGTTGGCAGAGTGGGCGCCCATCCAGTGGGTCCAGGTTCGACTCCAGTCTGTAGTCCTTTGCTGCATGTCATTCCCCCTCTCTCTCTCTCTCTCTCTCTTTCGTGTCCTGTCAAATAACGGGCTAAAATGCCCAAAAAATAATTTTTAAGAAGAAAAAAAGAAATAGGTGTGCATTCTAAGAAATGACAGCCTGAAGCCTCAGATTACAACTTCTTGAAATACAGAAACATGCTTGTTTTTTTCCTTATTTTCTTTCAGTCAATAATAAATGATGCTGCACATTGAGAAATCGGAGTCCGTTTAAAATCGCCAGGAGCGTTTGAGGTGTTTTGCTCGTGAGAATCTATTTGACACCTACTCACAGAATGATTAATTGCACCAACATTCTCAGAGACACTCTAAAATATTAAAAAACCAAGCGGTTATCATTTTTTGCCAAGGTTCAGAGAAACTGACTCCTCACGTTAAGACGGTTTTAGTTTTTTTATAAATTGGGGAAGAGAGCATTTACTGGAAGCTGTCTTGATAAGAAGTCGTAATCTGGTTTAATTGGATGTGTTGAAAACATTGTACATACTGCGGCTGCAGCTAAAATTTTAGACAAAAACAAGAGCCGGGGCATTTTCTTACAGTATAGGCCCTACTCATGCTAATACTGCCCTTGCTTCCATCCATCCATCTATCCATCCATCTTTAATCCATTTTTAATGTTTCTTGTTTGAGTTCCAGTGTCAGCAGGACTAGGCAGAGCAGCAGGCGCTCTCTTCCCCTGCAGCCTCCATCTAATACATTATACAGCAAATACAATAAACACCAAACACTGGCCAGAAACTGACAGCACAGATATATTTTAAGTGGAGCTGGATTATGCAGAGGTGTGCACTTCTTGGATGAAAGGAAAAAGAAAAAACTTCTCCAACAAGTTTTCTGACAATAAAACGTCATTCTTTTGTTCTATTTAAAAAAAAAAAAAAAAAGAAGTTCAACACGCTCGCTCGCGGCGTTCACAAGAGGATAAAATCTCTCATTTGCGCTGCATCCCGGAGCCCATTATTACCTCTTCTGGGGAGAGGTAAACCAAACAAGACACATTTCCGTACATACCCCCTGTTTAATCGGGGGGGGGTTAGAAAGAAAGTGCTGATCTGGAGAACTAAATGAGTCCTATTCATAACAGCTCTCCTCCCTCTGATGGTAGTACTCTTGTTCTGTGTCAGGAATAATAAGTTGTCTTCACAATGTGTTCAAGGAAAAGAGCTTCGATGAGGGGTGTGGCCCCTTAACTCTTACCTGGAACTGGGGCCGCATTAATACTCTCCAAGCATATTTATCACAAAAATGCAAGAAAGGGCACCACATTGTACCGGTCACTGACAGGAACTGTAACAAGACAGACACCTCTGCACATAAATCTGCACAGAGATTAAGTTAAAGGAGTTCATGAGTAGAATGGGTCGGTGCAATGACTGAAACTGCATTTTACGAATGCATGCTGAGCAGATTAAGTGACAACGGGGGGGGAATCTGGGATTACATGAACGTTGACAGTAAGTCTAATAAAAGTGTATGTTTGTGTTTATATGTGCACATATGTGTGTATATATATAAAACATGTTTTTCCCCCTCTCTTCAGTAATAGACATACTTATGCATCCAGGGGCGTACCCCAAACTTCCGGGCCCCTTCCCGCATCCACACCTATTCATTCTAGCATCTATTTGGGCCCTCCTCATATGGAGGGCCCTGGGTACTCAGTCACTTTTCCATCCCCATTCTGACCCCCATCTGTACAATGTTACATATTATTTGGTCTGTTCATGTTCATTGGACCTAAAAAAAAGAAAAAAGAAGAGGCTTGTACTACAAAGCAAGATTTGGTGTTAACGAGGTAACTTCAGGTTCAAGCCAGAGTTTTCTGTATTACGACGGTGGATCACTTGTTAAAGTTAAATCGCCGTGGTAACTTATGCTGTAACACCTAACCTGGTCGGGAGCAGGTTGTGTTGGAAATTAGAGATCAACCGGTATAAAAGCACCGCCTACTGACCAAATAAATACTCAACTGAGAACGCCGTCACAGTTCTTAGAAGATCGGCTGGAGCTTGGTGTGTATGTGTGTGTGTGTGTGTGTGTGTGTGTGAGTGTGTGTGGGGGGGGGGAGAGAGAGAGAGAGAGAGAGAGAGAGAGAGAGAAAACATTTAGAGACCGAGAGAGAGATGCTCATAAAAGTTAAAACATTTAGAGACCGACAACCCGGTTACAATTCCCCAATGGGTATCTTTATGAAAGATATGCAGCGACTGCATTGTGTTTTGCCTGTAAAACCGTGTCTTTGTTCTTCATATTTATGTCAAATTAGAGTTAGCTCTTCTGATGTAAAATATGCAGATCTGGTAGATGTTTGTGGTTGGTCACGCTGTGCAAACACCGCTTCTTTTATGTGAACACTCATTCATTGCTCTTTTAATTCCTGTCGACATTCTACAGTGGATGGGGGGTGTTGTGTGCCCGGCAGCTGACCGACACACTCTGCACATTTGTGATAAAAAGGCAAAATGCCTCTGAGGGGACTCCGCCATTTACAGCAGATTTGGGGATTCCAGTTAAAGTGGAGGGGCGGAAGGGCAATGTGTGTGTGTGTGTGTGTGTGTGTGTGTGTGTGTGTGTGTGTGTGTGTGTGTCTAAGTGCAGTTGCCCCGGGCTCCGAGCCCAGAGGAACACACAACGCAGAATAAAGAATCACTTCATTCGACAAGCTCATCTAATGAAGAGTTTCACTGCAAAAGACGACATCTGCCATTTGAATAAGTAACAGCGTTTTGCTCATTCTGCACACATTTGTACATGTGTGTTCAACACGCCTACAACTAAAGCATGGCATGCTTGGTCCATTTAGTCACCAAGCTATTCAGCTCCACTTTAACAATCCTGAAAACTTTGAAGACCCAATCGGGGAAAGTAGTAAAATCCCTACTATTAAATAGTGATAATTTTGTGACAAATTATTTTCCCTCCTTCACTTTCCACTGAGAAGTTAAGACAAATTAAAGAGTATCACCTCACCATGTGATGCACTATTTTTTTTTTGTTGTTTTTAAAAAAAGGACCATAATGAGACTTCAGCAGCAACATTGTTAGTCGATTCCATCAGCGGGTCTGGCAGTTGAGGAAAAACATGGTTGAAGAGTTGTTGTTTTTTTTTATTTTTTAAATATTAATTTATCAGTAGCCCAGTAAAATGCCTAATATCGGCCAATATATCGGAGTTGGGTTGGGGTGGCAACTCAGAGGTTGGGTTGGTAACCAGAGGGTCGTCTGTTCAAGTCCCCGTACGGACCAAAGTACAGAGTGTGGCTTGGTAGCTGGAGAGATGCCACTTCACCTCCTGGGCACTGCCAGGTGCCCTTGAGCAAGGCACCGTACCCCCACCCACAGCCCACTCACTCTGACATCTCTCCATATAGTGCATGTATAGGTCCTGATTATGTGTGTGTATTTCAGGCCTGTGTGTAGTGATTTATAACAAAACAGAGTGTAAATTGATATTTCCCCACTGGGGATCAATAAAAGTATACATTATGATTTATTTATAATTACTGATAATAACAATAGAAAGTATCTTTTTTTTTTTTTTTTTAAATTGGTATCAGTGATTCTGTCCCTGGTAACACAGATGGTTAAAAAATTTAAGCAACTTAAGTTCTTGGTTAAAGTTAGGTAAAGACTGTCGTTCAGGGAAACCAACATTGACTGTTGTGGCTAGATGGAACACAAACACTGGAGTCGAAGTCTCCATCACCCAAATTCACACACCCTTACGTATAGGCACCGATACCATGCATGCTCCGGAGCTCGAGCACCCACGGAAAACACTGAGCACCACCATGTACCGGACTGCCAATAGGCCACGTTCATTCAAAATAAAATATATTAGATGGAGCTAAGTGGAGCGTCTGTCATAGTTATTATTATGTGATTGGTTATGTCGCTGTCAACGGACTCTTAATTCCCTGTGAAGCTGATCCCGGTTACGTGTCAGTTAAACTTCTCATCTCCAATCCTATCTGTATTTGTGAGAAGTGGCGCTGTCCCGAGTTGAAAGATATCCTACTTTACAGCTTTATTATCGAGTTAATAGTCGTGTGTGTTTGTGTCGGCTGCTGAGCACCATCAAGGAAAACATGCTCGGCGCCTACGCCCTTACATGTCACAAATGTACTGTTACAGCACATTTTGCTGTACAACATTACAATTTTACCATAGTTGTTTTTCTGCAGCAAACAGTCTCTAAAAGCCTCCAAAAGATCCTTTAAAATCAGCTTTCAAGCTCAGTGTTTTTATTCCGGTCGCTGCTGGATTTCACCTGTTGAAGAGAGTCCTTGTCCTACCTGCTGTATTTGCCACCAATGTTGATATACAAATAGACATCAATACTCCACAGCAGGCTAATGCTCTCAGATGAGATTTACACTCATGTCAATACACAATGCTAACGAGGTTGGGGGATAGTTTGCCGACAGCACGTCATGATGGCTCAAACCAGATTATTTCAGGGCCAATTCATCACGATGTCCTCTGCAGCTGAACAGGAGAGTTAATAACAGTGCCAGATGCTAGGGTTCAATTCCTCCTGAAACTCAAAAGTAACTATTTTTTCTCCTGATGGAGGTTCAAGTATGTGTGGACGAGGCCGAAGAGCTTTCATTAAGCACGTCTTGAACTGTACGTCTGAGATTAATTTCGAAAGGTCAGCTAATGGTGCTCATTTGCTACCGTTGCAGCTATTTCTCAATTCAGTTGCTCAGGAAGAGTTCCCATTCCCCTGCAATGGAGAGTGCTGCTGGAAACTTCTCTCTCATTAGTGGAATTACTTCAAATTCAGATTTGTTACCATATTTAGGTATGGGTATATCAACATGACAACTCCCATAAGAGTACATTTAAATGCTTGTGGCATCTGGGAATATTTTTGATGAACCACATTTTGAGCACAGGAGTCTTCAAACTAGAAGATGTTGACATTTTTGGCCAATTTAGGCAAAAAGTACACGCTGTCTCTGACTGGATGTCAGTCAGTGGGGTAAATTGACTCCTTCTTAATCCAACTCCCCTGTCCCTCATCCATCTATGTTAAGCTGAGGGCTCAACGAGTCTTTGGCATGATTTGGCCTATAGCCCATGAAGCAGTCTTGCTTATTTGATGAATATTATTTACCTGCATGATTCTTGCAATTCGTGGGTGGCACTGGCAGGGCATGGTGATGTATTGATTTTAACGCTATAAATTGCTTTTGTGTAAGTAAATATAAACTAAAACGTTTTTAGCATCTCTTGGCAGCAATTTCACATCTGAAAAAGGTAAAACCGGCAAATGTCATGACAAAGTCTTCGCGCCAAAAGAGGGGGTCTAGCTAGCGTTAACCATCTATCCTTAATGGGTGCAGAAGTAACAAATGGTCGAGAAAACTGACAGCAACAATGGTCCCGTAACCACAGCAGTATCTACAGTACGTTATTCTGGGATTTGAGCCAATACACATACAAAAGTCATGAAATTAACGTACTGTTGTAAAAAATTAGACTAAACAATGGCTAACAATTGCTTGTGTGGTTGTTGAAATTGAATTAATTTATTATGGCTCAGCCACAAAGAGACTGGACCAATGAAAGAGCCAGAACCAAGATTTTCTTACCAAAGATACACTCCCTCTGGAGAACACTTTTCTTTTGGGTATTTAGAATGTTGTCCAAATGTAGACAAATAAACACCGATCATATGAAGAAAAAAAAAAAGGATATTTTAATAGACTCAAGGACAGGAACATTTTAAAAATAAAGCATAAGTCTTAATTATTATACGATCAAACTGTGAACTGTGATGTTTCTATAGATTTACGGTAAGAACACATCACGCTGTTATTAGCACAGCGAGGATAATTGTGTCAATCATCTGGTCCAAAATGTAAGTACACCTACACGCAACAAACAGAATAAAACACAAACACGTTATCCTGTGGCGACAATCTAATTCAAATCTAAACACACACACACTACACACACCCCCCCCCCCCCCCACACACACCCACACACACACACACACACACCCCCACACACACCCACCCCCCCACACACACACACACACACACACACACACACCCACACACACCACTGTGGTCCTCTGGTAAACAAACCCATCATCTCCCATTAGCATCCTGTTGACCTGCTCATATCGGATGTTAATCAGGCGGTGATGGCACTGATTACGGGATCAAGTGAACTCTCGCAGCACTGCTGGCAAAAAAATAAAAACTAAATATAAAGAAACACAGAGCTACTTTGGGGGGTAAACAAACCCATCATGTTTCCTTTAGGATTTTTTAGCAGAGGGAGAGGTCTGTCCGAACAACAATGTTCTGACTCGGGTGCCTGGGTCCGTTTCACGACGGTTCAGTAAACTGCCATTAGCACCGGAGGTAAGTGCTGACTGGACTGGCTGCTAGCTGGCTGGGGGCTGACTGTGGATGTGTCCTCGGGGGCGGGGCTGTAATGATAGTGGATGGTTGCTAGCTGGCTGGAGGCTGACTGTGGATGTGTCCCCGGGGCTGTAATGATAGTCAATGGTTGCTAGCTGGCTGGAGGCTGACTGTGGATGTGTCCCCGGGGCTGTAATGATAGTGGATGGTTGCTAGCTGGCTGGAGGCTGACTGTGGATGTGTCCCCGGGCTGTAATGATAGTGGATGGTTGCTAGCTGGCTGGAGGCTGACTGTGGATGTGTCCCCGGGGCTGTAATGATAGTGGATGGTTGCTAGCTGGCTGGAGGCTGACTGTGGATGTGTCCCGGGGCTGTAATGATAAATGGTTGCTAGCTGGCTGGAGGCTGACTGTGGATGTGTCCTCGGGGCTGTAATGATAGTGGATGGTTGCTAGCTGGCTGGAGGCTGACTGTGGATGTGTCCCCGGGGCTGTAATGATAGTGGATGGTTGCTAGCTGGCTGGAGGCTGACTGTGGATGTGTCCCCGGGGCTGTAATGATAGTGGATGGTTGCTAGCTGGCTGGAGGCTGACTGTGGATGTGTTCCTGTAATGATAGTGGATGGTTGCTAGCTGGCTGGAGGCTGACTGTGGATGTGTCCTTGGGGCTGTAATGATAGTGGATGGTTGCTAGCTGGCTGGAGGCTGACTGTGGGTGTGTCCTCGGGGCGGGGTTGTAATGATAGTGGATGGTTGCTAGCTGGCTGGAGGCTGACTGTGGATGTGTCCCCGGGGCTGTAATGATAGTGGATGGTTGCTAGCTGGCTGGGGGCTGACTGTGGATGTGTCCCGGGGCTGTAATGATAGTGGATGGTTGCTAGCTGGCTGGAGGCTGACTGTGGATGTGTCCCCCGGGGCTGTAATGATAGTGGATGGTTGCTGCTGGCTGGAGGCTGACTGTGGATGTGTCCCGGGGCTGTAATGATAGTGGATGGTTGCTAGCTGGCTGGAGGCTGACTGTGGGTGTGTCCTCGGGGCGGGGTTGTAATGATAGTGGATGGTTGCTAGCTGGCTGGGGGCTGACTGTGGATGTGTCCCCGGGGCTGTTGTCAGGTTTCATCCCAACTAAAGCCTCACAGCGCCGGGAGACTGAGGCAGAAGACAGGGGTGTGCTAGCTAGCTAAATGACCATTAGATTAGTCGTCTAGTTAACATTACTGGTGAATTTGTGTGTTAGCCCCGAGTTGCTAACCGTGGTCAAAACAATCATACTAAAAATAAATGAGCGTGTTGGACGATGTCGTAATTTTATGTTAGTCAATAAGAATTAGCTAACGTTACAGACAGCATTAGCATTAGCTACTTGTCAACGAGGACTTTTCCTCTTCAGTCCCCCTACAGGTTGGAAGTGGAATTGTCCATTACTGATTATTCTTATGTCTCATTCGAACGAGTTAATGAACCACTGAAACGATTTAGCAAACATTTTAAGGAACAAAACAATACCATATATATATATATATCTTCATAACTTTCTTCCACCCCACCTCCCAAAAAAAAGAATCAGTTTGTATCGAATCGTGGGTCAAAAATCGTGATACAAACCAAATCGTGGGTGTATTGTTACAACCCAATAATCACATTTTAAATTTGATTTGTTTGTTATCAGTCAAATAACTTTTAACTAAAGTTTAAATAACCATCAGTTTACCATTTATTGGTGATGGTTATTATTAAGTTTTACCCCAAGGGCCATTTTTTCTGGATGATTACTTTTACTTTTGATACTTGGAGTACAACTGGATTACAGTAATCATTCTTGCCGTGATCCCACTAGATGTGATCCACTGCTCACCAACATGAGCTCATTTTGTTTCAGTGATTTAAAAGCTTCTCATCTTCCTCAAAACAATGAAAAGACGCACCATGAATGTGAGTGTCTCTTTATTCCTATCTTTAAAAGGCTCTTAATTTATTCACTTTTATATAATCAATTAAAATAGAATGTCTAGGATCACTCTATCATTTTGACAATTCAAAAAAGGGCTGCACCCCCTTTAATATATCTTAATCTAATCAAAACCTATTAAAAACAGCTCAATATATTTTTAAATAAATGTTTATTTATCCATAAATTCTCTTTAAACCACCCTGGATTTACACAAGGTACATCCAAGCGTGACCTGTAATGTTTTTGGTGAATTTTATGGTTTTCTATCTTTTAATGACAGACATTCAATAATCTTAGTATATTACAATCTAATACTTTATCTCATATTTGGATAAATATCGTTATTAAAAAAGGTTTTTTAGTATCTGTATAATATTTCAAGGACTTGGCACAAACCACAGTCCCACTCATCACACTGACTTATATGACATTAAATACTATTTATCCTCCCTCATTTATCTTGCTTGGTATATTTTTATGGAAAGAGGATCTTACAGTTGGTACAGCTGCACAGTTAGGCCCAACTTGAAATCATAAGACAATATATCCCCGAGTGCCCCGTGGTCTTCTATTATTAACCCTTTCCCCGGCCTCTCCCATGGCAAAAAGAAATCCTCCTTTTCTCTGAAGCATATTCTTCATTCACCAGGACGAGTGTCCCCGCGCCTCATAGATGTTTTATAAAACTAAGTTCAAAACAGGCCCATCCCAAGCCTTGGGCAGGTGCTTTTTAGCAGTATGGCACACACACAAAGAAAAAACCTCAAGCTGCCAAGAAGCAAAACACACAGCACAGTGCCTGCTCACATTCATCCACCGAGTTACAGCATATCAGTGTCTTACATCAATATTGCATCACCAGAAAAAGATCACTGTGGGATTGGGAATATGGCTGGCGGTTGCTTTTCAAGTTAGTATGGTCACACTGGTTCTAAATATTCATAGAGGCAGCATTCGTGCTGTAACATTGTTTTTACACGGTTAATGTCCTGCTGAATATATAAACCCTAAAGCACTGGAAACAGATTATTAACCTCTTACCAAGTATCTAGACTTAGACTTCTCTTTATTAATCCTTTTGGGATGACTCCTGCAAGGAAATTAAAAAAAAATCTTTGGACCAGCAGGAAGTCAACGCTGTCAGGAACTTAATCAAAATAGTCAGTTTCTTTCAATAAAGAAAAGTCCATCCTGGCCTAAAGAAACTACATGGAAATCACAATATATTACCCTGTCTCTCTTAGTTAGGCTGTAATAGTTTTAGACTGCTGGGGGACTTCCTGTGACACACCGAGTTCTTCTCTCCTCTATCTTTCTATCTTTCCATTTATGTGCATCCATGTTCCAGAAATGCTTGTTACTAACCTAGCTCTGGGGAGTCATTCCCCGGAGTCCTTATGTTCTTTTTCGCCCAGCATGTTTCCTCGGATCAGGGAGGCTCCAAAATCATGGCAGCAGCTGTCGCCATGGTCCCGCTACACGTCCTGCAATGCCCTGCTACATCCTGCTACATCTTGCTACATCCTGCTACGTCCTGCTGTGCCTTGCAATGCCGCACAGTGCCCTGCTATGCCATGAACTACTATAAATTACTATTTTTTGTGACTATTATTGCCACTCTTCATTGTAACCCCAACCGGTCGTCAGACACCGCCTACCAAGAGCCTGGGTCTGGGTCTGGGTCTGGGTCTGACCGAGGTTTCTGCCTAAAAGGGAGTTTTTCCTCTCCACTGTCGCACTGTTGCTTGCTCTGGAGGAAACTACTAGAACCGTTGGGTCCTTGTAAATTCTGGAGTGTGGGCTAGACCTGCTCTATCTGTAAAGTGTCTCAAAATAACTCTTATGAATTGATAATATAAATAAAATTTTATTGAAAATTGAGGTTACAATGTTTGTTAAAGGCAAAATATGAGTCAAACCATTCTGAATGAAGTATTGTGGTGCTGCAGAGACGTACAGCCTACAAATTGTTTCCTACCAAAAAAATCTTTGTTTGGTACGGATCCTCGCAAAAATTACACCATTTACATTTGAATATGTTTTCAATGAAATTAAGAGTAATGATACAAAAAAAGGATCACTCCCTCCAATATCGTGGATCATATTGGAATTGCAATAATCGCAATTGGATGTTTTCCTCATATAAGAAATGCATAACATCTAATGTAATATAATGTATTTCCAAAGGCAAAGTTCTGAGGGATCTCAAATCTTCTTCTCTTGACGTGCGTGCAAATATTTTTTAAGTTCTGCTTATGAAACAAAGCCAGACCGGCCGGGTCCTTGAAACATTTTCTGGGGCTCTCAGCAACAATCCAAGGTCAATTTGAAAAAAGATATACTGCAAAACAAATGCTATGAATAAACCATGTTTTATTTATGGTGTACTTGGGAGAAAAAGATTTATTGTGCTCTTTACTGTGAATAAAGCATTTACTCTTGCAACATGAAGCTCACACTGCTCGGCACATTGCTTTGTTTGAATTCTTTAAAAGTTACAAATTAAAACTTAAGTCCGAAAAAGCATTTTTTTTAATAAGGTTTTTATTTTTTTTTTTTAATAAGTCCTTGAAAATAATAATATAATTTTCATCAGCATCTTGAAACAACTTTAATAAAACAGGTTCTTGCACTAGAAATAAGAACCTTTATTTCAGAAACTCCCATCAAACCCAGTTATTTTTGTACCTGCACATTCCTATCACTTAGAGTACTTAAGCTACAGACCAGTGGACCTCATGGAAATGACATTTTTGCAGTGTGTTTCTGTGGCAAACTGCCAACATATCCTGTTATCTTTAACTGTTAACTTGCAATAATATATAGCATATCATTAGATTAATTTTCTTTATCAGTATAATAAAAAATGTTGTTTAATAAATGAACAAATGGGGGTTTGTGATCTTATGAGCGTGTTGGAGATATTGTAGTGGCAAGAGAACACCAGACGGTGGCAGCACTGTGCTGCAGAGCCACAAGTAACAGGATGTGTGTGTGTGTGTGTGTGTGTGTGTGTGTGTGTGTGTGTGTGTTGTGTGTGTGTGTGTGTGTGTGTGTGTTTTCCATAACTATAAGAGAATGCAACTTCTCTGCACAGACTTTTTCCACTCTTGACATGTTCACATCTGTGTACTGTGGCAACAAACAGACACCAGCACAGCACAACACACAGACACAGACACAGACACAGACACAGACACAGACACACACACACACACACCTCTGTCAGCCAGCTTCCCTCTAACAGATGGGATGATGGGATGGGGCCGTCGCCAGGTTCGGCTTCCAAGCTGATGCCTGACAATCTAATGGGGAGGAAGGTAGCGAGGGACAAGACAGGGAGACAGTGGAGAGGCAGATCAATGGTACTGTAATGCCAGGAAGCGAGAAAGGAGGTGAAGAAGAAGAAGGTCATTAAAAAAATGGCTTTTAAGAAGCCGTCGTGTGTCTCCCCCCACTGACACTTATGTCACTATACTTTGTACTAACCTTCATCCTGGACTATACATCTGCCCATACGATATAGATTTTTGCACTACGCCCAATTTTTTCGTATGCAAAACTGTTATTTTGTATGTTTACATTTGTTTATGTATTTATTGTTTATTTCATATTAATGTTGAACATGTTTGTTTGTTCATGTATGCACCATTCACCAAGGCAAGTTCCACCTAAGTGTAATTTAATGTGGCAATACACCCTTTTCTGATTCTGATTTGCAAGCGGTGGAACGGTACATTAGATGGGAATTTATCAACTAACCAGTTCCTCTGCATCCTTGACACATCCCCTCTTAAAACCACAACATCCACTTTAAATCTTCACTTATGATAAAGAAGGAATCTCTTCTTTGTGCAGCTTGCCCAAGTTTGTTTTCAAGTATAGAGTGGTCTCATTGTTCCCTCTGGCCTTAGGGGGCAGTCATGAGTTTATTACGGTTTGGCACAGGGAGGCATTGTTGTTTTGAACCCTTTTTTTTTTTTTTTTTTTTTTTTTTTTTTTTTTTTTTAAATAAACACACATGTGCATTGAATTCTTCCAAGGGAAAAAAACTGGGACGACAGACTTTAAGGAAAAGGGAAAATTAAAAGCTAAGACTTTCTTAGATAATTAGCTGTGTTGATTCATTAAATTCTTTTTAACCCTCCTGTTGTCCTCTGGTCCCTTTAAAAAATGTCCATATCTGAAATATCTGAAATATGAGTTTCTTTTTATCCAAATTACCACAAAAAAAAAAATTGGATTCCATACAAGGCTCTTTGCCAATACAATTAATTACTTTCATTCCTGACTAAACTCATTTGTACGTTCGGTGACCTCAACTATTAGATAAAATAATTCATAATTTCTGCTTTTTTAAACCCAAATATTAAGTATAATTCTATATAAATGAGGGTAATTGACCTTGAATTCCAAAAAGTAGTGTAAAACTAGTGCTAGTAAGGTGGTGTTAGAGAAAACTTTTTTTTTTTTAATTCTGAAAAAGGGACAAAAATGTCAAATTTGTGTCCGTTTTTGAGCGAGGACAACACAAGGGTTAACCTCCTCTGTCTGAGTATAATACAGAGCCCCAGAGGTGACATTGGGGGGAAGAAAAACAACAAAAAAACAACAAACAAACATGTATACTTAAAATTTTTTTAAAGTTGAAATAGGGCTTTTTTGGTGTTGGTTTTTTTTTTTTGGGGGGGGCATTTCCTCCATGAATGTCAAGATCTCAACTTTGAAACTCGAGATCTCGACATTCGTGATTTAAAAAAAATCTTTGTTTTTTTTTTTAAATCATCCATGTCAAAGTCAAGCTCTCGCAAATAAAACTCTAGATCTTGCAAAACAAAGTCAAGATCATGCAAAAGTGTCCTAAGTACATGTTTTTTTCTCTCCTCCATGTCACTTCCAGGGCTCCGGAGTATAACATGCTCCAAAACAGAGAAATGGTTTACAGACAGGAGTCAGCGGTACAATTTGCGTCCAACTTTTGTCCCGATTGCGACCGTGCGGAGAAGTTTGCTAATAGGTGATAATCTTTCCAATGTCTTACGTGGGGAGACTCGTCTATTTGGACTGTTTGGTATACGTTCAAAATGTCCACGCAACTTGAAACATGACTCAGAAGTTCCTCATTGTCCACTGAGTCTGAACAAAGCGTGATGTCAATCAGTCTCTAGGTGACGTCGTTTTTCAAAAGGATTTAAACAATTACAGTAGCACTATATGTTAAACATACGTTTGTGAACTCTGCATGGAACGTAAATCCGAACTGCACACAACATTGCATGTAGAATCTTTGGATACTCTTGATAAATTTTGATAATCCAAAATATGTGGAAATTAAAGAGGAAGTTTTGCATATCTTGGCAAAACTTACTCCAATTAAAACAAAACGCAACTCGGTAATTCCCCATGGTTGGCATCGGCTATGTTACTAGGTAGCGCGGTTTCTCAGGGGCCAGGTGGCGCTTTTATTGCAAAAATCATGAAATGATCCTCCAAATATTTTCCCAAACTACTCTTTTCTTAACCTGTAACCTCCGTAGTTGGGCAAATTGCACCGGGTGGGATGGACTCCGTTCATCACTGCTTGTAGTTATAGAAAGTTATATTAATTATTAAATCAATGAAACAGGGACATAGTATAGAGAGTGAGAGTGTGAGAGGCAATCGTGTTGCTGAAATACAAACTCCTATGTTCTTCATATCATTATTAAACTGCACACTGTTAATGTTCATCATCCACCTCATGATACCAAAACTCTCTCTGGGTGGTCCTTTCTGCTTCTCAAAGAGTTTTCCAATTTGTTACCTTTCCATTTTTCACTTCATGTGGGCGGACATAATTTCCCACAAGTGTTGACACTCGAAGTCAGAATTTCATATGGGCAAACAGAGCAAATCCACAGGGTGTCAATTAGTTCAGAATGGACAGTCTTTGCTGCCGGAGCCCCCCTGTTTGTGATTTACAGTGATGGGACGGGTGCTGTGTGCAGCTGCAGAGCAACGGAAGGTGGAAAGGGGAACTAAAGAGGACACGGGAGGTGTCGGAGACAGAAAGTGAGGCAAAATGAGACAGGGTGGCGTTTGATGTTTGGATCTAGTGCTGAGGGTCCAGGAGGCCCCCGACACATTATGTCGAGATGATGAAAAACACAGAGAGGTGACAGAGGACAGACGGATGGATGGAGGAAGGGACGGTTTTAAGGAGGGGAGTGGGCATGTGAGAGATGACACTAATAGAAGGGAGAGAGCAGAGGACATAGTGTCCTGCTGGCTTTGCAGGGGCCCTAAAAAGCCTCATCTTCATTGTTATTTTATTTGATTAACTACAAATGAATAGCTAACTTCCATGTTTACAGTACCACACAAACTATGGCGGGTCCTGCATTGTTACGAGACTGTCCTCTCCCACAGGTTGTTCAAGTAGCAATCACGACTCAAATGTTGACAGTAGCAGCGGTGCCCTCTAGTGGCCAACCTGTTATGACAGGAACAAGCAGAATAATTTGCCAAAGTATAATGGTGAGTGTCCATATACGAGTTGTTTTCACGGATGGGATCACCCCCCCTCACTAGAGGATGGATACCCGACCCGAGCCCGACGGGACCCGACAGAAGAAAGGATGCTCGGGTTCGGGTCGGGCTCGGTCACATCAGCGCGATAAGGCATTGAACATTTTGAATTTAAAACAGCTTAAAATAAATGTCAAATATTACCCTAACATCCGCCTTCCTGTGTGCTGTGACAACAAAAGACGTGCGTATTAAGCTCCATGTGGCAGCGCAACGATGGAAGATGTTAAAAAGAAGTTGGCCGCAGGAGATTTTAAAACTATTGAAAACGAAGGAAAGTCAGCTGTGCATTGATGCGCTCATCTGTTGACATTTCCGAATGCCTTCCTACAATTGCTTAATAAAAGCGGGCTTTCCACACAAACAAAACGTACATGTGTCATTAGTATGAGAAACAAATGCGATTTTAACTGTGTCGGGCTCGGGTCGGGCTTGGACAGAAATATCTTGATGCCTGTCGGGCTCGGGTCGGGTTCGGTTACTGCTCTGTCGGACGCGGGCCGGGCTCGGACAGAAAAATCCGGCCCGATCCGCACTCTACCCCTCACCAGCATTGCACGCTAGTGGGCTTGCCACCAGTTTCTCTTCACTGACCACTGACCAGCAAAGACCATCCACACCCTCCTACAACCGCGATGGCTACCTGGGTCTGTCTGCTCCGGGATTTCAAAACCGATCATAATGGCGGCTTGTTCGGAATCTTGAAAATAGTTCACCGAAACAGGTTGCTGAAAATTTGAAGTAAGAAATAGACAGCAGTAGCTGAATCTGTCTTGATTTTAGATCGACAAAGGTCAATTGAAAAGATTTTTGTCAGCTTTTGAGAGGCGGCGAGCTGAGCCGGTCGCTCCTCATTTGCATAAAGTTGCCTAGATTCAACTTTATGCAAATGAGGAGCGGGCGACTTGACCTAAACCTATCACCATTTCTAGCCACTGGGGGACCATGGGCAGGCTGGGGGAACTCATTATTGTTAAAAAACCTCATAAAGTGACATTTTCATGCCATGGGACCTTAGAAATAAGCAACATTTTATGCAACTTTCTGCTTGCACTTGGGACAACATTTTGAATTTGAAGAGCAACATGCGGACAGTTCGAGGGACAGGCAAACTGTTCAGCAGAGGACAGGGGGGAGGCCGAAGCGTCTTCATCTCCCTTTCAATCACCGGGTTAGCGGCTGGCTAATGGCTTATAAATGACAACCTCACTGACACACTCATCACACATTCATTGTGAGGAGTGCAACGCTGTTAGCAATGCAAATAAGGAAGGTTGCAAATGTGAGACAGAGAAGGGTCATTTACATGCTAAACTGTTCCTAATTGTCGACAGGTAGAATTCTTCTCCGCACTGAAATATGAAATCTCTAAGGACAGATGCACTCAAGTGAGGGAAGGCAGCTTTGCTTCTGAAAAGCTTAAATGAGCATAATTATGCGCAGACTGATGCTGCGCATTAGCGAGCAAATGCGAGAGACTGAATTTATGCAAAGAGGGTCCTGTGAGATGATGATGGTTGCTGCAGAAGAAATACAGAGTGGGGGTTGTGATGACTGTATGTCGGAGGGGAGAGACGTTGTAGATGTACTGTAGCGGTACCCTGCAGCCCGATCAAATCCGTCTCATCATAACCCAATCATAACGTCAAAACAATGTGACAAAAGTGCAGCGATTCGAAGACTGAAGTTTAATTTATTTAAAGAAAAACTCATTTTAAAAAGATTAGAGAGCAGCAAATGATGCGGAAGAGAGGAAAATAAACTGCGGCCAAGGATGGCGTAGCAAACAATAAAAAGTGCAGCATTCAGACCACATTGTCATATGCTCATATGGCTTTTATTTGTACATACGTGTACTCGGGATTTTACTATGCTAAGAATTTATTCTATCAAAGTCATGAGAGAATTGAAATTTAACAAAAAGGTTTTTTGCGTTCTTGCCGGGAGTTGGATGGGAAGAATGAAACCACTCGTATATACTCGTATATCTAGCAGGCGGGGACAACTAGCCTGGCTCTGTCCAAAGGCAAAGAAACCAAACCAGCAACTCAAAGTCTCACTAAGGTTACATAACACGTTACAGTAGATCAAGTACAAAGAGCGATGTGCAAACACCACAGACTGTAAAAATAGTGGGCGTAGCAGCAGTGGCGGCGCCCGTTGGTCCATTGTGAAGCTACAATATAGCAATGTGAATAGACTGTATTTATATAGCGCTTAACGACTACTGGAAGCGCTTTTATACAGCAGAGGAACCCTTCACCATACACACATATTGATACACAGTTGGCCGAGAATACCATAGGCCTGCAAGGGGCCACCTGCTCCTCAGATAAACACTCACGCAATTCGGGGTTCTGGGTCTTGCCCAAGGACACTTCGACATAGGACTGCATGGCCAGCGATCGAACCACCAACCTTCCGATTGGTAGGCGACCGCTCTACCACCTGAGCCACAGCCGCCCGCAATATAGCCGTTGCCATCTTGTTTGTTTTTTAAACCAGACGTTACGATTTTGGAGAGGATGACGCAGATGAGCCAGTGTTATTTATGGTTTGAGGTTGCGCTGTGCTAAGCTAAACGCGGGACCACAGATTGTCATCACTCTAAGCACACTGCAAAATATAAATATATATATGCATCGATGTTAGCATTTAGCTCAAAGTACCACTGGGCCTCATAGAGCTGCTGCTGCTGCTGTAGAGTGGCAATGGAAACTCAACATCATTATGCAGCACGTTGAATAGAACCCACAGTGTGTTTCTTTTCCCACCAACACATTCAGGCATAGTGAGAATCAGTGTGTGTACAGTTATGAGGGGACTGGGAGCAATAGCCCATGCTTGTGTGTGTGTGTGTGTGTGTGTGTGTGTGTGTTTTTTATGTACAGTGTCAGTGTGTGTGTGTCCCTATCTATTCATGATTAATGAACAACAGAAACATGTGTTTATCATATGGCAACAATGGGCAAAACCCTGCTCCCCATCCCCCTCCCCCCCATCCTCTCATCTGGACCCAAGCTTCTCCCACGACTCCACTGCCTTTCACTCTACCACCCTTCCTCTTCCTCTCTAATGGAATTCCTCCCCCTCTTCCCCTCTGCTTCTCCTCCACACCCCCACCCTGCCTAACAGGAATCCACCTCATACTGTAAATCACGTGTGCTAGAAAGTAATCGTTAGTTGCCGTCGTTATGGAGGGGAAGAGAAAGTGGAAGGAGGGAGAAACGCTGAAAAAGAGAAGGTGAAAGAGAAGGAGGAGGAATGGAAGGCTAATGGAGGCAGCATGATGAGAAGAGACGGAAAGAGTGACAAGTTGTCACCAGTGGAGAGCGAATGGAGGAAAACATCAAAATCATAAAAGGGGAAATGGAAGGACGAAGAAGCGCTCAAAAGACAAGAGTCTAGTAAGTAGGGCTGCATGATATTTTGCTTCATCGTCTACATCGCGATGTGCAACGTTACAACTCCAAATAGAGCTTTTTATTCTATTTATGGCATCTTGTAAAAAAATTGTCTTTTTTTATATTATTTTTCACAATTGTAGTTTTTTTTGCAATATCATGAAGCCTTAAGGCACACACACACACACTTTTACCCATAAGTCCCACAATGTCCTCGGCCATGTCCTCCAGTAGCACCAGAGCAGCCGTGATGCACGGCCACGGCGGCTGTTTACATAATCCATCACATCATCAATCGTTATAATTACACGTCAGGATTCATCATTAATGATTAATTTATATATAGCTCATATTAATACAGACTTTACAATTCACAATAACATTTTAATATTGTTGACATGAGGGGAAAATTTAGATTTTAAAAATTATGAAATCAGGGGCGGCCTGTGGCTCACTGAGCGGGTGCGCTCGCCCCATGTTGGCCCAGTCCTGCAGCGGCCTGGGTTCGAGTCCGGCCTGCGGCCCTTTGCTGCGTGTCATTCCCCATCTCTCTCTCCCCCCTTTCACATGTCTGTCCACTGTCTCTGTGTAATAGGAGGGAAAAAACCCCGAAAAAATATTCAGAAAATATTAAAATAATGACATTTATCCTCTAATCATTTTTTAATTAAGGTTATAAACGTACCTTTGACATTTTATGGAACGCTGTGCCGGCTGCAAAGACAACAACACAATCAATAAAACTGGCAAACAAGCTAAACAACCAATGTTTTACTGCAAGGTGTACATCTCTCACCTTCTCACATCACCCACAGCCGGCTCTGAAAGACACCGCGTGTACACCTGGTCTGAAGCATGTCTGAGCGTGAGGTGTTCACAATCTGCACATTCACTGCACGCTGCAAATTACATCAACACTTTTTCTATAAACTCCAATTTATGTGTGGGAAATGGTGTGTGCATGGTTTTCGCCATACGTTTTAAACAGTAGGGGTGTTGAAATGAATCACGGCATCGCGATGCTTCGCCACGGCCCCCCCAAAGTAAACATTGGACCCATTAACGAGCCACACATGTTTCCAGAACATTCTGACACTAAGATGGCAATTTTAAGACAGATGGATCAAGAGAAAATGAACATTGTTTAAGGAACAGGAACAAACTCACATGAGATCTGGCAACACAGATGAGCAAAAATCAACCAGCGTTCATGAACGCCCTAACAAAACTCATTTTCATAATGCTAAATGTGTCTTTTAGCTGTGGAAATATCTGATGTTAGCAAAAGGAAATTATAAAAAAAAAAAAATTAACTTTTTATCCATCCACGACGTTCACAGCCTTTTAAACAAGACCACGTCCATTTAGGAGGCAGGAAGTGTGTACCCTTTAATACCATTGGCGCCATCTTTAGTCATAGAGAATCAATGGTTTGGCTCATTGGTCTGTGGTAGCCCCAATTCATTTGGATCCTGTCGTTACCTAAACTGAGACAGACACTGCACAGTACTTCGAAGCAGGCCTAATGAGGCACGTGACCTGGTCTCGCCACATTTTCAGGTCCACCTTTCTGGCATGGTGTCTCTGTCCAGCCTGTGAGTCAACCAACCAGGCACTCAGTCCACATTTGTGAGTCACCACGATGGCCAAACTGTTCTGGCAATCTCTCTAAAGCAGTGGTTCCCTAACCTTTTCAGCTTCATTGTAAAATCTAAATTTTGTCTCCCCGGGACCCAAATTTACAAAAAACTATGATTCATTGTAACATCTACATTTTTAAACTGTGGACAAAAGACGGAACAAACTATGTGAAGTATATTTATTCCATTATAACGATGCCTTCAGCGCTGCTCGGTTCCCTTTGAACGCCTGATAGATAACAGGGAGAATCATTAAAAACGACCACTCTCACCTGTTCCCGTTACATTAGTCTCACACGCTCGAGTAACACAAACACAACACCCACGTTACTGACTCTTCCATCGTCAAAAAACAATGTCAAATACGCACTTTGCTGCCTAATCCACATTAGTAACGAGCCCGCCAGACGGACAACAGCGGCTAACAACGCCGTCACAAATTAACTGACACACAAAAATATTATTTAAAATGCTAAATGTACACCAACAGACAACATGTAATGACTTCTCCGCTGTCAAAACAATGTTTCTTGAAGGATTTTTCTTTGCAAAGGAAACATTGTTTGGACGTTCCCCGATATTGTGAATGTTTTGTTTGAAGATGTGTGTCCAGTTTATTCATTTTAAAAAGAAGAGCGAGAGAAAAAAAAACCCACAGCATCTGAGCTGAACAGACCAGTGTAGCAAAAAGGAACGCTCTTATTCACATAAGATTGATATGCATTTTACTCTGCCAATTGGCGACCCAACAAAACGGGTCTGCGACCCATTTTGGGTCCCGACCCTAAGTTTGGGAAACATTGTTCTAAAGCTTGACTGATGGTTGTGGGGAGGCTTCATGCTGAGCTTTTGCCGTAGCGTTGGTGTGTGCGTTGATTTCTTAGCAGGGCCGATCTGTAGCAGGGAAAGTTAACCCTCTCCTTGATTTCGTGTTGTTTATTGAGGAGAACCAGGAAATGAGTCGAGGGAAATGCAACGGCCGAGCAGCGTGCGTCGCCACGGCGCGTAGGTACAGATGCAGTTGACCCTCCTGGTGTCCTCAGGGTCAAATCTGACCCATTTTCAAAAAGTTTCCAAATCAGAAATTTGGGTTTCCTTCAACCAAATTGTAAAAGAAAATAAATAAATAACGTGGATGATTCCATACAACGCTCTTTACAAGTTGAATAACTGGTAAAGTTCAGTATTTTCATTGAATTTGGGTGTTTTATTCAATTTTAAGAAAAAAAAAAAAAAAGATTTAAGAACACTGAAAAAAGTGACAGAAATGTAGGGAAAGAAAGAAAGTCCTAAAAAAAACAGAAATAATCAACAAAGACATTGTAAAAGTGAGAAAGACTTAAAAAAGTTAGAAAAGTTAGAAAAATGTCGGAGAAAGCTTCAAAAACGTTGGGAAAAGTGACAAAAGTGTCTGAAGGAGATTTTCACTGAAAATATTTACCCAGAAAACTAAATGTCTACGAGGGTTAAGAGGTGCACGTCATAAATGCATAAATCACGCTTAACAGCTAACCTTGTTACACCTTCACCTCAATGACCGAGCGCGCACACGCGCACACGCACACACGCACACACACGCACGCACACACGCACACACGCACACACGCACGCACGCACCTCATGTTGCCGAGCAGCCAATTAAACCCCAGCAGCCTCACACTAACAATGATGTAATTATGGCGCCTGCACCGCCGGGACCAAACAAGACGTAAAACATTGCTTCTCTCTAAATGCTTTCTGATTTCCCACAGTGACAACAAAAAATTAAAAAACATGAGGAGAGCAGGAGGAGGGGTGAAGGGAGAAGAGTCCGAAGGGTTCACTAAGGCTTAGTTTTAAATACTTTTTTTTTTCTTCCAACAATGAAGTGAATTTAGAGGCTGTATGGCACTTAAAGCAAGTCAATGAAGCAACAGCTCTGCATGTGATACTGTAGTTTGTGACCTTCATTAAGTGATTGTTGGGGGTTGCAGTATCCAAGAGTGTCCAAATATGTAGTTCTAGTGTCTTTACTCCTCTGTGACAGTCAACTGAATATCTTTAAGTTGTGAGACAAAACAAAACAAGACATTTGAGGACGTCATCTTGGGCTTTGGAAAACTGGCCGACACTTTTACCATTTACTGATATTTTACAGACCAAACTATGAAACTCAAAATAATCAATAATCCTTAATTGCAGCCCTAAAAATCTCTGTAAATATTTTAAAAGCTACAGTGCGTATTATGTTTAGTTGCTTATTATGAAAATCGGTGTTGCCCGTTCACAAACTTTTTCATGAATATTTACCACCACCATCAACTCCAAGTATTCCTATTGGCTTGAAATGTTACGTTTTTATTTGCATGAACTGGGGTAGACGCTCCATATTCATGAGACATCTTGAAATAAGTTAGCCAGTAGGGGACATACAGCATATACTGCTCCGCAGCATCGTCGCGCCCCGGCAACATTGAAGAAGGAAACATGGAGGACCACACGTATTTAAAATCCAAGTGTCAGGAACAGGAGTCTTCTTCTTCTTCCAAAGGATATTGAAAAGAGAAGCGTGTAGGCTACCGTAGCTGTAACACGTACTCTGAACTGCGTTGAGAGTTGATTGCGATATATATGATCTCAACACTAGATGGGAGAAATTCCTACACATTGGACCTTTAAATCCTGTATACTGGAATTTGACATTCAAGTCAATAGAGCAATCTTCAAATCCTCTTCAGGCTTCTTCCTTTTTGAAATGCTACCCCTCGAACATACTTTCCCCTATAGACATCGTTCAAACTTTAAACTGTTCACAAAACATTGATCTTTTACAGTTGTATTCAGTGTCATGATATCTTTTACGGTTTATGTGGTATCACTGCTTAAGTCGAGTGTTTCATTCAGGCTTTTTTCTATACTTAAAATCGAGTGAGCATGACTTGGAGTGGGAAGCCTCGGGAAAATCATCTTAAAATCTCTACAACACACAATATATATATACAGCTTTTCAGAAAAATAAAAAAACATTACAATCATTCATACATTTTTGGCGTTATTTATCATTTCATTGAAAGTTACACTAATTTAAACCATTCCCACATTTCCAACTATTCTTGCTTCTTAACCTTCTTACGCATTAAAAGCAAGCAATTTAGTTTAGCTTTAGCAATTTAGCTGTTCAGCATTTACAAACATTATCTGTAGGATATGCATTTTCTATTTCCAGCTAGATGTTTCAGGTTTTAGAGGTTTAAACACACATGAGCACAATCATTTTCACTACACAGCCTCAGTATACTACTGCCTCATTTATTTATATATATATATTCTTATTAGCTTTCTGTCTTGCACAAAGCTTGTGTTGTTGAGAAGCTCTTGTTGTTGAATAGTGAAATACAACTAAGCCTGCCTTGCTTCACCTGGCTCCTCCGTGTGGTTTCAGACTCCTCCGGAGTCGGAGGACTTAGTCACAAGCAACAAAGATGCAGAAAGAAACAAGAGGATCTAGAGGATTATGACTTTAAATCCTATTTCAGCTTTATTTTCCCTCTCCTTCACTGCTGCGCCCCTCAGGGGAACAATTACGTTGATCTATATATTCCATGCAATGACTTCAGTCTTTTACCTCCAGGCCACCCTGCTGGATTCTTAAAGATATGGGTGCTCTTGGAATTACCATTCATAATATTGCCACTATAGGTGGAATTAATATCGCAAAGTGTTCTCCAAATGCATGAGAAAAACTACACAAATTAGTTTTTATTCAGTGTTTTATTCTATTTGTTCTGGAAAGATGGATGCAAGGATGGTTTTTGTGGTTCTTCTCTTTAAATGTTGCTTTTAATCCGGTGGAGGGAAGAGTGGTGCGGTCATGCTCTCTTTGATTCTGGACTGACAACCCTTACTCCGCCACATTTGCATTTTCTATCCATCCATTTTCACCTCATTCTCTCTACAACACACACACACAGCTCCCTGATGTGGAGAGGAAGCTCAAACGAGTGTGTGTGTGTATCTTGCCTTCAGCTACTGCCACCCACATGTACATGGACACACTATCATAAGCATGCAGAAATTTTGATTAGGTGGAAATTCAACAAGCGGGCCGCTGTCACACACACACGGCCCAAAAATGCGCACACACACACACACACACACACACACACACACAGTATCTATGCAAGGTAACTGAGCAAACAACATCAACTCCCTCATTATCTCTCCTCCTCTCACACACACACACACACACAGTACAAACATGTCTGAGCAGATATACACTTGCACGTGCCTGACGGAGCATCTCCTCTTCCACCTCTGCAGGACGAGCGTTGTCCCAAACAACCACCCTCCAGTGGCCGTTTCCATGACAACACCCAATCAGCAAGCTGTTACAGAGAAACAGGCAGTCACCTTTTAGAACAGAGTGAGGCTGATGAATTCCAATGGAGGGAGGGAGGGAGGGAAAGCAGGAGAGGAAGTAGAGAAAGGAGGAAGGAGGTAAGATGGAGAAAGAGAAGGAAGTGAGGAAAGGTGAAGAAGAGCTCAAATAAGTAAGAAAGTAAGAAACGAGTAAGGAGAATAGGAAGTTCTCAACAAAAGGAGAGAAGAGGTGAATATAAATCAGTGGGGGAATGAGAAAGGAGAGAAGGATGTGTGAGGGATAAAAACATTAGGAATTGGATGGAAGAAAGGAATAAAGGAAGGATGGATAAGAAAATAAGAAATGGTGAAAAAGAAGTTAGCAAGTCCAGGACAGGTGAAGGAGAGAAGGGAAAAAGGGAAAAATAAACCTGAAGGAGAAAAAGCTGAAGGAAACAGGAGGAAAGAAAGGAAAAATAAGTTAGGAAGTGGAGGACAAGGTAAAGGAGAGAAAGAACAAGTCTAAATGAATTGGGCACAAAAAGGAAAATTGGTAGGAAGGGAAAGAAGGTGGGGAGAGAGGCAATAAGGACAAACGAGGGAAAAGGAGGAAAAGATGAAGGAAAGAATTTAAGCAAAGGAAGTCTAGGGAAATAATGGAAAGGAGAAAGCAGGGAAAGGGCAAAAAGGAAAAAAGAGAAAATGATGATGGGTGGATATGAGCAGAAAGGGTGAGCCAGAAAAAGTAGAGAGGGATGGAAGCAAAAGTGAGAAGGAATGTTGGGTCAAAGGTCAGGTGAAAAGATGAAGGAGAGAGAACACAGGGGCCTCTGTGTGTGTGTGTGTGTGTGTGTGTGTGTGTTTCAACACAAACTATTTACAGGGGCCCCTTTTTCCTAGAAAGCATTTTCAGCTCCTAGAAAGAGGAGTTTAAGGAAAACGTGCCTCAGACCAGCAGAGTCTGTCCGATATTACTCACTATCCTTAAACATGGTGAGAGGGAATAGATAGAGGTTAAAAAAGCCTTCACACTAAGCTGTAGGGGTAAATTAAGTCAGTTCCTTTGGTCTTGTGTAGCTTTAACTTTCCCTCCACAGTAAAACTTTTAGCTATAGGCAGAGAGCTACTTTGAAGTGTTATATGGACACAAATTTTCAGGCATGGCCTAAGAGAGAATGAAAAAAAAAATATATATATATATATATACACACATACATACATACATACTTTTCCAACAAAGTCTTGGCCTGCATTAAAATTAGCCACAGAGCACCCAGCGGTGGTGTAGAGACAAACAACAAACGACTCTCTCAGAGGCAACACAACGTTAATTAGAGAAAACACAATATACAGAGAGAGGCGGTTCAGTGGGCAAATGAGACAGCCAATGGAGCATGCTAAACTGGATGAAGAATACTGTGTGTGTGTGTGTGTGTGTGTGTGTGTGTGCGCGTGTGGTCACATTTGTGCATGTAAATTTACTTGCAAGCACCCATATGCATGCAGGATATCTCATAATTCCTGTGCGTATGAGCAAATGTATATGTGTGAAAGGGTTATATTATTCCATACCCTCCATATACGTGTGTGTGCGTGCACGTGAAGCTGAGCTCTCAAGAGAGAGGCCTTGTGTTCGCAGGGAGGCAACAGCTTCTTCAAAAAGCCTTTCTCCAGTAAGTCAATGCCATTGATTCACGCAGCCTTCCATAAACAAACACTTACAGTACCGCCGGATCACCGAGCGTCTTAACATCCACTCACCGCCTCACGCCTAAGTCACCAATTTAAATTTGAAAATCCATCAAACGCAGTACAAAATGAATGCGTGCATTCTGCATGGAGCTCCAGTTTGCAAACTTTTTTTCCTTATGCCGAGAACCCCTGGATAGAGACATTTTATGTTGCAATCACACAGTTTGTTTGCTTTTGTTTTTATTTTGTTGCATTTCTGTTTTTAGCTCATTAGCCTAATTGCTGCCTAATTTAAAGTGGATCCAGGCTTGTAAACAGAGCTTTGGTAAATCTCTCCTCGAGTCAGATTTCATTCTAGTAACTCTAAATTCAGCTACTGTATGAATTATGGTTTTATTCTTAGGCGTTTGTATCCAGTTAACATAAGGCTAAAAATACACATTTTTAAATTGACATTTCCACAAAAGACCAAAACAAACAATTAAATTGATGCTACGATCCAAGTATTGTGTGTATCAAAGACTGATATATCTTCCTCCTCTGTTTAATAGTGCTATCATTGAGCCACACGGTTGCACTGGGTGACATGTGATTTAAACTATATTCTATAATATAAGCTATATTCTATAATATAAGATATATTCTATAATATAAGCTATATTCTGTGATATAAGCTATATTCTCTATTATACAGAGGTTGAGTATATGCAAACTACAGTGTGTTGAAGGATCATTACCATGAACACACACACTGTAGTTTGTTTTGACTCAACCTCTCATACATCTGCTGCCACAAATACTCACTAGAGCACCAAATGCTAATTAATCCGCCGCTGAAAATAGTCCCCAACAAAGGCACTACTTCCTTTGGTTTGTTTGATTAAAAACAAACTACAGTGACCAGCTGTTTTCGTTTTGTCGACCAAACTGTATGGGAGAACGCTATATGAGACAAGCAATAATAAAAAGTTAAATTACTTTTTAAAAACTTAAATAAAAGCACGTCAATAAAAGCATCATGTCTGGCCTTTATTGTGATCGTCCTTTCCAGTGTGGCCCAGTGTGGAAATTGAGATTGACACCCCTGTTTAACCCATCCACCTTCCTCTTTACATGGAATTTGCACGCTTGTTAGGAGCTGCTTGCATTATTGACCCATATGGTCGTTATCTGGTTGAGGACAGTCTGGACTGAAGCCAAATTCAGACTGGTGTCACTCTGCCTTCACCACAAAACCCATCCCAGGGAGCCCCTATGAGTATTCATGCAGGTGAGTGTGTGTGGGGTTAGAAGCTCCTCTGCTTCCTTGAGCTGGTTTTGAAAAGATCTCTCTCCACATCAAGCGCCCTTGGCTGCACCCTACGAACCAATTAGACTCTAACTTGGGGAGTAGCCTCACTCTCTGCTCACAGCGATCCCACTGGGCCCCATTTACTTTCACTTTATTTAACGGGGATCATCCACTTGGTGTTAAATCGGTTCTCAGGGAGCTGTGTTTCAAAATTGGCCAGCTTGAACTAAAAATCTACCAATGTGGTAAATAGAACAATATTGATGGGCTTTAAGTCCTTCAGTGATGCAGGAAGTGCTCCATTTATTACCTTGTCAAGAGTTTATAGCCTCTGGCAGGGAGAGTTTTTCACAGAGTGGACCATCTTTTGAACATATTCATCTATGGACTATGGACATACTGTAGAGGACTATTAGATAACACTGCTCGCCTCAGGGCTGATACTGAATTATCACCCAACTCTGCAGCTCTACTTTTAGATTCTTTCAGCTCATTCTTTTGGCTTATACATATACATATAATAACCAGATGTGTGTTGGGTTTGAGTTGATGGAGACCAAAACCAGAGCTCAAAAGGAAGTGAATCTCAAACTTGCATACATAAGGACACAACTCAAAGCTCGAGTTGCTAACATGCTCACCATAGCCACTTATCGATATTATTAATCAACATTTATTTATATAGCACTTTACAGTAACCAGCAGGTTTCCAAAGTGTTTCACATCAGAAACCAAGAATAAAATCACATACAATAACAAGAATGAAACATAGTAAACAGTCAAATGAGACTAGGTTACATAGAGATAAGAAAGGGAAATAGTCACACCACTACTACGTATTAAAAGCCACTCTAAAACAGAATGAATGAGTTTAAACCTACAGTATAAAGAGCTACATCTGTAATATCACATGTCTGAATATCAAAGGTTATCTTGTTCCAGAGTCTCGGGGAGCAACCGCTAAAGCCTGATCACCCCACCGTTTATACCTGGACCTAAAACTTCTAAAACTAGTTGATTTGAGGACCGCAAGTGCCAGTTGTGCTCACGCAGGGTTAAAATCTCAGACAAATACTCAGGGGTCAAAGCGAGCAGCAGCATTTTGTACAAGATGAAGGCGTGAGATGGAGGTCTGATTCAGACCAACATGGAGGGCATTTAATGCAAACTTGAACAAATAAAAGCATGAATGGCCTTTTCTAGATCGTGTCTGTTAAGGAAGGGCTTACCTTCAGCCAGGAGGGGAAGCAAGAAAAAGCTCTAACAACATTACTGATCTGCTTATCAAATTTCATGTTGCGATCAAAAGTAACCCCCAAATGTTTGACAGCTGGCTTAAGGTATGAAGCCAGAGCTCCCAAACTAGTAGCAGTAGCTCAGCCTGTAGGGAGTTGGGTTGGGAACCGGAGGGTCACTGGTTCAAGTCGGGTATGGACCAAAAAAAGTACGGAGTGTGAACTGGTGGCTGGAGAGATGCCACTTCACCTCCTGGGCACTGCCACGTGCTCTTGAGCAAGGCACCGTACCCCCCCCGCCCCCCCAACCGCTCAGGGCGCTGGTTCGGCTGGCAACCCGCATCCCACTCTGACATCTCTCCATTAGTGCATGTATAGTTCCTGAGCATGTGTGTGTGTGTGTGTGTGTGTGTGTGTGTGTGTAGTTCAGGACTGTGTGTGATAACTAACAAAGTGTGGACACAGAGTGTAAATTGTAATTTCCCCATTGGGGATCAATAAAACAGATTAAATTAAGATTAAAATTAAAGCTGGACCTTTTGGTGTGCCTGAAGATGATTCACTAAGTTTTAGCTTCATTCAACTGAAGAAAGTTTTGTGAATGCCACAACTTAATATCATAAATACAAAGCATTATCAGTGCATTTAGCTATCCCAACTAGCTAAATGCACTGCCCTAGAGTGGCTAAAGAAATTAATGTTTAAATAACATTAAATATATTATCAAATATTACCACAAAGCTGTGTACATTGCTGTCAACCTAGCACATTTCTTCACCCCTGAGCGTAGCTTTATTGTTAGCTCTATTAATCTGTCCATTAATGCTTTGCGTGCTGAACATCTTGAGGATTGTTTGTCGTCCATCATTAAATGATGACCATAGTAAGACAGTTAGGATTCTAGGTATGACAAAAACTTCACTGGCCAAGTAAGTCTGCACATAAAAGAAATAAGACTCATTTATTTGCATTGCTCTCAATGTACAAAATAGTGTGTGTGTGTGTGTGTGGGGGGAATCACCAGACGCCCCCAATACGATATTATATCAATTTATAACCTTTTTCCCTAACTTCTAATTTTTCCCAATTTCTAATGATGTCCCCAAAAGGAAACTTTGTCAACATCTGTTTTATCTTTAAAAAAAAAAAAAAAAAAAAAAAAAACATTTCTCTGTTTGTTCATATCACTTCAATTTTATTACTGCAGCACGGGATCGTCAAGCAGACAAACTCATACATAAAAGATCAATTCTTGGCGCCTGTGTATCGATACAGTATTGTCACTGAAAATATTGCAATACTATGCTGTATCAATTGTTTCCCCCACCCCTACAAAATAGACATAACAGCTAAGAACAAGGAGAATGAATTTGGAAAAATAAAAGGTAAGGAATAGACGAGACTATTGTGTACACAAGTATTTTAACAAGAAGGGGAATATATAAATATACATATAAGTCAAGTGTTTGTCAGTTTAAACCTGTCGCAGCTGAAAATACAACCTGTTAACACCACAGGAAGGAAGGGAATCAATACGCCATCTTGAATAAAGACAATCTCAGCATAATTAATATATAGAAATGAAACACTTACAATCAATCTAACTGACTTTGATTTGGTCTTTAGAGGTCCGCCATATTAGTCTTTTGAAATTCAAATTTCTCTATATTTTGTGTTTGGGTGGAACATCCACCACCCACTTTTAGAGTCACTTACACTGAATATAGCTTAAATCAACCTTAAAGTAGTGCACTCTAAAAATAAAACTGAAACTAATTAAAGAACTCGCTTTCTGCTGGTTATGCATGTACTTAGCTGCGCTTGACTTACCCATTTCACTGTGTTTAATAAATCTTGTTGACATCCAATATTGGCAATAGTTACCGTTTATTTGGAGCATTTTTAGCCGCTATATTGCAGCAGTGCACCTAATGAGGATAAATCTCACACAACAGGGCCTCCCACAGTCGCAGCAACACACAGAAGAGCGCTCCATCACATCGTTAGCGGCCACGGAGTCAAACCAAGTCAACGTTGTTAGAAGGCTCAGGGGCAAAAGTTAGAGAGGCAGACAATTGATTTATCTGTGGTCACGATGGACGGACGGTGTAGGGACGACTGAATGTATAAAACTACATGTAGCGATGATGATGTGATTGCCAGTGAAAATCATACCCCAAGGTTGGGGGTATGATGAACTGTGGCAATTATAGTCACATTAAAGATAATGGAACTATGACTAGAAATAGTAGTTCATGGCGGATCAGGGTATGAGCTGTGAATGAAGCCAGCCTGTTAATCAACATTGAAAGCCATGATAAAAGGAGTTTTTAAATGCACTAAATACCCCAATATATCTGTGTGATGTGGCTTTTGATCAACAACTGAACCCGGACGTGGTGGCTTTTCACAAGTAAACAAGACTTTAAAAGAAGGGTGAGAAAGGCAACGTTGCTCGCCCACCAGGATAAATCACCATGGTAGCCTGTGCTGTGCTGGCTGACCTGCTTTGGAGTTCACTTCAGGCGATCAGATCTGTTTTTGGATGGGAATAAAAAGCCACCATCCTGCATAACATGCATGCAGCTTTTGGGGGGGGTACATATCACGCAAGACTTTTTAATTTGCTAACTTATAATACAAAAATAAAGTAATTAATGTGCACGAGAGACCAACGAACGTAACTCTAAGTGCCCGGCTTTGAGGAGAGGAGGTTAATGAGGCGCATCGCAGAAATCATTCATCATTTTTTCACCTGAACTATACTCACACATTGTACTACACACAGTGGAACATGTTGACCTGCTTGAACAGGATATGGGCCTGATTTGTCTAAAACCTACAAGAACTACACCAGGGGTCAGCAACCCTAGGCAGGCATGCCTTTGGGAACCAATTCTCTATCAAACACCGTCTCTTAGTTATTCTATAGAAATAATTCTCCCCGATTTACTTCAGTGCACACTGCATTTCAAACCATTTACTTTATGACGACAGAGTAAATAAATCAGATAGAAGAGTAATACAGTAAGACATGGTATATTTTAGAAAAACCTTTCAAGCTCAACACATTTAACTGGCCTTGACCAACTCCCACTTTGCTCGTTTGAAAGCCATGATGTCTCTCTCTCATGGTTGGGCCAAATTCTCTGGGCGGGCAAAGCAGAGAAAGGGGAGGTAACCTTATGAGGTCATAAGGGGCAAGATTCCAGATAGGCCCATCTGAGCTTTCATTTTCTCAAAGGCAGAGCAGGACACCCAGGGCCCGGTTTACACCTATTGCCATTTCTAGCCACTGGGGGACCATAGGCAAGCTGGGGGGACTCATATTAATGTTAAAAAACTATCTCTCTGTATAAGTGTATGTGTGCTGCACACCGCCAGGGTCTTTTACCGTGTGACAATTTTTTGTCCCGACAAACAACATTTTTTAACAAAAGCACAATAATTGGCTTTTTGATCTAAAAAAAATCTTGACTAATGTGCAACCACGCCGTCGGACAGAAATATAACGTGCCAGTACTACCTGTATATTAGGGGGTACTGGGCCAGAACAAGCTGTGAATCACAGAATTATTTTTCATTTAATAAAAAAAGGCTTGTCACCAAAGAAAACAAAAAGAGGCTTAACGCCATTGTTTTTTAATATTTTTTTGAAGGTTTCATCTTGTCGAGTTTTATTCTACAAAATGATTTTCTATTGAAACAATCACCACATGTTTCTTTAGGCTGCAGAGCTTAGATATGAATGTTTTTGTCACATAACCCTAACTCCAGCATGTTCATTTATGCATTTACACAATCGGCAGAAGAAACAGCACGACTTTAGAATTATTATAAGTTATACATTGTTCCTCATAACATTAGAACAAGCTTTTTTTATTACAGAAAAAAGATCTCCTTTTACCTAACATGTCAGAAGTATATCTTAACTCTCATTGTTAATGTAATTTTCATTTTCCATTCTTTTATCTTCTCTTATTGCGTATTGATTTGTTCTGCTGGGTCTGGACACTGCATCTTTTATTGAAACATTATTTCTGCTGCTGCAACAACTTATATTCTCCACAGGGATCAAACGCGTCATCACATTTGAGGATACCCCCCCCCCTCCTGTGGATCAAATTCATTTGTTGTTCATGTGAACCATAGACCGTTAATATCAATCAATAATATACGGTCTGTGATGTGAACACACTTTCCTCTGGCTCAAAGACAGAGCAGTTTGTGAGGCACTGCTGCGGCGATGTCCGTCTGTTTTAAACGGTCAGGATGTCAGGCCAGCTCTGGGTTTGAAAATAAAAATTCATCATTTATTGTAATTTTAAGACGCTGACAATCCCCAGAGCCAGCCTGCCGCTGAGGGAGTCTTAATTCTGTTTACCTCCTTCTGTGACACAGAGAAAATGTTTTACAATCACAGTGAGCAGTGCAAAGCTGTAAAACTGCCTTTGACTTTACATACACCGAGACATCGGTGTATGTAAAGTCGCTGTGATCGAGGTCCCACCGTGCATTTCTGTCTAATCGAGTCCAAAGAGTCCACGTTAGCAGCAGCAGCAGCAGCCTGGAGACAATTAGATCAGACCGCCTGATTCTCTCATCAGTATGCTGCTGTTGACATTTCACTGCCAGCTTCTCTCTCTCTCACTCTCACATCTCCAGAAAAACGTTTTCAATTTGAATCCCTACATATTTCTACATATATTTAGGGACTATGATAACACAAAATCCAGGAAATAATTAAGGTGATGATTATGATAAATTCTGCCAGGAATAGTTTATTGGACGTATTCCGAAAGTCGATTAGTAAAAAAAAGAAGAAAAAGAATATCAATAATATTCTATGCTCAAATTACTATTGGAATTGGGTTTTTTTTACACACACACACACACACACACACACACACACACACACAGTACTCAAATAGGCATATATTGCACATTCCCCTAAAAAAATGTATTAATTACCTTGAATATTGCACAGAACAAATACACTGTAAGTACATTCTGATGAAAACAGCTTGCATGATGAGGTAACAAAACCCCTAAAACATCCAAAACCAGTTAAGCCCTTACAGTCTACATATTCAAATGTAGGCTTATCACTTTGGACTTCAACACCAAGCCAGGCCATTAAAAAAAAAAAAAAAAAAGAAATTAGCTGTGCAGCTCAATTTCCTTCATTTAATGCAAATGCACGCACAGCATAACAAGCAGAGATTCAGCTAACTTGGAAGCTAGCAGCAACAACACCTGCATGCATGCAGATTGCAGAAGCCATAAACGCCAACAATAATTCATGCTCATCGTTTTAAATCTGAAAAACACGAACCGAGAAACAACAAAGCAGCCTCACACTGGCAGTGTCAAGCTAACACAGCTAACTGAGCCAAAACATGCAAAGCTACTAGCAATGGATCAAAGCGCAATCAACATAGCAACTTAGCTTAGCTTAGCTTAGCTTAGCTTAGCTTAGCTTACCTCCCGGGCGTGATGGCGCGTGATGAGCCGGCCTCAGACAGGATAACTGAGAGTTTGGAGTTGCACCGTCATATTCCCTTCTTAATAAAGTTAGTAAAGTTGTCCATATCCAGAAGCGCGGTCTGTGTCCATGGTCAGAGCAGCATGTCAGGTCGTAATGTCCGCGCTACGCACCTGCTTGGCTCTGATTGGACGTTACCAGCCACACACCTGTGAATGAGCCAATCATTGCGAAGCACATTGAAAATAGTTAAGCCAACTCACTGGGACAAAAATCTCCATGCATCAAAATCATGATGGCGCATATTCTATATATATATATCTATATATATATATCTATATATATAAGTATTTAGGGACCCACACAGCAACATTGTTAAAATGATAAAAGAAAATTTACATTTAAAAGTTCGTTCTTGATGATTAACAGACATAAGAAATATTTTTGAGCCAAATGATGAATATGTTTCCATGTGAAGTTTTGCAGAAAGTGACGGAATGCTTTTATTATCAACTGCTGAGCAGGCATACCCATCCCAAAATGGACATTTTGGTATATACATTAAAAAATTTTTTTTTTAAATAAAAACCACAACAGCACAATTCAAGACCATTACAGTAATGTAAGTACATCTTTTACAACGTGGGTCTTTTTTCACACATTTTTATTGTTTTCTCAAGACAATTGGTCAAAATTTACATAAATAAGACAACAAATTGTAATAAATTCCTTTCATAAACCAGGTTCATGTTGACAAAATGATAAAAAAAAAAAAATGTATAAACATAAAACCTTGGCAGAAGTGGAGGTTTGTGGGGGGTGAATTCAAACACTGTTTGTGCCCCCACACACACACACACACACACCATGGACCTCCCAGGGCCCGAGGAGGCTTGTGATTGACAGCTGGTTGGGATCAGGTGGAGCTGCGGCTGCTGCTGAAGCTTTTTGAGGGCTAACGGAGGCTCAGAGAGACATTTAGAGTGACGTCCTCACAGCGAGACGGAGAGTGACATAGCAACAGATGTGACAGTAACCCTGATCTCTCACTCACTCTCTCACACACACACACACACACACACACACACACACACACACACACACACACACGGTTGAAGTGGGCTCAGACATCAGCTTTACAAAGTGTGAGTGCTTGAGAAAAAGGAAAAAAAGGCCTGAACTTGTCATTTAGAAGATGGCATTGGGTGAAATTCCTCTTCACAATAACGTCTGATTCCGACTAATTTCATTTCTGCCATCTAAAATATTTCAGTCGGTCACTCAGAACGTCATTAACGCAATTTAACACAAGCTTGTGTAAAGACTTTTAAAGGGTGTTGTTTTAGTAAGAACTCAGCACATTAAACTGTTCACTTTGACAAAATAATTTTCCATTTCACAGTTTCATTTCACTCTGTGTCAAAAAGCTTTCCTCCACGGTCCTCTCTTTAGTTTTTGATTTGGAAAGAATGATAATTTGCCTCCACATCACCAGAAATGTTGCAATAAATAAATGATCACAGCATGTAAATAAGCAGGGAGACCATGTGGAAAGTCAATCAATGCCACACTTCAAGTGGGACATATCAATATAACATGCTTAAAGGTGCCCTGCCACACATAACCATTTTTACCTGCATTTTTTGAAATATGTTAGGTCCATATGTGTGTGTGTTATGTGGTGAATGTGAAAATTAACTGCCATGTCCTCTGTCAGCTCTAGCCACTGAAAAGAAATAAGAGGAGAAATCCGGCCAATTACAGAAGCTGGTCAGTCTGATGTCATGTTGCATGAGGTCATTACTATTCATGATAGCCAGGTTCTCATTGGCTAGCTGTTAGCCAATCAGAGTCGAGCAGCTTAACTCATTGAATATTAACGAGAACTGGCACAAATCGAGCTGAGTCTTCCTGCAGGCTAGAATGGCTTGAAACAAGGTAACCAGTCCATGGTAGAACTTTATCAGACATTATCACAAAGTAATGAAATGCATGTGGCAGGGCACCTTTAATGTGAAATCTGGAACTCAGAGTGAGAAACCCACGGAGATTCATCACCAGACTCTGTAGCTTAACTGATTTTAGTTTTAGCAGCTTTTAGCTCATTGTTTTGGTTTTGAACTTTATTCAAACTCTGAACTTTATTGTTCATTGTTTTGGTTCATTCTGCCCGCTCTCATCAACCTCGCTTCACAGGAGCAGTTTTCAATGTCAATGTCAATTTTATTTCTATAGCACATTTAAAAACAACAACAGTTGACCAAAGTGCTGAACAGGGTCAATGTCAAATACATAAATAACAAGTGTAAAGATTACTACAACCAAAGTGAATCACAGAGAGACAAACAACAACACTTTAAAACATCAGAATCCAGGTTAACGAGGGTTAAAAGCTACAGCAAACAGGTGCGTCTTAAACAGCGATTTAAACATTTGTAAGGTCTGTGCAGCTTTAATATGCTTTAATATGCTATTGGTTTTCAGGCAAAAAAGCTCTAACTCTACCCACTATCTGTTTAGCACCACACACACACACACACACACACAGTTAGAGATTAGTGAACAAAGTGGAGCATATAGCAGCTAAAAAGCCCGTTTTACAGCTAATTTATAATGTAGTGTCAATATTGGACTTACCTTCATCAGGGGGCCCGGACATGACTGCAAATAAATGTTATGTTCCTGTCTGCTGGATGTGTAACTAGGCAACTATTTGCTAACACATTCCCCATGTTGACTTTATATGATGATGGGTCAGTGTTTACAGGTCGTTTGCCAGATATTGATTAATTAAAGCTTTAATTCTAAAGACTAGTGGAGCAAATTATCTCTCGACTTTTTGATAAAAATAGCAATTTTTCTGAAGTCAATTAAAGTGATTGTATCAGTATGCAAACAAAATGTACTTGTCACGCTCTGTTAGGAGGAAAAGTAGCAAGGCTTGGACCCAAATGCATTTATTAAACGAAAAGTGTCCAGAGGATGGCAGAGCAAAAACGTACACAAAAGAAACACTAAAAAAACAAGCATCCATCCATTCATCCATCCATCTTCATCCACTGATCCGGTGTCAGGTCTCGGGGGCAGCAGCTCCAGCAGGGGACTCCAAACCTCTCTTTCCCGAGCCACATCAACCAGCTCCAACTGGGGGATCCCGAGGCGTTCCCAGGCCAGGTTGGAGTCCTGTAGTGTACAGTCCAATAATCTGACACAAGACAAAGACAACACAGAGACTAAATACAAGCGGTGACGAGGTGACACGAGGGGTCAAGATCAACGGTGGGAAACATAAGGCAGGAAGTAAAACAAGACAAGACAAAGGAGAAAAACAGACACAATCGATTTGACTCTAGTTAATTAACGCTAAACAGTTTTGGGTGTGCTTTAATCCATTTTGATTACATAATTGCTGCTGCTAAACTGCACAAACAGCTCCTGAAAATAAGTCTGCTTAATTTCAATTTGATTACTGGTACATTAGGTTTGGTGCAAGTTAGGAAGGATTTTCTAAAAGAGTTGTGATCTTGAATATCCAGTTTATGTCCTAAATGTAAATAAAAGGGCTGACCCATTACAAAACACACACACACTGAGACCCTCATATGACTCCAGAACTGATAAATATCAATCTAAACAACAATAAAGTTATTAGAGTTTCTGATGCTGTTCAACCCTCCTGTTGTCTTGGGGTCAAATATGACCCAAAGTGTTTATATCAGAAATATTGGGTCTCTTTCAATCTAATAGTCCAAAAAAATAACATAGATGGTTTCATACAATGCTTTTCACAAGTAAAATAAAGGATCAGTTCTCTACTTTCATTGCATGTGGGTGTTCATTCACACCGATAAAGCAACAACAGCATAAAAAAAGTTGCATGGCCGACAGGAATACATTACAAGGGTTAATGTTTGATAGGTAAATACCTGTAATTTATATGGATTGGGTTTTTAATCTCCTGCAGCTAATACTCTTTTTTGTTCATATTCCTAATTTTTCCACATTGAAATTTATTGTCATGTATTCAGAACACAGAAGTGTGTGTATTCTCTTTACAGCCGACCAGCAGGAGGCGGTGCAGCCTCCAGCAGCTGTATTTTCAACGCTGATGTTGTTTGATTGATTTATTTTGACGATTTAAAACACAAAGGGTCTTACAGAAGATAATAATATTACACAAAATATAAAACATATCGAGATACATGAATAACAAACACAGATTTGTGCAAAAAGGAGTGGGAAGTCCACTTATAGTGGCTTTCCTGGGGGTAAATTGAAGGGAAGAATCATTTCTTAGAATTGGAGGGAGACTGAAACTCTGTGGACACACACACACACACACACACACACACACACACACACACACACACACACACACACACACACACACACACACACACACACACACACACACACACACACACACACACACACACACACAGGGTTGTCAGGGCAACCAATGGGGCTAAAGGGATGACAGCAGAGTGTAAAAGGAAGAGTAGATCTTTCTTCTGTGTGTCTCATGTGAAATCTTCCAAATAATGAACTGACTTTTATGACTTAATGTTGACTTGTGACTTTTATTTAGGTTTAATTGTCCAAATTTGTAATTAAATCTTTGTGTCTGGTTCTCCCTAAATTGATTTGAATTATTCTAATGATGTTTATGGTACATAAAAGGGGCTTCTTAAATTGAACTAACGAGGCATACAGAGGTGAAATGGGCCTGTGTGTGTGTGTGTGTGTGTGTGTGTGTGTGTGTGTGTGTGTGTGTGTGTGTGTGTGTGTGTGTGTGTGTGTGGCGTGCGTGCAGCGTGCGTGCGTGCGTGCGTGCGTGCGTGCGTCTGGTTTCCATTGAGGCTCGAGGTGGAACATCTGAACATTGAGGCTCGAGGTGGAACATTTCACCCCTGTTCTTCTGCTGGACACACTTTCTTCGAAGCACAAATTCCTTATGTATCTGTATTTAAATTTAAAGCTGGATACATGGTTAATGTAATTTGTGTATCGCCGTGTGTATTTTCTCCATAGCAAATCCCAATCTCCATAGCCAATCATCCACAACGTCACATCATTACCTGAACAAACTAAGCAGGCCTGTCTTGCTGCAGGATCCAAATTTTCTTCAAAAGTTGCCATTTTTAGCGTGTAACGTTGCTTGGAGGTTCCCGTTAATGTTCCTTGATGCAAATGGAGTTTAAAGTAAACACAAAGAAAAAAGACAGTGAGAGGCATCACGCAGAACTTCTGGCGGAACAGGAACTATCTGGTAAATGAACCGTCGTCAATCCAGATAATTGATTAAGTGGTAATCTTCATCATTTTCTTCTTATAAGTTAAGCTATTCAACAGAAAAGGGAATATTATTGAATTAGTAACAGGATGACTTCAAATCCTTGTTCTCTGGGACTTCTTTGGTCTGACTTTAAATAACTGCAGCAGCAGGGTTAAAGGGCCTAGTACCACCTGGTTCCACCTGGCACAGCTCGGCACAGAACGGGCCGATGTAGCATGCTTTGGCTCGGATCATCGTCCCAGATGGTCTGCGGTGTGATGAGGGGGAGCCGGTGACGCAAACATTGCTGAACAGCTGAAACAACCCACCAGATAGCGCCCCCCCCCCCCCCGCCCCACATACACACAGAGACCAGGATGGTGTGTTACATAATTGAGGATGAGAGGCTCCGTTGCCTATCCAGGGGGCCTACAATTCATAGTAGTAGTCATGGAAACACACACATTAGGACATGCATTCAGAAACAAATGTAAATGCACATGGACAGGATGAGATCTACAAACACACAAACACACACACACACACACACACACACACACACACACTCCTTGTGAATCTAAAGTCTAAACAGAAGGGTCTGAGTGCCTCCCAATGGTTTGCTGTTGCACTTTCTGTGTAGTAGATTTATTTTTTATTCAATATCTCACATACAGGCAGAAGAGGGCACACCAATAAATTCAGAGAAATTATTAAAGTGAGTAACTATAAATAATGTGTTCAAAATTGTAACTAATTAAGATCAAACAGTAAACGCTCCAGTAGATGATTTACATTCATGTGCCATGTGTTATTTATTTCACAGGGCTTTCATTTTCTATCCCCAGAATTAGCTCAATAGCTACATTTCATCAGCAGTCTCTGGGCAGGCAAATCACAAAGGAGTTATGGCATCAAATGTTATAATTTTGGCAACAGTGTGCAGTCTGGATGAAGCGGAGGGCCAAGCAACCATGACTGCTGACTGTGATAGGCTGTTACCAGTCAAGATGGCAATCAAAGCTCTAGATTATTATCAATAAATTCCATTAAAAGACCAAAAACAACACTGTTCTAATCCGCCTCGATTTCCCTTTCCTTTGTTTGTGGCTATCAGCACCAAGCCAAACACTTAAATCTTTAAAATCTTTAAAAGCTCAGTAATTATTAAACAGCGGGTTACTCTGTCGTTTTTAGCAAACAATACCCAAACAGGAGGAAATAGCACCTTTCTGTATTGTTGGGGAGTTTCAAATTGACTTTAATATAGGCTAGTCCTTTATTCCTATCGAGCCATCAGCACTTCACACATTGGTTTGTGGACGTCCGTTTTAAAGCGTAAGAGAGTGGAGCCAGGGTGGACAGCACTTCAAGCCAGTGTTGTTGGTTTGTGGCACGTCCGCTTTTTAAAGCTAAGAGAGGGAAAAAGCCAGGGTTTCAACCCTTCTAAGTCATCTGCAAAGTTTGTTTAACACAGAGCTAGCAGACTTTCCCTTAAGTTATCAGATAACCCTAGCACAAGCTAGCTAGCTTTTGGTTAACAAGGTGCTAGAGCAACCTGAACAAGACATTTTTAGGCGACCAAAATGTTCCAATCAACTTTGATGAAGTGGAAACACACGGTGAGAGGGTCAAAGTTTGAGATGAAAACATGAACACCACAAAAACAAATATAATGTACACAGGGCCATGGATACACATTGCTAAAAGCCTTTTTATGGTTCTGTGGAGGCTCCACGCAGAGCTTTCGCCACTTAAATGGTCTGATGTATACTTGTGCGTTGGTGTGTGCGTCGAGCGGGCATGTGTGTGTGCGTGGGTGAAGTGAAGTGAGAGACTAACGCGATTAGCTTTGGAGCGAGTAGCGACTCTGGAGTCATAGTGAGAGAACCAAAGTGTCTCCTCTGTGTTTTCTGACCACGGTGGGAAATCTGAAGCAGGAAAAGTTAACCCTCTCTTTGATTTCATGTTGTTTATGGAGAAGGAGAACCAGGAAATGAGTCGGGGGAAATGCAACGCTACCAAGCCACGGCCGAGAGACGTGCGTCGCTGCAACGTGTAGTTACATTTCTCGAGAGATGCACGTCAGGCTACGGCGTAGGGTGCTGCGTAGATGCAGAGGGGTCTGCAGGGGTACGCCGTTGAGTCTATGCACAGCCATAAAACGGCCTTAAGCCTCTGGCCTGATTGACAGGTTAGCGTGTAGCCACACCCTAAAACATGCCCCGCTTTATTGTCTATTTAAAAATAAAAAACTTCAAGCTGCATTGAAGACGAATTGAAACTAACGATTGAAATCATAAACTCATTATGAAAATGTTTATTGAGGTGCTAAATCAAGTGAGAAGAACGATCATTTTACCATAGTCTTCTATGCAATCGGACTTCTTTTTGAAGCAGTGGCCCCCTGTTGGATATTAGATAGAATGCAGGTATAAAGGGCACGTTTTTTACTTTTCAGGCCCGGACATTGCCGCTTGCACTTTCAGATCACACAGCAAGACACCAGAAAAGCTCTGTCAGTGAGTGAGAATAAGCCTTTATTGGTGTTTGGAGGGGAAAACGCAAGACCACATCATCCCTGTGGACAGCACACAATACTGGTGAGGAGTCGGGGTAGTGTTGCACTCAAGGGACTTTAAAACAGTCAGTCACAACATAGAGAAGTTAGCCACAAAAAGTATCCACAAAACTGAAGGAGAAATAACAAGGCTGTGTACATTATTGTTATTCTGTGATATGATGATATTATCATATTATTGTTTTCATCATTACCCGCAAAGTTGTTTCATCGTACAACAACAAACTGTCATCACGTGAAGAGTGGGCCTCAAACGCCCCGCCAGAAAAAGTTGTTACATGCTCAACATCACAGTTACATAGAAAAATAGCACTGTCAAAAAGTTTCTGAAACGTCTGTAGAGAAATCCAAAAAATCCCAGATATCAAAAAGAAAAAAAACACATTTCCTTCTTCCGTCAACGGATAGAAGTGTGAGATGCTCTGAGACTTTTCTTCCAGGGATTTAAATTCAAAATTTTGTGTCTGTGGCTCAGGTTTGAACATAGTCCTAAAAAAAGAAGACCAAGAACAAAGAAATCTCTATACAAGGCTAGAACTATAGCTCCCATAATACACCTGGGATTCAGTTATGCCTTTGTGGATGGTGCCGAGAGGCTCATGGGAAATCAAGTGAAAGTTGTTTGTGGGAATGGAAAGGGGATTTAGGTGGGAATCAAATCCCCCTGAAGAAAACAAGGTATTGCATAAAACAACTGAAAATAAATCTATATCCACCACAACAACAGCAATTATTATATGAGCAACTATGGCTGTAAAGCAGGTAACAAGAACAATAGGTTACTTTTTTTATCTACTTTTTTATCCATGCATGCTAATGTTAGTAGCATGGTTAGCAGCCTGTTCAGAGCAGACAAACACACAGTTAAATCCATGTCAACACTTTCGCTTTTGTGATGCATTCGGTTTTTGGAAAGGAGATACACGTAAGATAAGAGATGCAACCCTCCAAACTCTTGAAATGCTGAGTATCGTTCTTACTACAGCGCCATGCACATTTCTTCAGTATGTTGAGAAATCAAATGCCAAGTTGCGGTCGCTAAGCAATGATGCTAATTAAGAGCTAATTAAGAGTTGTGTCTTTATTTAAAAAAGAAACTAAAGTTACTGCCAAGGCCAACTGTTAGCATATCATTAGCTAACTACATTATTGTGTGGGGTAACCAATTACTTTACTTTCTATTCAGAATTAACAGATCAACTATAAAAGCCATTGTAGCACCAGTACTGGATGCTACTAACTGCTTTATTGGAGTTTAAGCGTTGAAAACATTAAAAAGTCGCAGTGTTTCCCCAAAATAACGTTAGCTTAATTAGCTAGCTAGCCACAGCTAATAAAATATGCCAGCGGCCGTTGTCATTTGCCTCAGTCTTTCCTACATCAACATTACACAGTATTACATCTGTATGTAGCCATGAAATGCATATTTTAGACCCTTTTGCAAATTGTCATACTACTCCGCAAGAGACCACCAACTGAATGTTAGTTGGTTAGCTAGCTACACCTTATATAATCTGCTAATGACAGTAGCCGGTAAAGTGAACAATCTGTGTTTAAAAACGTACTTTCCATTTTAAGGTTGATTCTTAAGTGTCCAACATCTAATTTTGTTTGCAGTTGAGTAAACTATTTAGTGTCTATTATGTAGGGATTAGTAAATGCGTATCAAAGGAGTGATTTCGGACACAGCAACTGAATCGTTAGCTAGCTAAAGCTAATCAAATGTGCCACTGTTGCCATGGTGAAAGTTCTAGAATGGAAGGCTTGACTGGCATAGCAACAGTAACCAGTAACTGCGTAGGGCGGGGCTTAGCGACCGGTCAGTTGGTCCTATGGAGAAAGGTATCGGTCCTAGGTCGTTATAAACTATATATATATATATACTATATATATATAAACCATAACAACAAAACCCAACAGCTGTGAAATGCTTTGTAACAAGAAAAATAAAATATAAATCCCCCCCCCAAAAAAACAAACAAACAAACAACACATTTTTGATCCAATCAAAGACTTTGTGTTTTTTTTTTAATGTGTATTTAATACCTCAGACAAAAACACCTGAGAAAAAACTGACATGATTTCAATGGGATTTTCGGTAATATATATCAATATTCAATTATGTATATTACAACTATAATCACATAATTCAAGCATATATAATATACATTTACATATATATACATACATATACATACATATATGTATATATATATTGATATATATATATATAGTGAGAGAATAGTTTATTATTCAATAGTTGTATGGTACAGTAGCAGTAGGGTGCATTTCTCGTTTCTCATTGGGTAAAGTTTGAAGGAGAGGTATAGACAAGTGTTTGTGTGTAAATCTATATATGATTTATCGATACAATATGCAACAAAAGAAGAAAAAAATAAACTAAAAACAAGTAATAAAAGACAAAGAAAGGGTATAGGCAGTTCAGTACTGTGTTTAAGGTGGTGGAAGTGTTTGCATGTGTGTGCGTGTGAGTGTATGTGCATGTGTATGTGGTGAAGGATCAGATCAGATCAGCACCATAGAAGTCCATAACAACATCAACAACAACAATAAGGGTTCAAACCTGGGTGAGGACAGTGTGTCCGAGTGTTGGTTGTGTGTCCGCATGCTGAATGTCTCAGTCACTGTTCAATCTGGACAAATCCACCCTAAACCAGTTAGTATTTCATTTTTGCACGTCCTGGACCAATCGAGGAGTAAACAGAGAGAGAAAGACTGACACCGTGTTGTGTCACTATTGAGTACAGTATGTGTGTGTGTTCGGTGTGTGTGTGTTCGGTGTGTGTGTGTGTGTGTGAGAGTGTGTGTGTGTGTGCGAGCCAGACACGTCCACCAAACTAAATGCAAACCCCGCCAGCAAAGTTCTCCACCTTATTTATTTTCAAACATCTGCTCACATCCAGCTGTTCTGATGGCTAATTACTTCCTGTTTTCGTCTCTCTCTTTTTCTCCTTCATATTCAAAAAAAAAAAAAAAAGACCTGCAATCGTTTCAAAGTCAGACACAGAATCAAATAGAAGACAACAAATCAAGTGCTTGAACGAGCTCACAAAGAAAACAAACACAAAAATGTCTTAAAACTATACAATTTTTGTTTCACCGTCTTCCTTCTAACGCCTCTCCCCCCTTCGCCACGATCCCAAAACAACCGTTACTAAGATACACCGGCTTGTCTCGCACCGTGTAAAATACCTGATTCAACCGTGATACATTCTCTGTAACGCCTCCACCTCCAACTAACCAGCTCAGTGAAATCGAAAATAGATTATCTGTTGTTTAGCGATAAACAGCTGGGAGGAAAGCGTTGTGTGTGGCCCCGTGACCGTCCAGCTAAGAGCCCCTCCCTGCCCCATATATAAAATATACAAAAGATTATCTCCAAAAGCCTCCTCCGGACTATCTTTGCTAATAGAAAAATATACAGTAATCCTATGTCAAAATCTCTTTGCGTTATGGACGAAAACCCTGCACCTCCTCCTCCTCCTCCTCCTCCTCTTCCTCTTCCTCTTCGCTGGACTGGTCTTGCCTTCCTGCCCACTTCAAAAATATACATGTTTCTTTTGTCCTATTTATAGAAAAAAATTACACATCTGACCTCTCCTGGCTTGTATCCGTGCCTTGAGCTTAAAAAGTGAGATTTCACTGGCATAATGTGAATTCAACACCCTGTTTGAACTGGCCGGAGCAGCGGCCGGAACGCACTACCTGCAAAAATGCCGCGCGACACCGGGCGTAAGCACAGCGCCGAGGGTGACGTGAGCTGCCGAGGTGACGCAGGTGATACAGCACTTTGTGTGGATTTCAGCGAAGCAGCATGTACAAAGAGAGTCAAACTGGAAAACATGGCGTCGCTGTGCTTTCCTGTCGTGACATCCTGAAGCACAAGCCTGCACGCACTCTCCGTGTTTGCGCCTGGTGTCGCACATTGCTTGGTGCAGATCTACGCCGGCCTCCCCCCCCTCGCCACTTCAACTAAAGTGCTGCTGTTGGTGGGTTTGCCTTGTACCCTTTTTCCTCATTTCCTCCTGCCCTCCCGCCCCCTCCTCCTTCTTTTTCCTCCTCCTCCTCCGCCGATGCCGCCGCCGCCTCACAAGTCTCCGTGTCGACTCTCGTACTTGTTGAGGATGTTCCTGCAGCGGCCCAGCTCTTTCCTCATGTCGGCCACCTCCTGGCGAAGGGCGGCGTTCTCCCGCTCCAAGAAGGCGGCGCGCACAGAGATCTGGTTCTCCTTCAGCCGCCGGGCGTCCCGCGAGCGCTTCGCCGCCTCGTTGTTCTTCACACGCCGGCTCCAGTACTTGTCGTCCTGTCACCGGCGGCAGTTTGGTGTGTTGTGATGTTTGAGGGAGGAAGGCAGGGCGGGAGGAGAGCAAAACAAAAAGAAGAGCGCATAGGTTATAAGGGTCAGGATACAACTTCAGAACACAAAAACACAAGAATTTACTAGGACAGCCAAGAATTGTGGGAGATGTAGTACCTTCTGCTCATTGGGGACCAGCATCTTGCGGGCCTTCTTGATCATCGGCTGAGGTTTCAGCTCCTTGTCGGAGAAGCGGTGCCGCCGCGGGTCAAACGCTTCCTGGCCCGGCACGCTGGACAGCGCCAGGTCCGCTGGGTCAGGGTCAAAGTTCACCATGATGTCGCTGCTGCCATTGACGGCCGCCGGAGGTCCAGAGGGTCCCGGAGGGCAGGTTGAAGTGGGTGACTGGTCCTGAGGCACCGCCCGTCCCCCTGGGAGGGAGAGAGAGAGAGAGAGAGAGAGAGAGAGAGAATGACTTAGTTTGTTATACTCGCATGGTCAGACCTTCCTCTACAGCGCTGTGGAGGAGGGTCTTTCTAGTCCACACAAAATTCAGGGATGGGAGAACAACAAGCTCTGGTTTGTTGGCATTTCTTTAAACCAATCACAGTCGTCATGGGCGGAGCCACGGTGCCACTGCAAAGTAGCCTCGGGAAGGAACTTGTTTTGGTGAAACGTGAACGTTCAAAAAAGTTGTTTCAGTCCTGGAACAGAAAACTCAGATTGGACACATAGTCTAGAGAGAGAGAGAGCGGAAAGTAATGGACATCCTGCCGAAAAGAGCAGAAATCTGAATTTCCGTGTCTGCGATGCTCTGCCCACAGCCTTCAGGTGGCGTAACATACACCCGCTGGCCGCCATATTGGAGCAGTTGATCAACAATGTCAATGCTTTAACACAGTGTCTGCATGCGCACAAGCTGATACTGTATATATCAAGCAGAAGCACATTGAAGGCGCTGTAGTTTGGTAAACACGGTGCGATACGGGGGTTTTCATATCGCCCTGAACAAACCGGACTATCAGACAAAACGCTACAGGGTTTGGTTCAAACAGGTGCTTTAACTTTAGCTTTAACTAATAAATCCACAAAGCAGCTGTCTTTTCGTTTGGCACAATAACTTTATTTTGGAAACAAATTACACTGATCTTTTTTTTGCCACAGTGTCTTTATAGACACGGCCATCAGGAGCTGGCAAAGACAAAGATTTTCAAAGCCTTAAGTGATATTTGGGCTCACAGAAATGTTCTCGAGATTTAGCTGTTGATTGTCAAAAGGCAGAAGGTCAGCGGACGGTCAAAGGTACAGCTGGACACGGGATGAGTTCATATGCAATTAATACCGGACCAGCAGGACTGTCTTCATTACTAATTTAGCAGTTTAATCACCATCATCTGCAGATTAAAGCCCATCTGCCCTCTGAGGGCGGCCACAGGGTGTCAGAGAGCAGCAGCCGAGCTAAAGGCTAACACGCTAAAGAGGAAAAGACAATCCACAATGGAGGTAGTGATCGCGTCAAACTTGAACTTGGGACATCAACATGACCACGTAATGGGTCTCTACTACTGACTACGAGGACTACTAATACCGGCCTGTAAAAATAAAGTCTAACACCTTATATTAAATTCATTTTCTTTATACATTTACTGTTATTGTTCAATCAGTTATTTTTTTAATTAGTGTATTCCACTATTTCCCCAACAGCTTTGATTGTAAATCGCATCGATTTCAGCCAATGGAAATACACTATTTGAAAAGCTTGAAAAGTCAGCTTTTAACATCCATTTATACATCTCATCATCATCATTATTATATTTATTAAAAATAAAAACTACTTGCAGACCTCATTGTCTAATTCCACCATATTTATATAAATTTTGAGATTCTTTTCATTGTGGAGTACACCAGCGTGCTTATGGCCAGACCGCATTTTACAACCCTGTTTTTTGATACTTTCAAATAAAGAAAAATCTTATTAATAAATAGTCCAATCGGCCCCAAAATGTCCAGGCCTGAGAATATCTACATGTACAGTACATGCCAATAGTCAAAGCGATACCTTTAAATAAAGAAATATACTTTTATGTAAAGCACATTGTAAGTGTTATTATTTTATCATTTACATTAGTACAAGTATTATTTCTTATCATTTTCAGGGCGTGAAAAAAGGAGCTGATTTTGATCTATTAAAAATAGCAACAGGCATACGCAGGTCAAGGGAATGGGGGTGTAGGTGGGTTTGGTGGAAGAAGAATTCAGATCCTTCACTTAATTAAAAAGGACTAATAACACACTGTAAAAATACTTAAGTAAAAGTCCTGCATTGAAAATGTTACTTTAAAAGTATGTAAGCCATCACCAGGAAAATGTACTTAAGGTATTAAAAGTAAAAGTACTCAATCGTCTTCTGTCAATCAACTAAGTGATTCATATTCTAAGGATTTCAGCTGGACTGGTAGGCCGTTATACTGTTGGGTAGTTTAATTATAATAAAACATATTTTATAAACCACATGTGTTTTGTGTGCAAACATCTCAATTTGTAAATTAGCTACAGCTGTCAGATGAATGTAGTAGAGGTAGAAAAAAAGACTCAAGTAAAGTACTAGTACATCAAATTTGTACTTAAGTACAGTACTTGAATAAATGTACTTAATTACATGTGCTCTCTCTCTCTCTCTCTCTCTCTCTCTCTCTCTCTCTCTCTCTCTCTCTCTCTATCTCTCTCTCTCTCTCTCTCTCAGCGAGCCAAGAATGAGGCCCACTGATATGAGTTGACCATAAAGAGCATTACCCTATAGACAGCAGACAATGTGGTCAAATTCATTTCAAAATGGCGGTGAGGGAAAATGCAAGTATGTTTGTCCCCCCCACCTCTCTTTTTCTAGTTTCTTACACATTTAATAACTCTACCTATTCTCCCTTCACTTCTCCCAGCAGCCTCTTGGCTGTGCTGTTTCCCACAGCAGCCACGGTGAAAGGCTTTATTTCACCACCAGGTGTCGGTATCGAGCCAGAGACTCTGAGCGGGGCAGCGGGTTCACATGATGCTGGATTTACCACAAGCAGGACACATTTAGTTTAACCCTTTGTGGTGCATTCACGTGAGGGAAAAGCAGCTCGTAGGACAGAGCACGGAGACGGAACGATCATATCTGAACCACAACAAGGACATGGAACAACATCAGATCCGAAATCACATCTTCTGGGACTGTTTTACATTTAATAATGCTTTGTTGAAAGACGAGACATAATGTGGGTTGGTTGCTTGTGTGGCGGTCAATGTCTCTTCAACCCCACCCCCCCCAACTCGATTCCAGCAGGCTTTAAAGGCATGACATTTGTGTGACATGTGATTAAAATCAATGTTATGGAAATAAAGTAAATAAACATTACACTACCAGAAATTAAAGAAGAAAAGAACACAATGTTGTTGATGTCTGTTCAAGTCATTCTCAGATGATTGTTAGTTAATGGTGGTGCTTTTCCCCCCCAGTGGCTATCCTGCATTAGCACTGCCTTTCTTTTCTGAATATAACATATTAAACCAAGAATAACGAGTCAGTTTTCAGTTGTTCAGTCTCTCTGCACCAGCTGCCTATCAGACAAGTCTTTATATCTGATATAACTTGATTTGTCTAACCATTTCCTCTCTGAAATACAAATGTTAATTGAGCAATCATCCAGAATCAGAACTGTATTGTATATCATGGCAGCATTTGTAAGACACTTTATTTTATTATTTCTTTTTTCATTTTTTAGCTCCAGGCTCCGAGCCACCGATTATAAATAACTGCAGAGCTGCTGACCAGTATATTGACCACAACAGTAGTGGAAAGATGTCACATACTTGAGCAGAACTAAACAGAAAGGAGACGTGTTTGCATATTTTTGACTTGTAAATAGAGTTTTACCAGCAGAGAGAGCAGAGATGCATCCAAACTCCCTCTCATTGACCACAGATTTTAAAGATTTAGCTTGAATGACGTACAGTCTTTTCCGTTGTTCTTCACAGAAACCCAGCAATGTCCTCCGCCATCAGAGACTTTGTGCAACCGTTTTCTAAACCTGGAAATGTCAGAGCAGCACGACTGACATTGATTTACTTGACTGCTGCTTTGAGCTGTCAGGGATTTTATTTCGCGCGTCAACCACAATCCCACAACAAGCAAATCCTCTGCAGGCTCGGAGAAGTCAGGCTGATGTTTCAATGGCGGGCCGGGGGTGCAACCATTTCAGGGGAAGTACATGCAGACGGTCATGCCCCCCCACCCCCCACCCCCTGAAATCCAGCTGTGTTGACTACACACTGAGAGAGCAGTGCTGGTACAACAGTGGGAAATCCTGGGTATTTACATTTGTGAGTGAGGACGTTCAAGTTCAAACTCGTGTCAAACTTAATTGTTCTTTTTGGATGATTGTGTTTACATCCAATCATAAGTGTGTGTGTGTGTGTGTGTGTGTGTGTGTGTGTGTGTGAATTTGATCGACTTTTTTTGTCTGTTAATATATTGGAGGTGTTCTTTCCTAGCCCTTTTCAATTAGTTATACACTTATTTTATCATATTATCTACTCATTTTAATATGTCCCTTAATTTTCTACTTACTGTTTTTTTTAAGCTTAAGCTTTCCACACACTTGTATTTAAGACCTATACATTTTGTGAAATATAACCACATTTACTACTTTTATCTACAACTACTAGTAACTATCTACCCTGTTTTCTCCCAGCTCAGAGCTCATATTTACATAACCACCAGTGAGACATGAATGCATCATCCTACTGTAATTGGTTTCAGGCCAGACCAAAGAGTGGAAAACTTTGAGTATTTGGTTAGTTTGGGCTCACATTGCCCAGCTGCAATCAGACCAGGGCTTATAAACAAAAGTAAAATGGATTCCCAAATACAGAAGCTTTGTTGACTAGCCAGAGTGTCGCCCTGCAAAGGTTGACAATTTGGCGTCAGGTTATATTTTCAGTTTGGTTTGTCAACAGGATTATGGAAAATCGACTTGCCTGATTTTGATGAAATTTGGTGGAAGGGTGTAGCATGGGCCAATGAAGAACAGGGAGAATACAGTAATTATTTTCCAAGACCCAAAATGAATGCTAAACTTTCTCTGTTGAATGTGTAAATAAGCAACTGTTTGCTAACGCCTTCGATCTATCAACTTTATTAAGATAAGATAAGAAAAACCTTCATTTGTCCCACAGTGGGGAAATTGCAGTTTGCAACAGCAAAGTTAAGAGATGATGATATTATGTGATATGTCAGTGTTATGGTGGCAGCTTGTTTTCCGCTGTCCCCAGGTGGCCCAAAAAAAACTGAAAATGCATCTCATGAATTTGAGCATTTTTGGATTTCTGGTTATCTTGTACGACACTGGATGGTTGTGAAATTACGAGACCGCCCGAGAATCGTGGGATCCTACGTAAGCCCTGAAACGCAAGGTGGGAAAAAAAGGTTTTTCGGGCATTGTTAACTCGTACGTACAAGATAGTTTCTCCTACACGCAACTTAAACGTAGGTTCTAGCAATGAGTAGCGTCTCCTACATAGGAGATACTATCCCGTAAACACACGAAAATCCATCTTGTCTCTCTTAAAGTGATGCGTTAGTGTCCGACCAGCTGCAAAATGAACCAATCAGCATCCAGTAAACAACTACTGGCTGCTATAGGCGTGGTTTAGGTGTTTGCCTGCCTTTACGATTCATGCAAAATAACAAGGGCGGACATGATAGACTGATAATTTGCCAAGTAGGCCTACCATATTTTTCGAAAGTGCCTTGCCCTTTGCCAAACTGTTTCCAATGACGACTTCTCGGATGGTTCTGTGTTAACAAACCATCTGGCGTGTCAGGTTAGATTTTTTGGACTGATGGCTGGACAATTTGCGGTTGCATTTTACAGATCAAATAATCAAAAAACAGTGAATCCTCAGCCCTACATCCATCCTTGAAGCACCTACTACGTTCAAATATATGTTTACGCACATTTCTTTGGATGTGTTGTTTACGACCTATAATGCAATGAACCCTATGTCCTCTTCTTTATCGGTCTGTACATCCTCTGGTCCATCTGTCCATGAAGCAGCGACTCCATCAGATGAACTGCTGCTGGCTATATCTGACTCTCTGGCAGCTGGACGGGGTTGATCCTGGATAAGTCTGGCCAAACCCCCCGTCCTAATGACAACCATTTTGGGCAAAAAGTTGAAAATGATCCAAGAACATGGATCCCGCTGCTGCCGGGTAAACAAGCGGCAAGCGCAGCTTCGCCTGGCTTCATTTCCTGTCTGTGAACAGGAGCCATTTGGACGAAGCAGCCGCTGACTCTCGGATTCTCTCTCTGCTTTCATTAATTTATCTAAGATTATGTGTTTTTCTCTTTCTGCATGTTGTTCTGCCTGTCAATCTCGGCTTCTGTCTCATCTGTCCATCAGTCTACAGTCTGTGAAGTGCACCTTCGTGCTTGTATTTAATCATTTTTTGGGGATTACTAATACTCAACTCTTTTAAGTTTAAAATGGACCATTTTCAGGCCAGAAACATCACACTGGAACTGCAACACCAAAGTTCCTGCATTAAAGTCAAGACTTTTTAAGGTCTTTGAAGGTCTCTTTCAAGGACCCTACGGTTTAAAATTAGAGCCTTCATTTCTTATTCATATTCCTATCAAGTCACGAAAATCCTGGTTGAAATCCTTCATTTAAAATCAGCTGCTGTATCATCTAAAATCTCCATCACAGGATTGGCCTCAGGATGTGAAGCGTTGATCCTCGGATAAAGCGACCAGAGGCATACTGATGAATTTGGGCAATGTATTGCAACTTGAGAACGGAAACATTTACAAAAAAAAAGCCTTTTCAAGGTCCAACAGAGTTTGATAGAAGAAACTGTAAACTTGCTCCAGTGTTCACAAAGCATGCTGGGAGAAACCAGCTGTAGTGGGCAGAGACGCCCACAGAGGCAGAAAATAGACAGGTTGAGGTTGGGGAGTCAGGTGAGCAACTCTTCCTCCTGACTAATCGCATACTTGATCTAACTTTACCTTCACTTGATCCACCTACACATGAAACCAACAGCTGAACGCAACAAACCCACTGCTGCTCTCTGGAGGGGCTGTGGAAAAGGCATTTCGGGAAATGTAGGAACCTTAACAACAACTGAAGTGGAAGTGGGCGAAACAGGTGAAACTCAAGATGTAACTAAAGCACAAAAGCCTCCCAAAATACACTGAGCTTCACAGGCTCGTCATCGCCATCACCCTTAAGCAGGACAGAGCGTTCGCTTTGAAATCCGTTTCAGTTTCTTCTTATGTAATAAGGGGAAACAATAACTGGGGACAATGTTTATAATTATGCAAATTGTACAAGGATGGAAGTGACGATTAGCTTCCATTGTGATTATTGTGATTTTTTGTGGTTTTTTAAGTCTGTTTGCATTTAAACTCTATTTGCTTTTAAACAGAGTCTGAATTTGCTTTGTTTCATGCTTTACTGCAACAACACATCTAGTGATACACACACTACTTTTGTGAGAGAATCAGAAACGATGTATTGCCAGGTCAGTAGCACTTACTAGGAATCCACTTTGGTTTGGTGCATAAACATATTTCAACAGAAAAATGATATCACTTTTTTGCTTTTCATGAGAAAAATAAGTTATTAAATATTTTTGACGGGTGTCCCAGTATCTTTGTCGTCTAAGGTGCATGCCATGTAATCACGTCATGCACCTTGATCTCTTTTCATGTATCTCGGCAGTCTCAACTTGTCTGTCAACTTATATTGTATCTGATACTCAGCTCTAGGTCTAGTGTCCCCGTTTTAAGTTTTACAAAAAATAAAAACATGACGTGTTTTGGAGGTATTTACGCTTCTGAGCTGAAAATGTCCCCAGATTTTGTCTGAGAAATTTGTTCACCTTACCCTATTACTAATAAAAGTAGTTGTAAGGCGCCATAATACTTGCTTTTAACAACGCGTTTGCATACGTAAGATGGCTGCCACACGTATCCTGCGTTCCTTTGGAGCGTAGGTTGGGCACGTCTTCAGAAATTAACGCTACACGTCTGCAAGATGCAATTCAGCATATGAACATCATAAGTCCTGTTTTAATACTAACAGAAGCAGTCTTAGTGCAGCAGTATTATTAGCTAGCATCCATAGCAGTCATGTTTTAATACTATCAGAAGCAGTCTTAGCAGCAGTATTATTAGCTAGCATCCATAGCAGTCCTATTTTACTTCCTGTTTTACTATCAGATAAAGAGCGCTTAATTTCCTGTTCAGTCCACTCTGAGTGGAAGACAGGCAGAAAACCTGTGATCTGTGCCAGCAGCTGTTGGTGCCAAACACAAAAACATGGGCTGGGAATTCAATACACATGTGGATGGGAATGTGATATAGGAAGTGTGTCACATAAAGAGGGCTCCCCTCCCTGTAACGTAAACACGGCAGCTATGTTTGGCTTCTTCCTCTCTCAAACACACCAACTGGACCTTTAATCAGACGTATACAAAGAACATTATAACACTAACAATGATTATTATTATTGAATGATCTGTTGATTATGTTTTTGGTTAAGTGCTTGATCTACTTTTATGAAGCCCAAAAATGGCAAATAGCTTGTAAAATATTTAACATTCATAGATTTATGAGGATGCAAAATACAAACGATACAAATTAAAATAGCTGTTGATTAATTGGCTGTTCACTGTACACACACACACACACACACACACACACACACACACACACACACACACACTGATTTCTGCATCGTAATTTGGGATTTCTAAGTTTGATTTTGTGTATAGAGTTTTTATAGTTATCTATTTCACATTGACGTTAGTTTGACTACTTTATCTTTGCAAAACTGTTGATTGTGTTTTAGTTAGTTTGTATAGAGTGACTTGTATTTTTTAAAAATGTACTAATGAAGCACACATTTCTAAAATGTAAATTACATTATCTTTTCATTAGTGTTCAAACAATAAAAGAAAAAGCACTACACAGAGTTGTATTTGCCCCAGGCTTTTTAAATACTATTTCTTTTTTGTAAGAACACAATGATCACTATATTATTATTTTTCTATCTCAGTTTAAATCTTTAACATCTGGTTTTTGTATCAGTCCATGGTTTCCCTGTCAGACAGTACATGTGAACTGTACACACCCAGCAGCAGGCTCGGACTCGCCTCTGCACACACAAACAAACACACAGCCAAGCACGTGCACGTTCATATGAGTGTGCAAGAATGGACACACACAAAAAATAATTCAGTCCAGGTGACACACCCCACCAGTCTTGTTCTTTATGTCAACACACTGACTGTTATGTCCCCACGTGTTTTTAAATCACCGCTCCCGCTTTGCCAATAATCAGATCAGATTATGAGACACTGGACTCATGACGTGACATATAGTGTGAGATTTAGCTTTTTTTTACTGTATAACTGCATCGAACGTCAGTATTTTAAATCCAGGCTCTAACTGTTCTCCACACTGACACTGCTCTCCTTTACAAAATACTACTACCATACAGCAAAGCTTTTTCTGCTTTTTACATGTTTGAAGTACATGAAGGAACACCCCTGTATGGGGTCCCATTAGAGCAGCTGTGTTGAAAAAAGCTTTTGACTTTCCAACAGAATACGATAATGAATTCAAAGAGAAGATCTGTGCCGAGTGAGACTGTCCTCACTAGACATACAACAGTATTAATACTGTTTATTCGAACACCATAATGGTCATGTTTTCCCGACAAGCAACCTCTTGTGCAAATAATAACTCTGTAAGAAGCAAAGTCTTAAGAAGAGTGACGTAACAACGCTGCAAAACCTCTTAGGGTGGCGGTTAAAGCTGCTGACTTAGACATGCGATGTTGCTTTCTTCCAACGGTGATCATAATCTCCCCAACCTTAAAGGTGCAGTAGGTAAGCCTTATAAAACTTTGTCATATTTGCTGAAACTGATCCTATGTCACAGAAGAACTACATGAAGCAGGTAATTGCTGTGTGCAATGCCATACAAACGATGATGATGCAAAGGTATATAATAAGATCTGATAAGGCCCATGAAATCTCGCTACATAACTACAGAGCGCACCTTGTGCCACAGGTGTATGGCGCAATAGACGGGACTCACTCAGGGACTTTGTCAATAGAAAGGGCTAGCTATCAATTGTACTACAGTAGAGCCCGACCGATATATCGGCGGGCCAATATAATCGGCCGATATTGGGCATTTCCCAATATATCGGTACTGGAATTTATAATGGCCGATTAAAAAATAAATAAAATACAAATTTAAATATTCATTCAGCAGAATCATTTATAATGACAAATAAATTATCCTGATAAATGAGTATTTAAAAAATAGAAACGGGCTGTCAACCATGTTGACAGCGTTGACGTTGCATAGTCTGTCCACCAGAGGATGCTCTACAATGTCCCTATTAGTGATGGCGCTGCATAGTCTGTCCACCAGAGGACGCTCTACAACGTCCCTGTTAGTGATGGCGTTGCATAGTCTGTCCACCAGAGGACGCTCTACAACGTCCCTGTTAGTGATGGCGTTGCATAGTCTGTCCACCAGAGGACGCTCTACAACGTCCCTGTTAGTGATGGCGGTGCATAGTCTGTCCACCAGAGGACGCTCTACAACGTCCCTGTTAGTGATGGCGCTGCATAGTCTGTCCACCAGAGGACGCTCTACAACGTCCCTGTTAGTGATGGCGTTGCATAGTCTGTCCACCAGAGGACGCTTTACAATGTCCCTGTTAGTGATGGCGCTGCATAGTCTGTCCACCAGAGGACGCTCTACAACGTCCCTGTTAGTGATGCCGTTGCATAGTCTGTCCACCAGAGGACGCTCTACAACGTCCCTGTTGGCAACACTGACTTTTATGTTCAAAGGACTTTAAGTTTCATATCTTAACATATTATACATTTTATTTATCAGACCTTTAATATATTTTGATGTTCCTCTGTTCTGTTGTGACAATAAAACAAATTACTATCATATATTTCTAGTGAGAACTCATAAATAACAACAAATAACTAATGTTAGGGAAATTTGTTTATGTTTTGTAACGCGTTTCTAGATTATTTTTAAAAAATATACAGTATATCAGCCAATATATCGGCACATCGGATTTTTAAATAATCAAATATTCGTATATGTATCGGCCTTTAAAATCCTTTATCGGTCGGGTCTATACTACAGGCTGTTGTACACGATCGCCGCATGGTTGATGCGACATTTTGCGTCGGCACTCCCGGAGAGAATGTGCAATGGGGGCGCGGGCTTCACTTCTGACCCATACATGTGCGTCTGTTTAACCATAAAATGACCTCAAACTTAATCGCAATTCATTATTTATTTGGCAAATAACGTTTCCATCAGCATTTATCGCATAAACCATATATCGCATAAAAGCGTGTAGATGGGAAAATAGGTACTGCGTTGCTGCAAACCAATTATTATATATTTTTTTTCATGCAGTGCTATTGTGAGTCTGGACATGACCTTACATGACACGCATTAGCACATCATTGCTGGAAAATAAGGACGATGGTTTGTTTATGCAGGCTGGTGTATTCTGCTTTTATAACCACAAAGGTAGCAGATCAAAAGAAAAGCTCGTCCTGTATGACTCATTTTTCAAAGGTCAAATGTGTTTTGAAAAATACTTAAAAATAATTATACTAGGAAGAGATGCCATACTATTTTATTTTGGGGGAGGAGCATGCTGCCATTGTATGTTAATGTGAATTTGTTGAGTTATTAGACATTAAGTAGAGTGTCTTTGCTCAATAGTTATTTACTGCTACACAAATACCTGCTTTGAAATTCAATTTAAATTCTCTTGCTCTTAAATTTCACTTCTGCCATGCTCAAGGTTTTATTTTGCATCGTCCTCTGTGTTCATTCTTTCTGTAATCTCCACTGTTTCTTTTCCTTATCTCGCTCTCTCTTTATCTCCCTGCACTTTCCTCCTGCCACGCTCTCTCTCTTTCCTCCCCCTCCCCTCCCCTCCCCTCCCTCTCTTGCATGCTGGCTCTCTCTCGCTCTGATGCTTTCTGCAGCGGCACGTGACGTGGAAGCCGCACATGGCCCGAGCGTGTGAGAGACAGCGAGAAAGAGAGAGTGAGAAAGAGAGAGAGAGATTTCAAAACGTGCAAAGCGAACGCTCTTGAGTCTCTCTCCCTCTCCAGCATTGCTCTCTCTCCCTCTCTCTCTCTGTGCACTGTGCAGAGTCAGTGTCTTGGTTAACCCTTCCCTCTCCAGGATTAATCACAGCCCTGAAAGTTAAATCACTGACTGCCTCGGCGTGGCTTCATCCTGCACTCTCCTCTTTTAGATGCTGGTATTCGGTTTCTGTGGTTTAATGCTGGGGAAGTCATGCACCGTATGTCACTCAGAAGGCCAAGGACGGTTTAATCAGTGCTCAGATTGTTTGTCTGCAAGAGAAAGTGACTGCAGCGATTCTGACTGCTGACCTTTTCTACGTACTTAGTTTTCCTCTAAAGCGGTGAAAAAAAAGAAATGCAAAAGATCAAATATATTTATATTTCCATATATTATATGGAAATAAGTCATTTAGTATGAAAAAAAAAATACATTAACTGACTAAATAAAACATAGTCAACTAAGACCAAAATGACAGATTAGTTGACTAATCGACTAATATGGGGCAGCCCTAATTATTATAAATATTTATTTTGAAGAATGTAGAAGAGCAGCTCATTGGCCATAAATACTGTTGTATGAAGAGTCTACAGCCATCTGTGATGATGCACCTGAGCTAAGTGCTGGTATGTTTAACATGGCAGTAATTACACTAGCACTAAGCAGATAGTACATGCTGAGGCACTAGATGAAAAGTAAAGGGAATTTAAAATTATTACAATTCATCCTCTGGGGAATAATGAATATGTGCTCGGATATTCACAGCAATGTATTTAATAGCTGTCGAAATATTCCAATAAAAAACACCAATGTCAACCTCAGGGTGGCGCTAGAGGAAAAGTCACAGGGTAGCCACACTCATTACAACACATCCTCTGGGAACCATGAATGACAAACAATCAAGTGGATGTTGAGATATTTAACGGGATTGAGTAAAAACTAACCCTGAGGGCGAAGAGATATCTGACAACCCATTCTTCTGATGATCAAACTGAAACTGTTTTTGAAAATGAGGCCTAAAATCTTAATAAGTCTTAAATGTAAATGCCAGTTTAAAGAGCCGGCTGGTTTGTTTAGGGTCGGAGCCTGTATTCCACTATGTTTTTTTATCTGTCCTTCCCACTTCTGCTTTCACGGGCAGTCTCTTCGCGTGTCAGACTGTCAACTCGATTTAAAAAACTGAACAGTTTGTTGGACAGATATGGGTGAAAGAAACAACTGACTAGCTCTTGGGTGTTTTTTCCAATTTGGGATTTCTCTCTCCAGGTGCCCTTTGCTTCTTTTTTTTTTTTATGTGCAGACATCTCTTGTGTTCTCTCTGTTCTACAGTGTAATAAGTAATCACCATTAAGGGCCGCCTTTGTAATAGCTGTGGTAAATACGTGCAGCAGATGCTTCCTTCTGCAACACATCGCAGTTCAATGAGTTCATGCGTCTGGGCTCAAGGGAATATGAGGCTGCCTAGGAAGGTTTGTTACTGAGAGAACTGACCTGGAAGTGTCCAAGCTGCAGCCTGAGAACAGCTGATTTGAACTACAAGATGAGGTGATTTGTATTTTACTTTTTTTTAAGGGGAAACAAATAACTGCTCTAGCAAGGAAAACAATAAGGGAAGGAAGACAATAAGACAAAATGGCTTCACTAGTTGAAGCTCAGTGGGTCCATGCTTCAGTAAAGAGCATCATTGGTGAGTGGGAACGATTGGATCAGGCTGCAGTTGGACAAATTCTGTCCTTTACTGACTAAAATAGCAACATGAACAGATTGGACAAATGTGGTTTCTGATTTTTATACTGGGAAAACATGTTCTGCTGTTCTGGAAATGTTGGATGTCTTCTGACTCATCCAGCAAAATGACCATCAAATACTGATCACGTTTCAATTTATAGATGAAACAATGATTTTTAATACCTGTTTATCAGTAGAACAAACTGATGGAAAAACAGGACTTTACTAATGTTACTTCTGGGTTTCTTAAAATACCACTTGCAGCATTCACAGTACATCACATTCTTGAGAGACATGGCTTATTAGCATTTTCAGTTTTTTCTTGTGTGTAGGATGTGTGGGAATAAAATAAAATCCAGGTGAAAATGGGTTGAAACCATTCTGGATTACAGTGTAAAACCCAAGTATATTAAATGTAAAATCTAGTGACAATGACAAGCTATATTGGGAGTTGTGAAAGACTGGGAATGACATTAAAGTTTCGCTAAAATTGTGATCCTGGTTTTGTGAGGTGAGGAAAAGCAGAAAGAAAACCAACATTATTTTTGGGGAATATTTGTGTCAAGCTCCACCACAGCTGTCTAATCTACGCAGCGTTCCCTTTGAATCCTCGCAGATGCAAATGTAAAAAACTAACCTTATAAAACCACAGCTGCGTGTTCTCCCTCTGAGCTCTATTTTGCCCTGAATAAATTCAAATCAAACCAAACGTGTGGATCAGATCATTTGTATTATATTGTTGTTTTTTTTTATATTCTCCATCTCTTCTCTGGTTGAATCTCTCTCTCTGTAGTAACACTTCAGCTCCAGCGACCTGAGGGATTTCTGGCTGAATGCATCATGCTCAGCCCAGTCACGTGTTTATAATTCAAAGTAAAGAGGACACACACACACACACACACACACACACACACACACACACACACACACACACACACACACACACTCAGAGCTCAGAGCCTCGCAGCAGTATGAAGTGGATTTCGCTCCACTGTAGCTCTGCTGCTTCTTTTCATGCGTCTCTCTTCTGTCTGTGTCTCATTTTCAAATTTTTTGTTTGCTACTTTTATTTTTTTTTCAACTTTCTCTGCAGCTGGTTCTTACAGTGACACATCTCCTCTCTCATTGTGTGGGACTCATAATAAAAAGACAAAGTTCACAACACAGAAAAAAACATATGAAGTTGATTATCACTACATGATAAAAACAGACCCAGAGACAGACGTGGCCCGTTCAGGGAACCAGCGGCTGGTTGACTTAAAATGAACGAACCGCTGTAACAAGCAGACACAAAACAACCATGTCATGTCATTCTTATCACACGCACTGATGCCATATTTGTAGTTTTACATGTGCACCTTAAGCTAGCTACTAGTGTTTTAAAGATAATCAATATTTTTTACATTGTCAATGTATCAAATGACAATCAATAGTGTGAAAGGTGTTGCTCGCAGTGACGAACCCACAGGGAATAGTTTACCAACTCTGTATCATCTGTATCATATAACTTTCAGCTCATTGTTTTGGTTCACTCTCCGGGCTCTCATTGCTGCCGTGTCCAGTAGCAACAGGAAACAGTGTTCAGTTTCAGCTCTAAAAAACACACTGTTTGCTACCTGCTCAGCACCAAACAGCAGACAGACAAGGTTATCAACTAGCCGGGGAACAAAGTGGAGCTTTAAGCAGCTAAGGAAAGAGATACTTCCTTCAGGAGTTAGCCAGCACCAAAAAGGACTTGCACTGCCCCGGGTGGTCAGAAACACGACTCCAAATGAATGCTAACGTTGTAAAAGCCAAAAGAAAAGTCAATTAATGGCGGTTAAACTACACTTCATGCTGGCAGGCTACAGAACGACAGCAAGGAAAGAAAATAAATGGCTTCTCCCCGGCCATGGTGCAGTTTTAGCGTGGTAAACCTGCACCATTTTCCTGCAAGATGGATAGTGATCCTTGCTATTTTCTGTATGTACAGTATACAGTAAATATAAGGATATCAATTCAATCAATTCATCAAACATAAAGCATTTCCCGAATCAATTTGATTCCGATTCACAAGCCAGATTTGATTACATTTCCGATTAAATTCGATATCAATTAGGTAAGGGAAATTTCAGTTGCATTATCAATTTTGCTTGGATGTAAAAGAGATTCTCAAAGAACTTAAGCTGTAAGCAACCCTTAGATTTTTATGATTTTTTTGTAATGCACCATGTCTACATTAAGAATTTAGACATTAAGAAATTATCCCCCCATGGAGCATTTGCCCCATGTTGGCTGAGTCCTGGTCATGTCTATCCACCGTCACTAATTAATAAAGGGAAAAGCAAGAAGCAAATTCCCCCCCAAATCCCCAAAAATGGGGGTCAAAATCACCTCATCCACATTGTAAGTGGCCTGTGGCTCAAAGGTAGAGTGGTCGCCCCCCCGGCGGATCAATCCCAGGCTCTTCTGGTCAAAGAGTCCCTGAGCAAGACAGTGAACCCCAAGTTGCTCCCCCGATGCTGTATGTATAGCTAATTAAATGCAGTAATAGAATTACACTACATTGTACTGTATGTATGTGATGAATAAGGAATAAAGTTTGTACTTTTTAAAAAAGAAGAAGCATATAGGGCGCCCGGGTAGCTCAGTCGGTGGAGTGCGCGCCCATATGCGGCGGTTTGCTCCTCGACACAGCGGCACAATTTTAGTTGGAGAATCGATTATTTTAACCCAGCCCTGGTATACATATGCTATATACCTGCATTAAAGTAGCATCAGAGTTCTGCTTCTCTGAAATCTGATAAACCAGTGTGAACACAGTCTTTTATACACTCCATCACTCATCTCATCCTTTAAATGTCTATACAGCCGCTGAACATTTACACAAACACGTGGCAATCTGTCGTCAATAAATCATCACGAAATGATCTGTGATCCATTCAATGGCTCGCAGGATTAAAAGACAAGACCATCAGCATTATAGAGAATGGCTTTGGGGTTTCAATTAGCCAGAATTGGAAGTTGTCTGACTTAAAAAAAAAAAGACGAGAGAGAAAAGCTCTTCTGATGTTCCTGCAGTTTGGTTTCACATCAAAAGCAGCAGAGAGAGGATACAATCAATTATGAATATATAATGGGTGAAACTGGAGTGGAGCTGGAGAAAAACGTGTCAGCCCTTTATCACACAGTATATAATTAGACAAAAGCCTTCTCTGGTTATTGTTGAAGGAGTTAATTGGGTTAGTTAATGTAATGTATCATGAGTCTGTGTCCTCATTAGTGCCAGATCACATTAAAGCCTTTGCATGTGCAACTTCAAAAACTGTATGTCTGGAAGAATTAGCAGAAATCTTGCCTTCTCACGTGAAGACGTCAATATTAATCTCGCTGTCGACTTCTCAGGGTACAATAAGAAAAACGTTTTAATTTCTGACTAGAAAGTCTTTAGAGTGACTCATAAAGTGAACAATTAACTGATAATGTATTAAATTGTCAAAAATTCTTTAAAATTTCCATCTTAATGGGTCAAAATGGAACAAAACAGCACGACAGCACCCTCCCCCCCCAGTGAACTAATTTACTCACCATGTAGACACTCAGGTCCTCCCATAATGCCTTGCGGCTGCTGCTGGAGTGGCAGTGGCGGCGGTGGTTGCGGCTGGACGGTCTCCAGTCCCAGCAGCGAGGAAGAGGAGGACGAAGAAGACATGGAGGAGGAGGAAGAGGAGGAGCAGGGTGGAGGAGAGCTGGGGGGGCACTGGGAGCTCTGGTTGGGCACCGCCGACTGGGAGCTCTGGGAGGACAGGACATGTAAAATAAACAACTTTCTTTCCAAGACATGAGACCATCATCAGTCTATATCACGATGCAGACAAAGACAACAGCATGAAACATGGTCTCATCCAGTTCCAGTAGATTCAAATTAAAATGTATCTTTGTTGTAAAACAGAGTAACAATGGCAGACTTTCATACAGACAGTATGTCATCAACTCGTTTACTCACAATCCCCAAAGCCATTCCACTTTCAGAAGAAATATGGCGCTTATAGGTGGCTAGCAAACTAACTAGCACATACAGTGAGTGAGATAGTGGGAAAACATCATGCCCTGTTTATATATTTTATTTCTTTAACTTTTTATTACAGAGCTTAACAGTGACCGCCCACTTTTTGAATGGCTCCAGCTCTAGAAGTGATTTTCCCCATTCAATTGCTCTATTGTCTCATTACATGCTTATAAGATTTAAGCCTGGTATCATGACCATAAAACATTTGATTCAGCGCAAAAAAACATTTCAAAAACAGCAAAAAAGGCAAAGGTGCGAGACTGTACATAAACAATCATAGAGTTCAGCTGTAGAAGCTCGCTATAGTAATATCTCCACCAATCAGAGAGGTCTGTTCTGGTTAGGAGCGTGGGTAGTATTCTCCACAACATTGTGATAAAACATTTTTCCTAAAACAATCTGGATTTCATATGGACTTCTACAAGAGCCAACCATCATTTCATAATCTTGTAGCTCGTGGGAAGTCTACCTTGAATGGTTTAGACATTATGGCTAATGATCAAAAAAACCTCAAAATCCTTATAGAGAAAAAATAGATTTTCACTCGAAGAAACTCACTATTGCCCTTATGTCTTGCCTTCTACACTTCATAAATGGACCATTTTATTGTGTCAGTGTCATATATTTATGCTGTTTGTAAATTAGCTGAATCAGATTATTGGTGTTAATATTGCATTTTATTTAAATGTAACTGCCACGTAAAACGTGGCTACTAAGAGAGCAAGCTAGCAAGCTAACCTGCTAGGACACGGGCATGCTAGCTAGCAAAAAAGCTGGCAAGCTACTCTCAAATGTTTTTTAGCGGCTAGGAGACTTGTTTTGTTACTAGATATGATGCTTTTTATTTCTGTACGGTGGCTGGCCTACACCACAACTTTGTCCACGGAAGGAACCTAGCCTAAGCGAGTTCAATACGTTTGGTGCTAAATTAAACAATGTCATTAGCTAGCTAGCTGGCTGACACAGTAGCTAGTTTTCTCTCTGAACTGTACTGAAGATTCAGAGAAGAACAAATGAAGCAAGCATATTATTATTGTGCTTTTAACTTCTCCTTGTTAACCATCCTAATGGGAATGAGTGTTACATTTTCTTGCAGCTTGGTGAGGCTGAAGTGTAGTTTTTACAGCTTCAGTTTTCGTCTCCCATCAGTCTTACCTGGGAGGGGATCTGGGCGCTGGTGGAGCTGGGCCCGTTTCCGTGCATCCCCATTCCATTTTCGGTCAGAAACTCCTCAAGGTCCATGTATTGCAGCTGGAACAAGCCCCCGTCACACGGCAGGGTCCTCTCCCACAGCAGTGGACCCAGGAACGCTGAGTTGGGCCGCAACACACCGGGCCCAGGCGCCCCTCCGACCCCGGCGGGCCCTCCGGGGCCTGCGCTATTGACACTCTGCGGCTGTGAGTCTTCATCGGAGTCCACAGGCTTGTCTTTGTCTGGAGAAAAGGAGAAGTACTATATGTCATCTTGGTGAAAGAAACAAAAAACACTCCTATCCAAAGACAGTGATTAAACCTCTTCCTCATCTCTTTGTTTGCGTTGAAGGGTGAAAGGAAAGATGAGAGATGATTACAGCTGAAACTACGCAGCTAGAAAGAATGAGTTTGACCATTGGGGAGTGAAAATATTCAGTATTTTGCTGTGAAACAGCATGAGACTGAAGCTGCGCTAAGGTTGATAATCTCTTTGTTTACTGTAATCAAGCCTTCAGCTTAATGTTGCGGTGATTTATTGACTCTGCATAAAACACTTTTAAACTAATGCAGTCTTACGCTCCCAACACACTTTGTGTACACTGGAAATAGTGTCATGCCATTACAAGAGCATGATTCTATCTTTGAAAATGTCTTGTTTGAATATTACTATATATGATAAACTAAAGCAAGGAAGCTATCCATGTGTAACCTGACGCGCCAGATGGTTTGTTAACACAGGACCATCTGAGAAGCTATAATTGGAAACTGTTTGGTAATGTGCAGGCATTTAAAAAAAATATCTGGCAGGTCATTAGATGAACCGTCTGCCTATTATGTCCACCATTGTTTAAACAGTCAGGGAGGCTGACTGGTTCGGTTTGCTGCTGTCTGGACACAAACGCATGACTTGAAGCCTGACAGTTCTTATACATTCATAAGCCTGACAAAATGGATTTTTGCGTGATATGCATCGATGCATTATGTTGGATTCTCGCGTGATCTTGTTGCTATCGCGGTAATCCAGCTGCCGTGCAAGGTAAATCCATGTGTGAGTAGTGTCACTACCCGATGTGAGTCGAGTGCAGATTTGAGTTGCGCATGCTCAGTTTGCTGCGTACGGTTTGCCGCGTAACGTGTCATACTGAAATTTGTGAAATCCATGAAATAATAAACCTTTCTCATTACAAACAATAACAGAAGATGGAAATCATTTCCAAATCGTTTTAGCTATCTATGATTGTTTGAATGCTAACGTTAGCTCAAAACGCCATTCAGGGGACAGCCTTTGTTGTGTTTGATGCTAACTTGTAGCTAAGCTAGCAGTCATTTCAAAAACATTTTAGCTAGCTAACTATGGTTGTTTGATTGCTAACGTTAGCTCAAAACGCCATTCAACTAACAGCCTTTGTTGTGTTTGATGCTAACTTGTAGCCAGCAGTGAACCAACTTCGTTAAGTAGGTCCATTTTTACTGTACTGACATTACAGAAGTCTCTCGTTAGCATCTTATATGCTACTTGTCGCAAAGTGACGCATGCGCGACTCAAATCTGCACTCGACTTACATCGGGGAGCCTCAAATTTCATTTTGCTGATTTCAATCCCCATTTACCAAAAAAAAAAAAATCAAAAAACTGATTCAATTGTGGCCACAAAATGATGAATTTGAAATATTCCATTACAAACTTTATACTAGTGCTGGAAGAAAGAGTCTGGTAGCCAGATGGTCACAGGTTTGATCCACTGAGGATAACACACACAAAGGGTGATGCACACACCCATGCCTATTGTTTTCTGTGTACACTATGTTCTATTTAACGCTGACGTGCTGAATTTGATACAGTCAGGGGGTTTGCTAACACAGCCTCACTTGGCCTGGTCTTTAGATTTTGCTGTGTAACTTAGGGTGACCAGACGTTCCCGGTTTCCGGGGACAGTCCCCGATTTTGGTGACCTGTCCCCAGCTGGATCTGTCCCCGGACATGTCCCCGGTTTTCACTGTGACTGACAGACCCGATACTGGACTGAAAGAAAGAAAACTCTGACCAAACGGAGCCGATCGAGCAGCGCTGCTCAGAGCTCAGAGATGTTTTAGAAAGCCGTATTTTACCATGCTAAAATCACTGATTATTTACATGGAGTCTGGTGGGTTTAGCCAACACAATTTCTGACTTTTATGTTTTAAGAAATGATCTTAATCTTTAACAGAAAGGTTGACCTCCTTAGAAATCCTTTCCACAATGTTGTCAAACACTTAGAATATTAATCTGAGTCTGTCAGCAGCAAAACGAGCACTTTATGAACGTAAATACAAGCTGGACAATTATCCCATTAACTTCCATTGTAGCTTGTTTCTCTGCTGCCGACTGCAGCGATCTCGTTTCATACTGCATCAATGTCAAAGGAAAATCTTTCCTCAATAGTTTATATTGTATCCGATACTCAGCTCTAGGTCTAGTGTCCCCATTTTAAGTTTTACAAAAATTAAAAACATGACGTGTTTTGGAGGTATTTACGCTTCTGAGCTGAAAATGTCCCCGGATTTTGTCTGAGAAATCTGGTCACCTTAGTGTAACTGTCATTACTAAGTCAGTTTGCTGACTTTTGACACTTCTCGTCTTGTGCTACTGCTATGTTCTTGTATTACATTTTTATCCTGCTACATGTTTAACTACATCTGAGCAAAAGTTACATAGATTTGCTAAAATGTCTCATGATCACCAAAAGACCTAGCCTGACGGGTCTGGGAGCTCACCATTGGCTGCATTCATTCCGAGGGGCGGGATAAACAGTTGTCTATCAAACTCCCTCTGCACGCAGTAAGATAGAGCTACAACCAACCAGAGCAACGCTAGCTGATATATTAAACTTATGCCGTATTCGGTCGGCAAAACTCAAAAACACATCTTACTTTTTTAAGAATGACTTCAGTGCTTAACTCCAAGTCTTCCAGAGTCGCGGCTAATGTTGATTCGAAAGGCCGCTGTTCGCTAGCAGCGGCCATCTTCTTTGTTTTCATGTAGCAGGGAATTCACGCGGAACCGTCGCTCTGTCATCCTTATGTTAAGCCCGCCCACAAACTCTATACACAATGTGATTGGTCTGACCAGAGTTTGGTTTTTCAAGCTCGCAAGCCAATGGAGAGTTGCTAGACTGACGCTAGCTGCAAATTACATTTGCTGCCGCTAGGGTGCGTCTGGATTTCTATGCTACAAAAGACCCTCTGAGAGCCTTTGAGCAAGGCACAAAATGGACATTTGGGTTCAACACGCTCGGGCTCCTTTCTTGGACCTCACCCTTGTTCTGGTCATTTGTTATTTAAAAATAAAATAAAACTCATTTCAAGTTGATATTTTATGGAGGTGATCCAGATCTTGCATTTATCTACAAGAAACTGCATTACAATCGCGTGCATCTTTGTCAGAAAACAGTTTTAAAAGACAAACAAACAATCAACAATCAGCTCCAGAGGCTGCATTGTTGTTTGATGAACACCAGCTGAGGGTTTTATTTTTGTGTCCTTCCATTGTGTGAGGCACTTAGTTGCAATCATTAAAAGGCATCTATAAATAACTTTGACTTGACTGACCCTGCACTCTGACCTCCCACAGAGGGAGGGGGTCTGATGGAAAGATAGATATAGACATCAATAAAGCATCACCAGAGTCAGTAAATAAAAAACCCTGCAAGTGAACCAAGAACCAAACCTAATTAACACATGGAATGAATTGTCAAAGTGTTTTGAACCCTGATCCTTTGATAATATTCATACAGAATGATGCCTCCAAAATTAAATAAATGGCACATTGAATAACTAAACCCAATAAAAGAGCAATAAAAGAGCATATTTAACCAGTGTGGGGAGGACAGAGCAAGAGAGAGTAATAAAAAAGAGCGAACAAGCGAGAAAGAGAGACTGATGGAAGGCCGGAAATTTAAATTTAAAAGGGATTAAAGAACATAAAAACACTGGAGATTACAACGTGAGAACAGCAGAGAAGGGATGGAGGGGATGGAGGGAGGGAGAAACAGAGAAGAGATTCAAGGCCAACATAATCTCTATGCTATCATCATTATCTTCCTCATGTGGCTGCCAGTTTATCTTAAAAGACTGTCTGTTTAATACCAAACTCAAAAGGTCTATATACTGAAAGAAAGACAGGACACACAGAAAAGAGGGCACTCGGAGACTGCAGACCTCCACCAAGGCCACGGTGCATTCACATGCTCCTTGTTCTTCGACTTCCGTTTGTTTATGTGTTGAAAAGCTATAGGCTACATTTACATTGCTACGTTTTGGTTTAAAAACTAATATCTTTCGCTACATTTACACCTCGCATTCCCCCTGCTCTGGCGTTTGAGAGCCCCTAAACCGGAGACCGCTTTGGTTTGGATTCGCCGGGATTGTGTTTCAGTCTCAACGGCAGCAAAAGGAGACCTTTGGCAACACTGACAACACACATTCTCACTACCATCGCATCAAAAAGCAACGCCTTGGCCATTTGTTATTGATGCAAAAAGTCTTTTTGCTTGGTCGGGGATCTTGGCGCCACTTTTTGACACTCTGGGTCTATTAGCGTCACTATTAGCGTTTTTCCACTAATGCTACCTGCTCTACTGGCTTCGGCCGCGGTGCCCCGTTTTACGTGGCAGTTACATTTAAGTAAAATGCAATATTAACACCAATAATCTGATTCAGCTAATTTACAAACAGCATTAATATATGACACTGACACAATAAAATGGTCCATTTATGAAGTGAAGAACATTGAAGGTGTGTTGTTTTTGAGTCTCGCCATGTTGTCACAGCCAGAAGGCAAATTAGCTTCAAAAGAAGCTGGAGGCAAAAAATAAATAACACGCTGAAAACTATTTAAATACGGCGGGTTTGTTCAGGACCCCCCCTCCAATCAATCAGCAGTTTGCAGGTTTTCACGTCAACTTTTGGTATCGCCTCATCTTGCTTGGAACCTCGACTGAGGTAGTACTACAAAAAGTACTTTTTTTCATTATGGAAAACCAAAAAAGGCGAGTAAAGTAGATACCATGCAGTGGAAAACGCCATATTTGACGTTCTCTGGACTCACATCGAGCCCTTTGGCATCATATCATATTTAGACCACTTTTGGTTCAAAACTTTGCTTAAAAACCAACATGTAGCAAAGTGAATGTAGTGCATAGTTTCTGCTGCCCCCATGAGGAATTCTAAGTTATGACAACAACATTTAAACAGCCCGCTAGCTGTTTCCCGTACTTGTGAGACAACAAAGAGCAAAGAAAACGGATCACGTGAGACATTAAATACGATCGGGAATACATTTTTCCGATTATTCGACACCACACGAATTCAGTACAATTGCCCTCGCAGTGGTAACGAAGGTGAAGAATTATTCGTGTATCCGCCCCGAAATTTGGATCCGCTTCAATTGAATGGATTTTTGGCTCATGCTATGTACAGTAGTTTTTCCGTAATCCTCAAAACAGACAAACCGTAAACATAGGAATAAAGGAACAATCCAAAGTATTAAATTGATTTAAAAACATGTCATCCCTTTGAAAATGCACATGTTGTACATAGGAGATGTAAGTCGACCTACAGAAATAACAGTTAGACCTGAATATTTATATAATGTTAATATAACTGTTTAAATGATGTTTGGAGACGTCGGTCACTACTGGTTGGTTAAGGCCTTTCAAAGAGGTGTATGTATATTAAGAGCTTGGTTATTGAGATAATCAGCTGGTGGGGCTTATTCTGCAGTCAGGTGCCATTAGACCTCTGCAGAAGAAGAGGATGTAGGTTTTTTCGGAAATTGTCGGCGTTTTTTCTACATGTTTTGGGCGCAAATTCAAAAATGCACATAAAAATGCATTTAAAGTAACATCAAAAAGTAAAGATAATTATAGGGCTGAGTAATTCATACTATGAGATCAATGTTTTACAAACTGTTGTTGCAAAACAATTTTTTGACATTTTCAAAATATATCATTTAAGGAAAAGACGCCAATCCACAGGCAGAACTCAATCTAAAGCATAGCCCCTCCACGTCGCTCGGTCCAAACAAAACTGCATTAAACCCAAGCAACTAATTTAGATTGTCCTGACGAATTTCACTTCTTATTGTGCTCTGCAGCTAAAGTCAGCAACACTGCATCCCAACTGTATAAGCCATTGTTGAGGCGACAAGGAAAATGCAATAACAGGAAGGAATAATTTAGTGATTGTGCGTACTTCAATACAAAACACAGCTACAACAACCTGTAACTTAGGTTCCTCCTGCTACAGTGATGTGACAGTAACTTCAGAGCACAAATAACGTGATTTAAGAGTATATATTCTCTAATGTGTGTGCACACGTGATAAATTTGAAAGACCCCCAAGAGTAAATCTTACCCACAAATTAAAAACACACCTGCTGGCTCCATAGAAAGGAAAGGAGAGCAAAATGATGATATAAAAGCGACTTGAAGAGAAATGAGGAAATCCCTTTAAGAGCAGCAGGAGGAATGAATAAAAAGAGGAAAGAGAAGCAGGAAGATAGAATAAAAAGAGGAGCAAGAGAGGAATTAGATAGAGACCGAGATATATACTGTAAAAGATGAGAAGAAGGAGGAGACAAAGCCTGAGAAAAATGTAAATCAGCAGAGGGACTGAGGTAGATCTGATGGAGAAGGCGAGCATAGAGGGGGGGAAAACTCAAAGACATGTGAGAGAATGACAGAAAGAGAGGAAGAGATGTGATGGATAGAGTGGGTGTTTGTGAAGGCGGAAAACAAAGCTATCCAGGAGAGCGAAGGAGCGAAACATCGACGAAGGCAAAAGGCATCGAGACAGCCCAAAAACATCACACGACGACAACATCCTTTCCTTTTTAACACGCCCCAGAACGCATCACCTATCATTAGGATAGTGTGCACTCTATGGGAGCTGACAATGAGGTTTTAGCGGGAGCTGCTTTCTGACTCCATAGAGAGGCTGTCAGCTGCGCTCACCATCATCTCCTCCTCCTCCTCCTCTTCATCATGCAAAGGAACCAAAATGAGCTGCAGTTACACCGGAAATCCACCAGGGGCCGCCAACCAGCAGGGAGCATATGGACAGTCCTTGTTTTTCTCCGTGTGTGTGTGTGTGTGTGTGTGTGTGTGTGTGTGTTTGTGCATGTGTGTGTGTGTGTGTGTTTGTGCATGTGTGTGTGTGTTTGTGCGTGCGTGCATGTGTGTGTGTGAGTCTTGACACTCCATTCAGCAGGACAAGGACATTTCATGACATCATTATCTCAATCTTTATCTGTAATTCGAACGATTTGACAAAAATAGAATGAATAAAACAATGCCAAAAAGGAGGAAAAATAATGACACACACACACACACTCACACACACACACACACACATTTAAAAAGGGATCAGAAAAAGCCTAGGCTTGTCAAGTCTTTATGGACAAGTGCACAATCTGACAATTTTAGGCCTAAATAATACAAAAATATACTCCAATAATATGTCCTACTCTATCAGGCTATTAATAAATTAAAAAAGAACTAAATAAAATCCTCACAGTGACTACAGAGCAATCCAGAAGGAAATAAATGTGCGTGTCCTCACAAGCCCAACAAAACCGCTGTGTGTGTGTGTGTGTGTGTGTGTGTGTGTGTGTGTGTGTGTGTGTGTGTGTGTGTGTGTGTGTGTGTGTGTGTGTGTGTGTGTGTGTGTGTCGGCAGCTGACTGGGAGTTATGAATATCCACACAGCAAGAGAGAGCAAGGAGAAGCAGCCTGGTTAATATTTGCCATGGCAGCTGGTGGATGGGAAACCATTCAATCCCACTCAACAACCTTTATTTAAACAGAGCAGAGAATTACAACGCCACCGCCACCGCTGTTTTGGCATTTTTTTTATTTTGATGGCATCCACTCCAGATCGTGCTTCTTTATTCAAACCCTCTTTTTCCTCCTACTCCTCCTCCTCCTCCTCATGATCATTTCATTTCACCACCAAATGCAAAAAGGAAGCGTTTAATATAAAAACCCAGCGGGCCAGAAGGAGGGAGGCTGAGGTGAAAGCAGAGTGTGTGAGTGTGTGAGTGTGTGAGTGTGTGAGTGTGTGAGTGTGTGAGTGTGTTGGATAAGCAAAGCCTGTCTTTTACAATCACACCCACTCAGTCACACACAAACACACACACAAGCAGCAATGACTAATCACTGTAATATCCCTGTGGTATTCCTGCAAAGACTTACATTGAGTAAAGGCTCTCTAATGAACACTTATTGTTGTTTGTTTCCGTAACAACTAATGGTTATTTTGATTATCGATGCATCTGCCATTTGTCTTCTTGATTAAAATGTCAAAATAATAATGACAAATGCAGATTATAAGCTCACATTGCTTGTTTTATCCAACCAACAGTCCTAAAACTTAATATATTCAGATGTATTCAGATTCATTATATCAGATTTTGACAACGCAGCAAAAATAAATTGCATTTGAGAAGACTTTCTGGCCTTTTTACTTGAAAAATGTCGCGTAATCGAGTAGTCGGGATCAACTGAAGTGCATTATCGGGATAAATGCATGACATCCCACGCTCTGTTTGTGTTGCCTTTCTCAAACTCCGAGCTAGCATGCCACACGCTAAAAATGGCAAATTCTGATGAGAATGATGATATTCTGACGGAAATTTGGATAGTGCAACGAGGCAGGACTGCTTGGGTTTTTCTGGAAATTATTGCAAAGGATTTCCAAAGAATATGTTTACTGTGTTTCCTCTCGAACTGGGACGGTTTGGGACTGATTGGCGGGATTTGCTGCGGACGAAGTAACCACGGTGATACACTGGTAGGAGTAAATGAGGTGTAACCATGTATCCGGCTGCTTTAACCCTCCTGTTGTCCTCGGCTCAAATTTGACATTTTAAAAATGTCCATATCTGAAATATGGGTTTCTTGGGTCCATATCTGAAAAATGGATTTGGTTCCATACAACGCTCTGTGCAAATACAATTGATCACTTTCATTCCTGATTAAACTCATCTGTACGTTCCTCTGATCTTAACTATTAGTCAAAATAATCCATAATTTCTGCTTTTTTAACTCAAATATTAAGTATAATTCTATATAAATGAGGGTAATTGACCATGAATTCCAAAACGTAGTGTAAAACTAGTGCTAGTAAGGTGGTGTTACTGAAAACTAAAGAAAATGGGATGAAAATGTCAATTTTTTTGTCCGTTTTTGACACGTGACTTAAGTAGCTCACAGCAGTGTATTGTGTGAACTTGTATTCACTTAATATCGGATGTGGGTTTTCTTTAGCGGGGTGCAAATGCTCCTTCCTGAGACTATTTTGCAAAGTCACCGTCCAAGCCAAAAGGGACTAACCATCTCCAACAGAAAACATTGTTTACCTCTACTGTAGTCAGCCTTTACTTCCTTTGTAACACACGTTATAATGCTCGCCTAGCTGCTAGCATGGCACGCCCTCATACTCTGCTTCTGACTGGCTAGTAGTCCTTACCTAGGTACTGTCAGGGCCCTCATACTCTGCTCCTGACTGGCTAGTAGTCCTGGTACTGTCAGGGCCCTCATACTCTGCTCCTGACTGGCTAGTAGTCCTTACCTAGGTACTGTCAGGGTCCTCATACTCTGCTTCTGACTGGCTAGTAGTCCTTACCTAGGTACTGTCAGGATCCTCATACTCTGCTTCTGACTGGCTAGTAGTCCTTACCTAGGTACTGTCAGGGCCCTCATACTCTGCTTCTGACTGGCTAGTAGTCCTTACCTAGGTACTGTCAGGGTCCTCATACTCTGCTCCTGACTGGCTAGTAGTCCTTACCTAGGTACTGTCAGGGCCCTCATACTCTGCTTCTGACTGGCTAGTAGTCCTTACCTAGGTACTGTCAGGGCCCTCATACTCTGCTTCTGACTGGCTAGTAGTCCTTACCTAGGTACTGTCAGGGCCCTCATACTCTGCTTCTGACTGGCTAGTAGTCCTTACCTAGGTACTGTCAGGGTCCTCATACTCTGCTTCTGACTGGCTAGTAGTCCTTACCTAGGTACTGTCAGGGCCCTCTCTGCTTCTGACTGGCTAGTAGTCCTTACCTAGGTACTGTCAGGGCCCTCATACTCTGCTCCTGACTGGCTAGTAGTCCTTACCTAGGTACTGTCAGGGCCCTCATACTCTGCTTCTGACTGGCTAGTAGTCCTTACCTAGGTACTGTCAGGACCCTCATACTCTGCTTCTGACTGGCTAGTAGTCCTTACCTAGGTACTGTCAGGGCCCTCATACTCTGCTCCTGACTGGCTAGTAGTCCTTACCTAGGTACTGTCAGGGCCCTCATACTCTGCTCCTGACTGGCTAGTAGTCCTTACCTAGGTACTGTCAGGGCCCTCATACTCTGCTCCTGACTGGCTAGTAGTCCTTACCTAGGTACTGTCAGGGCCCTCATACTCTGCTCCTGACTGGCTAGTAGTCCTTACCTAGGTACTGTCAGGGCCCTCATACTCTGCTCCTGACTGGCTAGTAGCCTCACTCTGTAGCTAAAACAGAGAGCTCAACACACAGGGTGAAAAGAGGAGCTGTAGCAATGTGCAGAACAATAAACGTGGTGTTTTTGGAAGAAAAAAACAAAAAACCCGTAAACCTATTCTGGTACAACCTCTAAATACAATTCTGAACCTAAAAATGAGTAAAATATGAGCACTTTAAGGAAAAGCAAACAACCCAGAGCCCTGTGGTGGAGCCATTATACTCCACAGCGCTAGCTCGTCCTTTGATATTTCTGCAGCGGCTTCAAATGTCTCTAAATTGAATGTATAGTTAGGTGTATGCCTTAATGCGTATTATTACAATTAACATGGATTATTATGAATCTCCTACAATACAATTCACCATAACGTAGCACTCAAACACGCACAGGCAAATTAAAAATATGATGTCCCTTACTGTCCCTTTAAAACATTTGTCGCCTATAGGATCCCTCTCTCTCTTCTCCACACACACACACACACACACACGCACGCATGCACACACGCAAACACACGCACACACCTTTCATCTCGCAGCAGTCCTTGGGTCCTCTCTGGTCGGCCTTGATTGGCAGCTGAAGCAGGGTCTTCAGGTTGGTCATGGAGGTCAGATGTCCGCCTTGGGGGGCACTTCCAGCCGGGTTACTGGCCCCAAATTGGGGGCTGGTGGCCCCAGCAGGAAGATCCGGAGGTAAGAGCTGAGTGAGAGGCCTTGACATAACTTCAGGAGAGGAAGAGGTGGGAGACGAGGAGGTGGAGAAACCTGCAGACTGGAAGTTCAAGATGATCAAAATAATCCAATTAGTGGCACTAATTGACAGGCGCGCCGTCAAAAGGTGCGCGGACAGGTGACGCTTCAAAATCTCCACCTGATGTCCCGCTGGTCTGGCCGTCCCATGAAGAAAATGTGTACAAAAAAACAAAACCAAAAAAAGAAAAGAAAGAAGGGGGGACTTGTCTTCAAAATGGCACCATGCTTACCGAGTCTAATGCATCCTCTCGGACTGGCTGAGCCTTCACGAGTTTGCTGTCACCTCTTCAAACTAACTAAGGTCTGCACTAATAAAACGCACATAGACAGACAGGCTGGATCCTGGAGCTCGCGGCGAGGGAAGAAGCCCCGTTTGAGTTTTGCGGAGATTAAAACGGGTCCAGTCGCCTGATCGATCGGAGATGCTTTAGTCCAAGGGGCAAAAAGCGAATTTAAATAGGCTGAAAGCAGAGTGAATCGCGGATGGCTGTATAGTCCCATGCAGTGAGTAGAGAAAGAGGATTAGAAACAGTAGTCGATGCGAACAGTCTCCAAGATAGAAAAAAACAACAACAACTTGTGATTTAATATGAGTGGAAAATATAAGATGAAGGAAATAAAGAGTTTCCCCCAAAAAAATAATAATATCCAGTAGTATGAGAGTCAGATAGATGAGACTGATGGCTCTTATTTTCCTCCCTCTCTCCCCCTCTCTCTCTCCCTCCCTTTCTCTCTCTCTCTCTCTCTCTCTCTCACACACACACACACACACACACACACACACACACACTTCTCTCTATTTTCGTCGTTCTTTCTGATTCTCTCTCTCTCTCCCTGCCAGTCAGCTGGAACCAACACGGGCTGCTCGCGTGACGTCACCGCTCACGGGGGAGAGGCGCCCGGGGGGCGTGGCTCATTTACATATACGGGCCACGCCCCCATCACTGGCCCCCCTTGGTAACTCCTTCTGCGTTCACGGATGCATGGGAAAGTTGGGAAATTTGAGCTTTCCATGTGTGAAAATACCATTTCAAGTCAAGTTTTTTTTTTTTTTTTACAATTATGACTCCAACTGAAATTTAAGAAAGTAGGAAAACAAATTTTTACATTTTGGATTATTTGGATTTTGGAAACTTATATTCACACGGTAGGCTACTTTATTTATGTTTACACTGTAGGCTACTTTAATTGACAGATTAATTAATTAGATAAGAGTTTCAAACCAGAAATCAAAAATAAACACACAAAAATAAACACAATGTCTTCCCTAACTTAGTCAACAAAATTATTTGACACTTTATAAACACTATTAATATAATAGTATACATCATATATAATATTATATATTAATATATATTATGCCTAACTTAGTCAACACAATTATTTGACACTCTATAAACACTGTTTATATAATAGTATACAATATATTATATATCATATGATATATTAGTATATGATATATTATACAATATTTTTATCGTCTAGTTTTCAGTGCAACAGAGAAAGACATTTTTGTTTCCGCTGAGTGAACCCAACATGTTTGGTGGGTTTGCTTTTAACAATATGTATTGTTTTTTTTTCTCCGGTTGTACCTGAACGCGACGTACATTTGCATAAAACACACCACCTCCCAGCAGTTTGAGCCAATGGCGGACAGCAGCTGGGAAGTCCCGCCCCTCTGTTCTTCTCTCACGCTGTCATCTAACCCGGGAGGCTGAAACAACAGCGGTGACCGCTCGCTTAAAAGCAGCCCTACGGTCAGGATGTTGCTTCTGTCTTATCTGAGAAATGTGGGGAACATTTGCATATTTTAACCCACAACGTGACAGGATTTGAAGAGTCAGAATAAGCAACTCAAACAAAGCGAACACGTGCATCAGGTGCACAGTCACGTTACACCGCTGCCATTTTGTTTCATAGTAATAACACAGGCTGCTGCGGTAGAGACACAACCGTCCGGAGTGTAAGCTGAAAAACGATATTTATAAAGGTTTCTTTCTTGGTTGTTTTTGCTCACACAGCAACTACATACTATGCCATCTTTAAATAATCACACTGAATGTGGTTCGGTTGTGTTTAATACTATAATAATGGTGGCCCAGCCACGGTTGGCCTGTTTTTCTCCCTGTTTAATGTCCCTATCTGCCTCTCGCGCTCTGAACAAGCACATGGCCCCGACACGTGCCGGCTGTTGCCTACCGGCGACCCTGCTGCGTCGCGATTGGCTGAATCTAGGTCACTCGCTGCCTCTCCTGGCCTCCTATTGGTTAAAAATAGGTCACAGTCTCCGCCCATAGGCTTCCCCATGCTACTGCCGCGTGACACTCCGTCTTGAGGGGGGAGGAGGGAACACGAAGGCAGTGGGCTGATTGTGTGGATTAGTTAAAAAGAAATCACATTTATTTATTTATTTTAATAATTTAACAACGCAAACAAAATAAATAAAGAACTGTAAAACCGCAACATGCACTACTAAAAATAAATACCACATTTTCAAGACGTAATACTGAAATGTCAGACTGTTCTTGTTGATATCAGACATGACGGTGCCCAGCCTTGCTTTTATTATGCCGCTTATTTTGCTATTTTTATTTTATTTATTTTTTTTTATGCTTGTTCTGCATGCCCTTGGGTTGCATGTTTTATTAACATGTTAATATAGCAAAATATTAAGTTACTTAGAAATGTTGTTGCACTCCATGTTTGTCATATGTCTGTACCATAGACCATTAATATTAATACAGTCTATGGTCTGTACCTGGTCCTGTATCTTGTTCTGAACCTGTTTTTGTATCTTGTTGTTTGCACCTCATGTTCATTCGTTCATTCTTTTGTTTTTTGCACCGAAGACCAGATAAACAAAGTTTTTTTCCTCTTTTTTTCCTCTTTTTTCTCCTCATTATAGATAGATGACAATAACATCTCTCTTATATTATACAATATACAAGCATCCTTTTATTGTTATGGATGCTGTGTATTTTAATGTTGCATGTCGCTTTATTGTCACGATATTAACTTTTAATCATTGCTAGCATGCATGCGGTATGTCTAATTTTAATAACCTTTTAATTGTATAGTTATTATGAATAAAGACTCTGTAATGTCTGTCCAGGAACTGCAGCTAAAAGTATCCTTTAATGGTTTTTAAATTAAAAACAAATGAAATAAAGATAAACAAAAACCCTTGTGGGTAAATCTAATAAACATTGCTGTAAATATCCTAAAGTGCACTTTCCTTGTTAAATAAATAAATAAGTAAATAATACACATTATTGTCTTCAGATTCAAGTGAAAGCTAAAATAGTGAATCTGGAACTCCAATACCAGTCTAATATTAACAGCCTATGAAAGGAAAGGAAGGCTTAAATCATACAGAAGCGTGCAACATCATGTTTTTTCTTGTTTTTTCTTGCCGCTGATACCGGTTCGACTGATTCCTGCAGCAGCTGCACCGTCGGAACAACAACAGTTCCTAGAAGGACCTTCAAAAGGCTGCAAGTCCTATCTGGTGACAGGGTGCTGTCAAATATACCAGACAGGAATGTGTCAGCCAGTAGTAAGAGGCCACACACACATGTGCACACACACATACACACACACACACACACACACCAGGAGCATTTGGCATGCATCAGCCAAATAGAGGAAGACCAGCTTGATTCCTCTGATGTGTGACCAGATCAGCCATCTTTAATTCAGTATTTCCCCCTTCCTTCTCTCCAGACGTCGTGTAAAGTGTTTAAATGGCTCCATCTAGTGGCTGTTTGTTGGCATCAAAGACAAAGATCTACTCTTAACCCTCCTGTTGTCCTCGGGGCCAAACTTGACCCGTTTTTCAAAGTTTCTACTCAAAAAATATGTGTTTCTTTTAACCCAGTTGGCAAAAAACAACACAAAAGAACAACACGGTTGGTTCTATACAACATTCTTCGCAATATCATTGAGTTCCAGATGTTATGTTATATTTTTACAGCATTTGGAGAGAAAAACAAACAGTTTAAATGGTTTAAAAAACATTTCCTTACTGAACTCTGACAAAAGTCTTCCTCGGATTTGAACTTAATTGTCAAAATATTTCATAATATCTGCTTTTTAATAAAACATAAGTATAAAATCATATAAATGAGGTTTATTGATCATGAATTTAGAAAAAAATAATTGTAGAACATGTGTTAATAAGTTGGTTTTAAGGAGTGTATATATACTGGTGGTGGCTGGGGAGAAAAGCATAGAAAACGTTGAATAAAGCAAGAAAAAATATTAAAGAAACTTTAAAAGAAACATAAAAAAAACAAAGTTTTTTCAGTTTTCACCCAGGAGGACAACACAAGGGTTAAACAGGATTTTAATTGACCTGCCTGCACTTTTTAATTATGTATTACTTTGTGATTTTAATTGTCGACTGTGTTTGAATATATATCATCTTGTATGTTCAGATTTTTATGTGAGAAGCTCTCACAAAGCACTTCAGTCATTTAGTCTGCAGCTACAATGTGGAATGTAACTAAGTACATTTACCTATAAGCACAAATTTCAGCTACATGTACTTGAGTATTTCCATTTTACGCAACTTTATTTGTACTATACTGCATCTCAGAGGTATATATTGTACTTTTCTGTCCACTACATTTGTTTGAAAGCTTTAGTTACTTCCTGTCCAGTGATTTTGATCTTTTCTGATAAGCTGAAGGACGTTTACGTGTTGAGATAATTCTCCTACGTCTTAAGTTTAATAAAGTCGTTAAAAAGCATCTCGGATCCACTGGAAAAGACATCGCCACGAAGTTGAAGACAGGCCTGTTTTACCATCTTCATGTAAAGTTGACTTTCTAGAGATACGTGGTTGTCATAGGACAGCAACGCCAGACACATGATGATCTCAGAGAGTATGATGCGTATCGATTAACCCTCCCGCGGTCCTCGGGTCAAATTTGACCCCTTTTCAAAAATGTCTATCAGAAATATGGCATTCATTTGAACCAAATTACCACATTTAAACCTCATTTATATAGAATTATACCTAATATTTGAGTTAATAAAGCAGAAATTCTGAATTATTTTGACTAATAGTTGAGATCAGAGCAACGCATGTTGAGTTTAGTCCGGATTCTGATTTGAAACCATTTCAATTTTCACCCAAAATTCAATGAAAGTCATTTGTATTTGCAAAGAGCGTTGCATGGAAGCCATCATTTTTTGTGGTAATTTGGTTGAAAAGAATGCCGTCTTTCTGATAGACGTTTTTTTAAAAAGGGGTCAAATTTGATCCCAAGGACCACAGGAGGGTTAATCAACAGCAACGCATCATACTCTCTGAGATCATCATGTTTCTGGCGTCGCTGTCTTATGAGAACCACATGGATGAAAGATGGAAAAACAGGCCTGTTGTCTTTAATATATATTTTATTGCTTTATTCAATGTTTTCTATGCTTTTCCCCAGCTTTCCCCCCAGATTCCATGCAACGCTCTTTGGAAATACAACTGATGACTTTAATGAATTTTGGGTGAAAATTGAAATGGTTTCAAATCAGAATCCTGACTAAACTCAACATGCGTTGCTCTGATCTCAACTATTAGTCAAAATAATTCAGAATTTCTGTTTTATTAACTCAAATATTAGGTATAATTCCATATAAATGAGGTTTATTGACCATGAATTCCAGAAAGTAGTGTAAAACTATAGTGGTAGTGAAAATGTAATGTATGTAGTGTTAAAGAGGTAATCTTCTGACCCAGGAGGACAACACAAAGGTTAAACTGCACAACCTCGCTCCACCGTCCTCTAAAGCGCCGGGGAGGAGGGTCTGGCTAGTCCACACGCCATGTGCTCGGTTTATTGGCGTTTCTTTAAACCAATCACAATTGTCTTGGGCGGTGCTCCCGCCATGTAGTGGCTATAGACTACAATTAGCATAACCTTAACCCTCATGTTGTCCTTGGGTCAAATTGATCCGTTTTCAGTCAAAAAAAAAAAAAAAAAAAAAAAGAAATTTGTCACAAAAAATGGGCCGTCGAAATAAGCGCTGAAAATGTCAACATTAAAAATATCAAAAAACTTTGGAAAAAACACCAAAAACATTAAAAAAAAGCACCCACAACATTGAAAAAGTGACAAAAATGTGGGTAAAGACAACACAAGGGTTAAACATCTAACAGCTAAATGCTACATACATTATTACATTTATGCAGCAGTAGTATCTCATTGCCAGACCTTCCTCCACAGCGCTGTGGAGGAAGGTCTTTCTACGCCACACATACATTCCTGGATAGGAGGAAAAACGCACTGGGTGATTTGCTTTTTTTTTTTTTTTACCAATCACAATCGTCTCGGGCGTGTTCACACACTACTGTACCGTGAGCTATTTCAAGTAGCTGGATACATGGTTACACCTCATTTACTCCTAGTGTCGCTGTGTGTACTTCGTCCGCAGCGAATCCCACCAATCAGTCCCAAAACGTCCCATTTTCTGCGTCATGCTTGCTCGGAGTTTGTTGTTTGGACAGCAGCTAACACACACTGAATCTCCTGGAAATGAATTGTTGTCAATCCAGACTAATGCAGCAGTATTATTAATCCAAAAACATTTATACTGCACAATGACTACTTGTACTTTTATTTTTCCCAACCCTTAAAGTAAGTTTTTGAATGCAGTACTTCTACTTGGAGTGGAATACTTCCCAAAGTGTGATTTTAGTACTTTTACTTAATGCTCTGAATACTTCTTCTACGCCCACGCCCCTTGTTGAAGATCCCTGCCTTAGAAGGTATAAAGGGTATAAATTGAATTTGGGGCAGCTTGAGTGATTTGCTACAGACATGTTAAAAATGTGTTTTGTTATTCGTAAAACTTGTTAAAAAAAATTAAATTAAAATAAATTAGTTTTTCCCCAATTTCAAGGAAAATAAAACAGATAAATATTTACTTGGCAAAGTTTAAATTGAGCTTCTCTTTTCAGAAAAAAAAAATCCTTCTTTCTATATCTTCTATAACTAAATGACACAGTTCTATCCTGGAGGAAAATTAAGGACTTTCTCCCCCTTTAACCCTTGTGTTGTCTTCCCTTATCTCAAATGTTTTTGTATGAAGTTTTTTTGTTTATTTTTTCAGCGATTTTGCTGCTTTTCCCAACCTTTTTCACCGGTATTTTGACTTCCTTTATTTCGGATATAAAAAAAAAAAAAAAAACTTTGAAAATGGGTGAAATTTGCTCGAAGACAACATGAGGGTTAAAATCATTTCTTACTATGAAGGAGCCTTCAGCTTTTAACAGACTTAAACCAACAGTACCATTTCAGTTTTTTGTTTTATTTGAGGGTTTTCAACAACTCACTTTTAGGCAAAGAAAAGGATAGTAATTTAGTAATAATATTACATGTTTTAGTTTTACAGAAAAAGAAAAAACACGTCTGGACAGGACCTAAGTAATGAACTAGGTGTACACTCTTGTTACAAAAATTGGGCATAACTGTGGCAACGAGGGAGTGGCAGAAGGGGTACAGGGAGGGGAAAATAATATCACATCGATACATATATACTCATCCCGCTGTTTTACAAAGATAGTCCCCAACTCGCTCCCTCCCACCCATACAATACCAACGAGAATAAAAGAAATACTTGGAGTAAAAAACGGCAAAGAATCAATATATAATAAAATATAATACGAATTGTACAGTACACTCCGGTTATTTCTGTTGTCCTTTGCAAATCCTGAACACATTAACAGTTTGAGTCGTGTTTTCTCGCCATGCACGCCTCTTTAAAAAAATGACAAAAGTAGTGTACATTAAAAACAAGGTCACCAACACTGCTAACTCATTTTTTCAGTTCCTTCAGCACATCAACTGCCTTTCGCAACCTATAAAGAGCCTTTAATGTTTATATAATGAGGTTCTTTAAGATTTATTTTTTCTTCCTAAAAAGATGAATTTATGTTGAGGGTAGATGTCGTCTTCAGTAAAAAAAGGGAGCGATTCTCCACTGGGGTAAACAACTGAACACATACAGAGCAAGAGACACGGACTATACGGTTTAACTGTGAATAATGTGAAAACTATTTGAAAAAATAAACTGGTACTAAAAAGGTACCTTACTTCTACAATCCGTATTATGCGCAAACACTGCTAATGGGAAATTTCAAAATAAAATAAAAACTGATGATGAAAAGAAAACTGGATTGATGTTTTTTTTGTTTTCTTCTTCAAACGGGTGCTACTAAAATTGTCACATGGTCCAGAGTTCCTCAGCCTCGGGGGAGACAGATGAGGAGGGTGGTTCTGATTTTGGGGCTTTTGCAGTCCACTCTAATTGATCACCCACCTCTGCTGCAGTCAATTAGGATTGTATACAGACAGATCCCGGAGGAGGTCACACTAAACCCTCCACAGTCTCCATCTTGTTCTGTTAAAAACTCGCTAGCGCTCGCTTGCTTCTTGGATTATTTAAAAAAAATAAAACATCAAAACAATCTAGTCTAGAAATCTTTTTTTTTGTGTGTTTTCACGGACTGAACTCCGTCAGAACTGTTGATCTCTCGGGCTGGATCACAACCGGGACCGCTAGCTCGGCAACTGGGACCGTTAGCTGGATCGGTGAATGGCCGGCCTCCGACAGCGGAGATTTAGGCTTCATCAGTTCCCAGTTCCCGCCGGCCATCACCCCCGACAGCAGAACGAGTGGCGGGCCAGAAGCTGGGAGTTCCAGAAACGGTGTCGGCATTTGCGGCATTGGAAAGCAGCTTGTTTAAGATGCTGGCCCCTGTGTTTCAAGGCTTTGTGTAGGGAGCTGGTGCGCTTGCCACACACCTGGCACCGCAGACGGGTGTGGCGCCCTGAGTTTCTCGGTGGGTGCCTGGTGGCGTGGTGGACCAGCAGAGAACCCTGCTTGGCGTATGTGGTGCTGGGGCAGATGGGACAGGGGAAGCGCTTGATGGGGAAGTCCATTGAGGTGAGTCCGGTGACTTTGACCGCCCCTCCGTACCACGACTTTGCTCTCGTCATGCCGCCCTTCATCCTCAGCTGGGCCAGGAGCTTTTTCTTCTTGAGCTGCGCCTGCAGCCGGCCCCTCCTCTTCCTCAGAACTAACAGCTTCCTGCGGGTGTCTTTGCTCAGAGGGACACCCACCAGCTTTCCATCTCTCATGATGCTGTGGATCAGCACCCTTTTTTTTTTCCTTTGCTTTTTTGTTTGTCCATGCTGCTTTTGGAAGTTTTTTGAGCGGTAGTGAAAAGGGTGTTGCTGCGAGCCGGAGGCCCCTTGCTGCATGTGAGACGATGCTGCGTAGTTTGACCCTGACCCAGAGTCATAGAAGAGCGGCGGGTACCCGGAGGGTTGGGACTGGTTGACACGCTGGCCACTACGGTCGAGGCCGTGCTGCGACAGCTTGTGGCGCACTAAGCTGTTGGAGTAGGCAAAGGCTTTACCGCATACTTCACAACGAAAGGACTTCTCCAGCCCTACCCCACCACCATGGACAGTCTGTTGATGTGCCGTCAGGTGGAAATAGTGGCGGAATGATTTCCAGCACACTGTACAGGTGTAAAGCCTCTGAGAGGGGGTGCCAGATGTTGGGGACTTGTCTCCTTGGGAGCAGGATGAGAAGTAGTCCGAGTTCCCTGAGGAGGAGCCTTGACTGATGGTGGCGGCGGCAGCAGCAGCGGCGGCGGCGGCAGCACCTTTAATCCTCCTCCCCTGGCTGTCAATCTCACCTTTTCTGTGCAACTTCCCGTGTCTCACCAGGCTCTGTGCATAAGCAAACATTTTCCCGCACAGATTGCATTTGTAGTTCTTTTGACCAGAGTGCACGGTCAGATGCTTGGTGAGGTGGAAAGGCTCGCGGAACAGTTTGCCGCAGACGTCGCAGGGGTGAGGCTTCTCCCCCGTGTGAACGCGGTTGTGGCGCCGCAGGGTCTCCGCCCTTCGGAAACGTTTGCAACAAATCTGACAGCTGTACGGCCTCTCTGACCCGTCCCCCGGAGGTGCAGGGCTCCTTCGTCTCCTAACGATGGTGCTGGGGTCCCTCTTTTCTCTGGGCTTCCTTGGCCTCCTGGGCTTTGTGTGGGGGTGGCTCGGGTGGGTCAAGGGCATGGTGGAACCGTTGAGGCTGGACGTGGATGACGGTCCGCCAAGGTTACCAAACCCCAACCCCCCCAGCAGGCCTCCAATGATATCCCTCCTCTCTCCTTCCCGGCCTTCTGAGTTTATATCGCAAGAGGCGGCGGCTGCAGCAGCAATGGCCGACATGGCACTGCTGGTGACCTCATCCTCCGAATCATCCAGTAGGGAGGAGAGGGGGAGGTGTGGCTGCTGTGGCTGTTGGTGGTGGTGCTGCTGCTGCTGCTGCGGTTGCTGGCTTTGTGGGTGGGGATGAAGAGTTGGGGCTAAAGGGGCCTTACGCAGAGTTTGATTGGTCATATCACCGGCTAACGTACTCTCCGAGGAATACAGAGATGAGGATTGGGATCGCCTGTAGTCATCGACTCCGCTGTTGTAGGACGACTGGTTCTGGTAGCGATTTCTGGAATAATCGGTTGCATACTTGTCAGTAGCCATTGCTGCCCCATCGTTTGGGTTTTCTACCCTGCCTTCACTGGTTCCCATTTTACTGCCGTTTGGGTTGGACGATCCACTCCTGCCGCCGCCGGCCCGGTTTTTTGAACTCCGTGGAGGTTTGCCACAGGCACCTGATGCAGCATGGTTGAGAAGAGAAGTGCTCTCACGGAAGCAACGCCCGCAAGCCGGGCAGCGGAAAGGCTTCTCGTCGTGAATCTTCTCGTGTCTTGTAAGCGACTCTCGGCGGTTGAAGGACTTTTGGCAGATGTTGCAGGCAAAAGGGCGGTTTTCTGAGTGGGTGACACTGTGTTGATGAGGTGACCCCTCTTTTTAAATCTCTTACCACACTCGCCACAGCAGAATATCCTCTCTGGGCTGGGGGAGTTGCCGTCCGACTTCCTGCTTTGGCCTTCTGGAGGCAAGCCATGGCTGCGGAGATGCCTTCGGAGACTGGAAAGGTGGGTGAAGGTTTTACCACATTCACCACAGTGGTAAAGGGGTTCTGGTTCGGGCTGGCCAGATGAACGGTTACTATCTTGGGATTTCGACAACTGTTGGTTACGGTTGGCTACAAGCACAGAGGTGGAGTTAGAGGAAGGGGGGCCAGACGAAGAGGAGGAGATGGTGGAGGATGACTGCTGTTGCTGTGAGGGCGATGAGAGGATAGAGGAATGCGATGGCTCGCTTGCAATGCCACTTATCCTAACACCCCCAGATCCTCCTCCCACGAGGCCTGATGAGGAGCTCTGACTGTGCCCACTCGAGTTGCTGTTATGGCAGTTACCAACGCTGCTACTGCTATGGCTGTGACTGCTGTGACCACTGCTCTCCCTTTCCTCTGGGGCAGGTAGCCCGCCATTGCTTTCTTCCTCCTGCTTCCTCCGCTCGAAGCTGACGAAGACGAGCTGTCTCCTGTCTTTGCATCGTCTTTAGAGAGGGACAGGTGCAAGGGCAGGGGGAGGGGAAGGCCAGCCTCTTGCTGCATTAGCGATGCTATCTGGTTAGAGGAAAGGACTGGAATGCCTTGGAAATCAAAGCCACCCAGCGGGGCGGGCTGGGGAGCCGGGTGGAGAGGGTGTGGGTGGTGAGTGTGGCTGTGTGGATGAGATAAGGCATGAGGGGTCAGTTGCTGCTGTTGCTGCTGAGGCGGTGGAGCTGTGTGGCTGTGGCTGTGGGAGGAGTGAAGGGCGGGGGGAGGGGCCAAGGCCGAGTTTGCCTCACTGACCCCTTGGCCTAGACCCAAGCCCAAGTGGTTGTGAGTGCCTTGCTGGACGAGGAACTGCTCCAGGCTGCTGTTGGTGGGGACACCGGACAGGAAGTACTGGTTGGCGGCAAGCATGCAGCTGAACTGCTGGTGGAGGCTGCGGGGATCAGACTGGCTGACTAAGGGGACTGCAGTGCTGCCAGAGGGGTTGTTAGAGGCCGAGGTAGAGGGAGAGGCTGAGGAAGAAGTGGGACCGGTGGAAGGCTGAGGGACAGAGAGGCCTGGATGCAGCGGTGGAGGTGGGGGTGCAGGTGTGACAACTCCACTGCTGCTCCCGCCAAAGTCAAAGCGGCCCATCCCGGAGTGGAGCTGCTCCTGAGCCAGCGCAGCCTCGGCCGGGTGGAACGTCCGCAGGAACTGGGGGTACCCCGAGCTCCCGCTCCCACTGCTGCTACTGCTGCTCATCTTACTGGACTTCCTGGAGCTGTGGGACGAAGACGACGACTGGCTCTGATGGGAGATGGATGGGGGAGGGGCGCCCATTTTGGCGAATAAGGACGAGGAGTCTGCAAAGGCATTGCTCCGAGAACTCTGGAGGGATCCAAGGCCGAGGCCAGACAGGAGGCTCCCAGAGCCGTCAGCGGAGGGCTGGTGCTGCTGCTGGAGCTGCTGCTGATGCTGCAGCTGGACCTGCTGCTGGTGGCTCAGTTGTCGTTCCAATCCGAGGCCTTTGAACTGGTGGGCCTGGTGTCCACTCAGCATCTCCAAAATGTCCATGGGGTACTTGCTGAACTGGAACATCTTCCAATACTGCTGTGGCAAAGTGTCACGTCGCCACAACTGCCACGTGCACTAAGTCGGTTTAATGCTGGAAACAGCAGTGACCCCTCGTCAAACTGACCAGGTGGGATTTTTAGAGGTAGTCTTGACCCCCACACTTCCAACAAACTGCTATATTCCAACAAAAGCCGATGCTCGATTTCCTCACATAAATGTATAAATATTTCTACTCTTCATTCAAGAGTTTTTATTAAAAAAAAAAAAGTCATAAATAGGCAATAAACTAAATTATACTAAAAAAAATAAAAACTGTCTGTAGTGTTTCTTCACAGGGTTCCATAACCATCTGCAGATTGTTTTAAAAGTCAGGTCAGTAGTCCCATGGAGTGGAGTGTGTCTGTTATGTCAGTGGCGGGTGAACCATCGTTTCACTGCCCTTGTGTCCCCCTCCTGGAGTTCTTCGGACAGCCTGAAGAATGACAGGGAAGACGAAAGACACAGCAGTGTCAGTTAGTGGTTCAGTGACTTTATACAGAGATGAACAACACTGTATTGCCGAACTGAGCCTCAAACCCCGGATGCTGAATGTCTCAACGGGAAGTGAATAAACAAACACAAGAGACTGATTTAGCTGAAGATTAACTTTTTTTTGCAGTTTTTTAATTTTGAGGTTCAGTACTCAGTTAACCTAACATGTAACGTTGGCCAGTTCATTTATTGAGCCAAAGATATTATTGATAGAAGCACCTATGAATTCCCTTACGTATTTAGTGATGTTGTTTTTCCTGCATACTGCAAATTCTTTATCAGGTTCTCTTTTATGAGCCAGCCTAAACCCAACGAACAAACAGCTACTGGAAACGTAAAACTCCCCTTTGTGAGAGGTGTTCTTTAAAATATCCAAAAGAGGAGTACAGTCTGGTTGCACAATGTCTTTCTGACACTGTTTTAATGTGATATAGCAGTTTTAATCACATTAGTGTTTAGTTAAAAAAAAAAATGCATTACTAGGCAGGCACAAAGTTGAAGAGAGAAACTAAACAGCATTTATCAAAAATGTATAAACAGAGTTAGAAAGAAGATACAAATGCAACTTTCATCCACTGGTTCCCCTTAAATAAAGGGAAATATTGCTGCAAAAATCAGAACATTTAATTATGATATTGGTTTTCTAAGTGAGGCTGACTATTTGAACTGTATTTGTACCTTCACACTGTGTAGACATTAGAGAGAGCGAAAATAAATGGGAGTGGTGGCTCAAAATGCCCCATGACATTGATGATAACATTGATTCTAGGAACTAAGCAATGCATAGACCACCAACAGGTCTTGGTCTGGTTTAGAATCAGTGCTCAAAAGAAACACTTTAGAGTATTATGTTCTGTATCGTTTTAAAATTTTGAGTAATGAACACCAGCTGTTTTTAAACAAAATATTTAGATTCTACATCTCTTTAGTCTGAATACTGATCTTTGAATATCTGCAAAGATAACTTCTTTAGGATAGAAATGAGGCTTCTTCCTTTCACTGTAGGCAACAACCTGTCGCTTTTTCTTCCTGACCAAACCATTAGCATCAAAGAAACCATTTTTTAAGATCTTAATTCTGACCTTCCTCTGGGTTAGCACAGCGCACTCGGCATGAACACCTCTCCCGAGACAGTAACCAGAGAAGCTAAACATCCTCATATGTGCCGTCACATCTGTGCACAGTCTGAAGCTTAACAGAGGGACGCTGTGGATTCATAACTTAAACTGATCCGGTATCCATGGCATCTTCAAATACAGCAGTAATGGAAAAGAAATAAACAAAACTGTGAATTAATGCTTATTTCCTTTTGAAACCTGCTGCTTCTTAAAGCTTTGTATGTCTGTAATGTGTGAAATGTTCTTCAGAAAGCATGAGGTAGGGAACTTAAAAAGCTGTTGAACCACAAGGCAAAACATACTAATGTGGATTTTGAGAAGAAAGATGCTTCTGTTCACCACACAGTCTTCTATACAAAAATATCCACTCATAGATGCAGTTTCTTATCATTCTGACCATCAGATAATTCTACAAATGAGACCGTCAAGGAAGAAAGAAAGCATTTTCAACAGACATCCAAAAGGGCTGCAGGCCGCTTAAGAACAAACAAACATTTGTCAAGTATAACTTTCACACAAAAAAAAAAAAAAAAAAAAAAAAAATCACACTTTCCAAAGTCAAAACCCCAAATCAACCAACTAAATATTGCTCAGTTCCCAGGTTTTCCAACTGGGACGGACTGAAATTAATAGCATCCAACCGCGTTAAAGATTTGTTAAAAAATATTTGTGTTGCATTGTAATTGAATTAAGAACATACAATAATAATTTGAAACAACAACAATCTAATAAACTGCAACACAACAATATAAATGTCAGTTTTATAGCTTTAGGATAATTGAGGCAGCAAGCTGTCAAATGCTGCCGAGTTTCATTCCACCTCTCTCCCAGGAACAACTAGTTCACACCTGTTACAACAACAGGCCTGTAACAATTACTTTTTTTTTTTACGCAATTGCCGTTTGTTTAACCGCAATGACATTACTAACATTAGCTAACATTAGCTATGGTCCTAAGGGGTATGACCGTTGATGGTAATTGCCAGTTTTATGCTCATTTAAGAAGATAAAAATAAAATTTTTATGATAAAAAAGAGGCGGGTTATACGTCACATGCTGTGTACTTGTGTTGTTACATTATCTGGGTCACAAGACAGTGAAATTACCAAAGATGTATCTGGGATTCATTCAGAACTTTATTTGCTTGAAAAAGTAAAAAAAAAATTGACTTAAAAAGACAATTACATTGTTAATGGCAATCATTTCCAATACAATTCATTGCATGGTATAATTTGGAATTTGTTACAAGTAAATGGTTAGCTGGACAGAAAACTAGCACGATAGAGTCGGTAGCTGATCTTACCGATAAGTGCTCTTTTACCCAGACAAAAGGGAAAGAAAATTAAACATTGCATGTGCTGATTGTCTGCATTAAAAAGAAAAATCTCAGACTCAGTTCTCAGTGGCACATGACCCTCCCAGCTGAAGTGTCCCGTTACATGACAGGGGCAAAAATACAAAACTTTATAAAAAGGACTCCACAAACCATCAAAGCGAATAAATAAATGTTCGATGAGTAGAAATAAAGAGCCTAAATGACAGTCGCATCAGTTTATTTTTTTTTTAACTGATGTTTAAGTACAGTAGGGGCGTACCTGTAACTACAACCTAAAATTTGATTTCTTAATGTGACAAAAAAACACTTGGAGGAGAGTCATTTTCATTATTTCTCATTGAGCTTCTTCTATGATATCAACATAAAAAGGAGGGAGCTAAACAATTAAACAAGTAGTGTATCACTAAGGAAACAGCATCTATACAATTAAGAGGCCAAAAGCAGGACTCTGATTGAACTTCTCTGGACGTAATAGGATAGTTGTGGCACCTCTTTGCGGCCCTACACCTCATTAAGAAACTTAAAAAATGTTTTGTATGCATTTAAAACTTTTTTTTTTTCTTCTTTTTTTTTTAAAAGAAAAACTACCTTAAACCAACGTTATATGTAGCATTAGCATCAGCGATTACGGTTTAGCTTCTTAAGAGTCTAGATCAACTGCCCAGTTTCAGAGGTTATTAAATAACTTTCTGTGTGAGGGAAGAGGAAACGTGTCGGTGACTCTTCTCCAACACAAGGTAGAACAAAAAATTCCCAACTTGTCACATAACAGGTCCACGGTGCACAGCAGGTATCTCAACCCATTAGTCCATTTTCAGGTTCCAGACATCTCATAACCAAAACAATTACAGAGCTGTCAAGCTGTCAGGTTAATTGAAGTGTGACATACAGCAGAGGAGCTGAAAATGGAATTCTAATGCCAGAATATATTATTTCCAGCCCATTTACTTTCTTAAAATTTCAATGTCATGTTCTTAGCAAAAGCCCCGTGACCCTGACTGCATTTATATAAAAGGATACTCTGTTTAACTTATGCACAGATTTACATTGTATTTCATAATACTGACAATGACTTACATTTATATGGATTAGCACATGATTGATGTTTCTACAGTCGCAACAAAATATCGGAATACCCTGTTTTTAAAGTCTTTGTTTCGTCTTCTAACTCGGTGCTTACTTGCATTCAATTTGTTGTTGTTTGTTTAGGACTGTTGTAATTGTTCATTATACAAGTTCTTTCTTTTATTTGGTGGGATTCTTTCTATAAACCTAGTGTGTTTTTTTTTAATCTCACATGCACATTCTTTAGTTTATTTTCTTGTGTTACTGTCGTCTTGACTTTATTGTGCAAAATAAACGAAAGACAAAGTTACATATTTCTTATTATTCACTTTTAAATTATAAAGAAAAAAAATCTTATTGGAAATAACTTTTTACACACACACACACACACACACACACACACACACACACACACTGTACTGCTGATTCTGCATCAGTGTTTGCAAAAAGCTTGCTCAGATTGGTGAATAGTTCAAACTCACATCCCAGCTGAACATCCTTCAAACCCGCACTGTTATGTAGGTAAGTTAGCATCAAGCAGCTTGGGAGGAGAGCACAAATGACGAGCTGAAGCTAGTTAAGCGAACAGCTACTTTAACAACTTGCAGGAGCGTGTTTGCATGTAGTTTCCATCTTACCGACTGACTCCCAGGTCTGGAGCTCCCTGCTGGACCGCAGCTGTTGGGGGGGGGGCGGAAATGTCTGCTCTCTCCGCTGACTTCAGGTCGACAGCCTGAAACAGATGTACCGATGACAGAGCAGGTTAGACGGATACAAGTGACTGTTATCACTCACCCACCCACCAGCATCTGCTAGCTAGTTAGCTAGCTAGCTAGCATCTCTAAAACACTCGCTTAACGTTAGCTAGCTTAACGTTACGTTAACAAACTACCGAAATGCTACACTAACGGCCGTGAAATCAAATGTTGTGCCTTATTTAAAACAGTGGCACATACAGTGTGTTTTACATTAAGCTATAATGTGTGCAACATTGGTAAAACAACAACAACAACAACTGATAAATATAACTTAACTGACATAAAGGATGTAACGTTAGCTCTATCCCGGTTGCATAGCACAGCGCTAGCATCGCTAGCAGCTTAGCTTGGTTGCTAGCTTAAATTAGCCAACATACCACTGTTGCAAACTGTTTTTTTTTTTTTTTTTTTTACCTTGTAGTCCAATATGGATAGGTGCAAAGAAAAGCTCAGAAACATGGGAGCAAAAGTGTGAAAACATCGAGCGGGGAGTGCGCCGTGAGAGCGCCGTCCCTACTGCCCGACAGCGGGGCCTTTTTCTTCATCCATGGAAAAACACAGCGAAAGGCCTGGCTCTCCATCGGCCCGGGAGGGCTGCTTTTCACTCGCTAACAACAAGTATTCCCGTCGGCCTGGCCCGATATGTCCATTGTCTGGCGCTAAATCCCTCCTGCTCCACCGGGTTACTGCTCGTCTTCACCCAAACGGCGCCTTTGTTTTGTTTCCGTCGTGTTTTTTCCTTCTTTTCTCCTCGGTTTGCTGTTTTCCGCCCCGTGTCAGATTTAGGTGCCCCCCTCTGTATACGACGGCTCCTCCGATGCTAGCGTTAAAATGGTAGTTTCCTGTCTGCATAATGGTTCCGGGTAGAGCCGAGCACAGGTTGGTCTGTCCGGCGGCGACCACTCACCGCTGCTGCTCCACGCACATCCACCTCTTTCCCTCCGTTTGCCAAATATGGATTCAATCGAGCATGTTGCTCATGAATAAATACACTTTGTTTGTGTACACGTGCGCGTACGTGCATGCATGTTTTCACTCCATTATAAAGTATACATTACATCACATTAAAAAAATATCACCGTGCATTCTGTCATTAAGCTCCTGTGTGTTTTCACACTAAGAGTGTGAAATGTTAATGAGTTCATTAAGGATCATTACCGTGCATTCTGCATACCATTACAAGGGGTGTGTGTCATGCGCCCTAATTTGCATTCAATTAAAGTTATTATAGTAGGCCTACAGTATTTCTGCCTGTCGCAGACGTGTGTGTGTGTGTGTGTGTGTAGACAACAAAGAGGGATAAAAAACAGCCCAAGTGCCCAGGTTTTCTGGCTGCACTTCTGCATGTGTGCTCCTGCCTGCTGCTATTTAGCACTCGCATGTGTTCCAAGCAATACACCTGTTGGATTTTATTTTTGTTTAGTGTTGTAAAAATATTAAACACTGGATCATATTTTGTTTCAAAACACTGAATAGTAAAAGTCCTAATAGCCCAACAGCTCCAGAGGACTATTAAAAGCCATCCAATCCTCCTGAGAGTTTTTGTGTGATTTGCAGAGGTTTGGAAATTGTTCTACAGCCATAAAAGTATTGATTGGTTGATTGGATTACTTTTGCATTCTGTAGGGATGCCTTCACTCCAATTCTCACACACAACACCAGCTTTAAGGGCAGTGAGGTGGTAAGTAGACAGCGGTGAATCTGAGCCTGCCTTAATAATGTTGGTCCTGTTATTTTCTCATTCAGCAACCGTAATGGAATTTATAATTTGTGCTAAATTGGGGGGAGTGGTTGGGTGGAGAGGTGTTATTTCCCTGTGCAGGGGCCTCAAATTGCTCCCTCGGGCGTAAAACACACAAGGGGCACGGCTTATCTTTTAGAAACAATAGTTGGACACACACACACACACACACACAGACTGGGACACACACACGACTAAATATCTATGAAATGAATGTGCTGTTACACTGGGAATAGGGCTGCTTTCATTATCAATTCAACTAGCTAAACAATACATGATCTAAAATGTCAAAAAATTCTAAGCCCAAAGGTATTCAGTTCACGATTTTATAAAATGGGAAAAGCATCACATCCCCACATCTGTCGACAATTTGTTTTAGCTCCAACTCAAAATGTTGACACTGTAAAATAAAAAATGTCAAATCTCATCACAAAAGACACAAACAAGGCTAAGTGGGAATTTTTATTTATTGTTATTATCAATTAAACAGTATGGTTTCTACAAACGCAAGAACTGATCACCGATAACAAAAGGGTTGCACATCTGTGAGACCTTTGTTTGGATATTCTTGGAAATAGACATATAAGGGGATGTAATAAATAAATGTTTCATACAATTTGAGGTATGCAGAGTAGGCTAGTTTTAAGAATACAAATATGCCCATGCCTCCCCCTCCCAGTGGTTAACACACTCACACACACAAACACACACACACAGTTTATCAGGGAAGCAATTATCTGAACATGGATTACAACATAACATATGTATCACACCTTAGAAGGTATGAGAGATGAGACATTAAAAATACAATGGAATTGCCACGTGTCATTTACATTTCCCTCATTCCCTTTTAAAAGTGAATGAGATGTTTTCATGGTAAAAACCACAGAGCCTTCATCAGTTCCAAGTCACAATACATTCTCCTCCACGCCACACTCTTAATAAGACGCTGGTAATACGGTCTACCTTTTGTCGGGTAAAAATGAGCACAAGTGAGCAGGTTTTTCATGGAAAACAAATTGCATTTTTGAAGATACAGATTTAGCAGCGACACAAACTCATCGACCGAGTGGTTTGTGACGACACAAACGGCACACTCACTTCTATTCAAATACCCCAAAAAAACTTGACACAATATAAGCCTTCAATAAAGTTACATTTCATGTTTGAGAAGAGTCCTCGCTTTGGTGAATGTAGCTCAACAAGAGAAGCTGTGATTGGTCAAAGTCCTCACCCCCCCCTTTTTAAATGTTTTAAAACATTTTTTTTTTTTAATGAAACAACAGGCCTTTTCAATTTCATCACAAGTTGATATGAACACGTAACGACCGTGACTCGGGTTCTTTAAATCGTCTTCGTGAGCTGAAGACACGACCCGAAGCGTGGTCAAAAATGAGGTTCAGCATTCCTAAGAAGAAGAAGACAGAGTTACACACACACACACACACACACACACACACACACACACACACACACACACACACACACACACACACACACACACACACACACACACACACACACACACACACACACACACACACACACACACACACACACACACACACACACACACACACACACACACACACACACACACACACACACACACACACACACACACACACACACACACACACACACACACACACACACACACACACACACACACACACACACACACACACACACACACACACACACACACACACACACACACACACACACACACACACACACACACACACACACACGGGCACACTAAAATTAAAACAGACGCATGTACATTTACACATACACCCCGTGACATCATAAGTCAGCATTATGACATCATCAACACTGGCTTCTGACATCGTCATGCGGCTTTCTCTTTCCTTGCATCAGCTCTTCATCAGTTCGAGAATACAAATGTTTTTTCTTTTCCTTCCTTTTTTTTTTAAAGTTCCACTAGAAAGTTTGAAAATCAGGGGATTATACGTTACAATTCACAAAGATTTAAAAAATAAATAAATACATGAATGTTTGAATGAAATAAAGAAAAGAAATGGGAGCGTTCATCGTCTGATTAAAGGGGGGGGGGATGAGATCTTTACACGTACTGTATGATCATAAACCATTAACATGAGCACATGTGTTGTTGGAAAAGATTCAAAATGGCTGACAGGAAGCTTCGCTCAGTAATCAATTTATGTCTGTCTTTATTGATGTGAGGCTGAAACCTCCAGCAAGGCCTCCCGAGTCCCTTTAACCCCGTAGAGAAGGGAAGATCCAGCCCCAACGCCTGGAAGGTCCATCTCACAGCCAGAAAAAAAAACAAAAAAACATGTTGCGCAACAGTTCCTTTTGCTTTGCAGAATCTCCTCACATGTTCATATTTTCTCTCTGCACAAGAAGATACAAAAAAAAAAAAAAAACATATGCAGAAGCATGCCTCCCGACACTGAGGAAATGAAAATGAGAAGCTGACACTGTACAGAGCACAGACACACAAAGATAATTCAGTATAGCCCTTGGTGTGAAGTGTCCATTGTCCCCCTCACCTCGTAGCCCATCTGCCCCCCACCCCCCTTTCCCTTTTTACGAGGTGAGCAGCTCAACTTGCAGGTAACATGTGGAAGTCGTAGAAGCACGGGAGGCTCTGTTGAATGCCAGTCCGAGGCACAAAGAAACCCTCGACTCTACAAACTCACAATGAAAACAGTGTTTGAGGGATGTTTTGGTCAAAACCTTTTTTCTTTTTTTTTTACTAATTATTACGCAAAGGGTCACGGCACAATGTTTTATAGATGATATACACCCACTAGAGTTCACTGTACAAAGATTTTACAACGATTTTACGTTGAAGGCCCGGTCACTCCAGGACGCGGCACGGTGAAATGAATCTGCACGTCAGACATCGTCGCTGCTCGCTGGGCTAGCTGGTGGACTACTGCTAACGAGCTAATGGCTAACATGCTAGCGCTAGTTTGACACAACAGCTCTCTGCGCTCCTTTCTATTTGTGTCGTCTCCACGCTGGCTTCTGGTTCTCAGGATTTTGACATACTTTCAGTCAAGTTTTATTAAAAAAGGGATAAAAGGTTTCGGAACCAGCTTTTTGGTGACTGACGGGGTGTTCGCTCAGTTGCAAACGGGACAATACGTTGAATTCATCAGTAGCTGCAATTTCATTTGAATGGATTTTGTTAAAATGCTGGTGTGACCGGGCCTTTTTGACAGCAGCTTGTGTCCATGTAGGTCTTCTTTCTTTCGATTTGATTTTTTATAAGAGTAAATCAAGCCATAAAGGCAATCAAGTGACAGCTCATTGTACTTGTTTAGATTATTTTTGCAGACAATGTTTTTACTTCGATGATAGTCCAATCACAACTAGAGAAAGGTCACATTTTCCAGCCTTTTAGTGACAAACTGGCTGGCTAAAGGTTACATACATTACACAAAGTCTTACAGGGCTCAGTAATGTTAATACTATTATTAATATCAGGTTAAATTTCATACAAAAGCAACTTGCAACACTTTATCATAAATACAAAGACAAGCATACCCGTCTGTCTCTGCGCGCTCTATCTTCCACAGTGGATTTAAAGACAGATGAATCTCTGTCAGCGCTGCTCGAGGACTCAGGACAGTGCAATAAAACTCAAGGACAATTCAACAAATTTGACTCAGTGGGTATCCTTCAATAAAAGTCACAGCGAATACCCGCAGCCTTTAAGCTGCATTCATGATATTTTTTGCTCTTTTTAAGTGGACATTTCTGTCTTCCCTTTTCGAAGAATGGCTGAATATTCTCTTTTGTTAAAAACACAAAGTGACGAGGAGGAAATCAATTGGCTATACTCACTATGAGATTAATGTTGTCATCCACCACCTTTTTGTTTTATGGAGGGGAGGGGGTCTGTTTGTTCAGCCCCGTGAGGCAGCCAGCTTTTCTTTTTCATGCCCACCTCTCCTCTTCATCTTCCCACTGAATGCCTCTTGAGCTTCTTCACAGCTTCAGCCTTTACCTCTCTACTCGCACTCTTTGTCTTCCTCTCTCGTTCCTACCCCGTCCTCTCACACTGTCACCTCGTTCTTACTCCCAGTCCGCAGTCCCTGCACTCCTCCGCCTCCGGGGATGAAGTGCAGCTGTTCGATGGTGTTCTGCCTCTTGCTGGCGAAAGCCATCCGCCGGGCGTTGGGGTGGCCTGCTCCACCGCCTCCGCCGTGGCCCCCGTGGGGGTCCCAGCCGCCATGCATGCCCATCCCATGCATGCCGGCGGAACCGCGGTCGCGGTCACGGTCGCGGTCGTGGCCTGGCGTCGGGTGGGAGTTCATCTTGATCATGTGGTGGCGCTCCAGGGACGGCGTGGCACAGATGTTCTGCTGCGACTGGGTCTTCTGTTGGTGACTGAGCCGGCCCATAGTGGGCACCATCCCTCCCCCTCCCGCTCGGTCGCCGCTGCCGCCTCCTCCGGTCATCAGGCCCATCATCAGCCGGTCCTCCAGACGGTCAGGTGAGACCAGAAGCCTCTCGGGACCTGGAACCAAAAGACTTGTTTATTCTCTTTTCATTAATAAATGACGAATGTTAATGAGTCAATAAAAACAAATAAATGGTGTTTTTTTTTTGGCTCATTCTCATAGTAGCATGCTAGCCACAGAGCAACCTGGGACCTGTATTTTCTATTTATTTTAAAACCCTGTGTGTAAAATGTATATATAACACTGAATGGAACCTGATTATATTAAACACACTGAAGAAGGCTTTGTGCCGATGTGAGTCTCATTAAAAATGTCCTCCTCAACTCGGGAACCTGAGATGTGCTACCTTTTCTTTTAGAACATGCACATTGTATTTTGGGTTTTAGCACGCCACCAAGAATCTTTATTGTTGAAGCACAACCTCCTTTTCCTATCATCTTTCTTTTCTCTTGTTCCCAGGGGTGTAGTCTACGTGGTACACAGGTATACGCTGTATACCCACTAAGAAAGCTCCAGGATTCCCATATACCCTCTTAAAAATGCCCAATGATCTGCAACAACATACTTTCCATTATATTTTTAATAGATTTTGAATATTCATCTGTGTTTTTCTTCTTCACATAGGCTAAATAAAGGCATTTCCACCATAGATTGGTGAATACAACTGATCCGAATGCAGGAAATGAAGTCTTTGACGCTCAAAATAACCCTGGGGGTGGACACCCAGACCCCCCCACTATGATATGCCCCCCCCCCAAAGGCAGATTCTGGCCCATACATATATTCCAGAATCTATCTATCTATCTATCTATCTATCTATCTATCTATCTATCTATCAAATATAATTGCGATTTGAAACATAGTGCAATATATTGCAATATTATTTTGTTCTTATTTATTCCCAATTTCAAATTATGTCTCCAAAAGGAAACTTTGTCCACATCTGTTTCATCTAAGATACACTTCTGTGTTTGTTCCTCTCACTTCAATTTTATTGCTGCAAAATGGGATTGTCAAGTAGACAAAATAACCAACACATATATAATAGATAAAAAGATCGCTGTGCATAGATATAGTATTGCCACAGAACATATTGCAATACAATGCTGTATCAATCCCCCCCCTAATATATATAGGCCAATATATTTATATACAGTATACCCACTACACCACTGCTTGTTCCCTTCTCTTTAGCGTTTCGTTGGCTCGTCCATCTCGTCTCTTACCTGCGGAGCGTCTGCGCGTTGGAGCCCCTGCTGGTGCTCATCATGGCTTTGTAGTACTGGTGTTGCTGGTTCTTGGACAGGCGGGACAGTGTGTTGCCCTCCCCGAGCGCCAGCAGCTGGTCCTGGGAGCGGACGCGGCGCGGCGGCCTGTCGAAGGAGGAGCTGGTGTACTGCGACTGGGCGGGCAGCGGGTACGGATTCGGGGTGGAGGCAGGGATGTGGAGGCGGGGCCGGGAGCCGTGGAGGGGCAGCGTGCCCCTGGATCCAAGCGTGTAGTCTCCTCCCCAGGGCAGGTAGTGCTGCGAGGAGTGGAAGGAGGGTGGAGCGTTGTTGGAGCGACGCTTGGAGTTGTAGTAGCTGGAGTACTCGTCGAGTTCTTTTTCTGGTTGAGCAAAAGAGAGGAAGAAATGTGAAAAATGTAAATAGGGCTGCAATTTACAACAATACAAAACATAAGCTTTAAAGGTAATCATCTACACTTCTATGACAAGCTCTGCTGATGGAGATCATGCAATATGATGGAAAGCTATGAATGGACCTTATAGATTGAAATGTCCAACATCAAGACAAAAAAAATAAATATGGCAGATTGAGGTAAAAGACAGGTGAAAAGGATGGGCTGGGGATTGAACCACCAACCTTCCAATTGGCAGGCAACCAACCACTCTTCCAGCCGAGCCCCCCAATGTGCCCATGACAATTTTTAGATAATTGCAAAAGGAGGTCAAATGAAAAAGAAAATGTCACTTGTTTGGCAGGGAAGGGAGGTGAAATACTAAAGGACAGAGAAGAAGAGCACGGCTGAGAACGAAAGGTGAAATGGAGGTGATCGTTTCAGAGAGGGACAGGAAGTGAAGACGGAAATGAGAAGAATGTATAATGCAAAAAGAGAGATACACTGTTTCTCGTATGGGGCATGAAAGGTTAAAGAGAAGCCCCAGAGCAAAATACAATAGAGTGTATACAGGTAAGACGTTTAAAACAGAGTGATGAGATTTTAAATGGCATGAAAATAAAGGAATACACCAAGACGTTAGCGAGGTTCATTAATAGTTAAGTTTCTGTGCTTTCTGCTCTGTAGCCTGAGACCGTTTTAATCTTCAAAGCACTTCCACGGAAGCAGCTCCCCACAGCCAATTTAAAGCTGACCTTTACCCAGCCACCTCTCTACCTCGTCCTCCCCTCTTGCCTCGTCTTTTCTTTGTCTGCTTGGTCTTTTCCACTCTTTTCTCCTCTCCTCCAGTCTATTTCTTTGTCTCTTCCACTCCTTTTCTTTCCTTTTCCCCTCTCTCAAGGTTTCCTCCGTCTCTTTTTTTTCTACTACTATCTTCTCTCGCTGTTTGTCTCATGCCCTCTCTCTCCCTCTGTGTTTACTCCCCTCCTGTAAGGCCAAATTATGTGGAGGTTTCTCTCCCCGGCTGCCGACGGCAGACAAAGAAGCCTTTATCAGTGTCCTTTCTGCAGCGCCGTACCAGGTTTCATACAATGGCTGGCGAGAGGCTGTAGTCCCCGTCTTTGTGTCACAATCACAACATTTTAGTTTGAAGAGGCGTTTCCTCTAAATGGACATTCAGGATTTTTTTCTGAAAACACATTTACTAATTAGACATGTAAAAAAAAAAGGAAATGCGTTTGCTTTCAGTGCAACTGTGACTCAGCCTGGGTCTGAATTACAGTTTCCTGTTGAAGCGGTTTTTGGTTGGTTTGGAACCAGCGTTATAATAGTTTACATTTAGAAATTGTTCGTTTTCTCAGCGTGTTTGTGAGTTTGGTTTCAGTTTTTTCAGGAAGGTTAAGTTTTACTTAGATTTTTGTAAGATTAGATTTTTTTTTGTAATGTCCCAGAAGTGTGTAGCTCCATATACATACAAAATACATAATTGGAGAATAACCATGAAAATATATATTGAATCATTGCGCTACCTTAATGTCCTAAGCAATTACGGCACAGCGCCATCTCCTGGACCTGTGGTTCACTGTCAGGACACTGGACAGAAGAACATGCAGTCTCCTTTTTTCAGTCGCCATATATTTAAAAAACTAGAGCTGAAACGATTTACATTTGTTTTTAAACTGGCAACAGGCCTATAGTTTAAGTTTCAGTTTATCTAAAATATTTTTCACTGCTTATTATTGTTTAGTACAATAACCCTGTTTGGAACAAACAGATAAAAGGAAGAACTAGAGGAGTAACTAGTGAATATTTAGGCTTATATTTAGGATTTGAGCAGCTGGACTTCACAGCCCCAATGACAAAGAGAGCAGAGGGAGAAAATAGTGTTATTTTGCAAATTGACTCAATATCGTTGTCGCAATATCACGTCGCCCAATATTATATTGAGTGTTGTAATAAGTATGCGCTTAAAACGTATAATGCCATGATTCATTGGCCAGTTACCGTGCCGCTTGCACATGTTAGTGCATGTCAGCGCACAGGGCCACTACGTGACAAACCCTACGGAGCGTACCACGTGTTTACATAGATAGAGTGATGGTGTAAGTGAAGAAATAGATCGAGACAACAAAGCGGAACGAATGGAGAAGCAAAAGAAAAGTTGTGTCCTGTTCTTATTAATTTTGTACTGTCCAACCAGTACAACATGTCCTGTTCTGTAGACATGGTTGTCTTCATTGATTATGTTGGACCAGTCCAATGTGACTGTCAGTTGAAATAAACCTTGTGTTGTATTTGTTATGAATCTATTTTCATGAATTTTCCCATAACTCTTGAAATTTTACATGTATTTAAAATTATCCAAATGAATTGATATTGCAATATTCATAATCAATATCACAATATCTCATTGTGTCAATATCATGCAACCCTACTGCAGAAACACTCAACCAGAAAAAAAGACAAAGTCGTAAGAGTCCAGTCAACACTCTTTGAATCGTAGAAACGCAGAAAACAAAATTCTAATTTTAAAGAAAAAGAGTGTGCAATCATAAATTACTATGCTGTATACATAAAAGAAATATTTGAGAAACTGGTCACCATTCAGACGTGCAGCAGCAGAGCTGCCTATAAGTCAATTCGTTTAATCATTGGAGGTGGTGGATTAAACAATGCGAAGGAGCAGAAAAGAGGAGGTGAATGAAGACAAGACCATCTGTTTCCATCTTCTGCAAGGCGAGAGCGTAAACCATGACGTAGTCAGAGATGATCGAAAGCATAAAAAGCTGCAGGAAGGCTGATTAATGCGACAGAGCGGCCGTTTCTTAACGAGGCGACGGAGGGAAGTGGGATGACCTCTGAAGGTCTGATGTGTGTTGAGAAGAAGAAGACTTTTTTTATATCTCTGGTTGTCTATTCAAGTGTTTTCTCCTTTTGATTGAATGGAAATAAGAGAGACTCATCTGGACTTTCACCTCATTATTGCTTCCACGTCCACATATAGCCATGCAACACACACACACACACACAGTAACCACCAGGCATCACACAACCTGCAGAGGCAACTCCCTTCCCCCTGCAGTCCCCAGCAATCGCAGGGGAAGAGGTAAAGACACAGAGAGAAAGAGAGAGAGAGAGAGAGAGAGAGAGAGAGAGATTGCCAGTCGCTGCCTCTCAAACATCTTTTCTTCCCATCGAAGGCAGCCGGGCCCCTGCAGACCAGCAGCCAACGCCCCTCCCCCTATCTCCACATCTCCCTCCAATCTTTTCTTTCACCGCTTCTCCCTTCATTCTTCTTCTGCTCAGCGGACCTCTTGCATCTCTTTCTTCACAGATGTCTCATTTTTTTGTTTCATTTCTTCCAGCTGTATCCTTATTTGGCCAATCAGCTCTTTCACTGCCTCCCTTATCCTTTTCTTCTGCTCAACCAGCCTCTTTCTCTCCATTTATACTCTGCCATGTTTCCTCTCTTTCACCCTTGCTTTTATTTTTTATTTCCCCAATACCCCCTATTATCTGCCCCTCCTTTCTTCCTCTCTAACTCCACCTTATTGTTCCTTCTTCATTCATTCATTCATTCATCCATTCAATCAATCTGTCTCATGTGGAAGTGCAACACTAAATTCCTGGACAACACTCCACTTTTTTTAAAACGATCTAATACTTACAGTCACATAATTATAATGGATTCCAACAGGGAAGTGTAATACATTTTTCTGCCATTGAATCATATGTTTAATATCTAAACACCAACTTTTTTTTTCTCATTTGAAGTAAACACATCCACGAGAAGAAGTGTATTTACTTTTTCTTCTGGCAGGGTGGAGATTGTTTATCTACACCCAATGCAGAGAAGTCTGTTACACAGCAAGAGAAGGACGCTTTGCATTTCTAATCCAAGAGGACTACAGCTACCATGAAGGAGCAGATTTCTCCAGAGCCACAATGTTTAACACTTGATCAAATGAACGCTGTCTATAATTTATAACTTTTGAGATCATAATAAAGCCATACTCGTCGTGTCATACTCGGAAAGCGACGCCCCGAGCAGACAGGAAAACAACTCTCCGCTCTCCACTGACTTGTATTGTGTGACGGTGCCTCATTGTCCATTCTGTCTGCTAGCAAACAGAAACATGCCTATAAGCTTCTGTGTGGTGGGATGTACTACCAACAATGTAAAGAATAACCATAATCCCTAATTTAAGTTTTTAGAAGCTTACAAACCCAAAATTTGAGCTTGTATGAAGACAAAAGTGGATACAGACGTGAGGAATCAGCAGAGAGAATGGGAAGACGGCGGGATCCTGACACTAACCCGTCGATATGCCAAACAGTACATTTGCAGCAAGCATTTTGTTGCCAAGTGAATAATCCAAATGTCAGCATTAGGCTAACTGTAGTTCTGTAAATTAGGTTAGCACATGTAAGGTCAGACATATCGTTTGGTTAGTGTCAGGATCCCACAGTCCTGCCATTCTTCACATCTGATTCTACCTTTGTCTTCATAAAAGCTCGGTTTTTCGGTTTGGCAGCTTATAAAAACTGAAGTTATGTGTTGTTATGGGTACAGTGTTGGTACTGAGTATCACCCCATATTTATAGCGTTTATAGTTTTTAGCCACTTTAGCACAAGAACACTTTCAATATGTGGCCAGGTTGGCTCAGTGGTACAGCAGGCGCACATATACTGAGAGGTTTATGCCTCGACACAGAGGGTTCAAATCTGACCCGTGTCGATTTCCTGCATGTCTTCCCCTTCTCTTTCTCACCATCTGTCCTATCAAATAAAAAAAATCAAATTCCAAAAATAATCTTTAAAGAACACTTCCAATATGGCTTCTAGCTGGCGTGTGTGCACCTGAAAGCCTTCAGTGGTCCCAAATAAGCAATGAATCCCACTTTCTCCTTCCCTCTCTCAAGTTCCCCCCCCCCCCCATCCCTTTGTCTCCCCCCGCAGGGCTCACCCAGCCTCTTCAGGGAGCTGTAGCGGTTGATCTCAGGTTTCATGGCCGACTCGTAGGACGGCGGCAGCTGGGCCAGGTTGTGGAAGGAGTGGGAGAAGTTCGGGTGGCTGCTGTTGTGTCTCATGCTCCCGCCTATGATGCTGCCGCCACCCCCGAGACCTTTACCGCTTCCTGAAAGCAGGGTGGGTCCAGAGGAGAGCTGGGAGGTGTTCATACGGGCTCCACGCTCTGGATGGAGGGAGAGGAGAAAAAAGGTGGTGGAGGAGGGAGGAGGAGGGAGATGGAGGAGAGGATACCCAAGTGAGGGCAAGATGGGAGATTACAAATGAGGAAGGGAAAGAAACCCAGAAAATAACAGAGGGAAGGAGTCCAAAGACAAAACAAATATAAAGATAGAAAAAGAAATGGACAAATAGAAAGAAGAAGGGGGAAGACAGAACAAGAGAAGATTCAGCACAAGCTGGTTAATGATCAGTAAACTCAGGAAGTGTCTCCGAGCTCCATGGCGACCATCTATAAATACAACTCTGTACTGTTCATCTGAGGCTCCAACACAAACACAACAGCCACATGTAAAGACATAGAAATACACCGATAGCATCAGGGGAGGAATCTACATACACTACACACACATTCAAACACCGTCTCACGGCAGTTCGGGCAATGCTCACGTTATTTTAAATGTATTGATTTGGGGAAATGGACACGTTCATGTTGTTTCTTTCGTTGTTGTGAGCACAAATTTTAATCTAATGTATTTTAATTTCTCCTTTTTTTTTTCCGTGGTGCTCAGCTCGTAATGGGAAGTATCTATACGGGGGTTGGGTTTAGGAAAAGAAAGGGGAAAGGACACGAGACACGCCGGGACACAATCCGCGGTCTCTGGGGGACGCTGAACAACAACGGGACAGTTGTGTTTAGGGAAAGAAAAAAAAAACGGGGAAATGTATCGCCACAAACGGGAGACGATCCCGTTTAACTTTTCATTCTACTCGCCACCGTAGTCGTGCCGTTATCATGAAAGATGCTTCCCATTAAAATACATTGGATTGAAATTTGTGCTCACCAACACGACTAAAACGACATAAACGTGTCCGCTTACACAAATAAATAGATTAAATAAGGGGACCATAGATTAAATAAGGGGACCAGTTCACATGCTGCCGTGAGACAGGGTTGCACATTCACATTTATGCAAAGTGCAAAAGCATCACATTGATCGATACACATAAATATGATTTGTCTTATGTAAGATTAGCAGTATGCGGGAGGGGCTGTTTTGCAACATGTACATTATATCCATATTAGATCATACAGTATACGAGTACATTAATATTTTCCAAACAGCAAACAAAGGACATGTAGTGACCCAACATGCTGGTGCACTCAGCGGTGACCTAACATGTGTGGGTTCTGTACATTTAAAAACGGGGACAATGAGCTAAAAGGGACATTTGAAATCGACAAACACATGCTGCCCATTGTTGGATCATCTTCAACCACTGAAGAGATTTATACAAAGAGAACAGGAGCAACTTTAACTGCTGGGTGACAGCAGTCGATATTTAGAAAGAAAAAAAAGAAGGTAAAAATGTGAGAATATAAAAGCAGCAATAAAAGATTACGTAATTCTGGAAAATTGTTCATTTGCTGTCGTTTCCGGTCTTTGAGACACAATCAATGTCTAGTCCATTTAGGGTGGTAATGGTTATTATGAGCTGCGATCTCGTTAAGATTACTGCTGGACATATACTGGCCATTGACCATTGGCCGTAATGGCCAATAATGTCTCTGTTAAGCATCACCCAGGGACCCACATGCAGCACATCGACTTCTGTGCTGTGCATGTTACACACGCATACAGTGGGGGGGGAGGGGGAACCAATGCTAGCTGCTTTATATGGTTTATAAAGCACGAGAAAGGTTGCATAGAATAAAAGCATCAAATATTTAAGCTGAATGTTCCGTTTTTCGGGGTGACATGATACAGAATTAGCCCGGTCATTTCTGTGAGTGCAAGGTAATTGTTCTTTTCTTTGGAACACCTACAATGGCTGACAGAGAGGTTGGATAATGGTGCCATGTTTCTGACTCAGAGACCTGAAGTGTTCGGCTCTTGCGTCGTCCCCGTTATCTAACACAGGAAGAGTGGGGACGACACTAGAGAAAAGGACGAATCCCAGGTTAAAGTTTTCAAATCTCAATGAAATGGAGAATGGGTGAACTAGAACGACACCGATTATGTGTATACATGGAAGAGCTACATTTATTTGTGAAATCTTAAAAATATCACATATTTTTTGACAACCTCCTTTTTGCCTGATTAAGGTCTAGCACCTGAACACTGTCGTTCGTTTATCTTTGCAAGTTAGACAGTGTGCTGGAGTTTCTTTGCAACTCTTGACCCACTCGTCCCTCTCCTACGCACCCGTCTCCTGTAGGTGTGCAAAGTAGTTTTCTGTTCTGAAACAACTTCCTTGCCCATTAATTTTATCCATTGCACCCTATTAAAAGCAAACCCTTCAGTGTAAACAGCACAAGAAGTAGTTTTATTAAACACAGCAAAGACACAGTAACTAATCTAATTAGCAATAATGTATGCAACTTAATTATTAGTTGTTTCTGTGGGATATATGTTATATTAAACTTGATTTTTTGGTTAGAATTAGCAACTGAACAATTGACATTACTGCACATAAATAGCACAATTTAAACCGATCTTTTATAGTAATCTGTAATCCGACTTGGTTATATTCATTACTGTTGCCTTCTTGTGTAATTGTTTGGAATAACTGGCACTAAAACAACTTTATAAGTTCAGTGAAATCACTCATCACGCCTGTTCCCTCCCTGCTTGCCAGTTTCCACACACCTTATTCAGTGTTCTGTGGCAGCCATGTTAGATGCAGCAAATTAGCCTTTACCTACAATGACCTTTTGTTCATTTACTACAGCAACAGATAAATCCCTCGTGCTAGCATTGCTTTTCTTTGTTTTCCTGGTTTTCTTGGTGCAAAGCCTGGGAAAACAGAATCAGGTGAAGCGCAGTGAGCTCGCTTAAAGGGTACCAACCTAGACCCTGTTCTCCCATGTTTTTGTATCTAAGTGACTGATGGGAACAACAATCTTTGACACTGGTCCAGTATTAAGAGAGATCGCTGCAGTCAGCAGCAGCGAAACAAGCTACAATGTAAGTTAATTGGGCAATTGTGCAGCTTGTATTCTTTATTCTAAGTTTCTGACAACATTAAGGAAAGGATTTCTAAAGAGAGTCGACCTTTCTGTGAAAGAATAAGATCCTTTTTTAAACATTAAAACATCCGTAAAATTGTGTTTGCTAAAGCCACCAGACTCCATGTAATAAACAGTAATTTTAGCATCGTAAAATACATTCCACTCAAGTCGACAGAAACAAAGTAAAACTACAAAAAAAGTTGTTTTAGGTCGTCTTTCCACTTTTCCAACAATCACAACTTAGTTTTGGTTGAAATAAACACAGTATGCCGATTTACAAGTGAAAACACGTTAGCTCTGCTAAAAGTATTGTTTTTTTAAAAATGGAGTCTGGTGAGTTTAATGCTAGCGACAGCAGAGCTGTTTCTGGTTAAACAGAAAGCATGCACATTTGCATCATGGGGTTACACTGCAGCCCGGTCTGTGGCCACCCGTTACATTGTTCATCCTTAATACTGGACCAATTTCTAAGATTGCTGTTCCCAACGGTCACTTACACACAAAAAAATAGGAAAATACGGTCCAGGTTTTAAAAAAAAAAAACAGTAGTTACCCCTTAAGCGAAGACCTCTGGTAATATGTAGTGTCAGCTGTAAGCACAGTTGCACATCACTGCTACACAGAAAGGAGAAGAAGCACATTTGGAAGCAGGCTTGTGGTGGTCAGTGGGAGGTGGGGAAGACAGGCTTGCATTAAGCAGAGGGCAGGCCAGACAACTTTCAGCTCCCACTCTTATGAAACATGTGTCACGTTCAACACAGCATTGTTCATATGTTTTAAAAACAAACAAATGTGTGTTGAAATGACACAGCTGTTTTAAGAGCGCAGGACGACAGGCCGTCATACCAACGACAAGACAGACAGACAGTGTGGACAGTGCGGTTTTGGATCCGGCCGGCGGCTCGCCACCGCCTGTGCTGGACCGTGCTGCTGACCACGGGGCTTACCGATGGTAGCAGAGTGTTTGGGGCTGGAGGCAGACCCCTGCTGGTTAAAATGGTGGTGCATGTTCCCAGCTGCAAAGAGAGCAAAGCCGACAAACTGACAACCACTCCAGAGACACAGAGCCATGTGTTGAGTAAGCATATGTGTCAGAGAGAAAGAGAGAGCGAGAGGACAGAAAGATAGAGACAGATAGAGAGAGAGAGAGAGAGAGACAGGGAGAGAGAGACAGAGAGACACAATGATAGAGACAGGGTATAGACAGACTGTCCCTCCAGGAATTTGTTGTTGTTGATAGTTTTACTTTAGGAACGCTCCTCTCCACAATAATCTCTGCTGATTTACACTTAGCAACATTACATGTCTTTTTATGTCTTCAGCAACTCCAGTGTGGGAAGAGATGAAAGTAAATAAACCCTTTAATTCTCCATTAGAAGTTTAAAATATTCACTTTTCATTTTGTCTGTTTGCATATTATAAAAATAACACAAACCTACTATCCAGTTTTACAATCAATTATTGTGTGCAGGAAGGCAGGTTTAATGTGTTTGCAATGTGCTGATGTGGAAGTCAATCAATATGAATAAAATATGGACTATGAGTCCAGGGTCTTTGACGTGACAAAATAAGTAATATACAAACACTCAAGCTTTTTGGGATATCTTTATTTGTACTAAAATACCACATTATTCTTGAGTTGAAATTGTTAAAATCTAAAAAGGTTTTGCAAAAAACAATCAGGAAACAATTTAGCAAAATCCTGGACAGAGCTTGTTCTGTGAGAGGTGAGAGACAGTGGCAGCAGAGAGAGACAAAGCAGTAAAGAGAGACGTGTGTGTGTGTGTGTGTGTGTGTTATTTGTGTGTGAATTGTTACAATACAAGAAAACAAACATGTTCACCAACACTGACATCAACTCATTTTTTGCCTCATCCTCAGAAACAACCCAAAGCTGCTGGGAGTGGGCAGCCTGAGGTGCATAAGAACGACAACGTTGAATACAGACTTGTTGAATTTGCCTTTGACGATTTGTAGCCACTGTCAGAGTCATGATTACCTCAAAAACAAAGCATACATCACTTGATTTAGCTGGGAAAATATGTGAACCAAATACTGTGAAAAAGATCCATCTGTGATGGCAACTGTTAACAAAAAACAACAGCCCACACATTAGACAATGTAAAGATGACTTCCACTGCATTGCACCATTTGAATACTAATAGAAAAGGATAGTTTGTTCTTGCCAAGACAACCTAAGAAACGCGACAAATGCCACTGTTAAGGCTTAAAGTTAAGTGACTGTGCCATGTTGAGCATTTAGTAACATTATGACTAGTCTTTGTAGTTTGCATTCATTATTCATGCACATAAATACCGAAGGGATTCCTGTTGGCACAATGCATCAAATGTGTGGTTACATTTAGAGTTATTCCCTACCAAACAGAATAAATTACGGTGAATCCACATTCTAAGCAATCAAAAGGATTAATAGACAAACTTTCTGCAAATGGATGAACTAATGTGGCTTCATTTTGAAACAAAGGCTAAGTCTTACTAAGATAGTATGTAACTGACTACTCTAAAATAAATAGCAGCGTCTACAATAACTCAGATGCAATGAATGTATTCCAGCTTCAGTGTGACGCGTTTTACTGATAATGACATTTAGCATCCATTTCAATGGGGGCATGACACCGATCATTTCACCTGGACATTATGGTGAACGTGTGTAATTAATAGGATGCATATTTCCTCTAAGTTCTGTTCTTTCAACATGAAGTACTTACTGCGGTTGTCTTTGCTCTGCAGGATGGGGGTGTAGTGGTTTTTGGACGTTCGTCCGTCTGAGGTGGTGGTGGTCAACGCTGCCGTGTTGTTCCTCTCTCCCTGCTGCACCGGGCTCGACTGGTGACGCAAGATATCCACCAGTGATCTGACACAGCAGAGGACGGAGGAAGAGGTGAGGGAAAGGGAGGATGAAGAGAAAGACAAAAAGGTCAGAAAGAGACAGAAAGGCAGAGGTGAGGAGAAGAAGAATACAGAGGAAACATTCAAATATTCACCAAACTCCAAAACCCAGTATTTGAAGCTGTGAACTGCACTGAAATAACTGTTCAAGTAATTTACTTGAAGGGAAAGTTATTTTAAGGGATGGATGAGGTACTTCTCCATAGTCAGAGTGTTAGCTACAGTAGATGGCAGCCGGCACCCCCCCGGTTTGGAGAAGCAGACAGGAGTACCGGCCCGGAAGCTAAGCAATAATGTACTGCTGTGGACGGGGGCAGCAGCTAAATGCATTTTAGACACCAAAAAAAACCTACATCAGTTTAAGTGTGCGGTATATTTAGACGTTACCTTGCCGTCAGACAACGCTTTACAACGGGAAAACTGAAGTTGCTATCTATGCACTTGGCGAAGCCACCAGACTCTTTTATTTGAGTTATTGTGCGACTTTGGTGAATCCGGACTAAACATAAATTAACACAAAAACTAACTGATCGAGGCAGCAGTACACCAGCAACTCTGGTGTTCTTCGAGGTACTAATTTTTCCGAAGGAGTCTTGTGGCTCCAGCTCCCCGTTGTAAAGGGCTGTCTGACAGCAAGGTAAAGCAGTGAAAATATTCTAAATATTAGCGTACACTAAATTGATATAAATTTTTGTTGTCTAAAATCCTTCATCTGCTGCCCCGTCCATCGCCGTGTATTACTTTACTTTCCTGTCAGTACGCCTGCCTGATTCTCCAACTGGCGGCGTGCGACAGCCAGTAGTAGCCTCAAAACCTCAAATAACCCCAACAAATCCTAACTATCTAAGTTCTCCAACTGGCATAATTTCACTTAAGTACAAAAGCTTCATCAGCAAAATGTATCAAAAATGGATTGGCAAAACCTCATATAAAAAAAAATGTCCCCAACAAATGACCAGAAAAATATCCAAGTATGTATAAGTATAAGTACCAAACTATAGAATTACTTAAATACAAGTAAAATTTTATTTTCCTTTTACTTAAACTGTCATCACTTTGGAAGTACAAAAGACTGTAATGTTGACTGTGATGTTCATCAGCAAAATGTATCAAAAATAAAAGTATTTGTTTCTGTAATATTTCAAACACAGTTCCTACTCGCGTTATATATCACGAACAGACTAATAGAGCTAGCACTGCAACAGTTTCCATGTCTGGAAGGTTGGACTTCCTGTCTGATATTGACTCTTCTCCAGTCTCACCTTGGTGCTCTGGTTCTATGTTCTGTCTAAATCATCACCACCAGGAGTCTCTCCACCCTACCTGTCCTGAGGTCTCACCTGGGCATGTTGATGTCCCTGTTGCGGGGTCGCCGCGCCACCTTGCTGAAGGCGATCCTGACGCCCACAGCCACCACCAGCGTGAAGGAGATCACACCTCCGATCACATAGGCCGTGCTGTATGGAGAGGGACATGGCTGTCAAAAACACCTTTTTTTTGGTACACTTTAGCTATTTATAATTATATTCTGTTTATTTATTTATATATTGTCATTTAATATTTATCCATTACAAATAAAAGTGGGTTGTAGAAAAAGCACAACAATTTTAGGAAGATATAATGTATCATCATGTAAATCACATCTAATTTATTATTTATTTATTATTACAAGAACAAATTTCTACTAATCTAAAAATTGGTTTTATTCCAAATTAAAAAGAGGCACTGTGGTATGTATATTCCTGAAATTGTTTTATAAACCAAATTATAATACAAAACATGAGCATTTTAGGTAGTTAAATGCAGCAATAAAGAATTTTCTTTCTTTTAAATAAAAAGAGTTTAGGAATTACATTTATTAAACTAGATTTGTTTCTGCTTACAAGATAATAGATATTGTAGAGATCAAAAGGGCTTTTAGTGGGTCTGGACAACCCACCCACCCATACCCACACAACAACCAAGTCCAGACTCTGACCTGCTGTTCTGCTGCTGGAGTGTCTCAAAGTCCGGGTCGGGCTTGTTGTCTGCGTTTACGGTGACGGGGACCTGTGGGTCGGCCCAGACGGGGGAGATGTAGTTGTTGCAGGCTTCCTGGTCCAGCCGGTTCCTCTGGTGCTCGCAGCAGAACCGGTAGTGGCAGGTACCGCAGCAGTAGATGTAGCTGCCCTTGGAGCAGTTGAACGTGGTGTCAAAGTGCCCCATCACATCATAGTAACCCCTGTGGAACAAAGTGGGTACGTTTAAAGGTCCCATGGCATGAAAATTTTATTTTATGAGTTTTTTTTAACATTAATATGAGTTTCCCCAGCCTGTCCATGGTCGCCCAGTGGCTAGAAATGGTGATAGGTGTAAACCGAGCCTTGGGTGTCCTCCTCTGCTTGAGAAAATGAAAGCTCAGATGGGTTGATCTGGAATCTGGTTACAGCCCCCTTTCTCTGCTTTGCCTGCCCAGAGAATTTGGTCCACCCATGAGAGAGAGACATCATGGCTTTCAAACGAGCAAAGTGGCAGTTGGTCAAGGCCCCCAGCCTCCACCTTGCCCCACCCACCCCTCTCCTTCTCAATAGCTACAGACTCAGAAATGGGACAACCTAAAGAAAGCTCATTGTGGGACTGGCTCTAGTGGCTGGAATTCTGCACCAAGGCTGAATTTTGGGAAAGACTTCAGATACAGTATTAGGGGACCACTAAGGTCTATATAAAAGAGACTTCAGATACAGTATTAGGGACCACTAAGGTCTATATAAAAGAGACTTCAGATACAGTAAAACCACTGAAATCGGTCCTATAAAAGAGACTTCAGATACAAAACATTAACTTGGGGACCACTAAGGTCTATAAAAAAGAGACTTCAGGTACAGTACTAAACGGGACCACTAAGGTCTATATCAAAGCCTTTTCAGATACAGTATTCCTCATTCAAGACTAATTTCTATATAAAAAGAGACTTGAGGTACAGGTATTATGACCACTAAGGTCTATATAAAAGAGACTTCAGGTACAGTACTTGGGGACACTAAGGTCTATATAAAAGAGACTTCAGATACAGTATTAGGGGACCACTAAGGTCTATATAAAAAGACTTCAGGTACAGTACTAGGGGACCACTAAGGTCTATATAAGTTCACTTCAGATACAGTATTAGGGGTGACCACTAAAAAACGTCTATATAAAAGAGACTTCAGATACAGTATTAGGGACCACTAAGGTCTATATAAAAGAGACTTCAGATACAGTATTAGGGGACCACTAAGGTCTATATAAAAGAGACTTCAGATACAGTATTAGGGGACCACTAAGGTCTATATAAAAGAGACTTCAGATACAGTATTAGGGGACCACTAAGGTCTATATAAAAAAAGAGACTTCAGATACAGTATTAGGGGACCACTAAGGTCTATATAAAAGAGACTTCAGATACAGTATTAGGGGACCACTAAGGTCTATATAAAAGAGACTTCAGATACAGTATTAGGGGACCACTAAGGTCTATATAAAAGCATCCAAAGAGCACCATTTAAGAAAACCTTTAACCAAAAAATCTCTGCCACTTTAGGATTCTTCCTCAACCTGGTCTGTCGTGACTAGTCTGGATCGACAACAGTTAATTATCAGGATAATCACCGGAAAATCCGTGTGTTGCCGTTGTCTAGCTCCGTTCTCTTCGGGAAACAACAACAACCTTCTAACTGGGACGTTTTGGGACCGACTGGCGGGGATTTTTTCTATGGACAAAATACACACGCAACACACTGGTAGGAGCAAATGGTGTTTAACCTTGCATCCAGCTAATTTAAATAACTCAATTCATAACTTTATTTAATAGCGTATGTGGCGTTTTCATTTCATCGGGGTGCAAATGTTCCACCAAAGTAAGGTCCTTGGGCGCCCGGATAGCTCAGTTGGTAGAACGGCGCCCATATATAGAGGTTTACTCCTCAACGCAGCGGGCCCGGGTTTGATTCGGGCCCGCTGCCCTTTGCTGCATATCATTCCCCCTCTTTCTCCCCTTTCATGTCTTCAGCTGTCCTGTCAATATAAAGGCCGAAAATGCCCCCCCCAAAATAATGTTACGGAGAATATTTTGCAGAGCCACCGTCCCTGCGACCAGAGTTTGGCACCGCCCCAAACGATTTGGATTGGTTTAGGAAAGGTAAACCACCCAGTGTTTTCTTCTCCTATCCCAGAATGAATGTGTCATGTAGCGAGACCTTATACTCCACAGCGGTGTGCAGATAGGTCTGAAAATACCTCATGACTAACATGGTCAAACATGACATTTAGGCCCAAGCCTTATTGACCCAATGTCTAACATGACAGTGTTTCCGGAGGCAGTTTTCCAATAAGCTAATGCACATTTTCTCATGGTCACATTTGATCCATTAGTATCTGACTTAAAAGCAGCACAGATGTGCCTCCACAAGCCTATGAAGCACTTTACAGGACGATGAGAGGCCTCGTTTTGAAGAGGAATGAACTCCTTTGTATGAATGATAATCACCGATGCTAATGCTACCAGACTTTAGCAGTGCAGGCCGACATTTTTTCAATTGTTTCCAACAAAAAAATATTACGGTGCAAATCCGCCATCATAATAGCAATGCACCAAGGTCCAAATGCGCCTGGCTTTTAAAAGGAATGGGATATGACACTGATTGAGTTATTGCATGTTACACCCAAAACACACCTATGAATTGATGAAGACACAAGAGGAACCCTCTGAGCACCTCAGGTTGAAAAAGATTAACCATCACCATCATCAATCCTTCAAAATATGTCAAGTTCAACATTTTTTGAAAACAAAATGACATAACTGTAAACTCACGTAACACAATGACCTCTCCGTAAAGAGTCTCATATATCTCCTACTGAAGTGATTTCTGAGAGTCATTTATGGCATGAATTTATGTCCAAAACCAGAAATATAGCTGTTGTCACTGAGCAGCCAGAGATATGATGTAATCTTACAGACTGAGATGACAGCAACATTAGATGAACACAAGTGAGGAGCTTTATATCATTTTCTGGAATAACTGATGGTGCAGCTTTGCCTGGACATAGCTGCCGTTAATAGTTATGGTGTGGTGGTGGTGGGGGGGATTACATGAGCTGATTACATGTTGCCTAGCAACAGCAAGACGCCTCTCAGTGCAAAAATATAAGCTCCAGCGAGATTGAGATCAGAGCTGCTGCAGGAGGAAAGGATCCCTGATGCGCCTCCAGTGTGATGAACACATCACACTGGATGGAAGTACATTTGGGCTGTAAAGGAGATGTGGCCCCTCAGCTGGGAGCCACAGCGGAGTTTATACAGCACACCAAAGGCTCATCATTTCGGTCTTTAGAGGTTTTAACCACAGGTTTTTCTTAAGGGAACATATTGGATTTGAACTGTTTATTTCATTTGATTTTTTTGTCCCCTTGCACCTAAATGTTGTTGCCATTTCTGCTGCGAGAGGACACTGACCCTCAGTTTACTTTACACACTCCAGTCTTGTCTAGAGGTTGGTTGATTTATATATTTAAATCGGATTTTCATCTGCTTTTTAAAAAGGTGCTCTAAGCGGTGTTGGGTGATGGCACTTGAAGAAAAAATAAATAAATAAATAAAACAAAAAAATACAACAAAAGAAGTATTTTCTAACAAAACAAGGCTAGCTTGCCCCTCCCTCCTCCTCATCCCTCCCCTCTCCCTCCCTTCTGTGCTTCCACACACTGACCCCCCCAGGCAGCTCCAGTGTGTTCTGGGGACAGGCAGCTAGAGATAGTGAGATGATGGTTTTACAGTGTGTTCTGGGCAGCTAGCGGTGAGATGATGGTTTTACAGTGTGTTCTGGGGACAGGAGCTGATGAGATTTTTTACAGTGTGTTCTGGGGACAGGCAGCTAGCAGATAGTGAGATGATGGTTTTACAGTGTGTTCTGGGGACAGGCAGCTAGCAGATAGTGAGATGATGGTTTTACAGTGTGTTCTGGGGACAGGCAGCTAGCAGATAGTGAGATGATGGTTTTACAGTGTGTTCTGGGGACAGGCAGCTAGCAGATAGTGAGATGATGATTTTACAGTGTGTTCTGGGGACAGGCAGCTAGCAGATAGTGAGATGATGATTTTACGTGTGTTCTGGGGACAGGCAGCTAGCAGATAGTGAGATGATGGTTTTACAGTGTGTTCTGGGGACAGGCAGCTAGCAGATAGTGAGATGATGGTTTTACAGTGTGTTTTGGGGACAGGCAGCTAGTGGATAGAGATGAGATGTTTGCTGTATGTGACAAAATGTAGCCTAAAAAAAAACACTTAGAGCAGCAGTAATACTCAAATAAACAGATCCACACAACACAACCGAACAGGAAGTAGATGTAGCTGTACCTGCACACGTCCACATCCACCAGCTGTCTGGGAGGTGGAGCCACCTGGGCCGCACCGAGCGGAGGCTTCAGGGCGTCGGCAGTCATGTTCTTCGGCAACATGGTCTGAGGGAGGGGCTTTGGAGGGAGCTCAGCCACAACAGGTGGATCATCTCCGTCCTCCACCTCGGCCACTTTTGTCGCCACTTTGAGCCCGACGGGCAGCGGGGGCAGCGGCTTGTAGCCGGTCAGGAGGAACAAGGCGGTGCTCTTTTTCCCAGCTGCAGCGGAGCTGCTGCTGGCGGTCAGAGTCCTGACATCGTGTCAACATTGCGTCGCCCGTGGTGATTGTTAACGTGGAGACAGCGAGGCAGGAGAAAAGCAGGAGAACGAGGGACAGGCGAAACATCGCTCTTAAAATTGTAGGTCTCATTGTTTTAGCACAAAGTTCTTGAGCCATTAAAAAAACAAAAAGTCACATAAACCGCTCCAAATGGGAATTGTCAGCGGCCTTTTCCAAGATGGCGGCTTCTTGACTTATAAAAACCTTTTGTATGAAACATCTGGTGAACCAATCTCTTCTTGTTCGATACACACGGCACAGGAGCAAAGGCTTTCTCTTGGAGTCCAGCGGATTGACTTAGTTCAAGCAATGTATCATGAATGTGTTTGGCATTTCACTCCGTCAGCGTCATGTAAACATTTCTCTCGCTATACAAATCCTTCCTTTAAGCAGCTTTTGTAAACATTGAGGTCTTTCAGGGTTTTTTAGGCCCCGTACGAACTGGCTGTGGAATGGCTGTTGTTCAATGAAAACTTTGAGATTATAAATATAGAATAATGTCGTTGCTTTATGGCAGCAGGTGTCGTATATTTTATTTTGGTCTGTCAGTTGACAGTTTTTCAGTCTCTTGGCTAAAACTCTAAATCTTCCAAATAGGCAGCAAGTATTTTTTAGTTTTTTTTTTTTTTTACACTTTCTATAACCAAAATGAGACTCCTTTCATATAATGACTGCTCCACAAAAAGAGTCCTAACATATCTCCAACTGAAGAGTTTTCTTGGTGTAGTTTATGGCACAAAAGTTACAATTCATGTAAGAAAGTGCGACGGAAAATGTAGTCTGTAAACATTTAGCGTTGTATGTAAACTTTATGTTATCACGTTGGTGAGCTTTAACAGATGTTAGATGTGTTCTTGTTTGAGTTTGGCACTTCTGTTGTCCTGTTTCATGTAAAATCATACGGAAAACAAAATATTGGAGCTGTGCGTGTCTGTAAACAGTGCTGGCAGCTTCAGAGATCTCAGCTTGGTTTAGTGAACAAGCTGTGACTGAAATTCATATTTGCTCACAATTTGCCAATGAACAAACGTCCTTTCAGAAGACTTAGAGGAAGATAATTCGTAAAAGGTCAATATGCTCGGAATTTGGGTTTGAATTATAGCAGAATGGTGAATTTAGAAGTTGTGGACGGTGAGTTTTGACAAATGAAGCTGCCAACTGAACATCGAGCAGGATCCAATCTTTAAGAAAACAAATCCTTCCAACAGCTACCAGAGATCAGATCAATAGATGAGCAAGTCAAGGCATTCACAAAAGAGTGATCAATAGCAAGAAACTGGTGACAAAATGAAAAAGAAAAGTTTTTTTTGTAAAAAAAACAGGAGGCTCTATGTGCGTTCGATACCCTTGTGTGAGTGTCTTTGCTCTGAATTTAGCTTGGCCCAACAAAAGAGAACGAAGGAGGGCTTGGGCCCGGTTCTAGCAGGGCAGCGAGGTTCTGCCCACAGAACAGACATGAAAATGTCCGGATTCATTCGTCAAGACAGAGGTACACGGGGCGACGGCGGGAACTCAACACGGTCACTGCCACAGTGGACGCCGCAGGCTGTCCGCTCACAGATTCGGCACAATCTAGTTAAGACCCGGGTAGAAAAAACAACACCACCACCTTAAAAGCCGTTCTGTCATCCAAACGTATGGAATTTCGAGTTCTAGTCACTAGTGTCTTCATTGACTCCCTGAATGTGCACTGACGTGTTTGAAGATCACTCCGGTGAAGAAATCCGTAACATTGTGAGGCGTTTGTAAATGAGAAAAAGGTATTTGTATGGCTGGTGTTCAGTATGGCTTCAGGTTACGTTCATACAAACCTCCACAGTAAATATAAATACAGTGAAAGGTTTTAAATTGCATGTTTTTTTGTTTAGTAGAATATAAGGAAGAATGCAAAAACATTGAAGAGGTCACTGGGATTAGATAAAGGGGGCTTTCAGGTTGTTTAGCGCCACATGTAGGAAGAAACAGAAGACCACACAGAGTGAGAGGCTTCTCTCATATAAGCAACTGGAAGAAGGAGATAGCAAAGGTGTCAACAGTGTTTTACAGCGCAGACTCAGACGACGGTATATATCTCCAACCCTTTGAGAAAGCAGCAGCAGCAGCAGCGGTAGTGGTGCTAATGGAGTCTATATTTATCAGGTTAGACGTGGCTTGTGTTGCCCGCCAATCAACGCTGTCCGGCCGAAGTCATACAATGTTCAGGCGGCGTCGGAGCAGAGTTATCGCCGCCTACCGCGCGCCTCTTCTGCAACACACAACTGCAAGCTGGAGGATCCGGTTATAAAGCACTTTGAACCAATAATGCACTGATCATCGCCTCCCAGTTTCAGCATTAAGAGCAGCAGCTATGCAAACACAGACCGAAGACAATGGATATAAAGTGTTGTTAAAATAGCTCTTCACTGGGCTGTGATGAACGTGTTGAGATTAAATAGGATGCAGGATGTTGGCAATGTGCATGTGGGTTGAGGGGAAGATAAATAATGCTGTACTCTTTTCAAAGCTAAATGACTAAATCTACTATTCTTACGATGATTTGGTGATGTTAGTTTCATAGATTTTTTGCTTCTTCTCTTGACACAGTTTGGCACCTGGTTTTGGTCTTGCTTGGAACAAAAACAGTAGACGAGAAAGGAATCGGTCTGTAGCCTCACGATCCCAAAGACAACAAGAAAGTAAAAAATAGTGGAAAAGGAGCACGAGTAGTTAGCGGGGAGCCTCGGCTTTGAAAGCAGCTGAGAAAATCCCCCAGGAAACCTCCATGTGGTGCAGGGACGGTCCTGTTGAGATCCAAAGTGGCGTCCACCTTTTCTTCTGCAAGTCTCTCTCAGGTTCACATTCACTTGTTCACCAGCTTCCACACTGAAAGACAAGAACACAACATGCATAAGGATGAATCTGATTTGATTATGTTTTAACAGCTGTACACTACAATCCCTGTATGGATGTGATAGGATTTCTATCTTTGTGGTCGGTCTGGCTCAAGTTAAACTCTCAAACAATGAATGCAACAGAACTTTCTTTTATTATGCAGTATGACAGTCCGTTATAACGGAAAAAGAACATAAATGGACAACTTTAACTTATATTTTCAAGACTTTATTATGTTGTATCAGATCAATGCATAAACTCCAGTACTTAGCGATACCGATACCAGCGTTTTAGGCAGTAACGGTACTGATATCGGTATCAGACTAATCTAAGATACTCTGCCAGAGAATAAAACACAGACTATATTATACTGTAACCTGGAGTTGCAGCCTTTTATATCGCCATTTCTAATCAATGGCAACAAATTGCATTACCTATTTATGTTCAAAACATGAATGACTACAATACACAGGTTATTTCTCACGTTTAAAGCACCATCCTTGTATGTGAAAGCAAAAATTGCCATTTAATTATTACCTGTAATAATTTATCAAACATTTAATCAATCAAGCGAGCTTTATTCCAAGATCTGAGATGACTTAAGATAAACAAAAAAAACTTAAAAGACCTATTTTAAGCTACAATATTGAATCAGAAACCAACAAAGGATGCACTCCTGTACCTCCAAATGGCAGCAAGAGACAACTGTTTTGGAAACGTTTAACACCTAGAAGTCCTACAATGTGATGAGTCAATAAACTGTGCACTGCTCATTCATGTTTACTACAACAGCAGCAGCTCTGTGAGGTTCACTCACACACACACACACACAAAGGAAATTGTACAGGAAGTCTGATTTAAGCTGTGAGGTCGGGGGCAATTTGATATAATTCTCTTGCCTTGAGCAGCTTTTAGTACAGCTTCTTTAATGCTTGATTAAACCTGAAATTCTGCTTTAGCTGAGCAATGTATAACACACACACACAAAATTCAGCTGACAGAGGAAACTGGAGCAGCCGTGAACTGACTGATAAAAAGAGAGCAGGCGACATGACAGCTGCCATACGGTCTCATCTGACAATAGCACAGAGGAAAGAGGGACCACAGAATCTCACAACCCCAAATATTGATGTTCTTACCCTTTTCATTTTAGAACATAAATAAAACAAAAATCTATTTTATTACAAGCTTGATAAAGCATCATCACTAACAACAAACTTTTAGTCATTGGAATTCAAAAACACTATCAAGGAGCTACAGTATGCACCGTTACTTTCCGGTTTCTCAGCTTGGTTTTTGTGTTCAGGGAACATCCTCCGTCACAATCATCATCATCAATGGACAACATGATGAAACACTGACATAGAGGCCTAACAATGACCTGCAATGATCTAGCTGGTTCTTTCCAAAGCAATAATAATAAATTAAAAATATGATATCAGTCCCTGAAGCGACAACGTTACCTGCTGCTGACCGAAGCATCAAAACGCGCAACAAGACTCAGAGGCTGATCGTAAAAAAAATAAAAAATAAGCAGAAGACAAACCACCAACAGGTAAAAGGCATTTCCTCCCCTAAACCAGGAACATGATCAGTGTGAGTGGCGGGAAACAAATACACGAGAACAGGATGTTCTGATTCCAGGGTTAAAGGAGTTGACCGGAACCATTTCCTGAATCACGGCGACCTAAATAGCCGGGTCCTCCCTGCTGCCCTGACAGCCGGGCTTCACATCAGCAGCATGTCTCGACCCTCCGAGGCTTTTCCGGCACGCTTCCTCCCATGTCCTGATTAAGAAGCCCCCGCTGACAAACAGCTGAACCTCCACCGGCTTCCGAGGCAATGAGTGCATTTCCTTCAATAAAAATAATAAAAGATAATACAATTGCGAATGCATGCACACAAAAATGGGATACACAAATACATGTATGCACTTGTGTCAATGCATGGAGCGTGAGTAAGACTTAAGGTTACTCGCAACACAAATTCAACAGCCAATTTAAAAACACACACCTCATACAAATTAAAAAATTAGTACAACACAATGCATTTTGGAAATTAATATATTTTGTATTATGAGTGTATGCCTCTAACTTAATCTGATGTCGCTTATTAAAACAGGAAGTGAGGGGCAGAGTCTGTGACCGTTTGTTTTCTGGGATTTTCATTTAATTATGACTTTAATTATGACTGTTATTTAAAGGATATTCCATCCTGTGCATGTGGGTCAAATGGGGGAAGGGGACCTTATATGTCCAATACCTATGTTTGACAGAAATGAATGACATTTTGAAAACATTTGGAGCTCTTTCAGAAAGAAGTCTTGTTACTATTTAAATATAGTAAAACCTGCAGACAGAAGTAAAGGGTGAACAATAGCTTTGATTTATGAAAGAGAGAAAAAAATGGAGATAAGACGATAAAAAAAAAAAACTACCGTTTATACCTATAACATTTACATCCCATTTCCTGTCAGAATACAGTTGCAGCTGAGAGTAACTTTATTAATCCTAAAGGGGAATTGAGTTGTTCCAGCAGCAAAGCCCACACACTCTGAAAGAATTAAGACCGCTTTAGTGCCTTTCAGCCACTTCAGGAACTTATCGGTCCAGCATGTCTTCATCCATATGACTGCATTGTTTCTAGTTTAGATGGCCCGTGTCTGTGTCTACATAGTCTATAGCCTCGATGTTCCGCTTCCGGGATTGCTCCGTTGCCGACGGGAAATCCACAGGATGTCACACATTTATGCCGGATATCTGTTGCTTTGGGCTTTCTTCACAGGTGTCAATTTCGGTGGAGACAGTGGGTATGCGTCCTGTCAGATTTCCTCATGAGTCATTTCGTACCCACCACTTTTTTTAAAAACCTTGAGCTCTATTTAGTTCAAATCAAAATCAAGTTCATAACACATAATTCTTGAGCGACAGATGCCAACAAATCCACAAAAATCTCTAGGCACAGACTGGCTACACGCTTCTCTGTTCACAACACCTTACACCCAACCTAAGCAGAACATAGCGGGTCATATGTCTAATGCTTTTTCATAAAAACGTGTTGGACATCATCACAGTTTTGTATATGTTTTTAATCATTTACATTAGTAAGCTACAGGACAGTGTCTTTCAAAACATGACCTACGTCATTGTACCCAGCACTTCTGAAAATGCACCGACACCCATGGCTTTCTTTGTTTTGACATTTTAAAATCCGGTGGATATCTGAGGACTCTGGTTACCTGGTCCTCAGATCTCTGCAGGGTAAATCCAGACAGCTAGCTAGACTATCTGTCCAATCTGAGGACTATGGTTACCTGGTCCTCAGATCTCTGCAGGGTAAATCCAGACAGCTAGCTAGACTATCTGTCCAATCGGAGTTTCCTGTTGCACGACTAAAACAACTTTTAAACGTACACATGTTCCACCCAAACAAGTTCCTTATGAGGCTTTTTTGCAGCGGCACCGCAGCTTTTCCCGGTGCTTAGTGCTGCCCAAGCCAATTGTGATTGGTTTAAATGAATGCCAATAAACCAGAGCACGTATGCCTCCAATTCCCAAATGCTGCAGTAGGCAAACCCTCCTCCAGCGCACTTCGGAGGAGGGTCTGGCAAAGGGAGACTAGTGTCTACATAAACCCTTTCTGGTCTCACTCCGTCTCCCCACTGAGCCCGGCCATTTGTTTCGCTATGTGTGTTTCACACATGGATGGATTTGTCTTGCTGCCCATATGCCTGTAGCGCTGCCTCCCTGCCAACAGTATCTGCAGGAATACCATGGTATCCTACAGTATGTGTACTATGTAGATGGATCCCATTTCTGTACTATACAGTATGTGCTATGAAATGGTGGAAAGTAACTAAGTACTCAAGTTCTGTACTTAAGTACAATTGTGACGCACTATTACCATGTTATGCTATTTTATACTTCGCCACAATTGAGAGGGAAATATTGCACTTTTTACTCCACTTACTATTTTTTGTCTTCAGTTACTTTGTAGATTTGGATTAGTAATACAAAATAGCGCTGGACGATAAGTAATTATTGCCAATTTCCGAGTGCCCAAGTGGACATCTTCAAATGACTTGTATTGTCTCACTAAAAGTCCAAAATTTCACACAAAGTAAACCAGTTTAGTTTCCTACAATAGGACAAAGAAAGCTGGCAAATATTTATATTCAAGGCATTGGAACCAGTGACTTTTGGCACTTTTCTTAAAAAAAAAAAAAAAAAAAAAAAAGACTTAATTTAATCAAATCATTAAAATTGTTGCAGATCAATTTTTGCACTGAAGGTCGTGATGATTTATGGGACACACTCTGCATCTAACTGAAGCAGACTGTCATCATAAAGAAAATGTATTTCAAAATGCAGTTATTTTAAGCCCTGTGTGTTACAAAACCTACATGCATGAGTAATGCTTCCCTGAGTGACTCAAACATTCGGAGCCATGATGCCAGTCTGCAATATTGTGCTTCATTTACAAAGACCCTGACGACCTATAGTTCATGTGCACATATGGAGCAGAACACCCGGAGTTACAGCGACTGAACGCTCTCTGTAGTACAACAAACATGTGCATTTTTGCAGACAGTTGATTCATCAACTCAGACAAATGCTGTGTAAATTTGGAGTGATAAAGGATAGAGGGCATTTTCAGATTTTTGTTTTTAATACGCAAGTTGTGGGATTTTATTGGGATAAGGCTGCTCAATTAAAATAATCAACAGTGAAAACACCGTCAACTGTGAAATTTACCTTAATACCTCCTGTTTAACTTTTTGAATTCCCCTTCAAAAAACAAGGAAAAATAAGTTTACTTGCAAAATGTAAATAAATGTATAGTTTTTATTGATTACATGTCCACTTTGTGGATTACTCCAAACAGCTCTATTGTAGTCTAGCCTTTACTTCCTTTGTAACACACGTTATAATGCTCGCCTAGCTGCTAGCATGGGACGCCCTCATACTCCTGCCCTCATACTCCCCTGACTGACTGGCTAGTAGTCCTTACCTAGGTACTAGTCATACTGTCTGGCTAGGTCCCCTAGGTACTGTCAGGGCCCTCTGCTTCTGACTGGCTAGTAGTCCTTACCTAGTCAGGACCCTACTGGCTAGTAGTCCTTAGGGTCCCCCTCATACTCTGCTTCTGACTGGCTAGTAGTCCTTACCTAGGGCCCTACTGTCAGGGCTACCCCTCTGTCAGGGCCCTCATACTCTGCTTCTGAATGGCTAGTAGTCCTTACCTAGGTACTGTCAGGGCCCTCATGACTGGCTAGTAGTCCTTACCTAGGTACTGTCAGGGCCCTCATACTCTGCTTCTGACTGGCTAGTAGTCCTTACCTAGGTACTGTCAGGGCCCTCATACTCTGCTTCTGACTGGCTAGTAGTCCTTACCTAGGTACTGTCAGGGCCCTAATACTCTGCTTCTGACTGGCTAGTAGTCCTTACCTAGCTACTGCGCATGTACAACTTTGAACAAAGATGGAAGAGAAGTTTGATGTCTCACTCTGTAGCTAAAACAGAGAGCTCAACACACAGGGTGAAAAGAGGAGCTACAGCAATGTGCAGTACAACAAACATTGTGTTTTTTTGAAAATGAAACCATGT